>ML681966.1:79074062-79312272 GCA_007922195.1 Podocnemis expansa
TGGGATTTTCTCCCATGAAAGCTCATGCAATAAATATATTTGTTAGTCTTTAAGTGCCACTGCACTCCTTGTTTGTTTGTTTTACAGCAGTAGACTAACACAGCTGCCCCTTTGGATCTTTATAAGGAGAGTCATGTCCTTAGGAAGTGATCCATCAATGAGCATTTGTTTTGGTAATGTAGCTCTTCTGACTTACTTTTCCTTTGTTGGGTGTGATGTCATTTCATCACCTGCTAGGAAGTTCTAGGCAGGGCGTTCTGTGGAATCAGACAGAACATTCGCCTCCCCCCCGGCATGTACAGTTCAGTTTTGTTCTTGTTTAAGTTTATTTGTTATTATATAAATTGCCTTTGGGCTCTTAATTACTATCACTGCAAACACAACACAGACAATGTTTACAGCTCTGAAGTAATGACTCACTGAGAATTATCTGTTTACAGTGTAGGTGTAGCGCATGCTGCTTTCTCACAGCCAGCCAAAACAGCGATACACGCTCCAAAAAGCCAAGTGGCTGGACGAGTGGTTCTAGACCTGTTCATGACCTAGCCTATGGGTTAAGGGACTGTGGATTCCATCCCATGCAAATCCCCACATTGCAGCTACCTATGAAAAGGGAGTAAGTCTTTGGGAGAGGAGGGATGAATTTCACCGTTAGAGAACAGCCATTTATTCTAAATGAGAACAAGTTCCACAAGTGTTCATAGCTACCATCATCAAGGAGCCTCACCCATTACATGATCGTTTTACTAGTGCAGGGGGTCAGCAACCCAAAAGATAAGAAGATACATTTTAAAAAATTGCCTTCAATAACCAAGTGTTTTGAGAGTCACAGTGGGTATAGCCTCCTGGTGGGGGGAGCGGGTAGGTAGGCCAGGGCACCTGTTGCAGGACTGCCTGTTGGGGAAAGGGGAAAGTCTGGAACCAGGTACAGTCCCCCCATACGCTCCCCCTCTGGTGGAGGAGGCTGCCACAGGCTGCCCACAGGGTCCCTGGGTGGTCCCAGAGCCAGGAGTGGGCTGCCCACAGGGTTTGCCAGGGATGGGGATGGGTGGTGAGGGCTGGAAGCCAGAGCTGCAAGGGGACAGCTAAAGAGCCATATGTGGCTCCGAAGCCACAGGTTGCAGACCCCTGTACTAGTGTGTGGATGTTCTCCTCCCCTCATGAATGGAGGGGTGTTACCCCAAAGGGGTAGATTCGTGAGGATTCACCAGACACAGTCCACAACACCAGCTGCATAAATATAAGATGTTTCTTAAAGCTAGGTGTTTGACCCTAGCAAGCAGCAAAGATAGATAGATATACAATGGCGAAAGCTTATGTCCCTTCAGCAGCCGGGGACCCTTTACAGGGCTGCAAACGACCCCAAGGAGGTTTCCAAGGCACCTTGGCTCCAGGTCTTGTGGCAAAGTCCGCCAGGTCCCAGGAACTATGCTCACATATAGCATTTTAGAAGAAGACAGGGTGATCAAGCCCGCTTTCCCTTTCACATGCTTCGGTCCAAGGCTAAGATAGCTTGAAGGAACACATAAAAAAAGTAAATCACAGCCAAGCCTTGCAAAACAGCAACACACCTTATATCAGGCCCTAGCCAGTTCCCACAGAAGACTGGCTCCAGCTGGTGTTTTGGCCATGAAGCCCAACATCAGGTTAGGTCACTCATGGGGGTGGGTGCAAGTGCCATGCTATCTGTCCATCACAAAATCTTCCACTTTAGCCCTACAAGGGGAATAAATTGCCACAGAAATGATGCCATTAACACAAAGCAGAAACCAGTGGATCCATTCCATATTTCTCCCAACCCTGCAACACCTGAGACCATACACATACCTGCTTGGGGCTACATAGTTTGGGAGCATGCTGTGGTCAGACTAGAGGATAGAGGAGGAGCCAGGGAGCAACAACTCTATGTTGCCTCTCTGTAAGGATCTAGGGGATTTGCACAGGAATTAATACTGTTAAAAGAAATATTTCACCCACTCAGATACTCCATAAAAGGCTTTGCACTGCTACAAGAATGAAGCCAAAGATGGTCAGGCTTCTAAGGACCTACAGCTCCAGCTGAGTGAAATGAAGCTTCTACAAAGTCTGCAGTAGATTTTCCACTTCTGGGATTTTTTGTGCAGGAGGCAAGTATGCTTTGAAACTTATCATCTGACATTATTCTAGGGATCTCAAACTCCCCAATAGCCTCTGACCTAAGGACTTTCATTGGACCTTTTTTCCAGTTAAATGGATTTTCCTTCACTACCTCAAAAACTTACAGAAAATTAATCAGCAAAGAATCAGCAATGCTCATTAAAGTCCTGCCCAGCCCTTGGACAATCCTTTTAGGCTGCCTGGGTCTTGACTGAAGTCCAATTTCATACCTGTTCTCTTTTTGATGGGCACCTGTGCAACACCTGTGAAGATGAAGATGAATTACATGGCTATTAATCCAGAAAGGACTGTGAGCCATTCTCTAGTCATCCTTCTTCATCTTCTTGACATTGACACATGGGGCCAAATTCACTACCAGTAGGTGCAACTGACCTAACTTGAATGAAACCGTACTCACACCATCGGTGAACGGGGCTCTGTGTGTCATATAACTGCCCTAACTGCACATTGCTGATGAAGCTGGGCTCTCCCTTATATTGTAATGAGCATACAGAAGATGCTGCTAGCCCAGATACAAAGCTTTCCTTTACTTATCCACCACTTATCCGCCAACTCACTCTTTCAAAGAGCCTTTCTTTCGCAGTCGCTCCTTGTTACATTTTCTGTCAAACACCAGTGTCTGAGCTCCTCCCAGACTGCCCCATAAGAGCACTTTGCAATGCGTTATGACTCCCGTGTGGGATAGAAGTGCTATCAACCCATGAACTAAGTTTCAAAGTGATCCCACTGGCATTTGGCATCCTGGCTTTAACAACCCCAAGCCCTTTTGAGCATCCTCACTCCTAATGCAGCTTTGCAACTCTCTCTGTGGGCGGCAAAGCAAGTTGTGTCCATGGTTCCTCACCAGCTTGCCCTGGTTGTTCTTGTGCACTCAGTAGCATAGACCAAGCAAGACCAAACTGCAGCTCAGGAGCCATATGTGGCTCATGAATGAAAAAGTGTGGCTTGCGGAAGAACATCAGCAAATCAATTTAATAGCTAAAAGTATATGGCTATATGCCTCAGTGCGGATCTTGAAGATTTAATAATCAATTTGTGTGACTCTTGAGTTCCATAAGTTTGGCCAACCCTAGCATAGACAGTGCACTAGCAATTCCATCAAAATACATGGATCAGTCCCATGCTACACAACACAGAAGGAGAGCATAAAACCATTTGAAACTCACTGCTCTTGTTGCACAACCAAAGAAGACAAAGGTCAACTCTATAATTCAGTTTGTGAAGCTGCAGGCAGAAGCATCACCTTTCATTGGACTGGAAGCTGCTCTGAAATAAGGAAAAATAAAGCCCCTCTGGAAACAACAGTGCTTGCCCCACAGTCATCTTGTGCCTATGTAACTCCCTTTGCCTTAGAAAAGAAATTTAGGATGGTGTTCATTAGCTGAAGAACTCAAGATGAAATTGCTTTTCAAATCCAAACCAAAGCCACAAATTTTGGGGCAGATGAGATTAAGACCCAATGCCAGACTTTGTGATTGGGATCCATCGCAACCTTAAAACAAGGCAAGTTCTTCATAGTAGTCTTCTCAATATTTTTGCAGGTTAATATATCACCAATGATCAATAAAACCTAAATAAAACATAGATAACAAAATAAAAAAATTCTTAAGATTAAATATTTAAAGAAGGCATGCAAAGTCATATGGTTTCTTCTAGGCCCCAAGCCAGCAACACATTTAAACACATGCTTAATTTTCAGGTTGTTCTGAAGTCCTACTGAAGTCAGTGGGATGTAAGCATTTGTTTTAAGTTAAGCACATAATTATAAACTTTACTGAATTGAAGCCATAAAGAAGCAATTTTTTTCCTTAGACAAATGAAGGGTCATTAACACGAGAATTGCAATTTGCACTGAAACAGTTTTACACATTCCTTTTCCTTCACTATCACCTGAGTTTCATTTAATCCCTCCTTAATCCTATGAATCATTTTACTAATGTCTGTGGAACTATTTGCATGAGTAAGCAAGCAGGATTTTGGCTCTGTATCTGAGTTTGGAGGAAGACAAGTTTAGTTGCAAATAAGTGGGAGTTGAATTGCAATGGTAATAAGACCACCACAGAATTTCAACTGAGCAATACATTTTGAAATAATTTTCATTTAATTGTACAGCTAACACTGGAGATTTTCTCCTAGGGAATACACTAAACCACCAAATTCCACAGAATTAAGGCAGAAGAGAGTGAGGGGTTTCTTGAAAAACTGCTGAAAGTTATGATTAGTGGCTAAAGAGCAAAAGATAATTAGGAAAGTACCAGAAACTACAACAAGGAGAAAAATAAGTATTTTTGTATTAAACTTCTCCATAAATCTTGTGCATAATACAAAGATGAAGGAGGAGGGATTTTCAAAGGCACAGAAGGGAGTTAGATGCCTACCTCCCATTGGACAGAGATGGAAACTCGTCACCTATTTCTCATTTGTGCCTTTAAAAATTTCATGCAAAAGAGACATGCTAGATAAATGTGTTATGTATGCAATATATAATATATAATATACAACTTCCCAGATGTATTATTTATTTAGAGCCTAAAACCTTCACGGTACTAATAGTACTATACAAAACGTGCATAAAACATGGTCCCTGGCCAAGACAGCTTAGAATCTAAAGACTTTTAAAAACAGGCAGATACGAGACACAGATACAAGAACCAAAATGGATCAGTAGGAGGAAGTGAGGCCAAAAGATATCAGGAAGTACTGCATGAAGACTGAGAACAATATTACTTTAGGAAAGGCTGCCTAATCTCTCTATTTACCTGTTATCTACCACCCATCACCCATCTAGCCACCTGTTGACCATTCACCTGTCCATCTGCCTTGCTGCTCATCTATTTTTATATTTATCTCTTCCTCTAATCTAAGGCATTTATGTTATTTTTATCATGTCAATCATCTTGACATCAAAGAGCTTTTTTGACATGATGCCTCCTTGGTTTTTCCAAGCTCCTGAAATTGCTCTACTTAAAGTAGCGGCTCCTCACAGCAAATCAAAGTGATTCTATCAACCAACCTTCCACAGCAGTTGTACGTGGGATATGTATGCTCTAATTTAGCTCAGTGTTCAAGGACCCACTTTTGTTGCCACCATCGGAAGCTGACTAAATGCAGTATGTGTCATTATTTACATAAGTAGATTACATCATCATAGTCTGATCAGTTCAGCTATTGTGTCTTGTTAACTCAACCAAATTTCAAACTCTGTAAGGAACCGCATTTTCCCCTGAAGTTATTAAAGGGTAGATTTCATTTAATTAAACTCATTTGCATGACTAAATTAGATCTAATTACTCCCATTCATTTCACTAATACCTCCCTTTGATTGGAGAAAGACAACTTTTATAATTGCTTAAAATAAGTCTTCGCACTGGTTCAGACTACAGAAAGCAACACTAGGATTTAAGTGAGAGATAATGGGACAACCACTGAGATACTATAGATCAGGCACCTCAAACTCAAATCACCATGGGGACCACATGAGGACTAGTACAATATCCCAAGGGCCACACCACTGAAACCTTTTCATACAACTATATTGCAAATATCAGTAACAATAGTGTTCTTGTGGGCTTCAGGAAATAGCTTTCGGGGCAACGTGTGGCCCTTGGGCCATGTCTTTGAGACCACTGCTATAGATGCTGTACAACCTTCTAATCTTGGAATTTGTAGTGTTTGTGTCTGGTGTCAAACTGGCAGCCCAAGAGACAGAAGAATTCAACCTAAATTTGTTATTCTTTAAAAGTGCTACAGTACTCCTTGTTTGTTTTGCTGAACTAGAGTAACGTGACTACCCCTCTGGAACTTGTCAAGAATTTAACCTGTTTATCTATAAAGCAGTTGCTGCATGAATAATGGCAGTGTAAAATTTTCCCTCTAATCTCTCCAGTGTTCCTCACTTCCAAACAAGTGGGGCCTTTATAAGTCAAATGTCAATTAAAGCTGGGGGATGGTGATGAATTTCAAATTTTGATGAACTTTTGCAAATAAAAAATAAAAGAATTGGAAACATTTCATTTAAAATTTTAATGAATTTTCTCACCTATTTGTCAACTAGCTATATTGCATAATAGTGGTCTCATTATAGACCCCTTGGGGACTCCACTATTTTCCTCTCTCCATTCTGGAAAATGATCATTTATTCCTACCCTTTATTTCCTATCTCTTAACCAGTTACTGACCAAGGAGAGGACCTTCCCTCTGATTCCATGACAGCTTATTTTGTGTGAGAGCCTTTGGTGAGGGATCTTGTCAAAGGCTTTCTCAAAATCTAAGTACACTGGATCACTCTTGTTGGTCCCCTCAAAGAATTCTAGTAGATTCGTAAGGCTTTACGAAAACTACGTTGACTCCTCTCCAGCAAATTTTATTCATTTCTGTGTCTGATAATTCTGTTCTTTACTATAGTTTCAATCACTTTGCCTGATACTGAAGTTATGTTTACTGGCCTCTATTACTGGTTTTGCCTTTGGAGTCTTTTTACAAATTGGTGTCGTATTAACTACCCTCCAGTCATCTGGTACAGAAGCTTATTTAAATAGTTACATATCACAGTTACTAGTTCTGCAATTTCACATTTGAGTTTCTACAAAACTCTTGGGTGATTACCACCTTGTCCTGGTGACTTAACTACTGTTTAATTTTACTGTTTAGTGTATCAATCTGTTCCAAAACTTCCTCTATTGACATGACAGTTCCTCAGATTTGTCACCTAAAGGAATGGCTCAGGTTTGGGAATCTCCCTCACATCCTCAGCTGTGTAGACCAAGCCAAAAAAAAATAATTTATTTTCTCCTCAATGGCATTAGCTTCCCTGAGTGTTCCTTCAGCATCTCAATTGTCCAGCAGCCACACTGGCTGTTTAGCCCATCTTGCTGCTTCTAATGTACTTTAAAAAAATGTTTGCTACTATTTTTTGAGTCTTTGGCTAGATGTTCTTCAAATCCTCTTTTGGCCTTCCTAAACTATATTTTCACATTTCACTTACCAGAGTTTATACTCTCAATTTTCCGCAATAGGATTTAACTTCCACTTTTTAAAAGATGCCTTTTTGCATCTAATTGCTTCTTTTACTTTGTTGTTTAGCCAGAGTGGCAATTTTCTCATCCTGTTATTTTATTTTTCAATTTGAGGTATACATTTAAATTGAGCCTCTACTATGAGGGGTTTTTAAAAAAGCTTCCATGCAGCTTGCAGAGATTTCACTTTTGGCACTGTATCTTTTATTTTCTGTTTCACTAAAGTCTTCATTTTTGTGTTGTGCCCCTCCCTGAAATTAAATGCTACCATTGCTGGTTGATTTGATGTTTTTTCCTCATATGTTATGATTTATTACATTACAGTCACTATTACCAAGCAGTTCAGCTACAAATGTATTGTCATTGGCCAATCTTGTCATATCCAACTGGGCTATTATGCACATCATTCAACATGGCAAGAGACAAAACTTAGTGTTTCCAGACAGACTAAGCATATGGGGCCAGTCCATCTTCCACTGATCTTAATGAATGTTTTCCCATAAATATTGAGAGAAGAACTGGACATATATATCTCAGCATGGAAATAGTTTAAAAAGTCAGGACTCTCTGGAGTTGCCTAGTGTTTGCCCCAAAAATCTTCTGTTAGTTCTTCTTAAACTTTCCATTTTTATGGAGAAGAATTAATATCTTACATTTACATTATATCTCTCACGTCAAAAGGCATCCCTAGGCTTTAAAACTATATGCCCCCCAACAGCACATACCTGAAAATCACTTCCCTCACTAATGAATGAAACTTCTGTGATTGAACACAGACCATCAGAAGACATCAACAGGAAATTCCAGCCATCCTGTCAGGACCGCAAGTCCCTGGACTTGGAGACTGCCATTTTAAGTTTACCAAAACCATTCATATCCAATCCAATAACACTTGTACAGTATTAGTATTTCTTAGCACCTAGTCTCCACCCAAGACCAGGGCCCCATTGTGTTAGCTGCTAGAGGTACATTAAAGAAGATTTTATAATCTCAAAATAGACAGGAAAAGCAAGAGTTCTGTGGCACCTTAAAGATGAACAGATTTCTTCGGACATAAACTTTCATGGGCTCCAACCCCCTTTGTCAGGTGCATGAAGTAGAAACTACAGTTGAGCGGTATATATACACATGCCAGGATGGAGGAGGGCAACTGTTAGCAAAGGCAATTCAGAGGGCAGATGGGGCCTATTCACAACAGTTGACTAGAGAGAGAGAATGTGTAAACAGGAACAATTACTTTTTGTAATGTATTAACCATTCCAATTTCCTTTTCAGACCCAGTCTGATTGTGTCAGTCTGCCCTTCAACATGCAAAAGAAGTGCAAGTCACATTATATGTCCTGCAATAAGTAGAACTCAAGCACCAAGTGCTGCTGCCTCACCTCCACGTAGACTGTGACATCACCACAGCTGGGGACTCACACTGCCAGCTCATCCCAAGTTCCTGCTATGACCATACCTCAGCCATCTATCCTGAAGCAGCAAGACGGGACCATACCCCACCATCCTGCTGTGTTCAGGCCTGCTCCGTGCCCGACACACCAGGTCACTGCTACTGACTGTACAACTCCCACTTTGATGTCCCCCAGACAAGGTCCTACCTCCAAGGAGACCAACACTCCTTCATAGATCCCCATCAGCAGATAGCTAAGTATGCCTGGGAGGCAGCTTGACTGGCACTTCCCTGACTCCAGAAGAATCAGTGCTTCCACACAGATGCCAACTCTGAGACAATCAGACTGGGTCTGAAGAGGGACTTGGAATGGTTAGCACATTACAAGACATAATTGTCCCTATTCACACCTTCTCTCCCTGTAACCAGCTTGTGTGAACAGGCCTCATCTGCCCTTTGAATAGACTTTGCTAACACTTGCCATCCTCCATCTCGGCATGTGTATATTTCTCAATGAAGTGGGATGGAGCCAATGAAAGCTTATGCCCTGGTTATAGCTTATAACATTGGTTATTTCAAGATAAAAAAGTTTTGGTCCACACAACGTTTTCTTCTTTCGAAATGACGGAGCTAGTCGTTTCGAAATGAGTCGTCATTTTGAAACAGCTTAACCGCTTTTGTTTTGAAACAGCGATTATTTTGAAACGGGTCATTTTGAAATAACGCCGTTGGGACACGTTATTTCAAAACAACTGTTGTTTCAAAATAAAGGGGTCTGACTTTCCTCCCACCCCCCCCTCAGCACTCTGGCCAGGGATCAGCACCCTGGTTCAGGGGGGGCGGCCACGGCCCCAGTCAGCTTCCCCCACCATTTCCCCTTGCTGGGAGTGGGGGCGGGGTTGGGTGCCTCAGCCCACTTCGCTCCACCTGCCCCAGCAAGGGGAAGCAGCAGGAGAAGCCAGCTGGGGTGCCCACAGCCCCCTCTGCCCCTGCTCTCCACCGCAAGCAGCTCGCAGTCCATGGGGCTCCTTGAGGCTGGGGTGGGGAAAGGGGGTAGCAGGGGGCTAGGTAACCCATGCCCCCGCTTAGGGTGGTGGGACAGAGGGGCAGCAGGGAAAGCCAGGGGAAGAGGGGCCTCCCCATCTGTCCCCCCTGCATTTTTCCCCTGCCACTGGCTCTGGAGAGCCAGTGGCAGGGGACTGGTTGCCAACATGGCCCTGCTGGAAGGCAATGTTGCCACACCACCCATCATGCCCCTCTCCTAAATCGAAATAGCAAGTCCTGTGTTTGGACATGCTATTTCAATTGGGGCTTTTCCCTTATTTCAATTGCACATTTTCGTATTTCGATTTAACTCATTTCGAAATAACTTATTTCGAAACAACGAGCTGTGTATGGACATAGCCTTCATTTTTAAGGTGCCAGGGGACTCTCCTTGATTTTACTGTACAACAGACTAACACAGCTACCCCTCTGAAAAAAAACAGACAGGATGGGTTTTGGTTTGGTTTTTTTTTTTCAGATGGGGCAGAGAGATTAAGTGACCTCCACAGATTTCCTATGTGATGCTAGGCAGAACTGATCCCAAAACTCCAGCCCATTGGATTTACCACAAGACCTTCTTTCCTCACATCCTCATTAAGATTATACCCACATTATCATGTTAGCCTATCGTAGTTTGGTTGAACCTATAAAAAATCCTACTAAAACACCTATGTTCAGTACCAGTGACTATTTTATCATCTTAAAGGCATATCAATAAGAAATATAGTTATTTTAACTGTTCGGTGCAAACATCTAAGCGTGATACTTTCTATACTCTTTGTGACCTTCATGCATCACATGAAACAAATTGGATCTAATGGCTTGTTCACATGAAAGAATCACACTGGTTTTTGTACAAATGCACCGAACAGCTGAAGTTAACCATGTTTCTAAAAGAAGGTTATCATTCATTTTAAGATATTCTGGGTTAGATGGAGGTGAAAGCACCTGATTTATTTCAATGAACTAATCACAAAGCTCTCTATTGCTTAGCAATAGTTCCATTTATTAAAGGTGATTCTTCAGCCCCCTTCTCAACACGTAAATAGCATTTGTCAAACCTTGCATGATATGTGACCTAGTTATCAGTTAAATAATTTGTCAAGAAAAAGTGACTGACTCTGATTAACAGATATGCAAGAAAACAGAATCAGAACAAAGAAAATATTTTCTTTAGGTCTAGCAATACAGATGTTTGAAAAATTGGCAAAAGTATTTTTTAGTTCATTTTTCTAAAATTTGCAATGGCATCAGAATATTTCAACTATCAAAATTTCTCACCAATTCTACATCTGGGTAACCCTCTCTCTTCCCCAAAACAACTGGTGAAAAATTTTTTGCTCTTTTTAAACTGAAATTCAAAGTTTCAGTGAAAATGTTTATTAAAATATAACAGAAAATAGTTAAACACTAATTTTTAAGATGTTAAATCATAGTGAAACTCCACAAAAAAATAAATTCTCCAAAGATTATGTTAAGTAGTTTTTATCATACTGTACTCTAACTCATGTTAGAATGAACTGGAACAGTTCAGCTCAAGCTGGTATATGCCCATTTGTGCATATGAGACAAGCCCAAAGTCCACTGGAATAAATAAAAAGGCATCAATTGATTTTACAGCAAGCCTACGATCAAACAAGGTAGCATATTATAGTCACACTTGCATTTTAGAGCTATGCCAAACTTGATGGATTTAATTTGCAGGAGTTTATGAAAAGAAAAAGTTAGCTTCCACTCATGGAGGAATGAAACCCCTTAAGCGTCATTTTGAATTTCATGATTGAGAATTAATCCAAAAATTTAAATCCAAACTCAGCTGAAATAAGTGAATATTACATTACAGTACACATAAAAAAGCAAGCAAAATTAGATATGAAATCACAGATTAGGTCCACTATGTTCAAAAGCAGGGCCAAGTTTTCCTCATTTTGACTTTGTAGTAAAAGCCGCAACGTTTTGGCTGCTCTTGTGACAATTTTGCACAATATATATTATCATCTATTCTTTATTTTTATTTCTCAGGACTTCAGTCAGATATACCATGTTCTGCTTTTTGCACAGAAAAGTTGAATTGCACATGGAGACCAGAATAAAATGCTTTCAGAATTCCAGCATTTGTGGGAAAGCTCTTCAGTGATCTGTTTTCAGCAAGATGGAGAAGCTCAGCATTAGCTAGAAGGGCAACCACTGGTCACTCATGGCTCATTGTGGATATGTCTACACTGTGTGTTTAAGTCAGCTTAAGGTGACTTAAACAAAGCCCTGTCTACACTGCAGGGCAATAAAGTCGACTTTAGCCTCAGACTAAGTTGACTTTATAACTTCCACTTTTAAAGTCAACTTTACAGTTAAGTCAACTTTATTAAGTCAACTAATGTGGAGGGTGAGTTGCCTTAATTCGACTTAATTGTCCTCCCAGCCACAGAAAACATGGGGACAGGGGCTGGCTAGAAGGCACAACCCAACTGGGAGCATTCCCAGCTGTGTGGATCACTGCCAGACTCCCCATGTTTCATGACCTGATCCGGCAGCTCCCGTTCTGAGCTCGACCGGGCATCTCAGCCCAACCCCAGCATCTCAGCTGGACCCCAGCATCTCCCCACATCTCAGCCCGACCCCAGCATCTCAGCTGGACCCCAGCATCTCCCCACATCTCAGCCTGACCCCAGCATCTCAGCCCAAGCTGACATCTCCCCTCATTGCAGCCCAGCCCTAGCATCTGCCCACATTGCAGCACAACCCCAGAATCTCAGCCCCACCCTGGTATCTCCGCTCATCGCAGCCCGACCCCAGCATCTAAGCCTGACCCAGCATCTCACTGTATGGCAACCCCACCCCAGCATCTCCCCACACTGCAGCCTGACCCCAGCATCTCCCCCATTCTTAGCCCGACCCTGCCTGTCTCCCCTGTTCTTAGCCAGACCCCAGGTCTCCCCTGTTCTTAGCCCACCCCGCATGTCTCCCGCATTCTTAGCCAGCCCCACATGTCATTCCTGTTCTTAGCCAGCCCCGCATGGCTCCCCCACTCTCAGTCCAACCCTGCCTGTCTCGCTCCTTCTCTGCACAAACCCATGTGTCTCTGCCCTTGCCCCTCTCAGCCCACTCCTCGGTGTCTCCCCCTTCTCTGCCCAAACCTGTGTGTCTCACCCTTGCCCTTTTCAGCCTGCCACTGCCTGTTTCTCCCCCCTCCTACCAACCCCGTGTGTCTCCCCTTCTGAAAGCACCCCCTGTTAGTGTTGTAAAACAAACAAGGAGGCCAGAGGCACTGTTTAAGAATAACAAATTTATTTATTGGATGAGTTTTCAGGGGAGAAAACCCCCACTTCATCAATTTGAAGATGGGAGAATTTACAGAATGGTAGGAAATAAATGCAGGGGAGTGTAAGACGTAGGATCAGGTCACAGTCTAACAGCAAATCAAAGCAGTTGTTAAGATTCAAACACTGGGAAACAGCACATGGAAAAAAAGAAAGTTGCTATTTCTTTTAGATTAGATTCTGTGAAAGCAGGGTTAAATCCTGACTATGGATTTTTTTTTCCCATTATAACAGGTGATTTGACTTCACCTTCCTCTGTGCTGCTTCCCGGTGTTTAAGTCTAAACAACTGCTGCGCCATGCCCCTCCACTGGCAGTTGCCCTGCAGCACCCGTTCCAGAGCAAGAGGAGTCAGGGCATCACAGGGAGGGTGTGGAGTGCTGTGCTGGCACATCGCTGGACTACGTCAGGCTCCCTGGGCTCCCTCTTGCCACACACAGTATGGAGGGTGGTGTGGTCACTCACTTCCAGTAGTAAAGGAGTGGCCGGAAGAGAGGGGCACCTCTTCTGTGGTGGACTGTGGGCCAGGTGCCCACAATACACCACTCCTAGGGCAACCTAGAAGCAGCTGCCTGTGTGGACGTGGGCAGTTTCCTGGCATTTTGAGTGTGGACGTGCTAAGCGGGCTTCATGAGGTCTACTTTAAGCAGACTTAATTAAGCCAGCTTAACCAAGCCCTGTAGTGTAGACATAGCCTTTGACACTCTTAGATCCAAATCCACATTTCAAAGTTGATCCCTGAACTGAACTGAAATCCCAGATATTCAATGTTCAAATCCAAGGCAGAAATTTGCTGCTGATCTTTAATTACGATCAGAGGATTTTTTTTCAACCATATGCAGCACAAAAATATTGGCCGCCTTATGCCTTTTAGTGTGAGAATCCATACATAATGTGCATTCTAATCAATAGGGGTGTGTCTACACTTACAATTTAATTTGAATTAATGAGGATTAATTCAAATTAAATTAATGCATGGCTACACTGGCTTTCATTAATTCTAACTAAGGAATTCCTTAGTTCGAATTAAAGAAAGCTTACTTTAAAGTTATAAAACCTCACTTAACTTTGAAGTAAGGGTTAATTCTAATTTATTAGTTTGAATTAACCCAATGTAGCCATGTTAATTTGAACCAACCATTAATTCAAATTAACGCATTTTGACATGCTTCCTCCCAGGGTGCCTTCCTCTTTCTATACACTGAGTGGGGGCATGGTCTTTCTTGGGGACCATCTTGCCACACCTCTTATGGTGGCCCCTCCCAATTAGACCTAGCAAGTCCTGTCCATGGACATGCTAGTTCAAATTGGGTTTCTAGTGGGGCCATGTTAGTTCGAATTAACTTAATTTGAACTAGTCATTATTAGTTCAAATTAATTAGTTTGAATTAAGTTAATTCAAACTAACCTTCTAAGTGTGGACATAGCCTATATGACCAGTGCTCATCATCAATGTGCTGGCAACATCCAAGAGCAGCCTAACTTACACTCAGCAATGCCACTGTGCTCTCTCTCTGTGAGACAGAGGAACATGAGTTGCACAAAAGATCAGTGGCAGACTCAGGAGAGAAACTCTGGTATCCTGGCTCACTTTCTTACAAGACTAATCGGTTTTTCAAATGCCATACTATTCCTTGCAATGAAGCATAAACTTCTCTTTTTTAATACCAATTCTACTAAGTGGGTCTCTGACTCTAAATTCAATCCCACTAAGGGCAAGTGTATGTGGTTACGTTTTATGTGAAAGGTCCGTATTTTTTTTTTGACTGAACACAATGTTGGGACCCTCCACCCTGCCAGCAGTGGGGGGGGCACCCTGGGCAAGAGACCAGGCTCTGCGCTCCTGTCCTGCCCCTGGGCCAACTGGTGCACTGCAGGGAAGTTGGTCAGCATGACTGGCCACTCTGCTCTGGGGGTGGAGCCAGCTGCCAATGCTGTACAGTCACCAGCGCAGCCTTTGGACCACGCTGGACACCGCACCGCGTGCAGCACTGGGCCCTACCACCCCCGGGGAGATGACCCAGGGCCAATCTCTGGCCCTAGGGGCCCCCCAACACCAGCCTGCCCACAGAGGACAGGGTCCTAGGGTGGAGGCCATGCAGGGGGGCATGACCTCAGGCAAGAGCGTGAGGCCCAAGGTGGAAGGGAGTCCACTGATTGGGCAGGCTCAGGGGCCCCAAGGCCCCTAATCCACCTCTGACTGACCATGACCTATGTATATCTATGATACATCTCCAGCAAAAGCCCTAAGGACCTGGTTAATTTTAAGAATGTGAGTAATCCCAACTACCAACCTCCATAAAGCTAAACCTGGATTGAATATTTGCTTCACTGGATTCATAGATCCTAAGAGCTAGAAGGGACCATTGTGACCATTGAGTCTGATTTCCTGTATACAACACAGATCACAGAATTCCCCTAAAATAATTCCAACAAAACATTCTTTAGAAAAACATCCAATCTTGATCTAAACATGGTCAGTGATGGAGAATCCACAATGAACCTTGGTTAATTGTTCCAATGGTTAATTACTCTGACATTATAAAAATCATGTTTTATTTCCAGTCTCAGTTGTCTAGCTTTGACTTTCAAACACTGGATCATGTTATTCCTTTCTGTGCTGGATTGAAGAGTCCAGTATTAACAATTTGCTCCCCAGACAGGTTCTTATAGACAGTGATCAACTACCCATTTAACATTCCCTTTGTTAAGCTAAACACACTGAGCTCCTTAAGTCTATCACTGTAAGAAATGTTTTCTAATCCTTTAATCATTCTCGTGACTCTTCCCTGAAAATTCCACAACTCATCGACATCCTTCTTGAATTGTGGGCACCAGAACCAGACATAGCATGCCAGCAACAATCGCACTAGTGCCAAATACAGAGGTGAGATAATCACTCCTATTCCCTCCCCAACTCCAGATTCCCTTGTTTATGCTTTCCAGGATTGCATTAACTCTTTTGGACACAGTAAAACAATAAAGGAATCCAGTAGCACTTAAAGAGTGACAAATTTAATTATCATATGAGCTCTCATGGGAGAAAAATCTCACTTCATTAGATGCTTTGAAGATGGGGGAACTTACAGAATGGGAGGAACATAAACGCAGGAAAGCGTAAGTCATAGGATCAGGTCATGCTGTAATAGCAAATTAAAGCACAGTGTCACTCTGGGTGCTCATACTCAACTGATTATCCACCTTGACCCCAAATCTTCTTCAGTCACCTCTTCCCAAGCTAGTCACTTAACGTGTAACTGTGGCTTACAATTTTTGTTCCCAGGTGTGTGCATTTATTGTTTGCTTCTGCCCAACTTATTAAGTGACCTACTCTGAATCAGTGAATCACCCTTCATTATTTACCAGTCCCCCACTTTGTGTGTCATCTGCAAACTTTATCAGTGATCATTTCATGTTTTTTTTTTTCACATCACTGATGAAATTGTTCAACAGAGTGAGGACAAGAACTGAGCCCTGCAGAGCCCAAATGGAAACACACACACTCAATGGCAATTCCCTGTTTATAAGTATTCTATGACACCTATTTATTAGCCAGTTTTTAATTAATTTCATGTTAATTTGATATCATTCTAATTTTTAAATAAAATGTCATGTGATTCCAAGTCAAACGCTTCACAGAAGTCTAATTATATTAGGTCAATACTATTATCAACCAAACTTGCAATCTCACATGAAAAGATATCAAAGTTAATTTGACCAGACGCATTGCTGCCGTTGGGTCTACAGGGCTGAAACCCCGTGCGTCTCTGCCCCAGCAGTGGCAGGTGACCCAGGCCCAATTCGAGCAGGGGCTGCCAGCCACTGGCTGGCAGCAGCAGGGGCCAGATCTGGGCCAGGCTGCTGGTGGGAGGAACCCAATCTAGCTCCAGGATTGTGTCTAGGGGCAAGGTCATGTGACAGTGAGCAGGGCCTGGGCCCTTTTTTCAGGGCAGTGATGGCCCTGAGTTTGACAGGATCTATTTTCCATAAGCCTATGTTGATTTCTATTACTCTTTTTACTTGATTATTTACTAAATTCTGTATGCTTTGCTCCATTATCTTTCCCTGGATCAACATCAGGCTTACAAACCTGTAATTATCCAGGTCATCCTGTTTAGTCTTTTCTTAAAAAGGCACATTATCTTTCTTGAAGTCTCCTGGAACTTCCACGGTGTTCTGACACTCACTGAAAATCAACGATACTCTTCAGCCAACTCTTTTAAAACTCCAGGAAGCAAGTTATGTGGACCTGCTGATTTTAAAATGTCTAATTTTTCTAGTTTCTGTTTAACATTTTCCAGAGATTCTACTAAAATGGAAAGGGTGTTGTCATCAGCACATGATTTTACATCATCTATTTTTCTCCAAACATAGAACAGAAATATTTATTGAACACTTCTGCCTTTTTCATATTATTATATATAATTCTACAATTTTTCACTGACTAATGGACCAATACCACTGTCAGGTTTATTTATTCCTAATATATTTGTTTTAAAATACCTTGTAATTGTCTTTAGCTCTGCTGGCCACAGATTTCTGCTGGTATCTCTTGGTTTTCCTATCTAGAGTTCCTAAATTCTAATTTTTATTATTTACTATCATTAATCCTTGCTGTGTATTCACTGCTCTTTAAACCAAGTAGTTTTTTGTTTGTTTTTGTTTTTTTTTAAATCAACATAGCTTTCTTCCTCAATTGTGGGATTTTGGCTTTTTGGTCATCTGGTAAGGTGCTCTTCAATTATCCCAATTATCATTCACACTTTTCCAATTAAATTATTTATTGCAGGTGATATGACTCATCATTGCTTTTAGTTTTGTGAACTTGGCCCTATTAAAGCATTGTGTGTGGGGGTGGGAGGGGTGCATTTGGATTTCATTCTGCTTGTATATTATAAATGTAATCAAGTCATGGTCACTTGAACCAAAGCTACCATTAACTTTAACGCCTGTGATAAGTTCCTCTTTAGCTGTTAGGACAAGGTCTAATATAGAATTCCCCGTGTTGGCTAGATCCAAAGGGGTAACCATGTTAGTCTAATTCAGTAAAATAAACAAGGAGTTCTGTGGCACTTAAAGACTAACAAATTTATTTATTGCATGAGCTTTCATGGAAGAAAATCCCACTTCATCAGACGCCTTAAAGATGAGGGAAATTACAGAATGGGGGGAAATGCAACAAGGGGGATGTTGTGGTGGGAGTCTGCTATAGACCACCAGACCAGAAGCAGGAGGTGGATGAGGTGTTCTATGGACAACTAGCGGAAGCTTCTAGATCACAGGCCCTGGTGCTCATGGGGGACTTCAATTACCCTGACATCTGCTGGGAGGCCAATACAGCAGTGCATGGGCAAGCCAGGAGGGTTTTAGAGAGTGTTGAGGACAACTTTTTGGTACAAATGCTGGAGGAACCAAGTAGGGGCCTTGCAGCTCTTGACTTGCTGCTCACAAACAGGGAAGAGTTGATGAGGGAGGTAGAGGCAAATGGCAAGCTAGGCAGTAGTGACTATGACATGGTTGAGATTAGGATGCTGATTAAAGGAAGAAAGGAAAGAAGCAAAACACAAACCCTGGACTTCAAAAAAGCAGATTTTGGCTCCCTCAGGGAACTGATGGGCAGGATCCCTTGGGAAGCTAATCTGAAGGGGAAAGGAATCCAAGAGAGTTGGTTATATTTTAAAGAAACCCTGCTAAGGGCACAGGAAGTTGCCATTCCAATTAGGAGAAAGAACAAACATGTGAGGCAGCCAGAATGGCTTAGCAGAGAACTCTGCTCTGAGCTTAAACATAAAAAGGAAGCTTACAGGAAGCAGAAGCTTGGTCAGATGACCAAGGAGGCATATAAAGATATTGATAGGGACTGCAGGGATAAAATCAGAAAGGCCAAAGGACAAATGGAGTTGCGGCTAGCGAGAGATGTCAAGGATAACAAGAAGGGGTTCTACAAGTATGTTAATAATAAGAAGAGGCTCAGGGATGGTGTAGGTCCCTTGCTGAATGGGGCAGGCATCCTCGTGACAGAAGATGAAGAAAAAGCTGAAGTGCTCAATGCATTTTTTGCTTCAGTTTTCACAGGCAGGGTCAGCACCCAGCCCACTACCATGGGTATGGCAGTTTGGAGAGAAGAAGAGAGGCCCTTGGTGATGAAAGGTCAGGTTAGGGACTGCTTAAAGAAGCTGGATGTGCACAAGTCCATGGGGCCGGACGAACTGCATCCAAGGGTGCTGAGGGAATTGGCTGATGAGATAGCAGCACCGCTGGCCGTTATCTTTCAAAACTCATGGAGAACGGGGGAGGTGCCAGAGGATTGGAAAAAAGCAAATGTAGTGCCTATTTTCAAGAAAGGGAAAAAGGAGGATCCGGGGAATTATAGACCAGTCAGCCTCACCTCAATCCCTGGCAAAATTATGGAGCAGATTCTTAAAGAATCCATCCTCAAACACTTAGAAGAAAATAAAGTGATCAGGAACAGTCAGCATGGATTTACCAAGGGTAAATCATGTCTGACCAATCTCATTTCCTTCTATGAGCAGATGAATGGTTTTCTGGATGCAGGAAGAACCGTTGATGTCATATACCTTGATTTTAGTAAGGGTTTTGATACAGTTTCCCACAGCATTCTCATTGGCAAATTAAGGAAGTATGGGTTGGATGGGTGGACTATACGGTGGGTAGAAAACTGGCTAGATCAACGGTTTCAGCGTGTAGGAATCAATGGATTCATGTCTAGCTGGCAACCAGTCACGAGTGGTGTGCCCCAGGGGTCGGTCCTGGGGCCAGTTCTGTTCAACATTTTCATCAATGATCTGGATGATGGAATAGACTGCACTCTCAGTAAGTTTGCGGATGACACCAAGCTGGGGGAAACAGTAGACACATTGGAGGGCAAGGACAGGATTCAGGGAGACCTAGATAAATTGGAACAGTGGGCCAATAGAAATCTTATGAAGTTCAATAAGGACAAGTGTAAAATCCTGCATGTGGGCCGGAAAAAACCCATGCACTGCTACAGGCTGGGAAACATTCAGTTAAGTAGCAGCAGTGTAGAAAAGGACCTGGGGGTCATGGTGGATGGGAAGCTAGATATGAGTCAGCAGTGTGCTCTTGCTGCCAAAAAGGCCAATGGCATACTGGGCTGCATCAAAAGAAGTATTACCAGCAGATCAAGGGATGTGATCATTCCCCTCTATTCTGCACTGGTAAGGCCACATCTAGAATACTGTGTTCAGTTTTGGGCTCCCCCCTAGAAAAAGGACAGGGACATGCTAGAGAGAGTTCAGAGGAGGGCAACCAAAATGATTAAAGGGCTGGAGCACAAGCCCTATGAGGAAAGACTGAAAGCATCAGGCTTATTTAGTCTGCAGAAGAGAAGATTGAGGGGGGATTTGATAGCAACCTTCAACTACTTGAAGGGATGCTCTAAGGAAGATGGAGCTCGACTGTTCTCGGCAATAACAGAGGACAGAATGAGGAGCAATGGTCTCAAGTTGCGGTTAGGGAGGTCGAGGCTGTATATTAGAGAAAACTTTTTTAGTAGGAGAGTGGTGAAGCCTTGGAATGAGCTGCCAAGGGAGGTGGTGGAGTCTCCATCTTTGGAGGTGTTTAAGGCCCGGCTGGACAAAAGCATGACTGGGATGGTTTAGTGGGAGTGGTCCTGCCTCTGGCAGGGGGTTGGACTAGATGACCTATGAGGTCCCTTCCAACCCTAGGATTCTATGATTCTATGAGTCTATGAAATAAACAGAAGGAAGTGCAAGTCATGGGAACAGGTCACACTGTAACAGCAAATCAAAATAGTTGTTAAGATTCAAACACTGGGGAACAGCATACAGAGGAAGATGAGGTCAACTCACCTGTTGTAATGAGAGAAAAATCAGATGTCCTGATAAAGTCCTGAAGCAATGCAACCAAATTTGCAAATGAATTCAATTTCCCTAGCTTCTCTTTGAAGCCTTGATTTAGTATGCATTTGTGTGAGTACAGCAATTAACAAACCATTAATGGAGTGATCACCAAGATTGAAATGCTCACCCACTGGTTTTAGTTTGTTGTGGTTTCTGATGTCAGTTTTGTGCCCATTAATTCTTTTGCACAGAGACTGTCCTGTTTGTCCAATATATAAAACAGAGGGGCATTTCTTACACATGATGGCATGAATCACATTGGTGGATGAGCAGGTGAATAAACCTGTGATGGAGTAGCTGGTTTTATTAGGTCCTGTAATAGTGTCTTTTGTGCAGCTATATGAACAAAGTCAGCAGCATGGTTTGTTTTTTAGGGATATGTGTCTGCTTTAATGGTTCTGCTATTAGGTTGTAGTTGCTGGTAAGTATCTGTTTAAACTTGGGGGGCTGTATGTAAATGAGAAGAGGTCTGTCTCACAAGGCCTCAAAGAGTGAGCGATCATCTTGTAGAATAGGCTGTAGATCCCTGAGGTCTGATGTGGGGGTTCTCGGTGCTGACCAGAGACGTTCTGTTGTTTTCTTTCTTGGGCTTCTCCTATAGCAGTTGACTTTGGAGTACTCATCTGGCTCTGTTAATCTGCTTCTTCACTTCCGCATCTGGGTACTGTAGTTTTATGAATGCTTGATAGAGATCCTGAAGGTGTTTGTCTCTATCTGAGGGATCAGAGCAAATGCAGTTATATCTTAGGGCTTGGCTGTAGAGAATGGATTGTATGGTGTGGTTAGGATGAAAGCTCGAGGGATGTAGGTAACTACATAAATCAGTAGGTTTTCAGAATACTCCTGTGTGGAGCATTCCAGGCTAAGTTTAATGGTGGAGTGGAAATTGTTGAAATCTCCGTGGAAATCTTCAAGGGCATTCCTACCATGGTTCCAGACGATGAAGATGCCATCAGTGTAGCGTAAGTAGAGGAGAAGTGCTTTAGGATAAGACTTGAGGAAACATTGTTCTAAGTAGGCCATAAAAAATGTTGGCATATTGTGGGGCCATGCAGTACCCATAGAAGTGCCACTGTCTTGAAAGTATAAATTATCCTCAAATCTGAAATGATTGTGGATAAGTACAAAGTCACAAAGTTCAACCATCAGGTGTGCTGTGGCATCATCTGGGATGGCTCTTCTAATAGCCTGTAATCCATCCTTATGTGGGATGTTGGTGTAAGGAGCTTCTACGTCCACAGTGGCCATGATGGTGTTTTCTGGAAGCTCCCCAACAGATTGGATTTTTCTCAGGAAGTCCGTGGTGTCTCGAAGATAGCTAGAAGTGTTAATAACGTAGTGCCTGAGGTGGGAGTCCACAAAGCCAGATAAGCCTACTGTAAGAGTGCCAATGCCTGAGATGATAGGGCATCTGGGGTTTCCTTTTTATGGATTTTAGGTAGTAGATAGCATATCAATGGTCAGGGTTCAGGTGGTGTATCTGTCTTTATTTGTTCCTGTGTTGCCTTGGGGAGTTTCTTGAGTAGGTATTGTCGGTCCTTTTGGTATTCCTCAGTGGGGTCAGAGGAAAGTGGTTTGTAGAATGTTGTGATGGAGAGTTGGTTATAAGTCTCCTGATCATAATCTGATTTATTCACAGTGACAACCGCACCACCCTTGTCAGCTTCCTTAATAATAATGTCAGAGTTGTTTCTGAGACTTTAACACTTTTTGAGTTTAAAAATTTGACATCTACAATGTTTAGAAATTCCCAGGATATTTTAGTACTAGCAGCACAAGACCTCCAGCATATATCACACAAACTGAAGACCCCCATGATTCCAGTTTTTCCCTAACATATTATAAATAGATGTGTAAGATGGCAGTCAACTTGTTCCCCATTGTGATTTGGGCATCTGCTACCAAGCACAACTAATACCTCTTCTGGCACTTTATTTGTTACGACATTAGTCCATAAATAGTCAAGGCATTTTTTTCCACGTTACCAATGACTTGGAAACAGATGTCATTTTTAATGTAGAACATCATTGCTGCTCTCCTTCTGTCCACCTGATTCTTCCTAAATAGGTTACAACTGTTTATTTTAGCATTTCATTTATATAGCTTATCCCATCACGTTTTAGTAATGCTAACTAGATCAAATTTATGCTAAAAATGAGGAATTCCAATTTCTTCTTTGTTACTCTGGTTCCTAGAATTAGCCTATAGCAGTTAAAAATGTCTTTTATTCATGTTCTTTGGTTCCTTCATTAACTGTTTTCTCAAAATCTTGTTTTTGTGTTGCGTGCTCATATCTTCCCTCTTTTTACCCTCCCCTGTTGCTATTAGTTTAACCACCTTCTGACTACTCAAGCCAGTCTGTCACCAAGGTGATTCCCCAACTAAAGAACTGGAGACCATTCAAACTATACAGCCCTATCTCCCTGTAGAAGGTCAAAGAATGTTCCACAAAAACAAAGTCCTCTAACTGTCATCATTTACACAGCCAGCAACGCTCTTTCAGAATCTTCTGCTTTCTGTCTTCATTTGCTTGTGGGATGTGAAGGACCTTAGAGAAGATCGCCTGGCCATTCTTCTTCAGCATGCTTCCAAGTTTTCTGAAGACATCTACTGCCGGTGAGACATCACCCAATGCAGCATCATTGTCAATGAATCATCAGCAATGGATCCTTGCCAGTCAACTTCAGATGCCTATCCTGTTTTAGAATGATGTCTCTTATGTTTTGGCTTCAGGAAAGCTGAACACATCCCTTTTGTCTGACAGTCCATTGCAGAATGTTTTTTTCAGTTCTTCTGAGTATTGACTCTCCAACAAGAGTCATCTATCTTCCTTGGACGACTGAAAAACTCTATGCAGGCAAGCTTGATTTTCTTAAAGTTGGGCCAAGCTGCCATCCACAGCTGTGCTGCTGTACTTCTGTTCCCATAGACCTGCTGGATGTTGAGACATTCTCTCTTCAGTTTTCACATGGAGGATCCGGTACTGCAGGGGTGACAAACTCATTCAATTTTGGGGGGGGTTGCATTGGAGGCAGGACACCTGACACAGGCCATGCGTCTGCACAGGCGCCCCAACCCTTTCTCCTGCCACATACAGAACAGCATGGGCTCCCTTTTCCCCCTCTCCTACCCTGCAAGCTCTCCAACACCTTCCCTTTTCCCTCCCCTGTGGGTCCCCCTTCCCCAGCCGGGCAGCTCCTAGACCCCTCTTCCCCTTCCCTTTCCCTTCCCCCTTCCCCTACAGCATCACGGCAGAAAAATTAGTCTCAGTCACAGCCACAGGCAGGCTGGGCTCCCACCTGCTCCTCTCCCACCTTCTCATTGTCAGTCATTCAGCATACTAGCCTTTGGTTGGCTCAGTCCTGGCTGGCCTTTGATTGGCTCATTCCCACGTGGGCCCTAGCCCCTTTTTCCTTTCTTATCTGCGATTCATGCAATGTGCTGTAAATAAAATTAGCATGCTGACTGGCTGACTGACTGAACAGTTGGGGTGGGGGACGGTGTGGTGGCTTTCTGGAGCCCGGCCCAGCCTGCTGTGACTGCGATTCTGATTGGTTGGCAGACCACAGCAGAGCTGAGCTGCGATTGGCTGGAGCACTTCCTTTGTTCCCCTGTGCTGCGACTCAGATCACGTGAGTGAATCAGAAACACGCCTCGCCCTGGTGCCCCGGCAGTCTGTCCTTACTGTTCTCTGTTGCTGCAGACTACACCCAGCTGCAGCCTAGGTAGCATCTCCACAGACCAGATCAGTGCCATTGGCAGGCGGGATGCAGCTGCAGGGCTTAAGTTTGACGCCCCTGGGGTATTGATTTGGAGCTTCTAGCTCCATGGAATTCCTCTACTTCTCTTCTCTCTGGTGGCCATAGACTGCCCATCCTCACCTATCTCCAGCCAGACAGACTGCTGCCACGACCTCTTGTTCTGGTGGTTATGAACTGCCAGGCATTGTCTCTGACTTCCTTTCTTACTCATTCCTTAAGTGACCGGGTTCATTATTGCTTGAATTTAGGGATCAGGTCCTATATACGCTACTAGAAACACTTTTGCTTAAGTCTTCATACCACTACTGTTTAAGTCACTGCTGAAGCACACAGAACAGCTTCCTTAGTTCTATATTTTATGGAAAATAATTTGCTCTTCTGTCTCACCCAGGTTTTCTGGACTTTTCATAACTACAGTAAGGGTTCAGTGTGTGCAATCAGTTAAGTTTTGAGTTGGTTCTTACTTTAGAAAAACTAATTCACCCAATCCTAACAGAAAATCTGAGTGAGCATCTGATAGCTTAAACACTAGGAGTGAAATGTTTTATTTGTTTTATGCCAAGTAAATGATTTGGCTTTGTCTGTCAAGAGACACCTGGATGACCTATTTTTAGATGCAAGTTTTATCATCTACTGTCAAGAGCAAGAATCAGGGATATCTACAGGGAGAAGGTTTGATGTGAGATTACCATAAATGTCTATAAGGGATTGGAGCGGGTCTTGAAAACTTCTATCTAATCAGCCCCTTAATTATCAAATGCTTTTTCTGTTGAGAAAAAAAAAGTGCTGTTTAAAATGTTTGATAATCTGACAAGGCCATAAGGCTTAATGGAATCAATGATTACACACAGATGGATGATTAACTCCCAAGGTTTAATGTTAAAAAAAATAATAACTTTGTTGGATTGCTACTTAATGGAATTACACTGCCCATATGGAAAAGAACTATACCCTGAATATACCCAGAATTATCGAACAGGTGGTAGAATCTGGGCAGGACTACTTGGAATGCACAAAAGCATTCAGAATTGTAAACTGCCAGGAAAAAAATAAGTCTTTCAAACTGTTTAATTTTTCACATTTGAGTATTCTACATGGTAACATTTAGTAAAATAATCACCATAGGCATTAGTTCTAAGGAACAATATGAACATTTTGGGTCTTAATTCAGTATCTATATCTACATATAATAAATTCTTCAAAAATGCTGCACATCGATATACAAACAGTCTACATTAAAAAAAAATCCCACATCACCTAGGTTAACATAATGTTATAATGGTCACAAAATCAAGCACGTAACAGTTAGGAAATGGGAGACTTCATGTTGCCCATGCAACTTTAATTTACCTTCTTTGTGAATTCTCATTCCAATACCATCTATCTAAGGATGGTACACTGTTGCCCATTACCAGAATATCTAAGAAGCTTTTACATACAATCACTAACAATAGCAGGGTCTTTAGTATAAACATGGTATCTCATTTTTTTTCCATCGAACTTATATTAGATCATTCAAGTAGTCATTTAACTATCCAAAGATCAGTCACTATGGAAAGGTAAGTCTTTCTCCATTACTGTAAGACAACATACTTCATTTCACTGTGGTGTCATACAAGTTACAGAACTTCTCAATATATCTGAGAAGAATCCGACCTTGAAAAGCAGTACAACAAATTCTGTTCTCAGGTATACCCAAGATGCTGCATTGATTTCAGTGGTTATAACAGTGGCTAGAATTTATCTCACAGTTCTTCTTGCTGCTATTTGTCTGATGATTCTTTGATGTGCAAAACTGGCTGCCATGTTACTGTGGCTGCCACAAAATGATCATTCCTGCCATTGTATGAAAGGCAATACATCTCCAAAATGTTGTTTCAACAACACTGAGTGATGTTAATACTGATGCTGTACATATAAACACCTGTGAATATCAGCAATGAGCTGACTGTTGAAAAGATTCACTGTATTTCAGCCCATTCGGCTTGACAACAAGATAGATAAAGTGAGCCCGATAATAGCTCTTCCAGCGTCAGTCATGCCTCTTGCACTATTATTTTCTATTATCCTTTTGAATAAAGGCATTGGCTGGACTAGTGTTCTTTTGTGTGTTTCCTGCACAGACTGGCCTAGTAAGGCTCTATTTGGAGCAGTCTATAGCTCTTAAGTAATTCTCACCAGCTGACTGCAATAAGGATAGAAGGATAATCTTGTAAGTACAGGAATGGTACTTACGAGATGTCCATTTTACTCCTGGCTTTGACACAGATTTTGTGTATGATCTCAGGCAAATCAAGTATTTCATCTCAATTTGGATCCTATCTGGTACCCTATGAGGACAGGTTTATTAATGCTTGCAAAGTGCTTTGAAATCCTCAGATGGAAGACACTATATAAAAGCAAAGTATCATTACAAAAGATGTCTTAGCAAGAATCAGAAAACAGCATGGCTTCTTCAGGAACATAAACCAAATATGGTCTTGTAGTGGGTTTTAGAACAGAGCTGACCTAGAACATGACACTTTCACATTACCTTCATACAGTGGGCTGAAGGGGCCTCAATTCACCTATGACCAGAGGTAAATTTTCAGTGACTTAGCAGCCTAAGTCTCATTTTTAAAAGTAATTTAGACATTTAGGAGCCTAAGGACTTGTCTACAAAGGAAAGTTTTACCAGTTATACCTTTAAAATGACACCAGATATAGTTACCAGGATATAACTGCCTGCATAGATACGTAATCCGGTTTTAAGTGTTGCTTGTTTTGGCTCAGTTTAAAACCCCTCCAGTGTGTCAAATTAAACAGGAAAAAAAAGGCTCCTCATAGGGAGTTATACAGTATAACAAAAGGACATTAAATTCAAATCCTCATTTATAACTTTGGAGAGTTTCGATCCCACAACTCCAAGCTTCTGCCTACAACACCCTTCCCTGGAGTTAGTTTGTAACTAGAGATGAGCCAAAGACACAAAATTAGGAATCAGGTTCTGATCCAAGCATAGATCCTGGGTTTTGGTTTAAGCTCGAGTTGCACCACCACTTGAGATACTAAATCATTCCCTTTCTTAGCAGCAGGTATTCAGCCATCTGCAATCAGCTGTACTACCAGTTGCTCAGTGAAGACCCAATTCAAAGATCACTGCAGTCAACGGGAATCCTTCCACTAGTTTCTGTGGTCTTTGAATTGGGCCCTTTGTCCACAAATCTGACCTGTCCAGTTACTGCAGCGCTTGGCTCCTGCTTTTATCTTTCAAAGTAAATTCTCCCAGGAGACTAGTCACACAGAAATACTCAATATTTTTGTATAATTTATTCATATAATTCAGTAACCAAGGAAACAGAAGGGACTTTCTCTAATACATAGTGTTTGCTGTTGAGATTTTGAATCCAACCATTGATGGCGATAACTTAAAACCAACTTATGTCTTAAGAGGCAATGGGGTTCAACATCCAGGGCACAGGACTGGGATTCAGGAAACCAGAGGTCTATTAGCAGCTCTGCCACTGAACTATTGTGTGACCTTGGGCAAGTCACTTGACCTCTCTGTTGTTTTTTTTTTTTCCTCTCCTACACTTTGTCTTGTCTCTTTAGAGCATCTGACTTTCAGGGGTGGGTTTCTCTCTCACTATGTGTTGGTATAGTGCCCCACGCCATGGGGCTCCAACCTTAGATAACAGAATGCCAGCATCAGACACCTTGCATAGCTCAGAAGAATTTGAGTCAAAGACAATATTGTTAGTACACTGCCATTTCTGACCTGGAAGAGCAATTATTTCTAGGTTTTACTTTACTGCTTTTCTAGGAATAATTAGATAGTTTAGTGCATCATATAAGTTCTCCCCTTTAAGCCAAGTTTACACAGGACAGCATCAGATATGCAGCAGCACACATGGAGATAATTTTCAGTGGTATGCTGACTATATGGTGCCAGGCTGGATCCTCAGCTTGGGTGAACCAGTAGATTTCTATTGACTTAGTTTACAGAAGAGAAGAGTGAGGGGGGATTTTATAGTGGCCTTCAGTTTTCTGAAGGGACGTTCCAGGGAAGACAGTTAGGCTGTCCTCTGTGGTTGCAGATGACAGAACAAGCAGCAATGGTCACAAGCTGCAGTGGGGCAGGGCCTCATTTGGCTCTTAGGAAAATCTTTTTTACTAGGAAGGTGAATAAGCACTGGAATGGGTTAGCAGGGAAATGATGGAATTGCTATCTTTAGACGTTTTTAAGGCCTGGCTTGATAAAGCCCTGACTGGGATGATTTAGCTGAGGTTGGTCCTGTTTTGAGCAGGGAGTTGAACTAGATGACCTCCTGAGGTCCCTTCCACCTCTAAGCTTCTATGACTCTATGACTTCAATGCAATGGGGTCCAATATCCAGGGCACTGAACAGGGATTCAGTGCTGCTATGCCAGTTCCTGCTGCTCGACAATCTGACTCTAAGTGTGAAATCAGGCTTGCAGGGATGTCAATGGCAAAACTTCCAATGACTTCACTAGGGCCAGTGTGTCAACCTCAGTATTTAATGGGCCAGGACATCAGGCTGCAAAGTCCCAGGATTTTGTTTCCTGATTTAGTTTCTGCCCCCCTCATTGCTCTGCTCTGAAAGCAAAGTGTAGCTGGGCTAGGCTCTGAGCCAAGGTAAATCTGCATAACCGTATTGAATTCAGTGGAGCTATGCTAATCTGCACCAGGTGAGGATGTGGTCTATGTTTCCAGTTTGAAAGTGCTCTCCTGTTTCTTCTGTAATACTCCCCAAGACTGATCACAGCCTAGACAGGCCCATTCTCTCTCAAGCTCTACTCCATGGGTTCTCAACCACTTCACCACCGCAACACAGCTGCCACTGCTACTCCCCACCACTGGAGAAATCTCCCCATAAAAGAGGTTTTTCAGCAGCTGGAGGCTTGACTGGCAGCCTCTGAAGCCAAAGAAATAGTTTGCAGAGAGCCGCTTCAGCTCTTAAAGGGCCAGCAGAGTAAAATCAGCTCGCGGCCACAGCTCTCCTCAGGCTGTTGGCAGCAGACTGATTTCACAACACCCTCAGCCACTGTGTTGTGACACACTTTTGTTTTGCAACACAGCGGTTGAGACACGCTGCTCTAGTCCCTCTGTTAAATCAGCCCCACAACCATAATGCTGTGCAGAAGAATCTTCTCCTCCGCAGCACCTATAATCGTTTTCCTATGTGTCTCTGGCTAATTAATAAACCAACTCTTTCATAGACTATGAACATCAGAAGGGACCATCTTGAATATCTAGTCATCCGCCTGCACATTGCAGGCCACAGTACCTCAGCTACCCACTCCTGTGATAAACCATATCTCTGACTGAGTTACTAAAGAACTAAAACCATGACTTAAAGACAGAGGCGGCTTTTGGGGTAAGCGAAGCAGGCGGCCGCCTAGGGCCCCAAGCAGTAAGGGAGCCCTGTAGTGGTCGCCTGCATCACATACCCTTGTGCTTGCAGGGTGGTGGGGGAGTGGAGGGCTGTGGCCCACTGGGGCCAGAAGCTGTGCCACCCACTTGCCCATCTTCGCAGTGGGGGCAAAGCAGCGCTCCCCATGTACACACAGCTGGCCGCGCCTCCCCAGAGGGAGGGAGGAGAGTGGCCAGTGCAGAGCTGCGGCTTGCTGGGACTGGGGCCTTGGATCAGCCTGCTCAGAAGAGTTCAGGTCGTTTTGCCCCTGGCCACCCCAGACTTGAATGGGCCTGATCCAGGGTATGGGGGTGAGGCACCCTCTAGTCAGGCCTAGGGTGGCTGGGGGCGAAGTGGCCCGAACTCTTGGCCAGATGTGGGTAGGCGGGGAGTGCTGCTCTGCCCCCACTGCAGATGGGCTGGGCAAGCAGGCGGGCAGTGTAGCCTCTGGCCCTGGTGGTCCGCGGCCCCCAACTCCCTCCCGTGGGAAGGGGGTGTTAGGGTGGCAGTGAGAGCTGGGGCTGGTGAAGGCAGCATTGGGGGCCTGTAGGGGGCCCCATGAAGGGCTTTCGCCTAGGGCTCCCAATTCCCTAAGGCCGCCTCTGCTTAAAGAGTTCAAGTTACAGAAAATCACCCAGTTAAACTAATTTAAACCTGCAAGTGATTTGTACACCACACTACAGAGCAAGGCAAAAATCCACCGTCCAGAGTCTTTGCAAATATGACTCAACAAAAAATTCTTTCTTGACCTGAAATATGGCAATCAGTTAGACCATGAGCATGTGAGCAAGAGACAGCAGCCAGATACCTGGGAAAGAACTCTCTGTAGTAACTCAGAGCCCTCTCCATCTAATGCCCCATCACTGGCTGGTGGACATACTCGCAGCTAGCAGCTGCAAATCAGATATGTGCCATTGTAGGCAGACTAATCATTCCTTCTGCTCCATAAACTTAGCAAAGCAAGCTTGGTCTTGAATCTGTACAGGCTTTTTGTCCCCATGGCTCTCCCTGGAAGGCTGTTCCAAAACACCATTCCTCTGGTGGTTAGAAACCTTGATCTAATTTCAAGTCTATCTTTGTTGACATCCAATTTATATCTGCACGGCAAATCTAAAAATATATCACTGCACCACCACTCTTTCCTTACCATGCTCTCTCCCCACTTTGTGTGTGCGCAACCATGTCTGAAAAAATCTTAACCATGTAATTCTATCATTTAACTTGTTATTATTTGTATTGTAATTACACCTGAAAGGGACCCACTGAGACTACAGTCTGTACACATGCATAAAAAGGGACCATCCGTGCCTAAAAGAAGCTCCAAATACAGTCTAAAGAGACAAGATGCACAAATGGTGGGAGGAAAAGGATATTATCCCAATCTTACAGCCGAAGAAGTGAGCTGGTGGGAACTTGAGTTCTTTTGTCACGTACAGGTAGCAGAGCTGGGAATAGCAGCTGGATCTCCACACACCACAGGCCTTTACCATCAGGCCAGCCTTCCTTTAATTTGCAAAGCACTTAGCGATGCTGTCTGTTTCACTGCATTATTTTCAGTCATGTTACACAATAAAGGAGAAGGAGACTTTTGAATGGAAGCGAGGCAGTGGTGTGTTGAGCCTCTGCTGCTAGAGGGGGGTGTCGATACTTTCTCCCCCACCCCTATCAGCAGCAGTGCACCACAGTGGGGGCCTGCAGGCACATTTCCTGCTCTCCCCCCCCACTCCCACTGTGGGGGCAGTGTGTGGAGCTGGAAGCGGAAGTGAGAAAGGCAGATGCCCTAGGCCACCTGGTGGTGGGAATGGGGTCAGGGCCCCCCCCAGAGGACTTAGGAGGCCTGGGGCAGATTAGATGTAAGGTCCCCCTCCCCCAGTGGTCCATACACAATGTTCCCTCTAAGGCCCGAAGGCAGCTGAGCAACATGTTGCTCGCTGTGCAGACCCCCCCATGCGGGCCTGATCCTGTTCCTTGGCAGCCCAATTCCGGTCCCCCGCTCTCCCAGTCACCTCCTCATTGACCCGATCCCGCCCTGCCATGCCCCCCCAGCTGGCCTGACACTGTCTTTCCTCCGACCCTCTGTCCCCTTTCACGGCCGGCTGCCCCTGCACTGTCCCCAATCGCACCCCTCCCACCCCCTGACCTGGCCCCCCGAGCAGTGTGGCCTGGCCCCCGGCTGCTCCTCTGGCTGGAGGAGCTCTCATTGAGCACACACAGGAACTCTGTGCATGCTCAGTGAGAGCTTACTCTGAGTGGGAGTTTTAAAACCTCCCAGCTCAGAGCTGCTCTCAGCTGACCGGGAGACTTCGTCTTCCAGCCAGGTGGGGAGTGCAGCTGGCAGCCGTGCAGGGCCGGCAGTGTTCCCTGCACCAGACAGCGGCATGGGGCTGCATAGCCACACGGCTTAGAGGGAAAACTGCATACAATTCATACCACCTCCGCCCACTCCCAGGTCGCCTATCTCAACTCACTCTGGCCGCCTTCCCAATTACCAAGCCCCTTTTGATTTACCCAGCCCCAATGCTCCCTGGGACCTATTGAGTCAGAAGGTGAGGCAGGGGCCAGGGCAGGGGGCCCCCTTCTTGGTGGGGGCCTGGAGCATGTTGCCCCGGTGGGTCCCCCTACCCCAACGGATGGCACGTAGTGTGACAGGATCTGATCCCTGCAGCTGTCTCATTGCTCCAAGAGTGGAGGCAGAGGGCCTGGGAGGATAATTGCTCCCCCGAGGCAGGATTCCTCGGCCTCCAGCAGGCCTGAGCTAGGGTTGGCACAGCCACTGCGCCCTGACCATCTGTGACAGCAGGGGCAGCTCCTCCTCTGAGAGTCTGGTCAGCAACCCACCCAGGCTGGCACGTGGGAAACTGGCCACCCTCTCCCCTTCCCTGGTACACCGCTGCAGCGAGGAACACAAGGCAGCTGGGAACACACTGACCATTAAGTCTCTGCTTATATGGTGCCGGTTAGGCTGAAGTAAGGGGTACTTCCCCAGGCAGAACAGCAGGTAGCATTGTATGTCAGACAGTACAATTGCTCTTGGAGCAATTCTTGCATTGGGAGGGGGAATTAGTTGGATACCCTTTGATGGGATGCAAAATATTCACCCTGTCTAACCAGTCAGATCTGCTTGCTGAGACCGGTGGAGATGGAACTGCCTGCTCCTCATACATCTCCACCATCTCCCTGCCACTTGCTCCTGGGGTTGGGAACTTGGGGTACGCATTTCTACCTCAAACTTCCAGAGTTGTGAACTAGATATTCAGGTAGCCCAATGTTGCAACCCAAAATTATGGGGTTCCTTTTTCCTTCCCAGGCTCTGTCCCAGCAGCCTAGGCTTTGGCACTTTCAGCAGATTTTCTACTCTGTTGAAGTTATTGATGCTAAAAGTTTAATATGGTTGAACATAGTGCAACTCCAACTAGTCGCTCTCAGATGCCTTCTACCCACCTCACACCTTTGACATGAAATACTAGCCAGTTCAGTTATTTTACCTAGGATGTAGAGATAGGTTGGGTGTTGCAAAGAAGAATAATGGTGCAAATATTCCACAGAGGAAAACAAACAGCACATTAAGACTATCAGGAGGAAAGAATTTTCAGTATTGAGCAATTCTGATGGCAAAAACTGGCAGTAGAAGCATTGCACAATGTCATCCTTACGGAACATAGGGTACTTTCAAATGAAATCTGTACTTCTTCAGTGCTGCCATTAAGATGACTTATTTGTTTTTGATTAATTAGATTTCAGCTTCATTCTTTTTGGCATTACATTTTCCTCCTGTTCAGTCTATCTGGACAGTTTAGGTCTGTGTTGGCACAGATCAGTCTCTGTAATTCTGGATCAGAAATCTGTGGCTTGGATGAACCTGGCTTCTGGTTCCTGTCAATCTGCATTGCAAAGTAACATGAGACATACACGCACAATGAGAAATGTCTGCAAAAAAGGCAGCCGTGACAGGGTTGGCTTTTTGGAATGAGACATGGGTGCCAGCTAAAGGTCCTCGCAGCTTGTCTGCCATACCTCTTTAAGCTATGATGAACATTTGTCTCCTTGCTCATTTGAGGGCCTTGTAAATCATGAGCCTTGGAATGCTCAGGGAAAAGGAAGGCCCACATCCTCAGCTGATATAAATTGATATTGCTCTGCTGAAGTCAATGAAACTACATCAATTTACATCAGCTGAGGATCTGGCCCCAATATCTTTGGCAAATATTTGCATGATTGCTAAATACACAGAGCTTGATCAACTCATACTTAGGATTCACAGGACTAGCAATATCATAAACATTAAAGGAGTTACACCAGTGTAAAGAAGAAAGGTCAGAATAGTACATTAAAAAGAATAGTACATTACATACCCTTTCGTAAAATTATGTCATTCATGGAACATTTTTTTCTTTTGGTGCATAAAATATACAGGTTGTCTAGCATGCAGCTGGAGGAGCTGGATTACATTTAGCAAAAGAGAATTTATTTAAGATCATACTTCAAATTTTATTACACATTATGTGTACACAGCCACACCTATATTATTATATTTAATCTATTACACCTACTATATGTATAGGTGGATAGCTAGATAATGTATGCATAGGTCTACATACTAGGACTCACTCAAAAATCAATTTTTCTGGAAATTTTGATAAAAAGAGGGACAAACCACAACATTTTTGTGATCATCTTTGTATGTTTTTCAACCAGATTTTAGAGTTAGTCAAAATGTTAGTTACATTTCTTGAATTAAATATTTTTAAATTAACAAAAATAAATATTTTAAATTATGGTTAACACTTTACACACACACGCACACGTACGCACGCACACACGCACATGCACGCACACACACAGGTGCCAGCATAACCGTTAGATCACGCATACTCTTCTGCATTTTGTTTATGTCATAGATTTTACAGAAATCTTTTTTAGGAATATTAACACAGGTCAAAAATGTGCATATTAAAAGATTTTGTATCTCTATTTACATTATTCCTTCCCATATGAAATTGGAGACCTTTAGTATTATGTACAGGCCTGGAAGGGGAAAAGCATGATAGTTCTATTTCAGTAACCTCTAAAATGTGATCTAAAATAGTTTTTCTAGATATATAAAATTTTGCAATGCTCTTGGATAAGTATTTCAATTTACAAGGTACAGAAATGTCTTAGTTAATTGAAAAGTGAGATTTCTAGCTCTCCAATTACTTAAATAATATATTTTTTAGTCACAAGACTGGAATATTTGTGAGATATGGGACCTAAATATTTCTCTGGTCTAGGAGTTCCAAACAGGTAGCCGTGTTAGTCTAGTTCAGCAAAACAAACAAGGAGTCCTGTGGCACTTAAAGACTAATAAATTTGTTAGTCTCCATGTTTGTTCTGGTCTAGGACTTAATGTTACCCATCCTATACTCAAGAGCTGTAATTGTGAGGGAATTTTCACATTTGGGGAAAAGGAATAAACATTTTTTTGTGGCAAGTTATTTTTTAAAAAACATTTAAAGCAGATTTTAGAAAGCTTATCGAAATGTTATAATTATGTTCTGGAGGAAATGGATTGATGGGCACAGTGATGGTAACGCAGTTAAATATGCAAGATAAATGGGATTTTATGACTATCACCTACCGGATTATGAAAAGGGGATAAAGTTTTTAGTGACACAGGATAGAGATGTGCATATTCTTACAAATGGTAGAGATGCAGGCACCTATTTGAAGAGCAGATTTATTGAGAACAGACAAATGGCCAGGATATGTCCCACTACAAAAAGGACATGGACAAATTAGAGAGAGTCCAGAGGAGGGCAACCAAAATGATCAAAGGGCTGGAGCACAAGCCCTATGAAGAAAGACTGAAGGAACTAGGCTTATTTAGCCTGCAGAAGAGAAGACTGAGGGGGGATTTGATAGCAACCTTCAACTACTTGAAGGGTTGCTCCAAGGAGGAGGGAGCTCGACTGTTCTCGGTAGTAACAGAGGGCAGAACGAGAAGCAATGGTTTCAAGTTACAGCTGGGGCGGTCCAGGCTGGATATTAGGAAAAACTTCCTTACTAGGCGAGTGGTGAAGCAGTGGAATAAGTTGCCTAGGGAGGTGGTGGAATCTCCATCTCTGGAGGTGTTCAAGTCCCAGCTGGACAAAACACTGACTGGGATGATCTAATGGGAGTGGTCCTGCTTCTTTTGGCAGGGGGTTGGACTAGATGACCTTGTGGGGTCCCTTCCAACCCTATGATTCTATGATTCTATGATATCAATACCTCTAGACAAATCCACACCTGAAACTTAAAAGTATCCAGAGGCACTAAGGATGAAACATAATCATGAATTCTTCAAAGGGTAGGAGGAATTTAACTCAAAGTCACTTACATTAAAAATGTGATAGCCCATACCACAGCTTGTGAACATTTAAGACTGCTTATCCATTCCATCCATTTTATCTGATTTTCAGAAAGTTCTAAATGACTAATGTCCATCATCTTCTGGGGTGAATTTTTTTCATGGTTGCTCTTAGGCCTAACATTTCAAGCAAAAAACTGTACTATTATTATTCAATATACTTAAACAGTAACAAACCCAAATATTCATTTTTTTTCCCAACCTTTTTCATTAATGTATTTTAATTGCTGGCCCACCTCCAGAAATGGTCACAGAAACATCTGTTTTTAAACTGGTCTTTTTCTTCAATCAAATATTGTCAAAAAAATCACACACCTTTGTTCAAGACCAAAACACAAGTGAAAGTTCTGAAAAGACTGCGGACACCTCCAGCAAAAGTTACCATACTTCTTTTTAGCTCTGTTCTTTTCAGTGTAAAACTGGAATTTGGTATGAAGTGTTCAGGGTCTGTAAAAGCTCATCCATTTTTGTTCTTAAGAACAAAAGGTAGTAAGGGTACATCAAGGAACTATATGGGGATGGTAGACCTGAAAAAGGCAACTGGAGAGTAATCAGCTAAGCCCACCAATAACAGATGAAGAAATCCAGGGACCAATAAAAAGACTTCTAAACGGGAAGCACTAAATTGCGATTGAATACTGACCAAAATGTTAAAAAGCATAAGGGATGAAGGCTTGAAAGTCCTGTCAGAGGTAATAAAAAATCTCTCTGAAATAGGAGAATTGCCAGAAGACTTTACAATCTCATTGGGCATCCAAATCCCCCAAAAGATCAACGTTATGGGCTGTAATGTCTACAGAACAATCAGCCTCATATCTCTCATCTCTAAGATACTTTTGCAAATTGTTCAAGATCAAATACAAGGAGAGACTGGTACGTGAATAGCAATATAGCTTTGAACGTGGAAAGGGTTTGATAAACACTACTATGAACTTGAAACTTACATTAGAAAAATCAACTGAAATAGGAAGAGTATACTTGTGTTTTATTGACTTCCAAAAAGCATTTGACATAATCTATCACTACAAATTGACCAAAATATTAAGATCTGTAGAGACTGATGGATACGTACTCAGAGTAATAAAACAATTATATTGGAATCAGAAGGTGATTATAAGGGGAGATGACAATAAAAATCTAAGAGCCAGACAGGAGCAAGACAAGCTGGTATAATGTCAACAACTACATGCAACATTTATAGTGTTTGATGAAATGAATCAATGAAACACAATAAAGTTTTAAGATGAATTGAAAATGGGTGAATACCATTCATTACACAAATGACAGTGCCGTTGGCTGATTTAGAAGGTCTGACAAAGCCAGTGGGGATTATATATCATTAGAGCAAAGAATATAGTCTAGAGCTGAATGTGGATAAGACAAAAATTATGGTATTAAAAAAATTTCTGAAAAATATAAGTTGCCTGTGTAAACAATGAAAAAGCATTTGAAATGCTTGGAACTCAGTAAACACTAGTCAGATATCTTATGGAAAAAAAGATTTGATTTGAAGTATACAATTTAAGAGGTTCAGTGGACTATGCATTTTTTGGGACAGAAGAACACGAGGCAGAAAAACATGATCTTGGATGTATGATGTGCTATCCCAAGTGGTTCAAGAGAGCTATTCACCCATAGAGAGGTGACCAGAGGATCATGCAGAACAGGCTATTGTAGTTGCAAACCTGTGGAATAGAAATGCCACATAAGATGACAGGTGTTCAGAAAAATTACTCAGAAAAATAAAACTGGGGAGAGGTGGGGAGGATTCTTATAGAAAAATAAAATATTGAAAACCTAAAAAGCAGAAACTACCAAAACACCATTTTTGCTTTTCAGTAAAAGATTTTCAGGTATTGGGCTTTTTTTCCAATCCAACCAAAAATATTAAGGAAAGCAGAATTATTTTGCAGAAATCATGGTTTGTTAAAACAAATGAACAAACAAAAGACATTTTCCATTGAAAATAAGTCTCAGAGTAAATATTCAGCCAACCCTTACATTCAGTACTTCAAGCAAATTAGTTAGTTTTGTCTATTTCAAGAAGTCTCCCCCATGGGTGAAATCTTTGCCCCACTGCCTTCACGGGGGCCAGATTCATTCTGTGTTCTTCCAGGCCTTTCTTGTTTCCTGATATTCTGTGTATTCTGATGTGTGCATTCCGGTTCTGCAACCCAGAAACCAGTGTTGAAATCTGTTAGTCTTAAAGTGCCACACAACTGCTTGTTGTTTTTTCACTGGACTAGACTAACACGGCTATCCCTTTGGAAATAATATTTGTCACGAAGAACAATTCATTTAATGATTTAATCAGCCTTTCCTTCCTTAAATTCTCTAGTTTTGAAGTTCTCGGTTAACATTGGTTATTTGCTTCAGTTAAATCATCTAAGTCATGGATCTAAATCATTCCACCAGATTTTATAAGCTTGTTCTAGACTAGAGTGTATTAAAAGTCTGTTGGTAAACAACTGAGTAAATTTACAGCCTATTGGAATTTTACGTAGAGGTCTGAATGTTCATTTTCAAGCCCACCTTTCCCCATAGGCATAAGAGCTTAGGCAGGGCCATCCCTGGGGGCGGGAGGGTGAGTAGGGCAGCCATCATGGGCCCACGCTGCTCCCCCCACCACCTTTGGTGGCAAGCTGAAGGCAAGGGGGAGGGCAGAAACACAGAGCTGGTCTGCAGGTCAGCCCACCCTGCCCCACACCCCGGCATGACTGACAGGGCAACAAAATTGTAGATGAAATTCAGTGTTGAGACATGCAAAAGTAATGCACATTGGAAAACATAATCCTAACTGTACATATATAATGATGAGTTCTAACTTAGCTACCAGCACCCACACAGAAATCTTGGAGCCACCAGGAATGATTCTCTGAAGACTTCACCTCAGTATGCAACAGCAGTCAAAAAGGTCATATTAGGAACTAGTAGGAAATGGATAGAAAATGAAACAGAAAACATCTTAATGGTACTAACATACCTTCACCTTGAACACTGTCCACAGTTCTGGTCACCCCATCCCAATAAGGATACAGTAGAACAGTTGAAGTTTCAAAGAAAGACAACACAGATGATCATATGAGGAGAGACTACAAAGACACAGGCTGTTCAGTTTAGGAAAACAATTACTAAAACTGTATGAGAGAGACCTATAAAATCTTGGGTAGTGAGACAAAAATGAATAAGAATTGCTATTTATCCTTTGAACATAATAAAAAAACCTGGCTTACCTGATGAAATTAATAAGCAGAAGGTTAGTACCAAGAAAAGAAAGGGACTTTGGGGGTTTGTTGGGTTTTTTTAGTTTATTAATTATTATTATTATTATTATTATTAACACAACATACATTTAATCTATGCCATGGAATGTTGTGATGGCTAAACATATCAGTGGGCTCAAAAAAGAGCCAGATAAGAGGATAGATAGGTCCATAGGTTCACAGAAGATAGGCCCATCATTGGCTGCTAGCCAAGATGATCAGGGGTGCACCCTTTGCTTGGGCCAACCATAAACCTCTGAAGTAAGGAAGACAGGGATGAATCACTTCATGATTGCATTATTCTGTACTCTTTCTCTGAACTTCTGGCATAAGCCACTGTTGGAGACAAAGGCTGTGTTCACACACAGGCATTATTTCAATACAAGTTGTGTCAAAACAACTTGTATTGAAATAATGCCTTATTTCAAAATAACTTAATTCAAATTAACAGTTAGTTAATTCAAATTAAGGAAAAAAGCTCAAAGCGAAATAGCAGTTTCAGGCAACAGTTATTTCGAAACAAGTCACTGTTGTTTCGAAACAACATGTTCGGACGGCATTGTTTCAAAACAATTGTTTCGAAACAACATTGTTTCGTCCCCACATGGGGTTCAAGTTGTTTCGAAACAACGCCGTTGTTTTGAAACAACGGGTGCTGTTGTTTCGAAACAACCGTGCGTCGTGTGAACGGGGTATTTCTTATTTCGAAACAACCTCTGTTGTTTTGAAATAAGAGTGATGTGTGAACACAGCCAAAGATAGTAGGCAAGATGGACCATTAGTCTGACCAGTATGGTCATTCTTATGTTTTTAGCAGGCAGCTAAGACAACAGATTCACAGAATCAGGATTTAGAGATTTTAAGGACAGAAAGAACTGTTATATCATCTAGTTGGATCTCCTGTTTAACATAATCCAGGTTCCTCACACTGGCATCAATCTGCACTACCCTTAAGAATAAAACTGAACCTTATTGCTAATTTAAGTTGGTCTGGCTTTAACCTCCAGTCACTGGTTCTTGTTCTTCCTTTCTCATCTAAATTAAAAAGCCCTTTACCACCTGGCTTCTTCTTTTTGTGAAGATACTCCTACACCACAATAAAGTCACGTCTCAATATTCTTTTAACAAACTGAGCTCCCTTTGCCTCTCACAGCATAGTCTCCACCCCTCACGTCACCTTTGCTGCTCTTCTTGGCATTCTCCTCAATTTTTACATATGGCCTAGCTCAAAATGCATTGGATTAAGTATAAAAGTCATATGGTGTCCATCTATGTCACCTAACATCAGGCTCTGTGTAACTACAGTCCAGCAATTAGCATGATGCAAACTCCTAACATGCATAAGAAGTGGCTGTGCTTGAGAAGGTTTACCCCAGATCAGCAGGTATGCTACAGATTAATCACTTCTGTTGTCAACCTCACTTAGCACAGGTGCTGTGTTTTAGTTTCAGGAGTTTGCAACAGTGTAACTATATTGATGTAGTTGTTACACCAGTACAAGTTTTCTTACATAGACAGGAGGCCCATCTCCAACTGTAAGGCCACTAAAACATGTCAATAATACAAAGAGCCAAAGTTAAGTTACAGTATATTACAATCCTTAGCAGTAATAACCAACCTAATGGCTTTCCCCGTAATGATTTGTCATGCAATTTAAGTTTCAGAGTTCAGAAGTAATTACAAACATGAAATAAATCATGCCATTAAAACATATATTGCAAACAAATTATGCTCTCAAAACAGGTAATTTACAACTTGGAAAAGTAATTGATAAGCCCAAAGTGCCCACAAATAATTGTAAAAAAAAAACCTAAAGAGCAAACTGATCATCTGGTGACTAAAATATCAGACTAAAGCATCAGGGTAAACGACACAGATAAGCTGGGACAACTGATCACTTTTATCACCAGCTCTAAATAAAACATATTGTTGTGTTGTTGCTCTCCTTGGAGACCACACTTAAAAACATCAGTGCTCTCAAAGGTAACAAAATGCAGGACTGACCCTTCAAAAGGCTGATGTCTCTTCTGAAGCACAGAAGGAAGAGAAGAATCAGTTCCTGGTAGAGGCACTGGCTTGGTAATCCAGGTTGAATTCTTGCTTCTGCCACAGACTTAAATATATGAACATGAGCAAGTCACTCAAATCTTTCCATGCCTCAGTTTCCCCTTCATAAAACAGAGATGATAATACTTCCTTTGTCTCCATTGTCTAGTTACACTATAAAGAGAACAGGGACTGGGTCTTAATAGCTGTTTATACAACACCTAATAATGTACTGAGATCTTAGTCTTGGTCAGAGCCCTACTGTAGTACAATTAAATAATGAACTGGTTAATTAAAGAATTTGACTCTGTGATTTCTTCCACAGAGAATGCACCATTCATTTGACACTTGAAAAGACAACACAATCTACTTCTTAGGACACATAGTTCATGTTTTATGTTTGGGCTTTTCTTCAATTCCATCCTTACATCTTCCATGGATACTGCTGACTCGATTATATTTGCTAGTTAACTCATGAAAATGTTAACATCTTCACCTGTTTGGTTTGTCTTTTAATGTTTGTTTTAACAGAGTGATTTGTCTTTTGCTTTGTTTCATAATTGTGTCATTTTTAAACAAGAAAGGGTTTAATTCTCATTTACACTCAGGCCTGTAGTGTAAATGCAATATTCTGATATTAACACAACCATGTACCCATTTTAAGGCTCTTTTACTCTGCCAAAGTGATGTAAACTGATCTTAGTGCACACAAACCTCTAGGCTCCATGAGACTGTCTTTTCCCACCAAAAAGAAAAAGATCAGAGCCCTTGATTTTGCACTGTAAAAGGAAAAGGAAGATGTGTCATGAATGTATGGATTCTGCTCTAATATGAATTTTTAAAGTTATTGCACATTTAGCAAACTTTGCCTTAAATTTCCTTACATTGCTACCAATGGGAAACAGCAACTTCACAGTCTCTTTTAAAAGGATCCACTACTTCTTTATTAAGGAAAGCTGACGTTTTCTAATACTCTGTCCATTCTCTTCATCAAAAAGCCAGAATTTGGCACAGAAGGGCCAGTTTGGAAAAGCACTGATTGAAATATCTGCTTAACTTTAGATACATGAGCAGCTCCATAGATGGGACTCATCACATGCTTAAAGTTATGCATGTACTTAAGTGCTTTGCTGAACTGCCACCAGAAAGAGCCAAGACTAATTCTTTTCTTAAAATTACATACACCAGTCTAAGACAAGACTAACACAGGCCATTGAAGGTGCAGGTGAAGCTAGTACCTATGTGAGAAGAAAATCGAGCCTGCTCCCCCCCCCCCCCCCCAGTGTACTATAACACTTCTGGGCTTTGTGAGCCCAGTGACTTGGGGAAAACAAGATCTACCATGAATCTGGGACATTGAAAGTCATAACAGCTTCAACTCTGGGGCAACAAGCATCTATGTTCTTTGTTTATATGGCACCTAGCTCAGTGGGATTCTGGGCCATGACTAGAGCTCCTAGGTGCTACAGTAATACAAATGCTTTTGCTTTCTAAGGAATCCCCATAAAATTACTCCTGACTCAACACTGTCTTCATTTCCTAGAGCTCCTGTGACCTTGCACATATCTAATATTAAATTTCTAGTGGTTATTAATTCAGTAAATTATAAAATATGGGCCAGATCTTAGGATCTGGCTGATCTTTACAGAGAATACATTGCATGGATGGGAAGTGGTGCAAGTTCCCCTTTGCACCACCCCATTCCTGCATAGGGCTAGTTACACAACACTATGTTAGAGTAGCCAGAGGTCTACTCTGACATACACAACCTAAAAATGGTCACAAGGGATCAGAAACAACTACTGAACAGTTTGGCATAAGGGTTATCCTCTCTGCCAGAGGATGTTGAGATGGGTAAGACTATAACAGCACTGCAAAAGAACTAAATAAATTTATGGATGATAGGTCCATCAATGGCTGGTAACCAGATGGGCAGGGCCTGCTGTTTGTCAAAGGCTGGGAACATGCTACAGTGGATGGATCACTTGCTAATACTGGACAACAAATTTTTTCAAAAGTGTTGCTTCCTCAGAAATTTTTTTTGATTATGCTAGACTGCTTGAAGCTGAACACAAATATAATTTCAGACTACTTATATCACATAGGAATTTGGAGAAACAAGAAATGGACTTTTATTGAATGTAATGCGTTTAATCGCATAACAGTGCTGACGCTTTGCAATAGTTCAACTGAGCTAAAAATGGTTTGTTGATGATTTTCATTTGTACTCAGTATCTGAGGCTTCTTGTTTAAGTGTCCAACAATAATCAGCCAGCACTGATGGATTCCAGTTGCCCCAATAACATTTTTCCATGATTGCAATGTCCTAGTGAAACCTGTCACCATGCTCGCCACTGACTACACCAAGATTTGTAGGGAAGAAGTCTAAATGCGAATGCAGAAAATGAATCTTTAGTGCCATGTTGCACTTCACGGTTTTGTATGCTTGAAGCATGTTGTCAACCAGCTGCACGTAGTTTGGTGCTGTGTAGTTGCCAAGAAAATTTTCAACATTATCCTTGAATGCCTTCCATGCGATTTTCTCCAGCCCTACTGGAAGTTTTTCACACTGCCTGTTATTGATAACCTGTTTGATTTGTGGACCAACAAAAATGCCTTCCTTAATCTTGGCATCAGTTATTTTGGGAAACATCTGTCTCAAATATCAAAATTCTTCACCTTCCTTGTTCATCGCTTTCACAAAATTTTTCATCAGTCCAAGTTTTATGTGAAGAGAGACAAAAATATCTTTGTTGGGTCTGCAAGTGGTTTATGTGCCACACTTTTCTGCCCTGGAACTAACTGCTTATGGTGTGGCCAGTCCTTTTTAATGTAATGAGACTCTTTAGCACTGCTGTCCCATTCGCTAATGAAACAACAGTACTCGGTGTATCCGAGCTGCATTCCTAGTAGCAGTGCAACTACTTTCAGCTCACCACAGATGTTCCAGTTGTAGTTGCTGTACTGTATGTGTTTCAACAAAACTTCCATATTTCCGTAAGTTTCTTTCATGTGTACTGCATAGCCGATTGGTATTGAAGGGTGGACATTGCCATTGTGTAACAACACAGCGTTCAGGCTTAACACTGACGAATCAATAAAAAGATGCCATTGTTGTGCATCTTGCTGGCAACCCAAAGCAGTGAACAGCCTATCAATGTTGGTGCAGAAACACAGATTATCAACCTGACCAAAGAATTGTGTCAAATCTTCTTGGCAGCTGCAAAAGACAGAACTTTTCATGCCTGGTGATAGCAGACCCCATCATTGCAGTCTTGAACCCAGTAATTCTGCTTTTGCCTTTGACAAACCCAAGTCCCTGACCAGGTCATCTACCTCAGATTGAGTTATCAGATGAGGCTCACTCGACGTAAATGGTTCAAAATCTGGATCAGTGTCATTTTCCATTCCTGGCTCATGCATCATGGCATTTTCGTCTGCCTCCTCTAGGCTCCATGTCGCAGGTGGCTTCAGTACTGGAAGACTGTCGTCATGCGGCACAGGTCTCATGGCTGAAGGAGATTGGGGTATTCAATGGATTTCTTGTTTTTTTGCAGAGAACCCAGACACATTGGTCAGATAGAAGTAACAGTCTGTCGCATGATCCTTCTGCTCTCGCCATATCATCAGGACAGCGAACAGCATTGACTTCCGAGTACCTCTGAGCCAAGCTCTAAAACTGACAGCACATGTTTCACAACAAATGTGAGGAGCCCAGGCTTTGTCCTGATCACCTATTCTACAGCCAAAGTAGAGCTCATACGCTTCCTTAATACGTGCAGTCATGCTCCGTCTTTGAGGTTTAAGCGTATGTTCAGCACAAATGTAACAGAACGTATCGCGGCTGTTGTGACATTAGCAAGACATTTTGCTATCACAAATCCTGCTGAAAATACAATTGCTTTATTATAGTGTGTACACACAATATGACATGCACATAGAGCATGTGCATCAACTGGAATTCAAACTGATATAAACGCAATGCATAGAACGGTGTGTGCAAAATGCTTTTATAGCCTTTCTAAAACCTGTCCTGCCAGCATCCACCCTGCTTAAACCTTACTATTCCCATTGCATGTTGTGTGGCCTGCACTAGGTGCAGTGTCACTGCATGCCCAGACATGCTTGGACACAAGATCAAACACTTTTCAGCTTACTTTGTGGGCAACATTTTAATAGACTTAAATTATGAATTGAAATAACAAATATAGGTGATTTCAAAAAAATGGTATGTGATAGGGAAATTTCATGGTGATTTTCATAGTCAGCAGCCCAAGATCCGTAAGATACACCCAAAAGTATTCAGAAAGCAAAATGTTTGTTGTCCAGTAAGCTGCTCATTCTCTCTGAAGCACCTGGAATTGCCTGTCGTTGGAAGACAGGACACTGGAGCAGATGGACCACTGGCCTGACTCAGTATGGCCGTTCTTATGATATTCTAACTGTTACCAGACTCCCCTTTCTCTTTCAATCTTTCTCTTTCCTGTATAGTGTAAGCAGGGGTTAAAGCATATTTGGGTGGGCCCTGGAACTCTCTGGCACAGGTGGCCCCCCCAGTACCCACCCCTGCCCCAATACCCACCCCCAGATACAGACACACACAGCATCCCCCCCAACAGCCACTCCTAGACACACACACACAGCCACCCCCAGACACACAGACTGATACAGACAGACAGACACAGAAAGCCATCCCCAGACAGAGAGAGAGAGAGAGAGAGACACACACAACCCCCCCCAAGCACCCCCAAAACCCTTACCCACGCTGTCTGCACCCTGGCTGACGGGCCACAAGCTGCTCCGCCTTGCAGGGAGGAGATTCACAAACTTCCTGCCTGCCACGGCTCACTGCTGCTGGCTTAAGGTGGAGCCACCCAAACGCTGCCTTCAGGCTGCTGTAGCTATTTTAGGGGAGCCCCAGGAATGCAGCATTCCAGTGTGTTCCTCTATTTTCAGTGGCCCCGAACACTGCCACCTTAAAAACAGGGGGCCTGGAACTGCATTCTGGTGTCTTCCCCCTTACTTTAACCCGTGAGTGTAAGCAACAGGGAAAATTGGAGGGCAGAAAAGCCCTACATTGCTTTTATACTGCTAAGGACTATTCTTGCACTGAGGTAGTTATTCCTGGACCAGTTAATCTGGTTTTATGCCTATGACAACAATAAAGCATGGGATGGGTGTGCAAAACTGGGCAACGTGGCCCCATATTCTTTGTTTCCCATGAAGTTACATTGCCATGTGTACTATTATTAGGATGAGCTATTCAGCTTGTATAGGTTAGAGCAGTGGTCCCAAACACACAGCCCACAGGCCACATGCGGCCCCCAAAGCTATTTCCTGCGGCCTGCAATGACACTATCATTACTGATATTTGCAATATCACTGTATGAAAAGGTTTCAGTGGTGTATCCCTCAGGCTAATGTACTAGTCCGCATGCGGCCCTATACTAGTCCTCATGCAACCCTCGTGGTGATTTGAGTTTGAGACCCCTGGCTTAGAGTAATTCCCCTATCTTCAGTGGGGCTATGCCACTTTACATTACCTGAGGATTAGGTCTTCAAAATTTATTGTGACCTTTAATACTGTTAACCACTAAAACAAACGAGTCAGGCATAAATTATGACAAGGGTCAGCAACTCCCGCAGACATACCAAATCTGGCACATGCACGTATTCTGAGCAGCATGCAGCACCACTGTTGCTCTCCCCACTGGACCCACCAGCGGAGCCTGGGCCACAAGAGCCATGCATGTATCACATTTCCTGTCCCCTGCTGGTCCCATCCCCTGCTGGGGAGCACGGTGAGCAGGGTAAAGGAGCCACAGTGTACAGGGCTCCTGTCCCCTGCTGGACCTGTTCCCCTCACCCTGCTGGGAAGCCTGGTTAGCAGGGAGGAGTCTCTGTCTCTGCACCTGCTGGCCCCACTTCCAGCACCTGCTGACGGTGTAGTTGGCAGGGCTGGCAAAGGTTGACAACCCCTGTATTATGATATCTAACTGGGAACATGGGAAAAAATAACCACACAGTCAAGCTAAGTAAAACTGTCAGACTTCTTTAACAGCAGAGACGAGAGAGTTTGGATCTATCGTCTAGCCATATCAAAGCAAAAGTTGCCGTGTGGATATCTGATAACGCTAAGAGAGCTGGACCTATATATTACACTTTGTACACAGGATTTTAAAATGACAGTACTTAATAGAGAGAGAAATAATGGAATTCAAGCATGATAGAGCTAGACATTAATACAGTGCATTTTAATCCAAATGAAAGGTATAATTAATATCTGTGTATAACTAGAGATGAACTAAAAGGTTCGAACCAGGCAAAGAAACCATCTGTTTACTCTAAATCATTAAATGAGAGCTTTAGGACAAAGACAACCTTTTAAGCCTACAACAGTTCTAGGTCTCAAAATGGGATAGGAATTGAAGTTTAAGACCAAGCATATTTTGCGGCACACAAAGCCTTGAGTCAAAAGATCATTAAACAACCAAACTGAAAATACTTTCTGCTGACAACTGCTGTATATTAATGAACTGGAAAGATCCTCTCTTGCCTGGGCTTTCTGATAGCAATACGAGTCGCTCTTTTCCTCTACTCAAGATTTAATAAGGCATCTATCACCATAGTATCTAAGGGCCAGCTCCTCAAATGAATTTAGGCACCTCTCTCACATTGAAGTAAAAATATCTTTGAGGATCCAGGCCTGTGTGCCTTCTTATCACCATAGCAACTAGCAGTCACAGTCATGCAACAGTGCCCTATCGTGCTAGGCACTGTACAGACACAGAACGGAAATCTGGTCCCTACCCCAAAGAGCTTAGAAACCAAGCAGATATCTGGAAGGTAACTTTGCAGCATTATTGGTTAATTTTTCCTGCTGCTGACAGCAGGCTTGGCTCTCTGTAAAACAAAGGGGGATTTCAGACCTGCTTCACTGATATGCTCTGGCTGCTGTGCCACTTTGGCAGTTAAACTGGCAAGTTAAGCTACTATTAATATTAGAGCATGCTGGTTGGTCTCTTCTGTATTCCTCCTCCAGGGCCCCATTCTCCCCAATAGAATCTGTTTATTTTACATGATCCAAATTATGGTGCTTCCACTACTCCCTGGGGTGGGGGGAGTAGGGGTTTATTCCATGGTTCAATCAGATAGGTCCCGTATTTATTTACTTCCAAAAAGGAGAGAATTGCTTTCCTTTTGGAATACATATTCCTTTGCATATAAGCTATTCTTGAATGCCCCATTTTGCGCAGTAATTTCATGTATTGTTGGGTGAGCAGGTCTATGGGAACATCTAAAGTTCCAGAATATTGAACTGTGATGGCAATAGTCTGAATTTCCAATTCATTGTGTCACGTAGGGATAGTAATGAGCAAAGATAGGAGAAAACATGGTCTTGTGGTTAAGACTCTGGATTCAAAAAGAGGTGGATTCAACTCCTGGTTCTACCATGGACACCCTGTGGGATTTAATCTCTCTACGCTTCAGGTCCTCACCTGTAAAAGGGGGATAATAATATTCCTTTTCTCCTACTTTCTCTTTCCCCAAGGACAAGACAGACAGAGATTAATGATTTGTATCACTGTCATACCAAGAAGACACAGCCAAGACCATGGACCCATTGTCTAGGCACTGTCCAAACCCAAGAGTATGTCTGCACAGGAACTGGAACATGTAAATATAGAGCTGGTGTGGGTTTGTCTCCTCAAGCTGGAACTTACACCAATTTCAGATCTAGTGTAGCCATACCCCTATTTCCTCTTTATAAATTCATGGTATGCCCAAATCATGAATAATGCATGCAGAACTGGTCATTACCACTTCAAAAAACATGTATCAGAACCTGAAAAAGTACTGAAAATGGCAACAAAAATGATTGGGGGTGTGGAAAAGCTTCCATATGAGGAAAGAATAAGACTGGGGCTTTTCAGTTTGGAAAATAGATGACTAAGTGGGAATATGATAGAAGTCTATAAAATCATAACTAATGTGGAGATAGAGTAAATAACATTTCCTTATTTACTTTCTCATAACATGAGACCTAAGGGGGGGGGTCACCAAATGAAATTAATAGACAGCAGGTTTAAAACAAACCAAAGAAAGTACTTTTTCTCACAATACACAGTCAACCCTTGGAACTCCTTGCTAGCTCAGTGTCCACACATGCAGCCAACACACCTGTGACTGCAGAGCACACACACCCTATGAAACACAACATACCATGGACAATGTATTGGATATGATCCAGCTGGTTACATTCACCCCTGCCACGATTCCCTGCGTCTGAGGAAAGAATCCATGCAAGTAGTTTAGGTTGTCACACCTCTAGAACCACGTGTTTCTCTTTAAGAGATTAAGTGGCCTATAAGAATCATAGCTGGACTCTTTGCCCGTGGAAGCTTAGGCGTTAAATAAATCTGTGAGTCTTTAAACGTGCCAAAGGCCTCCTTGTTTGACCTCTCTTTTCCCTGAAAAGAGCAAATCTCTATGAAAAGAGCAATGCAGCTAAGCGGGACTTCTCCCTCCCCTTCTAAATAGTCAAAGACTTACATGACATCACACCCCTAGTCTTTTTCCTCCCCATTCACCTGAAAGACTCTTCCACAGCAGACATCTTATCAGACGTGACTGATTGCTGTAATCTGTACTCTGGGCAGCCATTAAGCAAATTACCTGAATCATTGCAAGGATTAGTCTCATTAACACATGATTAGCATCAAATTAAAATAATGAGTGTTTAACTTCTGATGTCTTCCAGTTGTTTGAACAGCTTGATCGGCCACACCAGGCTGGCAGGGAGATGGTGGGTGTCAAGGAGTCAGAGGAAGAGAAGGGGAAAAAAAAAAAGGAAGATAGGCTGCACGGCACAGGACAGAATGCTGCTCACAAGATTCAAAGGAAACTGCATGGAAGAGTCTGTCCTACCGAACAGCAGAGGTGATTGGTCAACTCTGAACCTGCTCTACGCTTGGCTTAGCGCTGCCTCTCTTCTTCTGAAGCAAGGATTTATATTACTAATGTCAGTGTCACTTGCCTCTCAATCGAGAGCTTATCAACTACAGAGGGCTTTTACAATGACAGGAAGGCATATTAAACAGCAGTGAAGAAATTGCCTGTGTTTAAAACTCATCACTGGAAAGTGCCCGGTTGAGATGAACAGATACACGTCAAGAAATTCATGCTTTGTTCAATGACTGTTTGTTGACTTTGGTTTCAGACAAAACCCCTACACACTGAATTAGACCCCAAACTCTGTAAATTCCCCATTTTCATGCATCTGATGAAGTAGGATTTTCTCCCACGTAAGCTCATACAATAAATACATTTGTTAGTATTTAAAAGTGCCACAGGACTCCTTGTTTGTTTTGCCGAACTAGACTAACACAGCTACCCCTTTGGATCCCCAAACTCAGTAAAGCATATATATTCAATGGGACTACTCATATGCTTAAAGTTCCTGCTTTTGGACATGATCCAAAGCCTTTGTAGCCAATCCCTCACATTACTTTGCTCTGAACTGTGGCTTTAAACATTAGGGGCCAGAGCCGACCATGTACTGTCTGCATGCACTGCATTGGGAGGAAGCCAACAGTTTCACTCTCAACATGCACAGAATGCGTACAGCAATAGGAGGCTAACCTAGAAGGTGAGCTGAGTTTTGGTGCTCCCTGACCCCAGAGAGATATGGTCTGGCCTCCAACTTCCAGACGATGAGCTGCAGGGAGCAGTACTTGCTGGATGGTGTATGGACAGCTCTCTTTAATATAGTAGCATAGCTCCCTTCCTGCCATCTTCAGCAATGTCGCCTTGCAATGGGTTGGCTGTTGGAGCACAGGTGCAGCTAGCATTGATCATCTATATCCCTCACAGTTTCCTACTATGGTACAAGCCATATAATTGACATGCAGAAGAGACTACTTGACTCTTTGTCTTGTTTAATTTAGCCCTTCAGATGACTAGATATTTTTTGTTATGTTAAAATCTGGATGCTTTTAATCTATAACAAAACCAGAGGTAGTCAAATAATTGTCAACAAATTTAGTCAGTTTTCTGTCTGCCTCCGACTAGACCCATGTTTAATAATTTATGCACTGTTTTCAGTTGCCTGAGCAATGGTTTTGCATCAGCAAATTTTAGCCTCTGGATTGCTTGTGAACAGTTCACTGCAAGTGAAGCCTTTGCCCAATGAGCAGATGTTTCTGCATTAAGAAGTCTAACTATAGATAGGGAACCCACTGAAGATCCTTGCCTTGTAACTTGGGCTGTATAAGCACAGAAGAAAACAGCATTTCACTGCTTGGTATTTTCAGGGCAATAAAAGGTAATCTTACAGGGAGTCAACTCACCATTGGCCCCACCCTGTGGCTCTACTCTTCTGGAGCTCTGAAAGTGTGGTGGTCTGCCCTCCTATGACTTGAGCATCTGGCCAGGTGACATATGAACCTTTCTTGGGGTAAACCGAGTCCTATATATCTATTGCCCAACAGGTTTATGCTGGGTCTTCTACCCAACCACAGATTTCAGTCTTCTGCAGTCTTTCCTCTATTGCCATCTTGGTCACTGGGCTGGGTAGGAGAAGTGAGACCTTACTTCCACTCTTCTGCCCAGTTAGCCTCTTTGCTTCATCCCCAGGTCACATCCAACCCCAGCCTGACTCTAGGCCTTTCCACTAGCCCGTTCCTGAGTGTACTCCCCCTCAGATTCCAAAAAGGCAGGGGTGGGAGGGGGGAGAAAGAACGAAAGAAAAGACAACTACAGTCCTGGGAGAACGAAGTACATGCAAGAGTCCCTTGCAGTGCCTACCTTCCCCTAGAGAGGCTTTGGTGAATATCAGTATTTGGTTATCTTTTACCCAGCCAGACCTTCCTTCATGGAGACCTGAGACAGTCCCTGGGCCAAGCTAGGCCCTGGTTCACAGAATACCACAAGGGGCCTTCTCCTCTTCTCAGTCAACCTCCTATTGATTTTTTTCATTTCCTCATGCTAAGCTTGGCACCTCTCATGGGTAGAGCGGAGCAGAGTTAATTACGTGCACAGACTTTCACTAATCCTTCTTCTGCCAACTGTGGGTTTTGTGTATCCTGTCACATTCCCTAACAAATTCAGTTCATTATATAGACTGTAGATCAGAAACCCTTGAGGTAGGAAATGTCATATATGTTTGTACTGTGCTTAGCATGACACAGTCCTGACCAGGGCCTCTAGAAAGTACTGGAATATGAATAATTACAGACAATGTGTCATTAATAGCAAGCAATTGTGATGCTCCCTATGGTAACTCTTAAGCAGCTAAATGGTTCTTGGGCACTTCACTACCCTTATCAGTCCTCTTAAGTTAGACCAGGGGTGTCAAACTTATTTGCTATGGCAGGCCAGATTTGATTTAAATGTACTTCAGGTGGGCTGTACATACCATAAATCAAAATACTATGGCCTACATCCTCACTGCACTATGGAAAACTGAGCATGTGAGACTGCGCTCTGTGCTACCACATTCTCTCCCTAACAGAGAGACAGAGTGGTCTTGCAGAATTGTGGAGCGCAATCTTGCATACCCAGAGCTCAGTGATGTTGCAAGACCTGACACCCTCATGGCATCGCAAATCATTGTGTATGTGAGACTATACTCCACAATACCACAAGATTGCACTTTTTCTGTCTCTGTTAGGGAGGGAGTGTGGTCTCACACAGCACAGTCTCAGGCTGGGTTGAAGAGGTCTGTGGGCCATATCTAGGCCATGGGCCACATGGTTGACACCCCTGGGCTAAACAGAGGATCAGTGTTCTGAGCTTTATTCTCATTATATTCTAAAAATTTGTTCTTTTCATTTAATTTGCATTTTCCTTTGGAAGGGCCCAATGGTGCAGGCTAATTTAGAATGAATGCTGGTCCTGCTGCTTTGTTCTCTACAATGGGATCTGCCCATTAGTTGCCCATACCATTGCTGGCAACCTGAAGGAGTTCCCTTGTTGATGCCCACAATGACCCTGGACCCTTCCCCCTCTAAGGATCGAGAAACTACTTGTTATATCCTGTTTGAACACGTCAGCCATTGCCCCCCATCATCCTTTTAATCCACCCTCACATCACAGAAGCCCTTGTCCAAAGTAGGCTCACTTGGGGTACCTAATTATTTTTTAAGTTATCAAAACTGTCTACAGGAGGGGCTACCATGTTTTTAAACAGCACTTAGCTAGTAGGGTTTAGCTAACATTTAGAAACACATACAAAAAAAAAAAAATACAGCTGTCCTAGCCAAGACAAGGTCTAGAAAGAGAAAACATAATGGTCTTGTCTGCAAGAGGAAAGTGCTGACTTTCAATCAGGTTTAGCTAATGTGCTAACTAAACCTGATCTATGCCAGATCTACTATATTAACAAAAGCTCTGACTACAATGTCATTTAGAATGTAGGTGAGGGTGTTTTTTTTGTTTTTTGGGGGTTTTTTTGTGGCGAGATTTCTACATCAACAAAAGAGCCAGTACAGATGTGCTTATAGTGGTACAAAAATGCGTCTCCTAGTATAAATTATACTGGAAAAAGTGTTTTTTGAACAGCTTAAGTGGGATTTATGAGAGGAGGGTTTGCTGGAATAAACATATTGGTGTAGCTCTACTAACAAATCTTTTCTAATGTAGACTAGATTCTAAAACTCAGTCACTTTTCTTAGGTCTAATCTACACTTATCAAGGTTTTCAGGAGCAGCTGAAGGGGAAAATGCAACCTACGTAAAATAACTTGCATATCTTCCTCTGACTTTCTAACTTCTACTTACCTCAGTGTCTCTACTGCGCTGAGTCAAAGGGAAATGCACTCCCCTTGGCTCAGTACTACTGTTTGTTAAGGGATGGACTTACAGCATCGACTTCCAGATCGACTGAGTGGGTCTTCATTGACCACTCAGTTAAACCAGAAAGATGGAACTGACTTGCCCTTAGTTAAAACTAGGCCTCTGACCTATTCCTCTCTGACCCTACGTTACATCTCCAGCTTTACAAGACAACACATGAAACGCTTATTTGCTTGTTTATTTTCAACTCACTGGTTGAAATTTTGATCTCATATAGGTCTTTTATTTATTTATTTACGGGCACATAACCCCGTTGTCTTCAACAGCATTGCTCCTCCTATTACCCAGTGCAAGAAAGGGGAGCCAGCGTATTGGCAGGTGTCATTTCAATTTGAACATATCCTGAAATTATATTAGAAGATATAAAGCAACTCTTCAGAAACATGTAATAGTCAGAAAGAGGGAGATTCCAGAGAGAGCAGAGAAAAATATGTAGAGTGAATGGCAATGCACATATAGGGTTAAACCACGCAACACAATCATATGAGTTATTTGATTATGTGCGCAGTCCTATTGAAGAGGAAGGATTGCACAGTTAGGTCCATATTGACTTCATGTTTCAATTCACAGCAAGGTTTATTGTCCCATGAGATAAAGATTAACTTTGGCTGCATCTTGGTCAATATTTACATTTCACATCAATAAATGTTGATGTTAACCATGAAAAGAGACAATGTTTGCATGTTGTTTAATTCAATGGTTCTGCTCACAGGGTAAAGAAAGAAAAAGGCAGAATCAGGGTCATTGATTTCAATGAGACCATTCACAAGGAGAAAATATTATTCAGAACAAGTGCAGATTTTAAAATCAAATCCATGATCTTAAATTGCTGTATATATACACATATGTATCTATACTCACCTGTATCCAATTACCTATACAAGTGCGTATCTATATAGCTTTAGGTACATGCAATAATTACCATTAGCTGATGGAGTATTTTACATGAAACAATTCCACTGATAAATTTTTCTCTCCAGTCATGAATTGTCCTGCTTATGCAGTTCTTAAATCAATACATGGTTTGATTCCACCTGGCTATTATGTAGGTGCCTGCTGGGGGGCGATTTGGGGCAGGGAGAAGAAATGAGGCACTTCCCCAGGACCATACATAATCATAACTCAGGGATTGCTCCCTGATTTCTCCCTGGAAAGCACAAAGCACCCCAAGGTGGACAGAGAGAAGCACAGTGTAGGTGAAATCACAGAGGGTATGTCTACACTTGCAAGTTAGTCCAAATTAAGGAGGCTTAATTCAAACTAACTTAGTACCTGTCCACACTAAGCTTTCATTAGTTCAAACTAAGGAATTCCTTAATTTGAACAAATGAAAGCTTAGTTTGAACTAGTAAGACCTGCCAGTTAGTTCAAACTAAACCCTTGCTTCAATCTTTAGTTCGAACCAAGGATGATGTAGACTAGGATTAACCATCAGTTTGAACTTAAGTTTGAACTAAACTCAAACTTATTAGTTCAAATTAACAAATTCAAAAATTCAAACGAACTCTTCCTAACGTAGACATAGTCAGAAACAGAGCTCAAGTCCCACATCTGAGAGGCAGCATTATTAGCCAGCTCTTTCCCTCAAGACACTCTCCCAAGGCATTATGGGCAGAGTGGCTCAATACCAATTCTCCAACACAATGCCTCAATGGAACTGTGTAACTTTCCTACTGAAAGTAATTCACTTAATATGGGGCTAGCCTGTGTCCCCTGGCCCAGATAACAATATGGGTAGTACTTAGCTGAGTTACCTGAGGGCAGAGGGATAGGGAAGCTTTCTCCACACGAATTCCAGCAGGAACACCATCTACTGCATCCTTCACTATGCCAGCTCAATCCATGAATTAGTATAGTTTGGCTATGGCTCTGCCTCCTTGTCCCTTTTGAAACCCCTGGGTGCAAATCTAGCAGGCCTAAACATGGGCCTCGTGATGTGTCAGAAGGGTTCTTGCGTCCTTCTCAGCACACACCTGACCCTTGCTAAATAAATTCTTAGAGTGAAATTTTGTCCCACTGAAGTCAATGGAAAAACTCCTACTGACTTTAATGGAGCCAGGATGTCACCCCCTTTTGTATGTGACCATTCCTAATGGATACTTAATATTTCAAATTCAATCTGTGTCTGCTAGTTTTGATTGGAGATATAGGTCACATAGTCTATTTATAATCTTTGGTTGGATTAATATTATTCTTAGACATTTCTGGAGGGAACATTTTTATACACAAAACTCACTGTCTATTTTACAAATAATCTCTGTTGTTCCCTTGAATTTTACTGTTTATAATGTCCTATCTGTGAGTGAGCCCAAGATTATTCATAGGATGTTAATAAAGGAGGGGCACACATACTCCAGAGATGAAGTCATTTAAAAGTTCAGGCTAGTACTGATGCACGTTTTGCTGTAGTATTCACTCACCTTAAGTAGTTATTGAGAAGAGTTCTCCAAGATCTACTTGGGCCTTTTTTACCAAATATTTGGGAGGAGGGGGAATGAAAATGACCACTGCTTCTTCCTCCCATTCTTTTAAATCAGAACATTAGCAAAATAGTTATCAATACTTTTTCTTTACAAACAATAATACAATGTCCTTTTCAATTCTGTTTTTGAAAAAGATTTGACAGCGGGCAGTTCCTGAAAAGTTTTCAATTTTCAAAATTTTCCGGTCCTAACTCTCAGGGTGATTAACCACTGGAATAAGTTACCTAGGCAGCCTGCACAATCTTCATCACTGGAAGTTTTTAAGAGCAGGTTAGAGAAGCACCTGTCAGGCATGATTTAAGAGGGTACTTGGTCCTACCATGAGTGTAGGGGACTGGACTCAATGAATATGGGTCTGTTCTGAACACAGAAAAATGACTTCCAAATGTTGAGAATTTTCCACAAAAATAAGACTTTGATTATCTTGAACCAGGAACAAGTGACATGCAAGCCAAGCATCACACCATGAGACACTGTGCCCCATAGACATGCCTATGACTGTAAATTCCTTCCCTGCTCCTCTTTTCCCTGGAGTAGTAAATTACAACTGACCTACACCAGATGAAAATCACTACCTCTTCTTTTCCAGTGCTGGCTCAACTGCACTGGCTAGTGCATTGTGAAACTGGAGCAGAGCCGTAACTGTGGCGGGGCATTAAAAGGCACGTCTCGTGGCACCAGCCCCAAATGCCACTAATTGCAAGGAGTGCCTTCCGATCAGAATGCGCCCCTGGTGCTGAAACAGAGTGTTACAGCTCTGGACTGGAGCAAAGCTTCACCCATTCTTGCCCATTTGCTCCAGCTTATTTATTTACATCTTTGCACTGGGACTCAGGATCAGCACAATTCAAAACGATTTGAACAACCTTGTGAAATGGTCTGAGGTAAACAAAATGAAATTCAATAAAGACAAGTGCAAAGTATTCCAGTTAGAAAGAACAATCCATTGCACCTGTACAAAATGGGCAATGACTGCCTAGGAAGGATTACTGCAGAAAGGGATCTAGGTGTCATGGTGGACCATGAGCTAAATATGAGTCAACATGTAACACTGTTGTAAAAAAAAATTTGAACACCATTCTGTGATGTATTAACAAGAATATTGTAAGTAAGACATGAGAAGTAATTCTTCCGCTCTACTCAGCCATGATTAGACTTCCACTAGAGTGTTGTGTCCAATTCTGGGCGTCTCATTTCAGGAAAGATGTGGACAAATTGAGGAAAGTCCAGAGAGAGCAACACAAATGATTAGATGTCTGGAATAGTTGACTTATGAGGGAAGATTGAAAGAACTGGGTTTGTTTAGCCTGGAAAAGAAGAGACAGAGAACGGAAACAATAACAGTTTTCAAGTACCTGAAAGGCTGTCATAAGGAGTGGGGAGAAAAATTGTTCTCCTTAACTGCTGATGATAAGACAAAAAGCAATGGGCTTAAATTACAGCAAGGGAGGTTTAGGTTGGACATCATGAAGAAATTCCTAACTGTCATGGTGATTAACCACTGGAATAAGTCGCCTAGGCGGGTTGTGGAATCTCCATCACTGGAAGTTTTTAAGAGCAGGTTAGACAAGCACCCGTCAAGGATGTTTTAAGAGGGTACTTGGTCCTGCCGTGAGTATAGGGGACTGGACTCAATGACCTCTCATGATCCCTTCCAGTTTCTATGTTTCTATAATTCTTTGGATCTCACTCTGGCTTATTTTCCTTCCTGGCTGAACAATCCAAGTCACAATCTAATCTTTAGATTAACTTAATAACCTGCACTGACCCCTTCAAAGACATTCTGGGTGGTCGCATACTGCAACTGTTTTCCTGGTGCATCCCACACTCTTTTCAGGTCAATGGTGGATCCAGATGTACAAGGAATGCAAGATGAGGAGGACCAAAGCCTACATGCCAAGAAGCGTTTCTCTCTTGATGAAGGAAATGACAGCCCATGTGCAGCAGCCAATGTTTAAACCGCAACATCTTGGTTATTTATTCTTTAAAATGCCACAAAGCATAAGTACATATTATAGACAAATCACTTGTCAGAGCTCTTTTTTAATTTAATTAGAGCCATTTTTTTATTCAGCAAAGTGCAAAGAAGCAACTTAAACAGATAACATGGTTCACACTTGCATAAGATGAAAATAGCCAAACCAAATTTTGGCAAAGTTTGTAACAACAAAAAAAATCCAAGCAAAGACTATACATGTGCCAACTTTCATTCCAGCAGAGATCGTAATACAATGAGTTATTTGCACAGAGCCTCCCAGCAGAAATTCTTACAGACTTCTAGCAAGATAGCACATCATGGAGGACTAGTTTGCAGCCTGATTCTCCTTTAATGTATATGCTTGACTTCACTGGTGTTACTCCTGATTTAAACAGGTGTGAGTTCAAATTTAAAAGCACAGCACTACGTAAGGATAGCACACTGCCTCAGAGGAAAAATCAAGTCTCAGAGACACCCCTGATTTTGCCCTAAAGCACTGACAAATGAAAAATTATATTCAAAAGCATATGTGAGCCAGGCTGTTATATATGCAACTAATCCATTTGGGCTGTTTCATAGCAAATCAGCTCTGTACTTTCTCTTGTCACAATGGCTGTGCAATGTGTGAAATACAGATGGCTTAGTGCCTCTGCAGGACTGTTTTCACCCCAATGCAGTTTACTTAATCATCCATGTATTGCACATCCATGAGGAACCACAATATTATACAGGTTCGGTAAATATTTTCATGAAGCAACCTTCTTTCTCAAGTAACCCAGAAGCATCCCTGCTCAAAAATATTACCAAATCCCATTCCACATTCATCAGGCCATTTCTTTTAAGCCATTGATTTGAGGGGAAACTCCTTGAGTGGAGAGTAATTCAGCAAAGATTTCAAGTGTTTTGTTGAACACTGAAGGACCACAGAATTAGGGCTATGTCTACACACACATCATTATTTCAAAATAAGTTAATTCAAATTAACAAAATGTTAATTCGAATTAAGGGAAAGCCTGCTATTGAAACGGCTGTTATTTTGAAATGGTTATTTCGAAATAAAGCTGTTTGGACATGTTGTTTCGAAACAGTTGTTTTGAAGCAATGGTGTTGATTCAAAACAACATGTCCAAACGGACTTATTTTGAAATAACCATTTCAAAGTAACAGCCGTTTTGAAACAATCAGGGTTCAACCTGCTTCGAAACAGCAGGTTTTTTTTTCCGAAAGGATGGGATCTGTCCTTTCAAAATAAGAAAATGTCATGTGGACCAAATAACTTTTATTTCAAAATAACCAGTGTTATTTCGAAATAAAAGTGCTGTGTAGACATACCCTAGGAGTTTGAGGCAGGTTCACTTAGCTTTACATTGATGCCCTTACAGAAGACGTACAAAGCCTCAGAAAGGGGCAACTCTTTTCTGCACGTGCAGTTTTGTATCATACAATCATGTGTGTGTTGAGAACATGCATAATCAAGGCTCAAGTACAGTAAGTGCTATAGGACTGGTTTGGACAGTATACCAGTTAGGCATACTGTAAATGTGTTTGAAGGAAGGTTTTCAATGCAGCCTGTCAGAGCCAGCAGGCTGAATTGGTTATACCTGTCCAATCCTACTAAAAGCCAGTGACATTCCAATATGCTGTTATACGGAAGGTATTCACATGTTCTGCTGAAGAGCAGTCATATAAAACTAGTCTACAGGCTTACCTCCATGGGGGAAAAGCCTAGAGTAGAGTAGCTAAAATGCTGAGTACTTAGTATGTGTTAGCTAGTCCAGGCTACCCCTCCATGGGGACACTTACTCTACTTTTTGGAGGTGTATTAAGTCAAAGCCCACAGTCACTTCGAGTGCACAGCAAGGGGGTCCCCATGAGGAGTTAGAGTGGAGTGGCTAATGCACTTCTGAATTTGTACCCTAGGTTACTCTGCACTAACTTCCCCATGCAGACAAGTTAGAGCATTTCACATAAGGAAGGGAGGACAAAACTGGTATTCAACATCTTTATTATGCTGATGACTCGTGAGAAGGAAAGAATTCTCAGAGCCTCAAGCCAGTTTACAGGGTTGTCTGCTAGGATCAGTTCCAAAAGGGCAGCCGTGTTAGTCTAGTTCAGCAAAACAAACCAGGAGTCCTGTGGGTGTTTAAAGACTAACAAATTTATATATTGCATGTGCTTTCATGGGAGATAATCCCACTTTACTTATGGAAAGTAAGTTCCTGCATCTTCAAAGCATCTGAAGAAGTGGGATTTTCTTCCGCAAAGGCTCATGCAATAAATAAATTTGTTAGTCTTTAAACGTGCCACAAGACTCATTGTTTGTTAGGATCAGGTGAAGGCCCCCCTCCTCTCCACTCTTTCACCTGCAAGATGAGCAACTACAGTTTGAAATCAGTAAAAAACACAATAAGCAGAGGACCCCATTAAACCATTTTCACATAGGCCCTGTCCTGAGTAAGATCACATTCTAGTTTAGTAACAGTAACATTCTTTCACGGCTGATAAGATAAGCAGGCAATAATTTAACAACCTTCCCTGTAAAACAAATAGGGAGTCCCGGGGCACTTAAAGACTAACAAATGTATTTATTGCATAAGCTTTTGTGGGAGAAAATCCTGACAAAATAGGATTTGCTCCCACAAAAGCTCATGCAATAAATAAATTTGTTACCCTTTAAGTGCCCCAGGACTCCTTGTTTGTTGTACTGAACTAGACTACCTAGCTGCCCCTTTGGAACTTTCCCTGTAAAGTTAACCAAGCTTACCATTGTGAAATCCCTTAGTGTTCAGAGATTCTATGATTTGAACAATAAATAAATTAAACCCTCATTTGCTTGATCTCACTGACAGTATTACATAAAGTACATTTTAGTAAGTCTCACTTACTTGATTCTGCAGTGTCTGTGGGCAGCAAGCATATGTTTCCTTTTCTACTTTTCTCTCCCTAGCCATACCCCCCCATAAATAAAAAAAGGCTGGTGTTTTATTTAATTTTGTGGGTTGTCTTTCTAAAATAGATCAGACAAATCTGGAATTCCAAAAAGTCTAATGCTTCCTTGCAACAATGGCAAAAGCACTTATTTCAGGCCAGACTGTGCAAGGCACCCCCCTTTTTCTGTGCCAGTGTAGGTGTTCCAACTTATTATGGGCAACAACAGGTTGGAAAACAGCTGAGGATGAGCACAGCATAGGGCTGTGCAAACTCGGCAGCGTGGGGGGTAGTAGTGTAAGATTCAAAAGGAATAGCTGTGTTAGTCTAGTCCAGTAAAAAAACAACAAGGAGTTGTGTGGCACTTTAAGACTAACAGATTTATTTTTAGGAGTGTAAGAGCCTCTGTGTCAAATCTGGGGAATCAAGCCTCACACATGATCCTTCCTGAGCCAGTTAAATAAACTTTGTAGCTAGAATAAGTCAACAACATAGCACAAAGCAGCCACAGCATTACTGGAGGATCTAGCCCAGATCCTATCAAATATTCCTACAAAAAGAGCCGAGTCCAAGAGTCAACAGGACAAAAAGTCAACAGGAGGGTGAGTACCTCCTGGTTCAGGAAATAATCTATTAGGAAAGGGGCAGCTGTTTTAGTCTAGTTCAGTTAAACAAACAAGAAGTCCTGTGGCATTTAAAGACTAACAAATTGATTTATTGCATGAGCCTTCAGGGAGAAAATCCCACTTCAGAGATTTGTCCTTCTGTTATGCAATCAATGGTGGGGGGTGGGTATTTGTTTTTAAGGAGGAGCCTCCTTTCTCTTCAAAAGATCAATGATTTTTTATTTCTATTCTGGAAGCAATAATTAAACAAAGCAGACAGAGATGTGAAAAAAAAAACAGCATTAAAAGAACCCTCCCCAAAAGTATTCATTATCCTAATCATACTTCAGTTTTAGGTGGGTTGAACACAGATCAGGATCCATCATCACTTTTATTAAAAAATCTCATGTTATACTTCATAACATAAAATGAGAATGGGAATTAAAGAACAAACCTACAGGAATTTCTCCCAGATTATTTGGCACTGTTGTCAAAAACATCAATTTCTCTCATTTACAAACAAGGACCCGGGTGTTCTGCACCTCGTGCTGCCATTCACACCAATGCAAAAGTGGAAACCAGAGTAGTGGTGTTTACATTTTACACTAGTGACAATGACCACACAAAGTGCAAGGCCATGGAGAATCAGGATCAAAGTGCCTGACAGAATTTATAACATTAATATCCCAATAACTTGGTCATTCTAAATGGTCACCTTTGATCTTGTCTTATAATATTATTACTTTAGCTAAATTCTGACCTTGATTACTTCAGACTTATAACAATGTAAATCCATTGACTACACTGGAACTGCTTCAAATTTTCCCCAGTAATAGAATATGGTCTCATCTGTGCTACTCCATGAAGACTACAGGTGCATTAACTCTTTATGAATAAATTGGTAATTCTGTATTTCTGGAATCTGTATTTATTGAAAAACCTCCTCTTTGATCTGTAAAAAAAAGTTTGGGGCCCGACTTCTGACCTCGGTATTAGAATAATTATGGCATTCAAATATGTCCATTAGATTACTTAAACCGTACAGATAGTAGTCCTGGAAAAATTAAGATACCTAGAGCCCAGCACAGATACAAATAAGTGGATCCATATCCAACCTGCATCCACAAGAAATGGTCCGCGGATATCCATGTTGTATCTGCAGATGCGGATATCCATGGATATCCACATATTTGCAGAGCTCTAGCTCTGTGCAGATAAAAATATGTGGATCCATATCTGATCAGCATCCACAAGAAATGGTCCGTGGATATCCGTGTTGTATCCGCAGATGTGGATATGAAGTAGATATCTGCAGATATCTGTGGATTTGCAGGGCTCTAAAGATACCCTTATTTTCTTTACTCCGTCACTTTTAGGAATTGCATTTTAAAGTATTGTCAATTCTCAAGATTTTTTTCATGAATCTTGCAACATTTGTTGTTTTTCTTAAAGCTTCAGCTTCTGGAATCCTGTGATTAGATAAGAATCTCAAATCTCAGCTTTCATTAAACCAAAAGAAGTTTTTAAGTCTGATAGATGTGAAGAAAATTTACTGATGTGGACTCTAAAGGCCCCCAAACCATAAGACAAATCAAACCTGTAACCTTATGATTTTAAAGCAAATCTCAAGATTTTTGTTTAGATCAGGGGTCTCAAACTCAAATCACCATGAGGGCCGCATGAGGACTAGTAGAGGGCCACATAAGGACGAGTATGTTAGCCCAAGGGCCACACCACTGAAACATCTTCATATAACAATATTGCAAATATTGGTAACAATAGTGTTGCCGCGAGCCGCAGGAAATAGCTTTAGGGGCCGCATGCAACCCATGGGTCACATGTTTGAGACCCCTAGTTTAGATCATTTTTCAGTGTTTGGTGTTAATATTGATATTCCTGAATGATATGACAGGAGGTACAGACAGGAGAACTGAATTTAGGAGTGTATTGGCCAATTCATAAGGCGACTGGTATGGTAGAAGTCAGGGAGACTTCCAAGTCTCATAAGTGCACTTTAGTGCCTCAGGAGCAAGAGTTAAACTCAGTCATGCAGCCTATGGTATGTAACCTATCATTGAAATCAGCTTCTGGCCCAGATGACTGCAGAATAGCTAATGTGACACTAATTTTTTTTGTTTGGTTGGTTGGTTGGTTGGTTTTTTTGGTTTTTAAAGGCTCCGGAGGTGATTCTGGCAATTAGTGTGGTAAGCCTAACATCAGTACCAGGCGAATTGGTTGATTTTTAGTAAAGAACAGAATCATCACACATAGATGAACAAAATTTGACTCATCATGGCTTTTGTAAAGGGCAATCATGCCTCACAAATCTATAACAGACTGTCCTGTTTGTCCAATGTATAAGGTAGTGGGGGAAAGTGGGAACAGCGATAGACCTAACAACAGAACCATTAAAGCAGGCACATATCCTTGCAACAAACCACATTGTACCCACATATCTGCACAAAAGACACCATCATAGGACCTAATCAAGCCAGCTACTCCATCAAGGGCTCATTCACCTACTCATCCAATAATGTGATTTATGCCATTATATGCCAGAAATTACACCTCCCCTCTACCTGCCTTATACATTGGTCAAACAGGACAGTCTCTGTGCAAACGAATAATTGGACATAAATCTGTTATCAGAAATAACAACATTCAAAAACTAATGGGAGAACACTTCAGTCTTCCTGATCACTGCCATTAATGATCTGTTAATAGCTATACTCAGGTAAATGGATAATTAAACAAGGCTTCAAAGAGAACCTACAGAATTGGAATTCATATGCAGGTTTGACTCTTGTCAACTTAGAGCTGAACAGACTGTTTTTTCTCCATTACAACAGGTAATTTTGCTTTCCTCCCCACTCCCCAACCTTTCTCCACTATTTCAATCTAAAAACAACTGTTCTGATTTGCTGTACCAGTCCTGACTTGATTCTATTGACCTCCACTCCCTTGCATGTATTTTGCTCCCATTTTGTAAATTCCCCCATCTTCAAGCATCTGCTGAAGTGGGATTTTCTACCATGGAAGCTTGTGTGATAAATAAATTAGTCAGTCATTAAAAATGCCACCAGACTCCTTGTTTGTCAAGCTAGTTAAGTTAAGCAAAAAGTTGCTACAGGTTTTTGCAAAACTGGGTGAGTGGACAATAAAATAGCAGATGAAATTCAGGGTACTGCACATTGAAAAGCATAATCCTAACTATACATACAAAATAATAGGATTTAAAGTAGCTGTTAGCACTCAAGAAAGAGTCATTGTGGATAGTTCTCTGAAAATATCCACTCAGTGCCCAGCAGCTGCCAAAAGACTAACAGAATATTAGAAACCATTAGGAAAAGGATGGATAAAAGAAAATGTTGTACTGTCACTATATAAATCCATGGTGCACCCACGATTTAAATATTGCCTGCAGTTCTGTTCATTCTATCTCTAAAAAGATGTATTATTGGCAAAATATAATAATATATTAATATATCTATAATATAGAGAATTGGCAAAAATACAGAGCAGGGTAACAAAAATGATTAAAGGTATGGAACAGCTTCCACATGAGTCGATATTAAGAAGACTAGGACTTTTCAGCCTGGAAAAGAAATAACCGAGAAGGGATATGATAAAAGTTTATACAATTATAACCAGCCTAGAGAAAGTGAATAAGGAAGTGTAATTTAACTCTTCACATAATGAAGAACTAGGGGTCACCCACTGAAATTAATAAACAGAAAGTTTAAGAAAACAAAAACTTGTACTTAATCACCCAGCGCACAGTCAATCTGTGGAACCTATTGCCAGGGGATATTGTGAAAGCCAAAACCATAACAGGGTTCCAAAAAGAACCAGATAAATTCATGGTGGAGAAGTCCATCAATGGCTATTAGCCAAGATAGTCAGGCATGCAACCCATGGTCTGAGTGTCCCTAAATGACAGGAGGTGGATCAGCTGATGATTGTTCTGTTCACTACCTCTGATGCATCTGGCATTGACCAGCGTCAGAAGACAGGATACAGGGCTAAATGGACAATTGATCTCACCCAATATAGCTGTTCTTACGTTCTCTATGTCTGAGCCATTCTGCAGGCTTTCTTCAGCCATTCAGTGACAGGAAAGTGTAACTCTGCTGCTCTCAGGGTCTCATGGAGGAGGCAAGGAGTGACGGTTGAAGAAATTCATTATTCTTGTTCTAAAACAAAAGAAACACAGCAAAAGAATTTGAAGCATGTCTTTAAAAGCTCTGTATTTTATTCTTGCAGTCTGACCACAGGATCAGGGAGAGACTCAGATTAGATTGTTGCTGTGTGTTGGACTTAGTTTTGAATTCCTGTAACTTTAAATCACTGGGGTCTGAGTCACTATTGTGTTTATCCCCCATTGTGCACTGGCTTAACTCCCAGATTGGAACATATATTGTTAGTTTGGATCTAGGGAGAACAAGGATCTAGAGAGAGGAAGAGGTGAGAAAGAAAAAAAAATTCCTCTTACACAACATCCAAAGAGAACTGTATCCCTCCATGCTCATGTGGGGGCATGGCGGATATCACACTCCAAAGGGTTAATAGTACCTAAGATATGTATAGTCATCTAGAGGCACTACTGTCTGGGACCTATCAGAGGGCCCCTAGGCCTCTGAACTAGGTGGTTGGTGGTAACCTCAATTTCACTAGCTTGCACGCACACACACACGCCCCCAATGCTGGCAAAAGCCAAGCATCTGCTATATCACTATTCTCAACCCATTTCAACTAGTTTCTAAGCAGGAAACATGAAGCACTGGAGAATTAATGCCATTGCAACTTGATAGCCATTTGAGCTGAGATCATCAAAGCCACCTAAAACATCTGGATTCCCAGTTAAAAAGTGCACCATTTGGCTTTTTTCCTCTATGATAACAGCAGCACCGTAAGTGTTTTTACAGAAACAAATCACACCTTAATACTTTGTTAGGTACTAACAGGATCCAACTAGGACAACTCCAGATCTATGAGATCATTTCAAACCCTGCCTCTTTCAACCTTTTTCTCCTACCATATCTGTAGATCTCACTCTCTCTCTCCTTCACCCGGGATATCCCCACCTGTGGTTCGCTTTTCCCTTGACTTCTCTGTTCCACTCCATCTTCTGGTACTTAAAGTGCTTTTAGACTTCTCCATCTTCATTACCATTGTCTTCATCTTTAGCTTCAATTCTATGCACAGATGGGCCAGTAGTAAAGAGAAAAACCATGATAGTCAACATCACTCATGCCCCATCCATTCATAGAACCAAAACTGAAGATAGAGACAATGTTAATGGTGTCCAGATGAAGAAATGAGTTGGCTGGCCAAAGAGCTGGCTGGACCAAATTTGAGTGGCATTGAACCATGTGTGCCAGGTCACACCACTACTCATTCAAATTCCACAGGTTTAGGTGCCCTCTCCAATGCGGGAGAGAGAACTGAGACAAACTGCCCTTCCCCTGCCTAAATCCCCTTTGGGTGCCCCTGCATTTGGGCAGCAAATCAGATTTTCGAACAGCTATCCTGCTGGTATCTATCCCTGCTATAGCTACGTGCCAGTTACACACTTTCAGTGAAGTAAGATATTTTTTCTGTGGCTGTAAGCCAGTGCACTTCAGGGGCCAAATAGATCATACTAACCATGGCCTAGATATTGCAAGGAGTGACACAGTGATTCTGAGACATTATTCCTCCTGTTTCCCCTTTGCTCCAAGGCCATGGTAATTTATTCCTGCCTTGTTCCAACTGTGCGTATGGTCACCTCACAACTCCTATTCAGCTGTGCTGGCCAGCACAATAGTGGGGGCTGTACATTGACTCCATCCCTCACTCAACTATTTACCTCTGTGTGAGTAACTGGAATACAACAGCCATTTACTATTGCTTACCCAAACCCAAGGGAACCAGTACAAGAGAGCCAAGGCTGTGGGAGGATGGTTACTTTCCCTTATGCCCCTTTATGTGTAATTCGAGTTATCTGGTCCTACAGAAACAAACAGGTGCAGTTATTTAGTAACTGTGACCTCCTAGGATGGGGCTGTTAAAGATGAATCTGAATCATGTTATCCATCACCTTTTGCTGCTTATAGGTACAGAAAATTATCCACAGGTAAACAATTACCTAGGTCATAAATTACCTACAAAAATTTTGGGCTGGGTTTTTGCCAATCACAATTCCAATTCATTAACCAAAGGGGACTGGCTGGCTTTAGACCAAATATTTCCTCATCAGTATTCAGTACTACTTCTAACAGGATGAAGGAAAAAAAAAAAGCCCTGGAAAGGTTAGTGAGAGAGATTAGTTGACACAAAGGCAGACAGAAGGAAAAATGTTTCTGAATTTTAGTCTTGTTTGCAGCTACTCATGCATGCATGGGTGTGGCTTGCAGATGATGTACCATCATACCAGTAATACACACAAAGCAGTTATTGTAGCTGTCATGATTTTTGATCTGAGGCCTGGATTTTGTTAATAGAGAAAGGAAAGGCGAAGGCATTTGTATTTGCTGATAGCATCAGGAAGATGTTTAGAGAGTGGACTACAGACAGAGTGACCACATAGCAAGTGTGAAAAATTAGGACACTTTTTTCTTCTGAATGGGGGGAATAGTTGCCTACACAAGACAAAAAGCCTCTAATAGTGGGACATTTGGTCACCTTAGTTATAGAGAGTGAGGGAAAAAATTCACACAAACATGCAGGGGCAAGATTTTCTAAAAAGTGACAAAGGCTTTTGGGTGCCTCAATTCTGAGATGCCCCACCTTGCACATTTAAAAAGAATTTCACCAGATATGTACCTAACACTTGCTGAAAATCAGGCTTCTTTAAGTAGTCTCAGGTTAGGCACGGAACAAAAATTCGGCTCTTCTGAAAACAAAGGCCCTAAATGTGCACGTTTGCAGAATGACATGTTTAAAACGTGCACTGACTTCTTAGAACCATGCATGCTGAATATTAAATAATTCCCTGAAGTTCCCAGTTGAATGAACAGTCTCAGTTATGTGCAGAGACTTTTTCAGATGTTGGAGTATGCTGGGAATATTTGTAATGACAAGACTGTGTTAGCAAGTTGTGGTATAGTAAACAAAATTTGTAAACTGAAAGCCACCAATATAGCCCCAGCTTATTATCTGACATGCTGAAGGGACCTCTAAAGAACCCATAAAGGAAACTGAGAAAAATACATGGAGAGGAAAGTTACTGATCCAAAGCACATTGAAGTTAATGGAAAGATCCACAATTATTTCAACAGGCTTTGGATTGTGGTTGTAGAGATTAGGTGCACCCAAATATACAACTGATTCTTTACAAATAATATAGACAACAACAGTATAAAATAGTCTACAGTGAACATATGAGACATACCTTAAATGATCTATGTTGATGCAAACTAATAGCTATTCAGTAACTCCTTTGTAATAGGCTCATGAAAAAAGTTTTTAGCAACACGGAAGCTAACAGCAATATTGTGCACCCTTTAATTTTATTGGTGTGTGCTAGCTCACAGAAGCTGTCCTATTGATGTCAACAGGACCATTAACATGAGTAAGCACATCCATATAAGTAAAGCATGCACATTAGGCCTAGGTGACATAGCATGTGTTTCACAGCAGCCCACTAGCCTAGCCTGTATCCCTGCTATGTCAGAGTAGTAAATACACGCTTCTAGGGAAAGCATCAGGAACTTCATTTAACAACAAATAATAGGCAAAGAAAAATCAATAACAGTAATCTAGTATCAGCCACTGCACCTAAAAAATGTTTTTGAGAAGTGTTTCTACTGGCACTTCCTGTCACTGATTTATTAAAAAGGGAACAAGGTATTTTATTGTAGAAAGTATATTTATTGTTTACAGGGCTCTGACAGGGTTTATAAAATACTGTGTGTGCTATATATTACTTGCATTTCCATATAATCAAAACAAAGTAGAAACCTTTGTGAAAGTGGTAAGTAGAATTTTTACCCTGATGGGTCATGTGGGCACAAAAATGTTGCTTGTGAGGGTAGCAGGTCCATACTTAAGTAACAAACAGAAATGGACTTCATTTGCAAAGTTAGAATCTACTTTTTTCCGCAGTTCCATGGTGTCTCAGTTCTGGCCCATCTCTCATACTTCTGTCTCAGATCATAACAAGGGAGGTTCTTAAAAGATGCAATACACAGCAGTGGCTCAGTGCAGCTATTTGCTCAGCATCCAGTCCACAAATCTTAATACATTTTTTTTAAAGTTATGAGAGCAGGGGGAAAAAAACCCAAAACACTTTAAAAGGATCAAGGAGCTGATCCAAAGATTAAGGAAGTCAATGGCAAGTGTTATCCCTGACTTCAGTGGCTTGTGAAGTATCTCCTTCCCACTCCCCCCCAAGCTGCTTCTGTAAACATTTGCAGGACAATTATTTACAGCATATGTGTGTACACAGAAGATGGAAAGTACTGGTATTTGGAAAAACTTCTAGTTTGCTGTAGTGTTGAGAGAAATTAGGGAAGAAAAACTCTGAATTATATATAAAAATCTCCCTACGGGGTAAATATCATTCTTGCCTCTCACCCAGGTATTATTCATTTGTTAATTAAACATCACTCGAACAAACAACAAACGTTTTAGCTATTTCTGTCACGTACAGGTTATTAACCAATTATGTGCATTTTATTAGGTTAACTTAAAATTTCATTCATAAAAAAATTTCATACATTACAATATGGAGAAAAAACCCTGTATTTAACTTCAGAAAATGTGCTAAGAGTACAGTATAAGGCCAACCTGTCAGAAGCGGTTAGATACCATAATTAGGGCCAGATTTTTTAATCTATTTTTTTAAATAGAAGAACTCAGGTCTCATTTAAGTACCAATGTGAAGTGGCCAGACTTTAAAAACTGCTCAGCACCTAACAGCTCCTGCTGAAAACAAAAATCTGGTCACATCATGTAGATACCTAGCTGCTAAATGGGAGCTGTTGGATATTGAGCTCTTTTTTTATTTTTTTATTTTTATGGGGGGGGGTCGGGAATCAGATCCCATGAGTATAAACGCATTATAGTGTCCATGTTTTGTGTTACACAGAAGGCTGCAGATAGGGTGACATCACAGAGGAAACATTTAGGAGTGAACATGAAAGAGAAATGCTCTTTCATTGTAGGCTCCCATATTGTATATTTGCTTCAAGTCCCTCACTGCCCTCTAGAGATCTGAATTCCCATCATCTTGCACCTTGTATAGTGTCATTTGTGGGTGGGTGAGGTTCTGGAGCCTGCATTGTGCATGAGGTTAGACTAAATCAGGAGTCTCAAACTCAAAGCACAACAAGGGCCTCCTGAGGACCATTATGTTAGCCCAAAGGCCACACCACTGAAATCTTTTCATACAACAATGTGGCAAATATTGGTGACAGCAGTGTCATTGCGGGCCATAGGAAATAGCTTTAGCGGCTGCATGCGGCCCATGGGCCGCAAGTTTAAGAGCCTTGAACTAGATGATCCTATTGGTCCCTTCCAACCTTACAGTCTATGATCTGGGAATGCACACTGACTTTGCACTGAATGTGACTGACTGCATCAGGAGCAGTGTGTTGGAGAACACAAAAGCCACAAAATGCCCCCTGAAACAAAAAAAAACCTGGTTCCTGCCCAGCACTGAGATTCTGATAGAACTTCTGACAGATTTCCAGCCTGCGCAAGGTTGAGGCCATGCACATCCTGCTCATTCTGTACCATTAGAAATCTTGATTTACAGAGGAAAGAATTGAGTGGCTCTTTGCAGCAACCAGGTCTGTGTATGCTCTTTCAACAGCTTTCCAAGCAGAAGAAATATATACTCCCTGGTGTAAGTGAGGGTATATCTCCCTGCGTTAGTCTACAGAAAGGATGGCTGGAGTTACAATGGAGGCATTGAAGTGAAAGTCAGGAGATCTGCTCTTCCACAAAAACAACGGGAGTCCTGTGGCATCTTAAAGACTAACAGATTTCTTTGGGCATAAGCTCTCATGGGCTCCAAACCCATGTCCCCTCTAAGCTGTGCATGTGCACACAGGTCGTGAAACCTGCACACACAACAAAATAAAGTACACACACAAAAAATTCAACAATGCTAATATTAGCGTACACAAAGAAATTTTTTGACAACCTACGCAAAATTAGAGGGAACACTGCTCCAACCCAATTCATCAGATGTTCTGCCACAGATTTTCTGAGTGACTTTAGGTAAGTCATTTTGCACCCAATTTTTAAAGCTATTTACATACCTAAGGAACTTCCAAAAATCACCTGGTCACTTAACTCCCACTGGAAATTCCAGTTAAGTGCCTATTTGCATCTTTAGGTGCTTAAATATCTTTAAAAATCTGGTTGATAATCTTGCCACACCTCCTTTCTGCATTTTACAAATGCAGATAATACTACTTCCTTTCACCAGCTCTCCTGCTTGCTTGTTTGCTTCACTAGTACAGTATTTAAGGCAAGGATCTCATCTACTACTAGGTGTTCACACAATGCCCATCCCAGTGGGGCCCTGATCTCCCTGGGACCCCTAGATACAAAAAATCATTTAATAATACCATGCTGTTTTAATTCTGTAAGACCATGACAACAGTCATGTATAGTTGGAGGGTCATTTCTACCTTCCTATTTTAATTCTCTTCTTCCTTTTTTTTTAAAATTCCTTCTTTCTTGAAAACTACATAAATAAATGAGAAAGTATTCTATGGTTCTTAGAGAAATCTAAGGCCCCTATCTTGCAATTTAATACTCTTGAGTAGATCTTGGAGCTTGGGCAGAGTCCAGCTGAAGGCAAGGAATCTCCATGAAGATACATTCAGACTGTATAGAATCACGAAACTGGAAAGGACCATGGGAGATCATCAAGTCCCGTCCCCGGCACTCATGGCAGGACCAAGTACCATCTTAAACCATCCCTGACAGGTGTTGTCTAACCTGCTCTTAAAAACTTCCAGTGATAAGAGATTCCACGACCTCCCTAGGCAACTTAGGCATGAATCACGTTACCTGGTCAGGACCTGCCTTTGCAAGTTACCACTATGATATTATCAGCATTGGTTTATTTTTCCCTTCTTTTATTGTCAAGGTCACTTTTTATCCATCTGTCTGTCCATCCTGATTGTGGCACAATAACTTTCTAATCCCAGGGCTGGCTTCTTAACTTTAAATTAGTTTCCAATAAAGCAGAAATTGTACCTCTTAGGAAAAGCAGCATTGTTTTTAATACACTCTTGTAACTAATGCTGCTGGTCCTTGGAGAGGTTCATAGGACCTCAAAGGCAATAGTTCTCTACCCGGGAGCAAAGAAGCCATTACAGCTTGTACTAGAAGATTTAATAGGTGTCATAATTTATCATGTAAACCGAAAAGTGTTTCTTAATTAAGTGCGTACGTTAATGAATTTTTTAATTTGATCCCTGTAAGTACCTTGCTATACTAATTGCAATATTCTACACATTAGTCATCCGCTGTTGCCCTTGGCTATTTTCTACCCTGAGAGGGAGAGAGCGAGTTTTTCAGTTAAAGTTCATTTAACTCTTTCCACCCAACAAATTAAATTTCCTGTTACTCACCCTGGAGAGTGACAGCTGCATTTCGCTCCCACAGAGTTTCAAGTCTGATAGCCTGCAACTACATTGGCCATGGTTTGTGCTGGTTACTATTAGGCAGGAAACAGAGAAATGGAGACATCCACTGATCCACTGGGGCTAAGTATTGCTCTGCATTAGAGACTGAGATTTTTCCCAGTTATGGGGCTAAAGGACAGACTACTTGAACTACATTATAGGTGCTTTAGCGTTATCAAGTGGGAACATTTAGCACACACCAGTAGGGTCTATGTGGACCAATTAGTGTGTAGTACACTAGTGCGCTTTAGAAATAACCGATCAGTAAACAAGCCCTAGGCACTTCGGTGGGGAAAAGGAGTTCAAGTACCTTTGGAATCTGTACCAGAAACATACACCAGCTCAATGCAGAGCCAAAACTAGAGCATAGGTGCCTTGGTTCTAGGACATGTCTTCGCTAATGGCAGCAAATTCACCACTGTCAGATTAATCTTTCTGGATTGATTGGGAACGGTCAGTACAAGATCCACTTGATCGATTTGGGAGTCAACATGTCAAAACCACCTCCTCAAGTGGCATAGCTCTGCCTTGACAAGAATGCATTTCCTATCAGCTTAGCACAGTGAAGACACCATGTAGAAGAGGCGTTACAAAGCTGATGGGAATTACACAAGGTACTCTTCCATCAAATTTCTGGTAAGTGTAGACCAAGCCTTAATCAAGTGCCCTGTCCTCCAAGCCACAGGACCATTATAGCCTATCTAACACTGGCACATGACTGCAGAATCAGTTACAGTTGAAGCAGAATCAGTATTTACCCTGACAAAACTCTTACTTGCATTGAAACTGAAAGAGGAATTTCAGGGTTTGGTCCCGACGACATTTTAAAGTTATTTTTTTCAGTGAGAATTCTAACACAGAAAATACTTTAGTTAAAAAAAAAATCTCTGTTTGTGATATACGCATTAACAGAGAAGACCATGGTGTTCCTTTCACAGCTTTCCCCTCCTCCCTCAAATTAAATGCTCATAATATTAGCAAGTCAGCTGTTGAAATCTATTAGATACACTGGTATGTTTTCCTCTCAATATGCATCTCTGTAATTCAATTAAAAATAATGAGAGCTCTCCACGTGCATCAAGAGGAATATACTTCATAGCATTCACCTAGGAGAAATACATGTGAAGCCAGATCCTCAGCAAGTGAAAAACAGAAAGTCAACAGAGCTCTGCCAATGTGAGGGTCTAACCATGTTCATCTTCAACAGCTGCAGAATCCAGACCCCTAGTGCTACACAGTGGATCCCCTAGCTAGCCTGTATTATTAACTATGAATTTTAATATGGTCCAGGAAAGCAAGATAAACTACAGTTACAATGCCTGCCGTTCATCAGTTGTAACCAATGTATTTATTTTAGCCTACATAATATGCTTACATCTGTCATCCATTGAATAAAAACATTATTAATAAAAAGGGAGTTTTTATACATCTTAACAGAGACTCATACGCAGCTATTTGCAGAAAAGAGTTTTTGAGTGAAATGGGAAAATATTTTGCCATATTTAAGTAGAAATATCTTATGAGTGATGGAAATGGGTGCTCAAAATTCAAGGAAAATCAGATGACTAACTCTTTAATTCCTTGGAAAACTCCAGACCTAATCATTTTAAAGATCATTTACAGTTAGAGGAGCTATAGGATTTAACCCTTGAATGATTAAAATACTACAAGGTATTTTTCTCATTTCATCCAAAGACTTTTTTGCAACTAGAGGAGTGTGATACACTGTTAAGGTGATGAATGCAACTGGACAACTCATGTGCATGTGATTTACATAGCACACTAGTCTTCATAGGATCAGGGCCTAAGTGGCATAATCAATATTCTTGTATTTACTCCTTATCATAGAGAAGGTAAAAATCACCATTTCTCTTTTGATGACCCATATTTCATTGTCTTGTCTCTTACAACTCTGAAGTACGACTTAAAAGGTGACTATTGTAAGCCACAGAAAAATTAAAAAGTTACACTTTTGGTTTTTATAGCCTCAACACAATTCCTAGAACCAAATACCCTTAACTGCAAAACACTGACTCCTGTTTGTGTACTTATTCCCATACAAGTCAACAGAATTATAGGTACAAGGAAAAAATTGCAGGACAGGGCTTGAAACGTGGAAACAGGCAATGTGTTCTCCGAGAATTGGCCCATTAGCTTCTGCTTGTGAGATCAGGCCCCTACAGGACTGTATTAAGTGGAGTGCTGTAGGGTTTGTAAATCCAAAGACTCTGCTGCACCTGATGTCAGCCTTCCATGCTTTGCATGCCTGACTAAGTGTACATGAAGATCCAGAGACTGTTGTCCTACTTATTGACCTAGCCATCAAGATTTGGAATCAAACCAGCCTGTGGTCTCAGGAAGACTGAATATTGCATTACCAGTTTCTCTACCACTTCTCTGAATGCTTTATTGATTTGCTTTTGCTGGAAGCTCTCCTGCCAAGCTTCCACATACAATTAAGTGAATTACATGCAACATGCTTAAATAGCCTAAAAACTTCTTAAGCCAAAAAAAGCTTTGTTCAACAACAGTGCATCACTCACTCGCTTCCCTGCTCGCAAGCACGGCTTGTGAAATTAATAGCAACAGCCAAGCATAACACACTTCAAGGAAGTGAGACTCTTTACTTGGGTGGCTGTCACCTGCTTTTCAACAAATTTCAAACAGTTTTGCCTACAGCATCCTGTTGTATTAGATAAAATGCATCCTGACACCTTTCTTACTCTATTATCCCTGGCTGCTAAAATCTTAAGAAGCAAACCTCCTAAAAAAAATTATGGAGAAAACACTGCCCAGTAATTGCCAGAGGTTAGTTCTTGGGGGTTGTTGATGAGAGGTCCTCTGTCTGTATATTCCTATAGATGCCATCAAATGCTATAGTTGCTAGTGCCCCATTTTGACTGGTGATTATCTGCTGTTTTATAATTTTTAATGAATTAAAAGGAGTGATGCATGAGCTAACTTAATAATGTTCACCATACTGTATGTATTGCATGGATCTGAAGTCCATGGAGCTACACCCATGGAAGATTTGGCCCTCTACAACTGTTTGATGTTTGCTTTAAATAATCAGTTATTTTTTTCCTCATTAGATGTCTTAGAGCTGCATTAAATGCAGATATAACTATATTTCCAACTCTGGGGGTAATTCAAGAGCATTTGATATTCAAAGGTCCAATAGGAGAACACTTCAATCTCCCTGCTCACTCCACTGATGATTTGTTAATAACTGTACTTAAACAAATGGATCACAAATCAAAGGTTCAAAGAGAAATTGCAGAATTGGAATTCATATGCAGATTTAACACTGTCGCCATATGGCTAAATAGGGATCTTTGGGGTTTTTTTTCTTATTACAATAGATGATTTGACTTCACCTTCCTCTATATGCTGTGCTCCATTGCTTGAACCTAAGCAAATACTTTGATTTGCTGATTCTATGACTTATACTTCCCTGTATTTATTTCCTCACATTCTGTAAACTCACCATTTTCAATTGTCTAAAGAAGTGGGATTTTCTCCCATGAAAGCTCATGCAATCAATAAATTTGTTAGTTTTTAAAAGAGCCACAGGACTCCTTGTTTGTTTTACAAATATACAGTGCATGACTTTAGCTATATAGTCCCTAAATTTTGTCTTTTTTATGCAGTCTTATAGAAAGAAAGCTGAATTCATCCCTCTGTTTTTTCCTGTATTTTAGTATGTGTGAGTGTGACAGAGAGAATATAGGATAACAGCAAACCAACATGTAGCCAGCAGTAGACTACTCATGAAAGTCTCACCCTCTGAAAGGAATAATGTGATAATGCCATTTCCCAGGCAGATTACCATCTGCTTCTAGCAAAGCTAATGTACTCACCAATTTATGCTAGGTACTCACCAAATTAGGCCAAATTCTGGGCTGATTTATTTAATTTCAATTGAGTTACATCATGAATTGTAAATCAGGGAAGAGTTTAGTCATTATTCTCATATTTAAGTAGCAAATTTTATTTTTTTAAATTTACCACCAGTTTTTGTCAGCTGCATCAAAAAAAATTACTTCTAGAAAGCAGAAGAAGAGCTGAACCTATGTATGGAGGCTTCTCCTTATCACTCCTGTGGCAAAACAACCAATGATTTATTCCTTATAATTCTCCCCAACTGTCATCAATAAACACATCTGAAAATCAGCAGCAACATACCTGCATGCATCATGAAGTTATATAGGTGTCCCAATGCCAGCACTGCACCAGTATGTGCCATTTGTGTTACTTCCAGTAAAATTAAAGGTCTGTCTTGTCTAGAAAAGGAACAGCTGGGAAGTACCTTTCCTTTTTCCTTACTGCTTTCAGAATGTGTGCTTGCTTTCCTCATTGTTTTTGGTTTTTCCTTTCTATTTACATTTTCATCCAGGAAGCACTGTGAGAATGGTGGGCAAACATGCAAAATGTTGGTGAGCCTATAAAGGAACTTAACACCTATCTTCCCCACTTCAGTACACTGCAAGTTCTAACACACATACATTAGCAAGCAACTTTGTAGAGTTCCTTTGACTTCAACAGGGTTCTAAATGAGCATCAAAGTGTCACAAGAGTAGGGTTACCAGATGTCAGGCAAAAGGAGAACATGTCCTCCTTTTTACCTTCATGTCCTCCATCCAGCAGGCATTTTAAGAATGCATGATTTTGTCTGGCTTTTTAGTTACAAAGGTTAAAGCATGCTGGAATGCCCAGCACCCTATTTTTTAGGGGGAAGCATTCCAAGGCCCCCTAAAAACAGAAGAATATTACATTACTACATTTTCTCCATACTCTTCCTTTTTGAACTTCCCTGTCCTCCTTTCTGTGCTTTGGCATCTTGTAACCCTACACAAGAGTGTCTTAAGCAGTAACACAAACAAGGAGTCCTGTGGCACTTAAAGACTAACATATATTTATTGCATGAGCTTTTGTGGGAGAAAATCCTACTTTATCAATGCATTGAAGATGGGGGAACTTACAGAATGGGAGGAATAAATGCAGGGAAGTATCAGCCATGGGAACAGGTCACACTGTAAAAGTAAATAACAAAAAAGCAGTAACTGTTGAGGCACATAGCATTTGCTACAGATTAAAGAGTACACAGAAAGAGATGAGGGCTTGAAGTTAGCTAGTTATTAGTTCCCTGGAATACCCCATACTGTGCTTTTTGGACAGAACTAGATTTAACTCTAAATAGGTGCATGGACTTTTTTTTTTAATAGAATAATTTCATTCTATCTGCAGTGGGTATTCTTCCTGCAGGACTGATGACCAGTCCCTTAACAAACTCTCTGACTCTGCAATGTTTAATACAAGTCATCTGATCTTTGGTTGAAAGCAGTAGTAAGTGGCTTGATCAGAAGTCACATTTTAGATTAGCAAAGCTAATTGGTTCACTGGATTTCCCTTTCACTGCCCCCCAGTACGGAAGTGGACATGTATTTTCCCCCAGTTTAGGTCTCTCAGTTGGGTGCTCTCTCATTGGTGAAGTTATAGTCTGACACTTATACAAAGGATTATATGCATCTGTTGACAATTCAGCCAAAGCAGGCACATCTGCTGCTGATAAACACACTGTCACTGCTTTGTCAGGAGAAATACAGTACCAGGGAGTTAAGGGGGGCATGGGGAAAGAAAAGAAAATAGACAAGCTGTGTCCACCCATGAAAGAAACTAACACAAGTCATTTGGTATGGGAAGGGGAAGTCTGAGTATTTGTTGTATCCGCTTAAATGGTGTGACTCTGAAAATAATTCATGGATACAAAAACCAGAGGGCTTCCTTGAATAAGCTCCTGTTCAAATGTTCAGTGCAGTGGAAAGCTGCATGCTGATTCAGTAGGTGTTTGTTTTTTCTTTTTTCTTTTTTCTTTTTTCATGTGGACGAAGGACCCAAAGCCATTTTTGCAAGTCTCCCAAAGAGTCTTCCAACATAGGGGGAATCCCTGGGTGCAACTGGTGAAATTGTTCTGTACCACCCTAATGTAGGAGGTGTGGCTGAAGGGGAAATGCTATGGCTAGATAACTAGTCTCAGCTGCTACAATGGCCATGGGCAGCTGTGAAGCAACTCTGACTTATGCTGGCAGCTGTAAAGAAAGATGGCACATAGCCATCTTCCCCAACCCTAGTTCTGTGCTGAGCTTAGCTTATCCAGGGCCACACCAAAAGATCTGGCTTTACCATTTTAAACATAACCTACATTAAACAGAAATACAGCTTGTACCATAGACCTCATGTTTAAGCGTTTCAGAATCACTCCTTTAAGAGAAAATGCAGAGACAGGCAAGGAAGTGATCAAGGAACCAAGAGATAAACTGATATTTCCCCTGTTCAGATTCTGTCCTCAGCAGCAGCAATGGCAATGTACAATTTTTCGCATTTTATTCCTCCTTTGAAAAAATAATAAACACCACTTTATTGCTATTTCTCCATATCCACAGGAAAACACAAAATCTCATGGTACAGCAGTGACACCATTGGCAAAATAAAAGAAGTGCAGCAGTTACTGGTTTCCTACAAGTTTGGGTTATTTGTTCCATTGTTTCAGTTTTGATACAAGATGGGGGAAAAGACAAGTGGGGTGAGTATGTCTGTGAAGCTGCCTCTAGTTTTAAGGATATGTTAAGCCATTATTTTCAGATATATGTAAAAATCAAGATCCTGAGCTTTTCTGGCTGTTAAACAATCCTATGCTACTTTGAGCCAGTAACGGGGCCTGACCCTGCTTCACTGAGTTGTGTCAACAACTTTAATAGGAGTCTGGATCGCGCTTGTTAATACTCTCCTCATCTTCATCAAGTTCTAGTTTTGATGCTCTGCCTACCTACAATTCCCCCTGCAGCCTCAGATGGAAAAAAGCTGTTCCCTGTACCAAATCGGTGTGTAATGATGCAGTTGTCTTTCAAACAGCTCAGGAATGGCAGCATTTCAGCAGGGATGAGCCTTAACCACAGCTGGGTGATCTGTTGAGTTCCTATAGGATAAAAGAGGTGAATGGGATCAGAGGGGTTGTATGCATATAAAACCATTACAATTCTATGCCATCATAGCAAAGAGAATATAAAATGAAAAACAGTATCTGCAGAAAAACAGGGGATTGGGGGTTTTCTATTGTTTTAACAAATTGTTACATGCTTTGCCACACCCAAGGATGAAAGCTATGATGTTCTTCCAGTGCCAAAACATTTGAGGTGACAGTGAACATTATTTTTATTTTCCTTTTTTTCCAAAATGCCATTGCTATGTCAAAAAGTGTGCCTACACCATTCACACTGACACCGCAGTGACTTTCAAGGACAGTTGTATTGTACTCGATTCGAGGGGCTGATCTTCAGTATGGTGACGGTTTTAAATGATTAGAACTGATGTATTCAATTTTAATATCCAATATTAAACCATTTAATATGTGATTTATGGAAGTGCCATTTTTAATGGCTTTTAAAAGTGCTGTTATCCTGAACAAGAAGAATTTAGTCATGGCCATCCACCACTGCAAAAGTAAGAGCAGAACTTTGGCACTATGTGAGAACTTTCTAGCCTTAAGTGTAAAAGAGGTGTATCGAAAGGAAAGGTCTCAATGGCAGGCACTCAAATATGAAAATAAGTAAACTTCAAGGACAAATGAAAAAGGAGCTCTCAGCTCACCCCCCTTGAACTGGAACTTTACAACTATAACTAGCCAAATGGGATTTTCTCCCATGAACGCTCATGCAATCATAAATTTGTTAGTCTTTAAGTACCACAGGGCTCCTTGTTCATTTTGCCAAAGGCTTTAGGTCTGTGTTCATTTGCAGGGATAAAGCAAGGGGGAATGCACCAGAATGCCATTTGGGCCCACAAATTTTAGGGGGCTAGCATTCCAGAGCCCCCCAAAATAGAAATGGGGCAGAACACAGCATTCTGGTGCATTCCCGCATTCAAATGCCTGCAGACACCACAGCCTGTGCGCCCTGCTGTGTCCCCAGCCCACACCATGAGGGCACCCTGCCATGCCACGGCTGCTGCCTGTCATGGGGAGCACCAGGGGAGACGGAGCCCTGGCTGACTCTCCTTTGGCCTGCCCTCCGCACTGTAGCTCCATTCAGCACCATGTGGCAACTGCTGGAAGTCAGGTCTGCTGAGCGTGGAGCCCCGCAGCTGCGGTGTGCAGGGAAGGCTGGGGGAGCAGCAGGGGATGGTGTGCTGCCCCCACCCCAGCGGCAGTGCACCCGGGAGAAAGCGCCCAGGGGAAGCGACTGTGAGAACCGCCTCCCACCTCCGGCTCAGTCAGCACCCACCTGCCGGGATGTAGGAGGTGAGTCACTGCTTGGCCCGCTGCCCTCCCACACACATTGGGGAGCAGGGAAACCTGCCTCTGGCTGGCTGTCCCTCCTACCTGCTGCCGGCTAAGAGCAGGAGATCCTAAGCCACAGGTGGCAGGGATGGCCCCAGGAGGTGGAGCGGAGCAGGGGACGTGCCCGGTTCCAGGGAGGGGGGACTGGTGGAGCAGGCATTTCAGGGGGCAGTAGCTGGGGTGGATGGGGGCAGACATTTGGGAGGGCAGTAGCTGGGGTGGGTGGGGGCAGGTGTTTGGGGGGGCAGTAGTGGGGTTGGTGGGGGCAGAAGTTTGGAGGCAGACAGTGGTAAATAGCCAGGAAGCGGAGTCTGGAGTTTGTGCCGAACTACAGGGTCAGCAGATGCAGAACCTTGCAAATGCCTACCTTGGCTGGGGCCCACACATGCATGAAGGGGGCCCGGACAATACGAGAAGGGGGTCTGGAGATTAGGAGGGTTCCGGGACCCATCAAATTATACTTTAACCACTGGTCATTTCACTGAATCTTTTTTTTAAATTATTGCTTCAAAAACATTTTAGAATTTTTGAAATGCTGACAAAAATCTTGACAAAATGTTTTCATGGCTTTTTCTTTGCTGGTTTTTCAGGAAGTTTACAGGGAGGCAGCATGGCCTCATGGATCAGGCAGTGGGGCTCTGAAGACCAGTATTCTGTTCCTGGGTCTGCCACTGCCCTGTTAGCTGTCCACAGGCAAAATCACTTAACTGTTCCGTGCCTCAGTTTCCCCATCTGTAAAATGGATCTATCCTTTGATACTGATCTCATTTGTAATACCCTTTGAGATCTACTGATGAAAAGTACTAAACAATAGTGAGGTAATAGTATTATTATTTTATTATATTGGAAAGCTTATGCAATAAATAAATTTGTTAGTCTTTAAATGCCACAAGACTCCTTGCTTCTTTTGCTGGACTAGACTAACACAGCTACCTATTTGGAACTTGGCAATTGTTTTTAAAAATTCATAATTTTACTGAAAAAAAATTGTTCACTAAAACTTACCAAAAATTTTCACTGCAGGGTGATCTTTACATTTTTTGTTTGTTTAACCTGACTTGAATTACAAAGTGATCTTGAATTAAATGGACACGTATTATTTTGGCAATGCAATGCCAGAAATCAGTTTTTGCAGAGTTTGGGGCAGGAGCACCGGGAAAAGTTCTGTGACGAGGAATATTCCTGTCACCACATCTCTTTACAGAATACAATGTTCCAGAGAGGCAGCAGTGTTAGTCTAGTTCAGCAAAACAAGCAAGCAGCCCTGTGGCACTTAGTGGGATTTTCTCTCATGAAAGCTCAGATAAATCTGTTATTCTTTAAGTGCCACAGGACTGCTTGCTTATTTTGTTCAACATTGTCTAGACTCTCTCCTGTGCCATATATTGTTCTTAATCTGCAGTTTGCTTCACAGGCTGGAACAACTTCCGCCCAGCATCTTTTCATCTCCTTTTGAGTGCTGTGCCTCCCCTCAAAGAACTAAACAGAGGTTTCCCTTTGTGAGTGTCTGGCTCTTATGGGGAACATGCAAGGGAAGGGAGAAGACCTCCTTAAGCACTTTTTTCCTCCATTGTGCAACTGGGAGGAGTGAAATGATTCCTGCCCTGTGCCAGACATACAATAATATTTATATTTGTGAGGAGCATGGTTCACAGAGCCTTTAAGGGAAAGATGAGCTGCTGTCCAACGTAAAAACATCATCTCTGAACCAAAAGAAAAAAAACCTTAATGTTAAAGATATGAATGATAAACTTGTTAAAAATCCATTCTGAATAAATTTTGACTGTATGCTAGACTTCTGGCACTGAGCTGTGAGTCTGTATCCATGGGCATCTTTCTTTTGAAACCTTGTCTAAATGGCAATGGTTTGAATAAGTGTGGTGTTTTCTAGTTAGAGTTCTATTAATCTGATGTTTTAGTTATGCACCAAAACCACGACATGCAATACTGGCCACATATTTTGATCAAGTTCCAAAGGGACAGCTGTGTTAGTCTAGTTCAGTAAAACAAACAAGGAGTCCTGCGGCACTCAATGACTAACAAATTTATTTTTTGCATGAGCTTTCAGGGGAGAAAATCCCACTTTGTCAGATGCTTTGAAGATAGGCGAACTTACTGAATGGGAGGAAAAAAATGCAGGGAAGTGTAAGTCATGGAACAGGTCACACTGTATGCATGTTACATGTGACAATGTGACCTGTCCCATGACTTACACTTCCCTGCATTTTTTCCCATCAATTCTGTAAGTATCCCTATCGTCAAAGTGTCTGACAAAGTGGGATCTTCCCCCATGTGATAAATAAATTTGTTAGTCTTTAAGTGCCACAGGAGTCCTTGTGTATTTTGCTCTAGTTTCTGAAGTCCCATTCGGCTGACAGCCCATGATGCACCTATGTAGTTTCTGTGATGTCCGCTCTGATTTTCTTATAGCCTATCCATGGTTTGTGTCAGAGGGAGAGTAGAAGGCAGCAGGAGGTTAAAAATGGGTTATACTGAGTTACTAGTCAGATAGGATGTGGTTCCCTATTTCTTGTTATCCCCAAGCAGAAATCAGAGAACTAGACATACAAGAGACGGAAGGGATCCTTGTGTACCCTTAATCTATAAATATTTAAGTAGGCCCTCCTTCCCCCTCCTCAACAACATATGCCAGTGTCTCCTTTAGCTCATAAAAACCAATTCCCTCCTGTTGTTTCTGAGCACCAGAAGTCTCTGAGTGGTGATTAGTGGATTACGTGCATCACAAAGACTGACTCCAATCACTTTCCCCCTGCAAATTGCTGAACCTCTATGCAGAGGCACAATGCAAAATGGGCTTTGCCACTGGGGCCTGGTCTTCATTATAGCCAGGAGACTTCAGGAGTTTGCTTACATGGCAGGAATATCATCCTCATGGGCAGCTAATCAGCATGTCCCCAGGGGTTCTGCTCTTTGAATACTTAAGGGCAATCATCACTGGCTAACTACACCAGGAGTGCATATAAGCAATCTTACCAAGTCAACTGACAGCAGCGTGAAGTAATATTAACCCTGTTACATGGAGACAAGTGCTCTCCACACAATGATGCTGGAGTCTCAATAAATCAGCAACATCCTCAAAAGCTTACCATCCGTTCTCAGCCATTAATTTTTGCTAGGTCTTCAACACTATGGTTTGAGGGCTCTATAACCTGAATCTTTTGAATTATAAAGAGTGACTTCAGTGAAAATAAAATGAACTAGGAGTCTTGCAGTACTTTTAAATATTTTTCACATGAGCTTTTGTGGGTGAAGTCCCTGATGAAGTGGGACTTCACCCACAAAAGCTCACGTGAAAAATAAATTTGTTAGTCTTTAAAAGTGCCACAACTCCTTGCTTGCAGTGAAAGTGCTAGTCTAGCAACTGCTTTAAGACCTTGAGTAAACATCACAAATTAATTCTTGGAAGATGGTGTGGCTGGCAGAAGTTTCCTGCAATGTGCTAGAATTAATCACGCCCACATCTAAAAATGGAAGTCATCTCCCAAATCAGAAGCTGAGCTAATTCACAATCTGGATTTCAAAGAGGCTATCTATGACAATTATTCTTGTAAAGCAGGGCTGTGGCACTCTGCCCTTGCTCAAAGATATCAGGTGTCAAACTACTGTATGGATGCATGCATGCACGTGCTATATGTGTGCAATGTGCATGTGTGGGTTTGACATCTCTTGCTTCTTATATTCTTAATACACAATGTAAGACCTTGGATTCTCATTGCATGCTATATCTGTTCTCTCTGTATTTGATGTGAAATATTGTTTCAGATGGTACAGCGCCACTCAGTAAATCATCAATGTAAATTTTTACAACTACTTTTTTAATAAAAGTATGACCTACAAATGGGTCTGATTCTGAGATGGCCCATAACTGGAGTCATTCCTTTGCCTTCAGTGATTTTTGGATCTGGTCTCAGAAAGGACCTTTAGAGGATATTATGTTACCATATCAACCAGAAGAAAATTACAGAATTTGCCATCGTGTGGGACACCGTGTCTATGGCATCCCAAGCTGAGAGGAGGAAGTCCTGTGAGGCTATCCTGCCCACCTTGAGGAAGGCATCATATTCTTCCCTCTCCTTCTGTGGGAGTAGGTGTCTAAACTTATATACTGACTCCCATACGTCCAGCATGTACCTGCCTACAAATGCCTGGTTGTTGGCGACACTTAGTTGGAAGGCAGAGGAAGAGTACACCTTTTGATCGAGCAATTCCGGCCCCCTGGCATCCGTCAAAGTTGGGAGGGTGTCTCTGGGAATTTGACCCACTCCTAAAGCACTTTCCACCACCCCTAGAGATGGGGGTGGGTGGTGTGAGAGCAAGGAAAACTCTGACCTTGGGACTCTATATTTTAAACCCGCCATGTCTGAGACCAGGGAGATGGAACCGGGGTTCTGCCAGTGGGAGGAGGCTAAATCCCACACACTGGGGTGCAGGGGAACCACTATAGGCTCTGCTGAAGTGAACATGGGCCCAAACAGTGTATCAGTGGGCCCCTCACAGGATTGGACCTCCATACTCATATGGGCAGAGACTCGGTGCAGGAGGTCAAAATACGCTGAGAGATCCCCCTTGTATAAGCACGGCACTGGGTTCAGGGATCTAGCCGGCGCAGGCTGAATCAGCACCGATGGCATTAGTGCTGGGCTCAGCACCCTGGTCTCCTGAGGGGACCATTCGTGGGGCCGATACCAAAACAGAGACAGTGCAGTGGGCCTGCAACGGGGCTGTTTAGTACCCCTTGAGGCCCCTTCTCCCAGGCTGGAAGGTGGGGAGGCCCCTCTGGACCTCGATGACGGTGCTGGGGATGGCAGGGTGTTGCGGTGCCAGAGGGAACAGCTCCGTGGTACCGAGGCTGTGAGGGGTAATGGGTTCCAGTGATGGGGAACTCCATACCAATACCAGAGATGGCGATCGGTGCCGCTTTTGGTGCACCCAGACCTTCGAAATGAAGGCTGGCTTACCCTGCCGGACAGGCACTGGTGACGGTGGGGTTGGCAATAGGAGAGTGACTTAGCTGCCTCGAATGCCTCCAGGGTCGTGGGGAGTGGTACCGACTCCCCTGGGTCCCGAGGGGGGCCCCGTGCAGGGGACCCAGAGTGGTACCAGTGCCATGGTACCAATGTCAGTACCGAGCTGGTTTTCCATCTCCTAGGGGAATGGTGCCAAGAGGACTCCAGTGCTGAACTGGCATGCGGTGCCGCACAGGGCCCTGAAGCTTCAGGGGCCAGCTGCTGCACTTGCCCAGAGGTCAACATGTGGCACCTTTACTCCCTGTCCTTGATTGTCCTTGGCTTGAAGGACAGGCAGATGGCGCAAGCAGTGACCACGTGGCTCTTGCCCAGGCACCAGAAGCATTTCTCATGGGGATCATCCCTCAGGAAGGCCTTGCCGCACTTGGCGCAGGGTTTGAACCCTGGCATGGTGGACAATGGATCACAGTGTTTGGAAGCCAAGCGCTCAAGGGAGAGGGCACACCTTGGTGGAACCAAGTCCACAAGCAAGTGCTCCCAGTCGAGTGGAAAGCTCATAAAACATGAAGAAGACAGGCTGCTTGCTAAAGCAAGGAGCAAGCTGTTCCACAACTGACGCTGAGGCGGATAAAATGGAACTGAGGAGGGGGTCAGGTGGTGGCCATATATATAGCCACAGGGTGGCGTGAGGGGTGGGGGCCGCTGGCCCTCTCCTGACAGGCTAGAGCAGAAGTTTCCGACCAATCGCGCACTGTGGCATGGATACACCTATTAGTGATTATATACAAGCAGTGCTCAAAGAAGAACCACTGTTCTAGGGTCCAAAACCTAAGGCTTTAGTTCAGTCCTTCCCTGAGCAAACTACTATTGAAGTGAACTTCCCCTGCCAAAAAAACCAAGGGCTATGTCCACATGTACATGCTTAAATCAATTTAAGTTAAATAGATTTAAGCTAATTCAAAATAAAAATCATTAAATCTATTTAACTTAAATTAATTTAAGCAAAAACACCAAATCGAAATAGCAAGTCTGAACAAAGGACTTGCTATTTTGATTCAGGAGAGGGGCCCCATGGGAGGTGTGGCAACATGGCCCCCTGGCAGGACCATGTTGCCAGCCAACTGCATAAAAGCAGGAACTGACCTCAGCTCCCTGTCCATTGTGGGTGGCAGGAGACAGCGAGAGAGATAGCTATGAATGCTCCCTGGCTCCCATACCATCTTTGAGCGCTAGCTAGACCGTCTGCTAGCCTCCAGGGTGCTCCCCTGCAGTGGGACACACTGTTCCCTGACCCTGATGATCCCGAGCCTGAGCTCCTGACCATCATTTCACTGGCCCTCACGGCGGCCTTAGTTCCCTGCTCCTCTTCTGTGCAACATCACATCTGGGCACAGGACACCAGCACAGACTGGTGGGAGCGGGTTGTCCTTCAATCCTGGAGCAATGAGCAGTGGAGGAGGAACCTCTGGATGAGCAGGGAGACTTTCACTCACCTGGTCGCCGAGCTTGCCCCGGTCCTGAGCTGAAGGGACATGGTGATGAAAGCAGCCATTCCTGTGGACAAGAGAGTGGCCATCACTCTCTGGAAGATGGCCACTCCTGAGTCCCACAGGTCTGTTGCCCATCTCTTCAGCAAAGAGGTCCACCACTGGCAAAGTGCTGCTGCAGGTCACCCATGCCATCAACACAGTCCTGTTGCCACGCCTTATCACCCAGGGAGCGCTGCGGGACACCATCGCCGGCCTTGCTGCCCTGGGGTTTCCAAACTGTGGGGTGATACTCGATGCCACCCACATCCCTGTGCGAGCCACTGAGCATTGTGCAGCTGAGTATCGGAACAAGAAGGGATACCACTCGGTCATCTTTCAGGCCCTTGTGGACCACCAGGGCATCTTTCAAAATTGCTACATTAGATGGCCAGGGAGGGTGCATGATGCCACGGTTCTGCACAACTCCTCCCTGTACCGGGGCATGGAGGCAGGCACCTTCTTCCCCTCCTCCCTCCATAATATCACCATCAAGGAAGTTGAGGTGCCTGTCCTCCTTGTTGCTGATGCAGCCTACCTCCTCCACCCTTCGTTCACGCACCCATACGCAGGACCCCTTGATGCCAGATAGCAGCTTTTCAGTTGCCGCGGCAGCCACTGTCACCAGGTGGTTGAGTGGGCATTCGGCAGACTGAAAGCCCACTGGAGGTGCCTCCTCACATGCCTGCATCTCACCAAGGACACAGTCACGGAGGCCATCAGTGTCTGCGTGGCACTGCATAACCTTTGCGAGCTCTGGACGGAGACAGTAGCCACCACATGTGAGGCTGAGGCAGAGCTCATCAGTGCCTGGTTCCAGAAGCCAGAGGTTTTGGCCCCAAGGGAGCGAGTGCCATAAAGAACCACTGTATATGAGGCACTAACGAACCTGTTTGTGACCGAGGACCTGCAATGGCTAAGACCGACGCCCCACACCCCCTACACCTCCATCCAGCCACAGCCAGCCCCCACCCACACCCAGAACCCCACCCAATAACAGCACACATTGCACTATTTTCGGTGTTCTGATTTTTATTTACAATGGGGGTATTGGGGTAACAAAGGGCTTGGAAGGCAGGTACGGGATGTGGAACTTTGGAGGGAGAACCGAGGGGGCATGAACTGGGAGATGTGAAGTGGGTAGGGGTTTGGGGACTTTCAAAGATGGGGGGGCTATGGGGAGGCCATCCCAGGCCCATGGCCTGCTGTGCCTCAGTCTTGCCCAAAGCCGCCCTGGGTCCAGGGCTGCTGGTGGCAAGGGACAGCTTCCTGTCTCTGAGGCACTCCTTCAGGTGCCAGTGGCGCAAGGTGCTGTGCAATTGGCTGCAGGGTCGAGGCGACGTCCTGCACAGCACCACCGAGAGTCTGCAGCACGTTGCCCTGCTGCTCCGGAGCCACAGCCTGCTGCTCCATCACTGCAGCCTGCCGCTCCATTGCAGTGAAGACGCGGTCATCTGTGTTGGCTGTGTGCTGGAGTTGGCAGATAGCAGCTTCCTGGTGCCTGCCCTGCTGTTCCCTCCAGGCCTGGGCTGACTCCTCCGCTCAGTGCCCCAGCTCAAGAAGTCTGCTGAGGATGTCATTCCTGGTCCGGCAGGCTCTCCTCTGCCTATCAGCAGGCCATGGACTCCGCAGAGCAGGATGGTGGGTGTGTAGGTAAGCTGCTGGGGTGAAGTGGGAAACGGGTTAGCTCCCCTTTGCCTGATGGCCTTGCCTGTGTGCAGCCTGTCTGCAGCAAACCCCTCCACCCCAAATGTCAGCAGCATTCCCCATCTCTGTGCTGTGGGACACTGCACCAAGGACGCACATGGTGTCATAGCACCCACAGCGGTGAGTGGTATTCAGGAGGAAGTGGGCCGGGAAGTTTCCCGGGGCCACATGCCAGCGGTGCGGCTTGCACACTCTCTGACCTGGATGCTGGCACACCTGCCTAGTGGCACCTCCCTGATAAGCATCCCCCACCCTGCTAGGTCCTGGCATTCATGTCCCTCTGCCACCAGCACCCATGGGAAGACCCTTGTTCCCCCCCCACCCCCAGCCCTGTGCCTTGTGTGTTCCAGGGACGTGCACCCTAGGTACCCATGCCATTGGCAGCCTCGGCCCTGCCTGCCTGAAGGGGGGAGGAACACTCACCAGAAGGCACTCCTGATGTTCGCCTTGATGTCCCCTCCTCCAGGTCAGATATGGGTGGTGGTTCCTCCATCTCCCCCTCTTGCTCTAGCTCCTCAGGAGTGGCAGTCCCCTCCTCCGAGCAGGGAAGAACTCAGGACTAGCCAGTGGGCCTTCAGGTGGTTGGGCACTCCCAGGCCGACTAACGTCACCCATGTCGAGGGATGCCTCCCTGTCCAAGGGGCCTCCCTCGGGGGATGTGGCCACAGGGATGGGCTCCCCAGAGCTGACGGTCCTGGATGGGAGACCGCTGGGCTCGTTCTTTAGGACAGCATCAAGCTCCTCGAAAAAAGGGCACATCGTGGTACTAGCTGGCCCCTTGAGCCGCCTCGCCTCCCTGGCATGGGCATAGTCCCTAGCACTGGACTTTTATTTTAGAACACACCTGCTCCATTGTGTGTTCATGCCCCCAACCAGTAAGTGCCTCAGTGATGTCCGTGTAGACATTGCGGTTGCGATGCCTAGCATGGAACTGGGCATGTATGTCCTCCCTGCTCCATATTAAGGAGGCAGAGGACCTTCTCCTGTGCCCACACAGGTGCCCGGCGTCGCCCCGGGCTGTGCCAGCACATGGTCCGGCCATGCTTCACCAGCCTCCAGGCATGTGGCAGCAACGGGACTAGGCACTGCCTCCTTTCTGGTGCTGTGCACCATGGGAGGAGGAAGGGCAATCCAAGCTGGAATCAAAACAACAGCCGTTTCGAAACAACGCGTCCAAATGGCATTGTTTCAAAACAGCTGTTTCAATTCAATGGCTGTTTCAATTACCCTTCAGGTTTTGTTGTTTTGAATTCAGTTCTGTTGTTTCGAAATGACAAGCTCCATGATTTCAAAACAACGGAACGCCATGCGGTCATAACTTTTTTCAAAGCAAAACAATGGTGGTTTCACTTTAAAAACAATGTCTGGACATAGCCGAGGAGTCTTGTGGCACTTAAAGACTAACAGGTTTATTTATCGCATGAGCTTTTGTGGGAGAAAATCCCACTTCATCAGATGCTTTAAAGAGGGGGACCTTACAGAATGGGATAAAAATAAATGCAGGGGAGAGTAAGACATGGGATCAGGTCATAATGTGACAGCAAATCAGAGCATTTGTAAAGATTCAAACTCTAGGAAACAGCACACAGAGGGAGGGTGGAGTCAAATTACCTGTTTTAATGTGAAAAGAATCCATAGTTGTGATTCAGTACTGCTTTCATACAATCTAATCTGCATATTAGTTCAATTTCGGCTGTTTCTCTTTGAAGTCTTGATGTCCCATTGATTTTCTTGAGGACCATTATTAACAAATCATCAGTGGAGTGATTAGGAAGATGGAAGTGCTCAGCAACTTTTTTTTTGTGTTGTGATTTCTGATGTCAGTTTTGTGCCCATTTATGCTTCTGCGTAGGAACTGTTCTGTTTGTCCAATGTACAAGGCGCAGGGGACAAAGAGCTCATTGCAGAATGTCTGTAGGTCCCACCAAAATGTACATGCATTAGGAGAGTCTTATGCTAAATAACAAGAAGCAAGGAGTCCTGTGGCACTTAAAGACTAACAGATTTATTTATCGCACCTTATTCTTTAGGTAGTTCCACTAAAGTCAATTAGACATCACTAAACTGAATTGAATATTTCTGAACTTAACCTCTTGTGTATGTCTGTGCACACAAATTTTATAATGCAAGGAATGACAGCGTTCTAAGGTTTTCTTATTCCGAAAGGCTTCTCTTCTCTCACGAACAACAAAAAGAAAAGCAAATGCCAACACAAAACACAAGACGATGTCTAGGTGTGGATACAGAACTAAGGCCATTTCTTTAACACTGGCAATTACCATTATCACCTACCTGGCCATGAGACATTCATATGCATTATTCACAACATTTGAATACTTAACATGCTTACACACAGGGAGAGAGACAAACGTTCTACAGTGCCTAATTAATAGAAATTGCATGTCTCCATGTACATTTTCTTCCCCGATCCATTATCTCACAACTTTGTATATTTAATGCTCATATTAATGTCTATTCTTGAGTAGAGTCAGATTTTCAACTCTAAATGAACCCTTTAATTTCATTAGTCAATTAAACAACTACATAAGAATTCATGGCTTCTTTGATGCTAATCAGCTTCTCATTACTAGCTTAATACTGTACATACCAATATAGCACCATTGTTTATGTCACTGAGATTAACAAATCTCTCTAGAGGATGCGGGCACAACAATATACAGAAATGTAGAAAGCTGCTATTTACTTCCCTAATCTATGCACCGTTAGTTTGATCCTGCAGATGCTCATCAGAGGCAATTTACAAAGGGCACCTATGATGAAAGGACATCTGACCAATGACCATCACTTTGGTCACCACCACTGACCAACCAAGTCCAAAGCACATGACCCACACCCCTCGGAACGGACATGGAAGATACATAATACCCAGAGTGGGTTACATATTCCTTGCTGATAGCCTGTGTTGTTCTGTGCTCTTTAGCCCTACATGTTTGGGTGACACAACATGACTCTCTCATCTAGATACAAACAAGGAGTCCTGTGGCACTTAAAGACTAAAACAGCTGCCCCTTTGGACCTTGCCATCTAGATATGTGTTTCAGAATGATGGAAGAGAATACAAATTCTTACTTTGCAACTGGCTAGAACTAGGCTGGATCACGTCAATACATGGTAGTAAAAACCTATCCCACACCCCCATATCTAGACTCCAGGTTTGCATATATTCTTACCACTCCCCCGAAGCAGGTGGAAAAGGACAGGCAGGAAGAAGGTTGATTCTCATCTCCACCTCCCCACTCCCCCCAGTGGGCCGGCCAGCACATTTTACACCAGCAGTAAATTACTGCTTCTCCACCCTTCCCCTGCTCCCATGGTACCTGGGGAGAAGCGAAGGAATATGACTCAGAATGGTGTCCCTAAAGTTCAGTGGAGCAGTACAACTTGCTCAGGACCAGGGCTGGTCCCACCACAGAGGCAACCTAAGCAGTTACCTAAGGTGCCAAACACTAAGGGGGTGCCACCTTGCAGCACACAGGCATGTAGCCCAGTGCACAGCAAAGTGAGAAGCTTCTTTGGAGGGCTTCGTTCCCCACTGAAGAAAAGGTAAGTGCTGGGAGGGGGGCTAGAGACAGGCTGGGGGGGGGAGACAGGAAGCCCTCTGCTGGCTTGTGGATCAGCTGGCTTCAGGCGGGCCCAGCCTGCCACTCACCCAAAGTGGCTTGCCACACCAGCCACACACACCACCCCCACATGGCCTGCCACACCAGCCAGCCCGGCCCACCACGGGGGGACAAGGAGGGGCAAAATCACAGACACCTAGGGCATCAAAAAACTTTGGGCCAGACCTGCTCAGGACCCTCTGTAAAAACATTCCACCTTGTCACAAAGATGCCTTAAAGAGCCATTCAGAGTGACTGAATGCAGAAAGACACTACTATGAAAATGTGGCCGCATAAATGAGGAACTTTTTCTTTTTTCTTCTATTTTCAGGCTTAACTAAATGGCAATTTAAATAACATATTGAAAGGTAAACAACCAGCTGCTCTCACCAGATGTTCTGCAGATCTTTAGCACTACTTTATGTATGCTAAGGCATCATGGAAAGTGGCAAACTGGAACCCAGAGGTATTTATCTCACCAGTCTCCTGAGGGGCTGTGAGGAGCTATGTATTATGGGGATTCTTCAGCCAAATAATAAGGACCACACTCCAGTTAGCTAGGTATGTTAGCACTTGTAATGCCAACATTCCTCCTTTTACTATTCCTAAGATCTGTCCATGCATGAATATGCTGGAGTATATGGTAACTAAACCTTCCTTTAAAAGGATGCATTTATAAGCATTTAAATTTTGTTCTAGCAAAGCTTCTTAAAAATTAGATGAGCTTATCTGTGTCAAATACTATTTTGCTGTTCAAGCAATCCTGATGATTTTTTGGGGGACTATTCATGAAGTAAGTTGCTATTGAACACAAGTGAGGTTACCAGAGTCAAACTTATTGTTTATACTCTCATACCCTTTATGTCAGGACATGCCACTTGCAGCAGCACTGGCTTAGGGCTAGCTATGTCTCCCAACCTTCTAGCCTGGTTTGGTCACAGCAGCTAAAGCTTCAAGGAAAACATCCATCCCTCCCAAGTTATCCAAGACAAAACAAACAGCATTCACCCCAGTCTTAAAGGACCCAGACCCTCCTTTCCATCTTCCTTCCTGGACCCCGTTGAGTCTCTCCCTGGTTTCTGAACAGCAACTCACAGAGATTCTTACCTGGAGTCTCGCAGATTTCCATGGGTTTCTGTCTTAACACCACCTGCAGAAGTCCCAGTATGACTTGCCTGCCAGATAACTGCTCAATTCTCCACCTGAGGGAGGCAAGCTAAGTATGGTTTATAGGTGGGGCTGGACCCATCTCTGCTAAAAGAGCCACTCAGCTTGTTACGTCAACATAGATGCTTTATTACATGATCTGATTTGAGAAAGTTGAGCCCTTTTTAAATTAAGAATTCTCCTGAGCCACAAGTACATAAAATTAATTTAAATCGTCATCCTTGTGAAATCTAGCACCTGGATCAGAAGCCCTGCCCCAACATGATTGCACAGGTCCTCAACAATTTAGCAAAGCCAATGAATTAAGCCTAACATCACCTATCTAAGAAAGAGGAACATTGTTATCCCAACATTACATATAGGGAAACCGAGGCACAAATAAACTAATTGATGTGTTCAAGGAATCACAGCAACTCTGTGGTAGAGCTGGGAATGGAACCAGGAAGCAATATTTTCCAAAATATTAACCTAAAATTAGCTTTCTGTGTCCCTATTAAGGTACCTCAGTAAACGGCCAGATTTTCAAAGGTGTTGGGCCCCCAACAACTCCTATTGACTTCAGTAGGATTTTTGATCCTTAATCACTTAAGTGCTTTTGAAAAGGCCATTCTCACAAGCCTCAGTAGGGACTTAAGAGGAAATTTTTGCTTAGATTTCCTTATTTCTGGTTTGTGCTTTAACTATAGGAGCATTCTTCCTCTCTAGATGCTCTCATTGAAATCAGTCGGGAGTCTTCCTCATTAACTTCACTAGGAACGGGATTGAGCCTTACATACGAAGCATAAACTAGTGGAAGAGACTTTCATTTGCGTGCATACAGTCTCTCCCTGGGGCTTTATTTATGTAGACCAGACAACAGAAGAATGAAAGAAGAAAAAAAGGTTTTCTATAAAACTACAAAACCAAAGAGAAACAGGTGCAGCACAATACAGGTTACAATCCATACGTCTTACGTCAGGGTATATAGCTCTTTCTGCTTCCTAATGCACTTCTGCTACTTTACAGACAATGGCAAATAAGAATCAGAACTGTCTCATTGTCACCTTACACTCCCTATTTGTCTGTGTTCACTCAGTATCTTCTGTCTTAGATTAGAAACACTCTTGGACGGGGCCATCCTTTTGTTCCGTCTTTGTACATCACTTCCAACAACAAGCTCCAGATCCATGACTCGGACTGGTAGGTGCTAATGCAATATAAACAATTATTCAGCACTGCTCACATTGAAGTTTGGATAGTGCTCCAGATGTGCAAACATTTTTGAGACCACTTGGAACCACTCCAAACATTTGTGAGCAACCATTAACAGGATCCCACAAGTAACGGTGGATGACACTTGCTGCTTCTATCCATTAAAACAGTCACAGGTTGTGGTTTTTTTGGGTTTTTTTGTTTTTCAATGATTCTATCAGCTGTGAGTAGCTAACTCCCAGTCTGCTGGTAAACAGATGGGGTGTCTACACCCTGTGTCAGGCATAGAGAATGGTGCCTGCAAGCTGTGGTATCGGAGGAACGCTTTTTATAACAGGATTGTATTTGGGTTGTTATTCTTACTTCAAGCCAGCGGACAGAACCCCCAGCATCCCTATTTCCAGCACCTATGCATGCAAAGTAATAAAAAATAAAGAAAAGTTGAGAGGAAAGATAAACAAGTGAAGAAAAGAGAAAAATTAGAATTCATTATGGAACATATTCTCTCATGTGTTCTCCCTTGTGTATGTCAAAATGCTGCAGCCACATTGTGGGAGATCCTCTATCTTCTCATGAACCCGGAGATCCCCCAATCACTTCAAATGCTGGCCACCCACAAAATCTTCTAGGAGAACACTGTGGTTTTTTAGTCTCTATGGGTCCATTAACTACTGTGATAAAAGAGAGGCAACTCAGGGTATGTTTGAACTCTGAAGTTCCATTCCTCCTGTCCCCTCAGGCTGATTGTAGAGCCCATCTGCCTCAGATTTCCACAACGGCATAGAGATCCACCCCGTATGTAATGAAATAGCTAATAAACTAAAAAGTCCTGTCAGAACACAAAGTGACTGAAAATTTACACCAACTATTCCCACAAGTAATATTTTCTTGATGAAATAGAGTGAAATGTTAGAGGCCAGACATTCTACATTTTTTACTCACTGCAATTTAACATCTTAGCAAATGATTTTGTTGTTGCTGTTATTGCTTTTAGGCCTAAGAGAGGAAGGATACTCTTCCAGTTAATGCACAAAACTGGGCATGACTATTCAATACTCAGTACTACTATTTGTGTGTGTTACTTATTCTTTCCATGCAACATTCCCCATCTTTATAATAAAAACAAACAAGAAGTCCTGTGGCACTTAAAGACTACAACTTTATTTATTGCGTGAGCTTTCGTGCGAGAAAAGATTTTCTTGCACAAAAGCTCATGTAGTAGATAAATGTTAGTTTTTAAGTCCTACAGGACTCCTTGCTTGTTTTGCTGAGCTAGACTAACATGTCTACCCCTTTGGAAATCGATATCTTTATAATGAGGGTAAAGCTACCTCCTACTTCACAGGTGTGCTCTGAGAATAAGTCCTTTAATACCTATGAAATGCTCAAATACTGCCATATGCGTAGGTAGATTATTACTTGCACAATAAATCAGCTAAGAATGGCACCCAGGAAGCATCCGCCCTTACACAAATACCATAACGGAGCAGTCCTGAGTCCCATCTAGCCTAGAATTCTATCTGTTGGAGTGGCTGATCCCAGATGTTTCAAGGGAAGATGCAAGAAACCCCACAGCAGGCAGACAGGGGATAATCAGCCCCAGTTAGGTCCCATCCTCACCCCTAATATCTAGCAATTAGCTACAGACCTGAAATGTCAGGTTTTACATCACTTCCAGATGAAATTTATTAGCATAGCTATTAGAATTCTGGATATTTTTGTTCCAAAGAGGCAGCCATGTTAGTCTTGTTCACCAAAATAAACAAGGAGTCCTGCGGCACTTTTAAAGACTAACAAATTTATGTATTCTTGTTATCCAAATAAATGTCCCATCTCTACCTGAACCTTACAAGTTTTAGGACTTACCCACATCTTGCGCCAAACAAACATTTCTTAAACATTTTAAAGAGTTCTTCCATTAGCTATAACTCAATGAGGTCTATTATCCCAGCAGATAACTAAACTGGGGACAGCAACCTTTGCCAACCCCTGCGCCAGCCCCTCCTCCTCAACTGTCGTTCAGTGCCAGTGGCTGTCTCCACAGAAAAAAAAGTGGCAGCTGCCTGAAAATGTGATGGAAGCCATGGCTGGAGGTTGGGGGGCAGGCCGCTGAAAGGAGCCTCTTGCAGAAAGAAGCAGCCTGCAGTGGCTCCTTTTGGCAGCATGCCTGGGGACACCAGGGATGCCATGGAAAGAAGCTGCCTGGAGCAGCTCCTCTTGGCGGGTCCCCAGTCATGCTAAGGAAAGAAGCTACCCAGAGTGGCTCCTTGGTGGCTGTACACCATGGAGAGAAGCTGTTCCAAGCATTTTCTTTGCATATCATGCCTAGAACATGGGTGTGGTGGGGACCCTCTATGCCCCAGCTGTCCATGAAAGAAGCTGCCTGGAGGGGCTTTCAGTGGCAGGAGTCACAATTTCTGTGGCATTGCAGAGGATGCCACGTGCTACTCCAAATGGGCTCTCGTGCCACTTTTGGCACATGTGCTGGGGGTTACCTACCCCTGTACTAAACCAAAAAATAATCATTTATACTGTCAAGAAATGGGGATAGATCCTACTCCTGTTGTACTCAGTGCCACAACTTCCACTGACTTCGGTGAATTTTAGAATAAGGCTCATAAACAGATAGGTAATAAACTACATCATTCACTACTCACTTTAAGGTTCACTTAGTAGTACAATAGTGAATATACAAAACAAACAGAAGGACAGAAAGACAAAGGGTTTAATAGGTTTGAGGGAATATGATGCTTGGTAAACTATAGTAATGTTTCAATGTTTCTCTTAAATAACGTTGAACACTATTTAGTCAGACAGCTTTAAACAATTCATCATCACAATCACCTGTAACAGGTATTTTTATTAGAGCTTCCTGAAAAAAGCTAAATTATTGTTAGGTGGAAGTTCGAAAAAAAGTTTTGTTTTTCTTCTTGATTTCCTGTGCCTTTTAAAAAATAATAATAATAATGAAAAACAGAAAACAAAACTTCAAAATGCCTTGGTTTTTAAGAATAATTTTCACTAGAAGTGTTTTGACTTAAAAAAAATTGGTATCCAAAATCCAGATGTTTACTGAAAACTGAAGATGTTTCTGGAATGGGGGGTGGGTATTTCTGCTTTTTTGTTGAGGGGAAAAAAAGGAAAATTCTTACCATAACATAAATTTTCCATGAAAACTGACATTTCAATGAAAAATTTGGTTTGGTCAAAAGCCCTTTTTCATAAAAAATAAAAACATTTTGACCAGCTCTAATTATTAGCACCATTGTACAGGTTAAGTGACTCCCCCAAGTCCATATAGCAAGTCAGTGTCAGAGCCGAGGTTCTGATTCAAAAGACAACCAGTCTTGTTTATTTTTCTTTAAACCATTTTCTCTCTCAGTTCCTATATGAGACTTTGCAGCTGTATTTTAAACTGATGCTGAAGATCTCCAGTATGCTGCACAAGCAATATTTTCCAAATGAGATGAAGACATGGCACCAGCAGGATGCAGAACCAGTGCAAATTCATAAATTACTCAGATAGCCTGTTAGATCACTTCTTGATTAGAAAGGAGTGAAAAATAGTGAATCCAAACTTTCCCTTAACCTTTGAGACAAACCGTTATTTATGCTGGAAAAACTTACTTTCAACTTTTGTCCTGCTCATACTCTTGTGTTCTTGGAATCCAATAAACAATAGAAACTATTCATGCAGTTTTTCTGAGTCCTGTGGCACTTAAAGATTAACTAATTAATTCATTGCATGAGCTTTTGTAGGAAAGAATCTGATTTCAGGAGATATCCTGTCCATGTTCCAAATACTTAACAATCTTACACTCTACACTGGAATACTTTTTAAAGGATTCAATTTTTTTCCCTCATCGTTTGTGCAGAAATGCTGCATTTGAGTAGCGGACATGCCTATCTTGAGTCACTTTTTGTATATCTGAAAGTAACAGGTAAAAAGTGAGACACACCAGACCAGATTACAAAATATCAAAACACTGTATCCATCTTTTTCTTTCACTGATTTTCCACCACTGATGTTGATGCCAAGCAAAAAGCAGCCCAGCACTCAGGAAACGAAATCCCACATAGTTCTGCTAATGAACCTCAGTCTGACCCACAAGACGCTTCTCTTCCATTAAGAGGCCCCTCCTTGGGTGATGGGGGAATCATTCAGTATACATGACAGATAATGTGGCTATGAACAAATATCCACAAAGGACTAAGCTGCACTTACCAGATTTATGTCACACATAAGAACAACTCACATCTCCAGCTATGCATTGAGAGACTGCAGTATGTAGCCTATCCTTTTCTAATTGCTAAAGGGCTCAGTTCTCATTCCAATCTAAATGCAAGGGGTGTCACTCAAACTAACTTGGTGGAAGAAGAACTTCCATGGCTGGTGACAATGCACCAGAGGGAAAGAACTTCAATTTGCTCTCAGGCTGTGTTCACACACAGGGGGTTATTTCGATAAAAGTCGTTTCGAAACAACTTATATCGACATAACACCTTATTTTGAAATAACTTAAGCCAAATTAGCAAAAAGTTACTTTGAAATAAGGAAAAAGGTGGGAAACGAAATAGCAAGTTCACAGTGTGAACATGCTATTTTGCTTGGGGAGGGGGCTGCAGGCACCGGCAGGGTTCAGCGCAGCCCAGCGTTGATCCCTGCAGGTGCCTGCAGAGGGGGGCTGTAGGCACCGGTGGGGTTCAGCGCAGCCCAGTGCTGAACCCTGCCAGTGCCTGCAGCCCCGCTCTGACGGGCAGGGGACACCCCTCAGCACCCTGGCCAGGGTGCTGAGGGGGCAGCCCTTCAAATGTTGTTTTGGAACACCTTGTTCCGAAACAACATGTTCACACGCATTGTTTCAAAACAACGGTTTCAAAACAAGGTTGTTTCGCCCCCAAATGGGGTTTAACTTGTTTCAAAACAACACTGTTGTTTCGAAACAATGGGTTCCCATTGTTTGGAAACAACTGTGCGTCATGTGAACATGTTTTTTTTGGTTTCGAAACAACCTCGTTTCGAAACAAGAATGCTGTGTGAACACAGCCTTAGAGCCCAGCACTAGTTTGCAGGGCTGGCCAGGAGGGGGATTAAAAAACAAAACCAAAACCAACATAACTCTACTTGTAAAAGGAGCACATTCGATATAGGAACCTGAAAGAACTATAAATATGCAATACCGTCCTGCCATTTTTTACAGTGATCTTCTTTCACAATACAGTAGCTTTTGTTTTGGAGACTTGATTTAAATCCACAGGTCTTTAATAAGTGCATTTACCCTTCAAAAAGGGTGTAGAACCTTTCTTTAAAAGAAGCTTTGCTATTTAAAATGAACAGCAACCCATGCACCTTGGTCTTTAACTGATGCGCTCTCAACTCCCAAAAGCAGTTTTCTATGTATTGCATAGATGTCACAGATTCAGCTTTACCTCTAAGAAGAAAGGGAAAGGGACATTATGCTTCCCTAACTTGATAGAATGATACTAGGGGTTAGTTTCACCTTTCCTGTTAACTACACTAATTTTAGTTTAACTAATAGAAGTCCAGTGAAAGAGAAAAGAAGTTTTTCAAAGAGTGACTTTGATACCATGTGTCTGATCCAATGCCCAGTGAAATCATTGGAAAACTCCCACTGACTTAAATGGATGAAGTCCACAGAGCATATGAAAAGTAAACACTCCCGTATTTTCTCTCTTTCTCTCTTTCTTCTGTTTAGTGTACTTGTCTGCCAGTCAGGAAAGAAAGATGGAGCTAAGCACAGCAGATTATAGAGCAATGGGAGGAAAGGGAATCAGAAAAGTCATTCACCCTCCCAGTGGAAGAGAAGCACGTCTGCTCACAAAGGCAGTGACAAATGGCATGGTTAAGGCTTCCAAACAAATATATATATCTCAATAAGAGAGCGTAAGCAAGTACATCTTCCACACACTAGTTTTTTTTCCTAACGAAGCATCCAATGCAGCTTGCCATGATAACTAAATTTATTATTAACTGTGTATTTCATGATGTTAGTGACAATATGTTAATGTGATTTTTCACGTCCTCCTGCAGTGAACAGATGGCTCCTTTTACTTTACTTTCCACATCAAGTGTGATTATTTCTTGGTGCCAAAAGCCACCTGCCGCTCTTCGGTCTCCAGTCTAATTTTTTATGTTGGTAAAACACAGCAGGACTTGTTATCAGTTGGATGGCATCTTAATAAAAGGAGACATGCCAACATATTGACATCATGTTCAAGGGGAAATTTTAGCCCCTGTTCCTGCCCTTCCCCCACTCCAAAACGAATACTTGTTTTAAAACCCCACAAAAACAGACTCTACCAGTTTCAAGATGCTCCATTACAAATTTTGGGCCCAATGCCAAGATGCAGAGTTGGCCTCCTTTTGTTCCCACACCAAGCACTTCCACTCAGGGCTCTGATCTCTCATCCTGTGTAATGATAATTAGCCATAACATATTCAGAAGTCAAATGTAAGCAGGAATACATTAACATTGAGATCAGTGCTGGGATCATTTTCATTGGGAAAATGACAAAGAAGGACACAAAAATTAAAATAAGGGATGTGGATTCACTGTTTCACTTTCAAATACATGAAGGGTAAACTCATTTGTTTGTCAGTCACGAGCAGACACTCCGCGGACAGCTGTGGTTTACAATAAACAAACAATATGAGCCTGATAAGCCACTGGAGTGGATTTCAATTTTTCTTCACTTTGTTGGAAACAAAAGACTACAATGGTTTACACAAAAACTGTCAAAAGTGGGAGCCTAAAGTTTGGCTTGTAATTCTATATTACACATCTGAGTAAATGGCCTCATTCTGCCAGATTCTGAGCATCCAGAATCTCCCATTGATATTTAGGAATGACTGAGTGCTCAACAGTTTGGAAAATCAGAGTGGGATTTTCAAAATCATCTAGGTGATTTAGGCTGACAAATCCCACTGAAAGCTAACGAAACTTGTGATCCTAACTGACACAGGCACTTTGGAAAATCCCACTCTCAGGTCTTATACATGGGGTCTTACATATGATTTATTAGGCAAATTTTATTCATCGACATTTGAAGTTTTGGGATAGGCTGCCCAGGAGATAGCATAGGTCTAATATTCTCTTCAATAATCATTCACTCCTGTGTCATGTTAGAGAAGAAAATGAAAAACCTACTAGAGATAATTCATTATTTCAAACTTGTACTCTTGGTTAAAATACTATATATTCATTTTATTTACATTTCGACTCATGACAAAACCCTAGATCTGGAAGGCCCTGGTCTTAAGAAAAGTTGAGTAAGAGGCCTATTAAACAACTCCTTAGGCTTACTGACCAACTACTTAAACAGACGGTGATGAAACCACTATGGATCCTAGCTTTACCGTTAGATTAGTCAGATGGAGCTGATGGTGGGGGAATGAGATGTGAAAAGGGGAAATAATTTTCATTTGAAGAAAATACCCTGGGTACATACCATGCTATTTTATACAGATGGGCACTTCAAAACAATTTGTATAAATGTGAAAAATCTCTTTAACAGCAAACAATGGGCCTGATCCAAAGCCCACTGGTATGAGAGAGACTTTCCAGTGAGTTACTTGGGCTGTGGATCATGCTTTAAATCAGATATTGTTTTTAGACAGTCAAGATCCAGTGACAAGAGCAAAGCGTTTTGAGACAGGAGTTCTGAGTTCCAGTTGATTCTGATATTGATTTCCTTTGCAGCCTTGAGAAAAACATTTTATATCATTTTCTACTTCCCCACCTGTCAATATGAGCAATAGCTTCCTGTAGGTCTCCTTGCTTTATTATGGAAGTACTTCCTTTGTATGAAGGGAATGAAGAGAGGCTGTGACCGCCAAGGCATCATCTCATATACTTTTGATCTTCTTTTGGTCCTGAGACCACTCTTTGTAGAGTTGTTAACATCCTCTTTGTGGTTTAGATCAGCATTCGTTGGCCATTTTGGTCATGCTGAAACTCTCTGCAGCTTGCAAAATGATTGACCGTGGTGGTCAGTGGTTGCAGGAAATTAGAAAGAATAAATACCTTAACTAATGATTTTATGTATTTTATTCAATATTTTCCCTGAATTGGTGAAGAAATTATTTTATTTGTTATCTGCTTGCCTCTGTAAATAGCCTAATAATATTTGGCAAATTATGCACAATTTTCCCATCAATCTGTGACTAATTTAATCATGATTCATTTGTTTTTTTTATTGTTCAATCACCTGTAGTTAGGCTTGGCAGAATTCAATTTTCTTTCTATAAGTTTGACAAATAATATCAATGCTTAATTTAAGCTTTTTTCCTTATCAATTCACATTTTTCCAGTTGCACAAAATTATGGATTTTACAAATAGCTAAAACTGAAAAAACATGTATTAATTATCTAGGATTTATTAATTTTATCTGTTTATATTATATAAAATTATGGGAAATTATGGTGGAGGTGAGGCAATTATTTAATGTGACTAGACACTGAGTTTCAAAAAGTTAATTTTTTAACTGTTAAAACACAAAATGTCAACATCATGTCAAAACAAACAAAGTAAAGGGCCTTAAAGGGAACGCTAAGTTCTCAAACAGCACTTTTATAACACTGCCGATTTGTTAATTTTGACAGAAATATTTCTTCATCCATTTGTAGATGCATGGTGAAATCAATGTTTTACTGACATTCACCAGTTGAACCCTTCCATCTAACTGTAGTTAACGCTAAAAACAAACAAACAAGGAGTCCTGTGGCACTTAAAGACTAACACATTTATTGATTTCATGTGCTTTTGTCAGACAAAATGGGATTTTCTCCCACAAAAGCTCATGCAATAAATAAATTTATCAGTCTTTAAGAGCCACAGGACTCCTTGTTTATTTGTTTCGCTGAACTAGACTAACACAGCTGCCCCCTCTGAAATGTAGTTAATGCTGTCGGATTTTATCTCCTACGTTGCTCAAGGCCAAAACTGGTTAGAAATAGAAAAAATATATATATTGTAAAAATTGTGGAAGAAAAAACATTTCTATTTTCCCTTTTTCGCCATCCTCCTCAACATATTCATGAAGCCTCTTAGTAAGAGCTCTCTTAACTACTGTGTAGTGCATGGGTCTCAAACTCAAATCACCATGATGGCTGCATAAGGACTAGTACTTTAGAGCCACACCATGCATGACGACGAGTACAGTAGCTCAAGGGCTGCAACACTGAAACCTTTTTATACAATGGTATTGCAAATATTGATAGCAGTAGTTGGGGTCATAACTAGGGATATGGGCGCTCAGGGCAAGCAGCCCCAAAGGCGCCCCCCCCCCCCCCGACCTGGGCCCTGATCTGGAGCACATCCATCCCCTGTCCCCGGCAGCCAGAACCAGTCTGCTGCAGCCAAAGTGGGGAGTCTCTTCCCAGCCATGGCTGGAGCTGGGCAGGGGGTTCGGTTCCCTTCCCCTGCTGCAGCTGGAGCCAGGCAGGGGGTAGAGCTGGGTGGGGAGTCTCTTCCTTGCCGTGGCTAGAGCCAGGAAGGGGGTTCCCTACGCTGCTGTGGCCAGAGCTGAGTGGGTGAGGCGGGGTCCCTCTCCTGCCACTGGCCAGAACTGGGGGGGTGCCCTGGCCTTTCTGAGCTGAGCGGTAGGATTAAGCACCCCCTGTCTGGCTCTAGCTGCGCTGAGCCAGGCGCCAGGGGAAGGAGCCCCCCACTGCCCGGCTCAGCACAGCTAAAGCTGGGTGGGGAGCACCTTCCCCGGCTCCAAGCGGAATGTACTTTTAAGGCACATTCATCTTTGGGGCCAGGAAGAGTCTGGGGTGGTGCCCTCTTTAACTCACGCCTGGGGCTTTGCTCTGTTCGCCCCGCTGCAGTTACGGCCCTGGCAATAGTGTCATTGCAGGCCCCAAGAAATAATTTGAGGGGCCACATTTTTGAGACCCCTCACCTAGTGCAACATCAGTAAGATAATGACAGATATAATTGCATATTTCAGTTGGACGACAATTTTATTTTGTTTGTTTTATTTTCTCTTGTGAAATAATGGCTGTTTAAAGGGAAAAAATTCAAGAAAATGTTTGTTTCCTTTGAAATTTTACTCCCCCCTTTTCTTTTTGATTAACTGAAATGGGCAGGAGGAGGGGAGAAAGAAAGAAGAGAAAGGGTAACCCAAAAACTGAGCTTTTTTGAGAAATAAAATTAAATCTTTCAATATGAAAGGAAATACAAATAATTTGGCTTCATTCCATATTCAGCAAACATTCCATGAAAAATTTCAAACATAAACCATTTTTCCCATAGAAAACACACATCCCTTTTTGACTAGGCCTATTATATATATGAGGTTTTGCTTGTTTTTGGTTTTTTCCTTCTATTCCCCCCACCCGCTCCATTGCCCCTACAAATTTAGTCTGTTGCCTGAAAGAATGTTGGGACACTATCAATGACTCAGAAATGCTTCATCTTCAACCCAGAGGAAAAATAAGTCCTTTTGCTGGGTGCATGTCATCATGGGAAGGCTCATTCCTTTGTAATTCTGCTTACTGAGGCGACAACATGAATCTGATGTAAATCCTGGATATTACTTCTGACATGACTTTTCCATGGAAAGGCAGGACCGAGATAAGATGAGCTTTTTTCTCCAACTGGGCAGTCTAGGCAGGCTACACTCTGATTTATCCCATAAATAACACACAGCAAAAAAACACACTGCTTTATAACCATGAGGTATGATTATTGTAATTCCTTCTTTGTATGGTTCACAGCAGGACTTCTCCATCATTTGCAGCTTGTTTAGAACGCAGAATGTCTGACTATTGGGTCAAACAACTGAGCGCACCAATCCTATGTTCTTGACATTGGTTTCCCATTAAGTAGGAAATACATGCTAGCACTGTTATTTTTGAAAGCCCTGGTTGGTGTTCATCTTGGCTGCACTGTTACCTCTAAGCTGTGCATGTGTGCGCACACAGGTTGTAAAACCTGCACACACAACAAAATAAAGAGAGCACAAAAATTTTGACCACACAAAAAATTTTTGCTCACACAGACATTTTTTGCATGCACAGCCTATGAAAAAATTAGAGGCAATTTTGCTTGGCTATACTTGAGCCTCATTTTGATGAGTATCGGGGTTAACTTATCACCTTCTTTTTAAGCCACTGACCATTAAATTGAAACAAAAGTGAAATTGTCTGTGAAATCCTCTTGGTACCATTATGATAATGTAGGTTCCACTGACGTCTGACCTCCTGCACCACAGACAACAAACCCTCACCAAGTGAATCCTACATGGAGTCCAGGAACTTTTGGTAAGATCTACAGCATCTGGTTCATAAAGAGTTTGGACTGAAAGACATCAAGCGATGACTGACAGAAGCCTCCATTAATTAAATAATCTGCTCAAAGCTATGCAGGAAATGAGCGTCAGAAGCTGGATTTGAGCCTGCATCCCATCTCGGTTCTACCTCCAATTCACTAACACAACAGAGCTTCCTGTAACACGAGAGTTCACTGGCAAGAACCTGTCAGGAAACAATGAATTTAAATAAGCCAGTATTTGGGGGGGGGGGAAGTCCTAAATGTGAGGATTTATACCAGAAACCTCTTTCCAAGAATTATGCTTATCTCCCCAGAAGATGAGAAGGGCTAAAAAAAAATTTTTTTATTAAGCATTTTCATAGGCCTAGGAGCCACACCCACTGGCAGGACTGTAACTACAGCGAGGCAGATGGGGCTATGCCCTGGACACCCCAGAGCGACTCAATACCACTCCATTCAAGGGTGCATTTTGCACCGCCAACCACAGGCGCTGCTAATTGCAAGGGGTGCCAAAACAGAGTTACGGCTCTGCCCACTGGCCAGGCCCCCATTCAGCAAGGCAGTTCAGTGCATGCTAACTAAACTGAATATGTGAGTAGTTCCATTGAATTAAAGGGGAATACTCATATCCGTTAAGTTAGGATCTGCTGCAGCAACATACCAATTTAAAGGCCGGATCCAAAGTCCATTAATATTAATAGATAGTTTCCTTCTCATTGCAGCGGACTCTGGCTCAAGCCCTTAGAGCCTAAGGGCTCCATTCTAGCTGGCAGGTGCTGAGCACTCCTGGAAGGTCCTCAGAGCCAGTGAAATCATCAGTTCTCTTACAAGAGGGAATATATCCATTGACTTCAATAGGAGTCCAAGTAGAGATGTGAATTTCACTGGAAGTCAGCTCAATTATATTCACTTACACTAGGGCTGAGCTTGGCTTGTAGTTGTATCATTTATATTTCATTTTGTAATCAGGAGTCAAATGCTGTTCGAACAAGAACGTCAGCTTACATCTGTTTTTATTTGTGCTGTTCTTTGTCGGCAGCAGCTGATTTCCAAAGTGTGCTGCATTCTGGGCCCCCCTGCCTTTTGGGGTAGAAGGAAGCTCTTCATTAGAAGTCATTTTGTGACTAGACTAGAGTCCCTCTACTGATAATGTCTAGTATAATTTAAAACAAATTAATTTCTCATTTCGTGCTCTGGTCATAATTCTCAGCATGGGACACATTACAAATGACCTTAAGGATGGACATACAACAAACATCATTAGCAAGTCAGAAAAATCCAGAAAACCCTTTACAGCTAAATCTTCTACTCTCTCTTTTTGGCTACTGGAACCTCATTTTCATAATTTAATTTACCTGATATTAGTAAATTATAGCACTTCCCCCTGAGGCTACTCGATAGACTCTGTATATTCTATTATAAAATTGGTTAATGAATAATTCCTCTATATTGCCACTAAGCAGACCTACATGGTTACATTATGATGATGGTGCCTCATTACAGGCACATTCTGAGGCACAAAGTCATCATTTAGTATCACAAGTATGCATTGTATTTAAGTGTGTAGTGTTGCTAGACAGGAAAATGCTCTTTCCTGTGCTGCTTTCCAGGAACACACTTTCAAATTAAAATGAGTCAAACCTGGTAGATACAGATGGTCCAGGAGGGGTGAGGATGGGTCCAGGAGAAAAGGTTTGGAAATAATTAAGATACAGGTACTTGAACTCTGTCACAGACCAGAGCTCATTAGTTTAATTGTAGGACAAGGTGTACTGTACAAATCTCATTAGGGAACTTCCAGAAGAGTCTTTGGTTTCACCTACAAGCACAAAGCAAGAATCTGTTATACACTCTTTATTCTAGAAAGTAAACGTTACAAGGAAGACAACCAAATACGTCAGCCTTTATGAGGATCAGGCTCTTTTGAATCCCCAGCTATCTGTTTCAGCATGGTTTCTGATGCTTGTATTATCACTTTGATATTAATAGTCATAATCCCCTGGGAGTAAGCTATTGTTTTACTCATAGAAAGCCCTTTTCCTCCCATATAGGAAGCTAAATGGGAAATTAAACAGTCCTTTTAGGTAGAACATTTTGCAGCAACTGTATGAATGTTAGATACTGAAAAAATTATTCCTTTTTTTTTTTTAATCATGCAACCTAATAAGATCTCCAGGAGTAATCTGCCTACCAAAGTCTAAAGTAAATACGATCACATCTTGGTCAGTCACCCACTTTAACCTCCCATCAAAATTATAGCCACACAATCTTTTCTGATTGTTTCAATCAAAACAAAATAAATAAACTTAACCTAGAGAATGTTTAACTATCCACCAGAGTTTCCAGTAAAACCTTTACAGTGTGATTTATTGGCACATTGGTGAAATTGCCTGCAATGCTTGGCCTCTGTGTTTGGCATATATTATAGTTCATTATTATCCTATCAACTCTGGCCAAGCAGCTCAATAAAAAGGCGGGGGGGGTGGTGGAAGAAAAATAGGATTCTGATCTTAGACGGGGAGGAAAAGCAGAGGGTGAAGGCTACACACACATTGCCTAATGCTTTGGTATTGACTTTAGTTTCAGTTTACTGACGGGTGCAGGGGCAGAATATGTGAATTATTGTAATATTAGCTGCATGCCTGATTGCTAATGAAAATTTCCTATACATACACATAGAAATAGATGGATAAGCAAGTGCAATTATTATCTGATGGGTACTGGATAGGTCATGCTTCTTCTTTTCTTTATAATATTAGATACTCTGCTGAAGATAGTAGCATTCCAGGGCTATAGCTTTACACGCCAAGGACTACTGAATAATCAGATAAGACAGTGTTTCTTCAAACACTAAAAACTTGCTTGCATGCAATGAAAAAAGAAACTATATCTAATGGCATCATATGGTGACGCCTACTATAACAGTATCTGTGAACGTATTTGAGAGTAAAATTAGTTATACACACACACGCACACACTCATTTGTAAAGTGCTCTGAGGTGACTAGCACTCTATAATGCCTATTATCATATCTCCAAATCTTGACCCTGTCTCTCCTCAGGTGCAAAGCATGGTCATAACCCTTTGGAGCTCATGGTAGCAGAGCACTAAGCAAACTTGAGACAGAAGGTCCCTCCCCTACCATGGTCACCGAACTTTTCCATGCTACAGCAGTTCTATCACTCCCCTCAGACCGACTTGTGGAGTCCTCCACTCTGGAGCAGGCGGGGAGTAATGTGAAGGACAGGAAATGCTTCCCCACATCCCAGCAACAGTGCAGTGACAACTTGAAAGACAGTGAATGAGCTGATCCACCCCCAAAAGCCTGGGTGACAGCTCTGAAATGGAGCTGTCTGTCAGTAATCCAGTCACGTACACACAGACCAAATCTGTGGACAAGAGAGAAGATACGACATTCATTGTGTCTACAAACCCTTGCCTATGAGACTTCCTTACCTAATGAGAGGTCAGTTTCTGGGGATGACCACACAGGACAGAGGATCTCTGTAGTTCCAGTGTACGATCAGGAAGTGCATTATCCTCGTCTCATTAGCCATAACATAGTTGATGAGTGGCTTTGCACCCTCTACGGCCAGCTCTGCAGAGACCCACTATGCATGAAAGAACTGTTTCATGCACCCCACACTTCTTAATACTTGTGATTTAGGCTGGCGTTATAATTAGTGTTGGTACATGATTTTGCCATAAAACATCTTTATTTTTAATCATAAAACTGGCACTACCCTCTTAACGTACAAGGCAAACAGATGCCACAATATGATAGTAAAGAGTTACAAGAAACAAGGGAAAGAAACAAGATGGAGAGTTGTTATATTGTACAAATTAGCAAAGGGATAGCTTTTCAGATCTGCTCAATACTTATAAACAGTGTTACAATGGGAATTGCTGGATGCTACATTCTTGAAAATCTGGTCCAAACTGTGGGTGCTCCTAATCACTTGAAAAGCTGACCCTGAGCTCTTGAAAATCTAGATCCATGGGGGGGGGGGGGAATAAACAGATAAATTGTAGACAGATTCCAGGAGGTATCAGTCTAGTTCAGCAAAATGAACTAGGAGTCTTGTGGCACTTTTAAAGACTAACAAATTTATTTATTGCATGAACTTCTGTAGGACAATTTTTGATAAACAGATTTGTTAGCCTTTAAAAATACACAGGATTAATTTTGCTTTCTTATCTCAGTCATAAATACAACATCAAGCCATGGTTGGGGCTAATGAGTACAGAGGAATAAGGCTAATTCTTGTGATTTTATCAGAAGTCTCATAATATTTAGAGTTTCTTAAAGCTCCCACTTCTGAACTTATGTGACTACAAAAATCTAAGCATTCCTTTAAAATCAAAGAAGTAAATTTCTTGCTCGTGTTTGTGAATAAAAGCTCAAAAATATGACTAGAGCACATCCTAAGCAGTCGAAAACCAGCTGGGACTAAAAAGGACACCCAAACTACTTTTTTTTTTTAAATCTCCTTGGTTTTAAGTGAATCTCATGATTTCTGTGATCCTGATGCATGATTTTGGAACCCTTGGCAATGGCAAGAAATAGTTTAACATGCTGCTGAACTTGGGAGCTGACTACAAATGATGAATATGTGGGAACAGAGCTGGATTATCACAGGGGCTAAAGGGACTGAAACCTTGGGCCCCAGCTCCTAAAACTAATGCGATAATCCATATCCCCTGCCTGGCTCAGCACCAGCAGGACTCACAGGCATACTGAGAACACTCCTGCCCTGCCAGGGGATGGTGGAGCTCTGGGTCCAGTGGTTGGGCTCCACGGTCCCATCACGCCCCTGGGCTGACTGGTCCATCCCTGAGGGCAGAGCAGGCCAGTGCTTGTTCTCTCTACTCAGGGGGAGGGTCCAGAGGGCACATGATATGGCCTCCGCTCTGGCACAGCCTTTCAGGGCCTGGGAGCCTGCACTGCGGGCCATGCCCCACCACCACCAGCACAGACAGGCTGGAGCTGGGCTGGGCTGGGCGTGCTCTCTAGCCCTAGAGCCCCCCAGTGATAATCCACCGCATGCCACTATGCTGGGTAGGCAGGGCCCAGCGCCTGTGGTGGAGGGGAGGGTCTGGGCAGCCTGAGGCTGCAAGGCCAATTAATCCAGCCCTGCCTGGGAACCAGCAAGGAAGCAATATGTGTTCTCAGCTGCCCAAAAGAAAAGCACCTTTTATTGCTCTATGATTCCTAGTGGCTGACAGAGCTGGGAAAAAGGCAGTCAGCTAAGTATGAATGAGTCACTGATGTCAGCTCTGCAAGTGAGGACAAAAAAGAAGCAAATGAGGGAAGAGTCAGGTCCCTGAAAGGATTGTTACCGGTTCAGTTTTCATGGCACTGGCCAGCTTTGAGAAGATTCCAGTTAGCAGGTAGTTCTTAAAGGATGCGGGAAAATGACTTTTCTTTCACAATGTTGCATATTTCCAGAGGAAAGTTGTTTCCCCAAAAACAATGACACTCCAAAGCTGCTACCACTACCACCACCTACACAGTCACACACACACAAAAGGATTAACACCAAATTTCTTTATACAACCCCTTCATATCAGTTCCTTTATTCTGCAGAGGGAAATCATATATTAGTTAATATTCCTATTCACTAACATAAGAGAGAGAACAAGTTGTTTAAAATGATGCAGATGAAGATACCTGGAGGAATGGTGCTGACTGGCAACTGGCCAGCCAGAAATAATTTACTAAGGTTCCGGCATCTCTCTCCATGGCAAAGTGTGGCATTCATTGCAGTAGAATCTTTAACAAATTATCAAATGTTTGATATAGTTAAATACTTGTGCCTACTTCTTATCATTCAGATGCTCTCACTTTCTCTTTAATGTTCTCATTGCATACACATCAACCAAGATATGGCAAAACTATGCTTGGATTCTGAAGTCTGAAAGATGCAAAATACCCTGTGGCATCTGTTGTCAATCTATTAATACTTATTGTTATTGTATGTGGGAAGTCCTTTATAGAACAAATAGAGTGATAAAGCCTCTTCCCTAAAGATAAGAACAATCTAATTATAATCTAATCAAATCTCATTATTGTAGTGAATAGTTGCTTACTCTAAGAGAACTGGGTCTCTTCATATAGCACAGTAGCAATCCAATGCAGCTAACCTAACAGCCTGATGTGAAAGCCCTTGGAGAGTAATAGCTTCCAAAGGCATTTGGTGATTAATTGTCACTGGTGATACATATGTTTCCTCCTATATCTGTGACAGTTCTGACACAAGTAGAAGGCTTACAAAGGTGTGCCTGACAGAGGATTCCACAATAATAACACAAAATGGTTGAGCCTGACCAAGTTTTGCTTGCAGACGCCAATTTTATTTGTGTTGAGTGAGTGAGATGTTGATCTTTGCCAGAAGAAGCGGAGACAGCCACCAGCATCACAGAGTAATAAAGTTATTTGTCAGCTATCCAAAGATTCCTTAATCTCCAACCTTTCCCTGAGGGAAAGAAAACAACATAATAGAGATTTACCAGAACAAGAGGCCTGGGAGTGAAAATTCTTATCCAAGGGGCATTTTTAACCCAGGAATTAAGCTTTTCAGTGGAGCTTGTTTGATGAAATCCCACTGCACAGTGATGAAGTGAGCATGTAGGCATAATAGTTTACTAGGCAATTTGTAAGCTCTACTCTTCTACAGAGCTAGACATCTCTCTCAGTCTCTGCACATATGCACTATCACACCACTCTTACCATCCCACCACTTTTTTCTAATGAGCAAGTGATGAAACTTTATAATAAGCCTTGGACTTATGTTTGGCCAAAGCAAGGCATGCTGCTGCAGTATCAGGCACAGACGGCAGCAGTATTCAAAGTATTGGCCATGTGATATAGAGCCTGCCAGTCCCCGTTGCCTGTATCTATTTGCGTTCAGGTCAGTGGTTCCTAAAGGGGTGGCCATCTCACATGAAAACAGATTTATCCAGGAGGTGGAATGGGAGCATCAATTGCTATTTCCACACCTTAAAGACGACCACACACATTGTTGCTGACATTCAACAAAGAGATTAAGGAATGAAAGAGCCATGAAAACTAAACACCATCACCTACAGCCCCCCCACCTAAAATCTCTCCTGCACATTATCAAAGATCTACAACCTATCCTAGAAGATGATCCCTCACTCTCTCAAGCCTTGGGAGGCAGGTCTATCCTTGCTTACAGACAGGACCCCAGCCTGAAGCAAATACTCACCAGCAATCAGATGCCTTACAAAAAGCACGCTAACGCTGGAACCTAACCCTACAACAGATCCCATTGATAACTGTTCACACATCAACTCCAGTGACATCATCACAGGTCCTAACCACATCAGCCACACAGGAACTCATAAACCTGCACATCTGCTAATGTGGTATATGCCATCATGTGCCAGCAATGACTCTCTGCCATATACACTGACCAAACCAGACTGTCCCTACACAAAAGAATAAATGGACACAAATCTGACATCACAAATGGTAACATCCATAAACCAGTAGGAGAGCAGTTCCATCTCCCCGGACTCAGCAGCAGACTTGAAAGTTGCCATACTTCAACAAAATCTTCAACGACAGACTTCCATATAAAACTGCAGAGCTGGAACTGACACAATTAGACTGGGTCTGAACAGGGACTTGGAAGTGGAAGTGTCTCCCACAAAAGCTTGTGCAATAAATAAATTTGTAAGTCTTTAAAAGTTCTAGACTTGTTTGTTTCAATAGTGTAGTGACTCGCACCTCTGCTTAATATACAGAGGGTTTCTGGGTTCAAGCCCCAGGGGGTTGGACTCAATGATCTCATGAAGTCCCTTCCAACCCTATGATTGTATTGTATTCTATTACAAAAAGTAATTGTCCCTGTTAACACATTCTCGCCTTCTAATCAACTAGGGTGTGAACAGGTCTCACCTACCCTAAATGAATTGACTGTTAGCACCTACCCGCCTCATTGTAATGTTTCTCACCCATCCTTGCATGTGTGTATATGCATCCTATTTGTAAGTTTCCACTTCCCGAGTCTAACAAAGTGGGTTGCTGCCCAACAAAGCTTACGCCCAAAGAAATGTGTTAGTCCTTAAGGCAGTGGTTCCCAACCAGTGTGCTGTGGCACACTGGTATGCCTCAGCAACTCCTTAAGCATGCCAAAAGATCTGCCGGAGAGCTGGCTTTATTTTAAATCTCCCTCCCTGCTGCGCAGGGCTGGAAAAGCCTGCTGCAGACACAGTTTGCCTCTGCTAGCAAGTGTGGGCTGGGGGAAGGGAGGTGAACAGGACTTTGGGGGTGCAGGGGCCATTGGGAAGGAAGGCATGGGGTCAGTGAGCGGTTCCTGAGAGACCCATGATTGAGGCAGAGGGCTGGTGGGGGCCCCGCTGACGCAGGAGCAGGCCCGGGCTGGGAACCAGGGCCACCCTGGCAGAGTCCCTAAGTCCCAGCCAGGACCCACTTGTGCCTCAGCAGCATTGCTGGCAATGGGCTTAGGGGTCTCAAGCCCTAAGTCGCAGAGCCAGATGCCCAAGTCTGCCACGGTTGGCGGTGCACTTTTTCTGGGCCGGGGCGGGGCTGGGGCACTCCTGCTCAGCAGGGAGGCAGAGAGCAGATACCAAGGGCAGCAGGGTCTACCACAGATGGGCTCTGCCCTAGGCTGTGGACCTGGGGCTGCCAGCCGTGGAGGGGGATCTGGCCCCCGCCACGGTTGCTGGCAGGCTCCAGTAGCAGCCAGGGTTCTGGGGTTGCCAGTGGGGTCCGGCAGCAGCTGGAGTCCTGGGATTGCTAGCAGGGAATGGCAGTAGCTGGGTTACCAGGGTCGCCAGCAGGGTCTGGCGGCTGAGGCAAGGTCCGGTGGTGGCTGGGGTCCCATGGCCACCAGTGATGGAGGCAGGATCCAGCCTCAGTTGAGGTTGCTGGTGGCAGTAGCAGCTGAATCTGGCCCTGGGGGGGCGGTGCCAGCAGTGGTGCCAGGGTCCAGCAGTGGCATAGGTCCTCAGGGACGGCGGTGGTGGGGTAATCTGGCCCCTGCCAGGGTCCCAGAGCCGCCACCACCAGGATTCAGCCCCAGTCAGAGTTACCAGCCACGGTGGCAGGGTCCAGCAGTGGCCCTGCTCCTAGGGTTGCTGGTGGTGGCGGGGGGCTGCCAGGTTGCTGGCAGGGCCACTGGCAGCTGAGGGAGTCTGGTGGCAAAGGCAGGGTCCAGCCCCGGCTGGGTTCTAGGGCCATTGCTGGTGAGGTCTGCCCCAGCCAGCATCCCGGGGCCATGACCAGGATTCGGCACTCCCCAGGACCACTACTGACACCGCCATGGGATCTGGGGTCACCAGCGGTGGCAGGGTCCAGCCCCAGCCAGGATCCAGGAGCTCCCACTGGGGTCCATCCCCAGCCAGGGTCTGCCGCAGCCTAGGTCCTGGGGCTGCCATTGGCATCTGGCCCTGGTCAGGACCAACGTCCACTACTGCTGTGGGACGTGGGGTTGCTGGTGGTGGCAGAACAGGTGAGGCTTGGGGGTCTGGTGGGAGCCCCAGTGAAGCTGATGGGGGGCCTGAGAGGGGCAGTAGGGTGCTGTGGGGGGAGGGAAGGGCTGCTGGAGGGGATTGCCCACCACTGGCAGTAGGGAGTGTGGGTGGAGGGGATCACCAGAGGTGTGGGTCCACTGCAGGGAGCTGGCAGAAAGGAGAGGACTGATGGGGGGAGAGACCACTTTGGGGCACAGGCAGCAGCAGAGCTTCTGGCACAAGGAAGTGTCAGAGGGAAGGGGGTGCTGCCTGGAGCTACCAGGGAAGTGGGTGTCAGGGGAAAGTGAGCTCTGGGGTGGCAGAGCTGCTGGGGAAAGGGGGGATGCTGCAGATGGTGGAGCTGCTAGGGAGAAGGAGGGTGCTGAGGGTGCTTGTGCTGCTGAGGTGAAGGGGATGTGCACCATGTTCCCCTGCCCTGACCTCCTGCTCCCCATGCCCCCCCTGCTACATTTGACCTGCCCTGCTCCCCATATGGCTGCCATTGAACTCCTTTCCTACCCTTCCGTGATCTGCACCCCACACTCTCTCCTACCACCTCACATAGCCACCCCGGACATCCTCTCCCCTCTCTTGCCACCACTGCCTTTCTATCCCTACTTTCCCACTGTGAGGGTCCAGCCAGCCTCGTCTAGGGGTGGACTGTCCCCTGCGGCAGATGGATCAGTCCAGTTCTTAGTCTTTAGCCCCTTCCAGGGAGAGAAAAGGGTTTGGGGAAAAACAGTACGTGCCAACAAGTAGTCTATAGTGCAGAGATAAGGCACTCCATCAACAGTCCAAGGCCTTTTTACATGAGATACACAAACCACAAGTCTTTAGGTAAAGCGGGTAAACAACGCAAGGTATCAGACGGGGTTGTCGGTTTCAGGGTACATGACCCTGCAGGTAACGCCGTCCAGGGGAAGGACAGAGGAGGAGGGGGACACAGGCCTGCCCAACTCTGCTGTGTCCCAGCCCAGGGCCCTGACAGTGGCCAAGGATTAAACCACATGGTCAGCACAGATCCAACCGCAACACGCTGACCCCGGCATGGGGCTCAGTCCTGGGTATTTGGGGCACAATTCCCCTGGGCTACTGCCTTCCCCCTCTCCTTTTAGTACCTGCTTGGGCCCCATGACCGAGTCCTCCGGGTAGTCACTTAGGGGCAAGGAGGCGAGGCTGTCTATTTCATCTGGTGGGGGTAGGTCAGGCAGCTCCAGTGGGACCTCCATCTCCTCTGGTGGGGGTAACTCTGGGAGCTCCACTTGGTCCAGTGCTAGGGGCAGCTCCTCCAGGTCCTGGCCCACAGGAAGGGTAGCTTCCTGCACAGAAAGCAGCAGTTCATCCAAATCGCAGGAAGACGGTGGCGGGGCTTGGGCATGGAAGTCTAGGCCTTCAGAGGAAAACTTGGGGTTCTCAAACTCCGGCTGTCCTCCCAGCCCACCATCCCCAAGCAAAGTTGGCCCCTCCTCAGGAGCACCTGCCATGGAGGCCAAAGCCAGCCATCCTGGTACTGGGGTGGAGACCAGCAGGTAGGTGAGTGCTCCCTCTTCCTGAGGGATGGCCAGGGCTGAGCAGCCAGGAGACAGCCATCCTTCCTCTTCAGTGGCCAGGGCTAGACTGAGCTCCCAGGTCTTGCTTTTATAATTCCTGCCCCACCCCTTGAGTTCCACTTTGATAGACAGACGTCTTGCACCCATGTTGCCTCCCCTGGGGCCTGCCATGTTTCCCCTTTACACCTACATATTGCAGAATTCCCCTGCTGGAGTGCCATGGCTTATGAATATTCATGCATTAATTTAACTATTCATGACTTAATGGTGGTGGGCCTCAAAATAATTAGCCATGTCAAGGTGTGCCACAGCAGCGAAAAGGTTGGGAACTACCGCCGTAAGATGACACAGGACTCATTGTTTAAACCCCTAAAGATGATCCATTGAAATCAGGGGTAGCATGCACTAATAAGGCAGCATGGAAATGCTTGTACTCTTACTGCCTGTGCTTTACCTGGGCTGTTTGGTTCCACAGAGTGGGCAAGTCACCACCATTTTACCCACATGCTGTCCATTCATAAAAGCAGTGATTGGGAATCCTGGAAGCAGAGGCCCAGAAAAGGAAAACACTCATATTCAACATAATATATGGCACCTCTACACAGTATCAAAACACTGTGAAAACATTAACTAATAGGAAGATAAAAAGATAGGATTTCTTTGGATTAGAATGTACTTGGCCCTTCAACTTTCCTGTACTCCCTTAACCACCCAACCCAGCCCGTGACAAGTTAGGAAGGAACTGGGGACCTGAACCCCCTTCCCTGCACCACCCACAGACCTGGCAAGATCTAGAGAAAATAGCAGGCCATAAGAGCTGGAAGGCTGCAAGAATGGTAACATTTCAGAAGACACAGTCCAGCCAGGCATTCACCACAAGATGATGCAGCTTCCCACCAGGCTGCCTGGGGCAGGCTAGTGCGTACACAATACAATCTGACTCTTTATCATAATCTATTTATCCATTTTTCAATGAAAGGGAAATGACCTGATCATCCAAAATTTCAGCTTGGTCCCACTTCCACATCTTGAACCAGTACACTTTCCAGTGACCCTACCCTGGCAAGTAAATTTAATCTGTTTTACTTTCTAAAACATTAAAAAATCCAAGATAATGGACCAAAACCTTCACAGCTGCCTTAGTAAAACCCCAAAGCTTTCAATGGGATTACAAGCGTGTAACAGAAAGGTGGATTGATCCCAATTAATAGGCTTCAGTCGCTTCCTATATTCCTGATAGGTAATGGAGGGGTAAAAGAGGTGATGAGTTTTTCATTCAAGAATAAACAGAGAAACATCTGTTGAAAGCATGAAGCCAGTAAGGAAATATGTCATTTCATGCTGTGCCTAGGCATGCATTAAAGCAAAACAGCAGAATCCAGGCACGTGTTTAAGGAATGTGTCCATCTGAGATTCAGCAAAGATGGCCCTAGGCAGTTGACTCAATATCATGAAGAAAATATAAAAAGAAAAACACTTTGGTATACAGTTCTTACAGTCTTTTGCAGATGGTCAAAATTCAGGTGTTATTATGTCTTTCGCCCATTTTAGATATAACTGACAAGATGGCGTTGCTGATACAACTGTGAGATCTGTTTTTCAATGGCTCTGCTGCTTTGTAGAAAGTCTCAGAGAGCACCGGACAGCTGTTCCTTTCCCAAAACTTCCATCAATGGTCTTGTTCTGTCAGCCTCCTATCCAGTGAGCATATGCTGGTGTGTGAGAATGAGGTGCTTTGGCTTGTGATACTGTCAATATATAGGTAACTTGCCACTCTGCTCTACATCTCATTTTCATATCTAGGTGGCACAATTTACTTGGTTTCCAAGTGCCTGTCTGACAAGAGCACAAGGATAGATAAGTTGTCTGGAACTGACTCCGGAAAAGATGGATATGGTAATGGCTAGCAAGAGAAAGCAACTTGAGGAAGTGATAAATATTTCCATACCTTGCCAAAGACGTTTGTCTTCCTGAAACACTTTTGGAGCCTTGCCTGTTCTTGGATTCCCAGGGAGGATCAGTGACCCCTAACCACTACTCCTCCACCACCACCACCCTACCATCCACAGTGAGCTAAGTTGTCACAGCCTTTTCCTTTTTATGTGACGCTTGCCCCATTGTTTGTCATCAGTGTACTCTGCTTTCAGCTGTAGCCTATGCTTGTTTAGAAAGAGAGAGTTAATGTGAGACCATTTCACCTGTGCTCTCCAGTTACTTCTCTGTCTTCTCATTTTCCTCTGGGTCCACTCTAAATTATGGATTATAACATAAGAAGTCATAAATGGGTTTGAACCTGTCACCCTTGGACAGGCTCTCTGCCCATTTATCAGTATGATGACAGATACCATCTTAGATTTTTTTTCTGACTGTTTGTAGATGGGCACTCTTGGGAATTGAAAGAAGGATTTATGGTCCTGATGGATAAGCCTCTCTCAGTCTTTCTGGCTGTGTACTGGAAGTCCAGTTTACTGGCATTGAGAATACAGTGTAAGACATACTTTTTTGGTCAAAATAATATGAACCATTAGTAGTTTATTTGCAAATGACTGGGACAATAAACAGAAGAGAATTGGGCATAATTTATATCATGCACTGTTTAACTTAATGTTTATTAGAAATAAAGCTGCTATGTGCCCACATGACAGTGTCAGGGGCAGAACAAATGATTAAAAGTGAGATTCTCAAAAGCAGTAAGCTTTGGCCTAACTTTGCCCCCCTTGGAGTCAACTGGATTATTTCCCTAATTTAAAATTACACCTTAAATAAAACATCTCCAGAGGTAAGCACATATTTTTCTTATTGCATTACAAATGTAAGTGAAAATCAATACAAATTTACATTTTTGAGATCCTTATCAGTTCCCCCCAAGCTCAAATCATCTAACAACAATAAAATGTGTGTGTGTGCATAAAGGAAATATAGATACAATGCAATTAAATCCTGAACTATTAATAATAACAGTGAGTTTCTTTTACTATACAAAGACTTAGTACTCAGTAGTGTTGCTAATAGTCCAGAAAGAGCATTCCAGATTTCATGACACCTGTCCATGCTTGCCTATAGCCCATAAATCACATCTTCATAAGATGCCCTCTGTATTAATGATGGGATCCTTTTCTCCTCCATAGGCAAATGTTTATCTTTCCAGCATCATAAGATACTCCTTTTAGGTGAGATCAAGTTTATTCTTAATTCATAATTCAAAATACCAAAATAGTTATCTTTGAGGCCAATCTTAAATAACATGCAAATACATACTGTCCCCCCTTTATCATGTATGCCAGCGGTTCTCAACCTTTTGCAAGTCACAGCACACTTGGCAGCATATCACGACTCTACAGGCCACACCAGCCCAGTCCCTCAGGCTGAATCCAGCCATTTCCCTGGCTCTCTGCGACACCCTGGGTGGGGTGACTGGTGTTATGTCCTGGGTGTATATAGAGCAGCTCCATTCACCATACAGTCTAATGGTGCGTTCCATGTGCTGCTTGCTCCAGGCACACCCCAGATGTCAAAATACCTCGTAGTTCCAGCACTGGTGACAACACAGTAATGTATCCCAACACAGTGGTTGAGAATCGCTGCTCTATGCAATACTGTAAATAGTGTGTGCCTGTATAAAAATCTCTCTCTATATATAAGGAACAAGAACCTCTGCTAGCTTAAATTGATACGTTCCAGAAGTTTAATATATAAAAAAATAGTATGTTATTTAAGACTGTCAATATTATTATACACTATGACCTTCTATAGTGTATTTATTATAATACAAACAAATTACTTGTTTTAAGGAGTCATGTGGCACTCAAAGACTAACAAGCTTATTTCTATATTTATTATATAATATATTTATTATATTGTGTATAGTATGGGCATATCCATAATAAGTTGGGACTGATGCATACAGAAATCTTTTGTAGGCTTCAGCAGTGATTCTGAACTCTGAAGAGGTCGAGTACATATTTGGAGCTGCAAACAGACACGGCTGATTAAGAGGTATTTCTGTGTGGTTGAGCACTGGGGTTATGCATGTGTTTCATTGACCCGTACGGCGTGCTGTGACAGGATACAGCTGTCCACATGTCCTCCGGACCCAAGCTGGAGCATAATGTGCTCCTGGGCCACCACCTCTAAACCAAAGAGAGCATTTGGTACCAGTTCCTTAGCAGTTTGCAGAGACTAGAGGACTGTTCATGCACACTTGCCTCCTCAGTAAGAGGAAAATCAGAAGGGTCAAGGAACTAGAACCAGCTGACTTCTGGAAGAAGCAAATCTAACCAGACCTTGAGTGTCAGGTTAACTCTCTCCACCTATTGTTGTGTATTTGCCTTGAAGCAAACGATTGATACTGCTGAGTGATATATAATAGTAGGCATGTGCCATTTTTAGTTGTCTGACTCCAGAAGTTAAATGACATCCCCTTAATCTCTAAATTCATGCTAAAGAGCTAGAACGACAGCCAGTATAAATTAGCATAGTTTCAATGAAGTCAAATCAGGAACATTCATTTACTCCAGCTAAGGATCTGGCTCCAAATGTGCCACAGATACAGATCGAATGGAGACACTCAGGGTGTAGCTCTTTTCCAAACACTTGCATATGAGAGCATGGGATTAAATATAGCCTTTTCATTCTAATGCCTCCAAATCCAGCAGAGCCAGTACTAGAGCAGGGCAAATCCTAAAGAAAAAATGTGTGTGTTGGGGGGAGGGAGAAATGGATGTTTATGTGAATATTTAAATAATCACTTCTATGTTTTTCCCCTTCTGTGTTAGCTTTTTTGTCAATATCCTAGCAGTGAGTTTTCTGGCAGAAATGTTGGTGGAAGCAATGAATCTAATGTAAATACCAGACAATATTTAGGAGAAGCGAGTTCTGAATTCATAGTCCCAAGTGTTAACACTGGAAACCTGATTCAAAGAGTTATATGCATCTAATCAGTGAACAGAAATATACCATACAACTTATATTGCCAATTAAAAGCAAACACCACAGCTCAGATTTCAAACACTAAATATTCACATGCCCTAACTACAGACCAATAATTGTGTGCCAGAAGTATTTCAGAAATAATTTTGAATACCATTTTCATTTGTAATCCAGGACAACTGACTGCATTTCTGTTTCTCATTTTATCTGTAAAATGGGAATAATAATCTCTCATGTTCCTGATCCTTTATTGTCTTGTCTTTTTAGATTGCAAACTCTTTGAGGTATGACCTATTTCTTATTATGTGCCAATACAAGGGGGGCCTGAATTCAGTTGGGACCTTTAGGCAGGGATTTTAATTTAATATTCTCATATCCAAGACTCAGGGCTTTAAAATTAGAGACCTAAGACAAGTAGGTGTTGCACAGTGAACCAAATTTGTAAGTACAGCTGTGCTGCAATTTATTTATTGTTTTGTCCTGTCACTTCAATGTAAACCAGCCCAAATTCCCTAAAAGAATGTATTGTGTTAAAAGAAAAAAATAAAATACAAATAAAAAGATTTGCAGTGGCCAGCCATGTCACATCTGATAACTATGACAAGTCATACTGTTGTTGGGGTAGTGCTCTCACTTGGCTTTCTACTCAGATAAATAGGTCTGAGCAAAGAACTCAACAGTAGTTCCCTGTTCCAGCTACCTGAAGTTATTGCAGTGTCATTAACATTAAAAAACAAGGAGTTGTGTGGCACTTTAAGACTAACAGATCTATTTCTCGCATGAGTTTTTATGGGAGAAAGCCAAGCCTGGGGGTATCCAGGGTTCCTACTGCATTTAGATGTTGCATCTAAACCTACAGTAGACTTGCACATGAAAGCCTATGGCTGAACAGAAATGCAGTGTGGAAAAAGTTTAAAAAACATGTGTAAAGATTATGTACTTAACAGGTTATTTTCTTTTTTAAAAAATAACCTGTCTAAGATAATGCCTTTCAGGTAAACTGATTTTCATAAGGATAAACACTGAAATCATGAGACTGGTAAAGCCACTGGCTCCTAATCTGATAATTTAACAAAGAGCAGAATACATTTAACACTGTAATCATCTGTTAGGGATTGTAAAGAGCTCCCTCCGTGAGGTGATTTTTGGATGCTTTTTTGGTTTTTACATTTTTAAGGACACTTGTCTCAGGAAAGTGCCTTCCATTAATATCAAGCATGGGTAACTAAAAAAGTGCCTGGCCATTTCACAATAGAAACCCCTTCTCTCATGACTAGAAGAGGAGGTTGAATTTCTTTTCTTCTTGAAGAAATGTTTTTTTTTCCCCCCCAAATGTAAAACTAGAGATCTGAAATAATTTGGCCAAACCGGAAAAATTTAGTTTAAAAAATGCCACCACGGTGCCCCAGGTGAGTTGTAGTTTGGCTGCTGCATGGGCCCATTCATCACTATAAGCTGGGCACCCAGATTGAACTATATCTCCCATAATTCACCCAAGTTTTCTTTCTTCATCATTTTTGATGAAAGATTTTTGACTGGCCTTGCTCAGGATATACATTTTTTTGCCACATTGCTTTTAGTATCCAGGAATATTCCTATAAGCATTTTCTCAAGTTAAATCCAAGTAACTTTAGCTATAATATCTAAGGCTGATGTTTTCAAAAACAGCCTCAGGGAGCTGAATTTAAGGAATGTGTATGTCCATGTCTAACTCCCTTAGATTCTTGAAAATCCCAGCCTAAATTATAAGAAAAGCTTCAGTTATCCCTAAATTGGCCTAACTTTAATGTTACAGGAATGACTTCAGTCACATGGGGCAGGGAGCTGCTTTCTTGTGACCGGTGACAGTTGCACATAGACTTTAAGGTCAGAAGGGGCCAATATAATCATCTAGTCTGTCCTCCTGCACAGTGCAGGCCACAAAACCTCACCAACCCACTCATACAATGAGCCTTAAACCCATAACTGAGCTATTAAAGTCATCAAATCATGATTTAAAGACTTTAATACAGAGAATCAACCAGCAAGTGAGCCATGCCCAATGCTACAGAGGAAGGCAAAAAACCCCTGCACCCAAACCAAGACAGAGGCAAAATACTTAAGATATTCAGCCATGCCTAGATTACTCTTGAACTCTACCCCATCCTCAGTGTACAGTGGTCCAACCTCCTTCTTCTGTGTTTTCTTTCTATTTATATGGCTGAAGAACCTTTTACTATTGGTTTTGATTCCCTTCACAAGATCTAACTCTGCTTGGCTTTTGGCCTGCCTCACTTGATCCCTACATGCTCTGACCTCTAAAAGGTAGCCCTCCTTTCCTATCCCTCCCAACTTCCACTCCTTGTAGGCCTTGTGTTTCCTCCTAATCACCTGTTTAAGATGTACATTCATCCAGCTTGGTTTAAAACCCATGCCTGAAAATTTTGTCCTCTTCTTTGGAATGCAGGCTTCAGACAAAACTGCAGGAACTGTCTTGAAGCAGTTCAAAGCATCCTCAATGTTCATATTCATGAATTCTTTGGTCCAGTCCACTTCCCTAGCTAATTCCCTTAATTTTTTGAAGTTAGCCCTATTGAAGTTAAAGACTCCAGTCACAGATTTTTGTTTACCGTTCCATTCAGTTTAAATAGGATTAGCTCATGATCACTAGAACCTAGGCTGTCCTCCACAACTAATTTCTCTATGAGATCCTCACTTCTAATACCAAATCTAAGATCATGTCTCCTCTCATTGGTTTGGAAACCACTTGATGGAGAAATTCATCTGCTATCACCTCCAAGAAAGTCTGGGCCCTTTTATTGCAGCTAGCACATATCCTCCAGTCTATATATGGGAAGTTAAAATCTCCCATAACACCACAGTTCCCAGTAGTGTTTACTTCCTTAAAGAGTTCTCTATCCATGTCCAAATCAAATCCTGGCAGTCTGTAACATACCCCAAGCATTAATCCAGGATAAACTCTAGTAGCTTTCTTCTCCAATGTGATTTTGAGCAAGATAGACTGTCCTGCTAACTTCATCACTCTGAATTTCTTTGCATTCTATTGCATCATTGATATACAATGCCACACTGCCACCTTTGCCATTACATCTGTCTTTCCTAAAGAGCACATAGCCTTTAATGCCTGCATACCAGTCGTGACTACTATTCCACCATGTTTGTGTTATCCCTATAATATCTGGTTTCAATCCCTCTACCAGTAGTTCCAGTTCCTCCATTTTATTACCTAGGCTTCTTGCATTGGTATATAAACATTGTAGCTTTTGCTGCTCGGCTTTGCTCACATTCTGAACCTGACACGGCCTTTTTTTACTTCTGCCAACATCGCCCATCAGACCAGTATTAGTGCTTCCCTCCTTTCTAGCATCTATACTGCCTCCCATGTCTTTGTCTTTGCTGAATTCAGTTTCCTGCCACTCAATGCTAGTATCAGGCGTAGAGATTGTCCAAGCATCTCCCAACCATCTCCCCACACTCCTTAGTTTAAAGCTCTCAATCAGTTGAGCTAGCCTCCTTCCCACAAAGTCTGTTTCTGTCCCTACTCAGGTGAAGTCCATCCCTAGCAAACAATCTTCTGTCCATGAACGCCTCCCAGTGTCCATACATCCCAAAGCCCTCCTTGTAACACCACTGCCTGAGCCATCTGTTAACTGCCACAATCTTCTCACAGCTGTGTTGTCCTCCTCTAGGGACAGGCAGAATCCCACTGAAGATCACCTGAGCCTCCAGCTTCTTGAGAGTCCTCCCCATCCTGGCATAGTCTCCTTTGATACATTCCAATGAGAATCTAGCTATATCATTCGTACCCACATGAAGGACAATCAGAGGATTCTTTCCTGCTCCCATTAGGATCCTCTTCAGCCTCAGATCCACATTGTGTATCTTAACTCCAGGTAAGCAGCACACCCTCCTATTCTCAGGGTCACTTCTAGTTATAGGCCTGTCTGTCCCCCTCAGCAGAGAATCCCCAATCACATACACTTGCCTTTTCCTGGCAACAGTGTGCTTCTCCAGTCTATCCCCAGTTCTCTCTGTCCAGGAGTCATGATGGCTACAGCTGCTGTTCACAATCCTCTGCATTTTCTCCTGAATGCTCCCTGGGCTCTTATTTATCTCCAGAGGCTCAACTCCCTTTTGAATGGGACTAGCTGCTCTCTTCTTCTGCCCCACACTCCCACCTTCAGTGTTCACCTGCTGGACTCCTTCATTTGCTAATTCAGCAAACCTGTTACTGAGTTCTAGTTCACCTTCGCTAGCTGGTCTTTTTCTCTGCCACCTTCTCACAGTCATGAGTTTCCACTGCTCACTTTCCTCACCTAGCAGTCTCCCTTTGGAAGTGGTTGCTTCAGTTTCCATTTTCAGGTCTGAGTTTTTGTCTCTAGCCTCCCCAGTCCTCTGCTCCATCAACTGTTCAAACCCCCTTCTAAACTCAACCATAGTTGCCACCTGCATCTCCAACCCTCAGATTTTCTCCTCCAACAGCTCTATGAGGCAGAACTTCATACAAACAAAATTCTCTGGGGTTACACCCTCCAAGACAATGTACATCCCACAGCTTCCTCTCATCTTCATTGTCTCTTCCCCTGTTGGAGTGATTTTTGCTGCTACCTCCATCTCTGCCATAAGTCTACCTTTCTTCCAACAAACTCCCTCTCAAACAGCCCTGTTGCTGCTGCAGCTTGCTTGAGTGGCTGCCTTTATAGCTCCCCCAATAGGAAGGCTCCACCCCTAATTGGGGTCACCTGATCCCAACTGCCACTCAGCCCCTGCAAACTGAGAAAAAAAAAAAAGACAAAAGAAGAAAAAAAAAGCCAGACCAGAAAACAAACATAAAACAGAAAAGCAAACACACACAGTACTCTCAACTCCATAGCAGTCCTCTACAGTCCCTAACTCCCTCTCAAACTCTACATTCAGAAAGGCAGAAGGAAATCACCACATTTTAAGCTTATTCTGGCCATATCTAAGAACACTCAGGAATCTGTTCTGCCATCAGTGAGTGCACAGAGACTATGAATAAGACTGTTGTACTCATACCATGGTAAATATATTCACGGTATCTTTCTCTGCAACTGCATAACATGTGCCAAGAGATTCTGCCTGTTTTCCATGAAGAAACTACTTCGAGAAATTAACTTTGCTTTCATTTGCAAGAAATTTCCATTTCCATTTGTAGTTTTATTTAAACCCCAAACAATTCAAAATTACACAAAATTCAATGTTATATATTTCTTGTATAACACAGATTGTCTAATGATATAGACTACACCCTCCCTGATAGATTATCTAAAATTAGTTTTGCCTCCTTCTGCATACACTGGGCCTCAGATTACAATGACTGTTGAGAGCAAATAGGAGGAAATGTCAGAACATGGACTCTGAAAACAGTTTAGCTATAGCCCAGATAACTTGCATTCTGAGGAATTACTAAAGTTTTCCATGACCACTGCCACAGTTTGTCAATCACCTCTCACACAAAACCTAATTCTACAACCTTTTACTCATACTGTATAGCATTATTCACATAACAAGTATTAAATATTTCTTGATTAGTATTAATCTTACATGGCCCTGCCCAATATTAAGGAAAATACATGGCCCCAAAGGGAACCCTTGGAGTCCCATAACAATACTACAAATTAAACAAGTTACCATAACTGCTGACTTAGTAATACTTGAGTAACTTGAAGAATCTGGCTGACAGTGTACATTTTTATTTTTGTTCTTTTTTCTTTTCCCCATTTGCCTGTCTTTCTTTAAAATGTATTTGTTGATGGAAGAATATTCACTTACATAATTTGCAAGGGCCTGACGGTGCGTGTGCCTTGTAACTTTCTTGTGCAGTGTGCACTTGTGAGCAAAGTTGAGCCCATAGTATAATAAAACAGAGGTTGATGGCAAATTTCAGTACAAATTTTCATCCTTCTCAGCTCCACAGAGTTTTCTTTTAAAACTATTGCTGGACAATGACATTTGAAAAGTAATAGACAGATATTCCAGAATACTATGCCTGCATAAAAACAGCAAAAATATATACGTATATATAGCAAACAATAAGCCACATAATATTCTTGTGGTTTACGTTTATTATACATATATGAAGTAGTACGTAATATGCAAAGTTTATGATTTCTTCTGAAACATCCAGTACTGGTCACTCCAGAGAAAGAGTATCAGATTAAATGGACCATCAGTCATCTATTCCTAGAGAGGGTCAAATAATATTAACAAATAATTCATTTGAAAATTTAAGTATCAGTAAATTTCTTTCCAGCTACATTTTACCACTGTTTGACCAGCTCTAGTTATACTGCATAACAATTCTTCATGGCATGGGCTTTAAATTCTAATATCTTTTTGGAAACATTGGTCCAATATTAATACCTATTTACTAACTGATGCATTGTTATTAACCAATCCTCTCTTCCTTTATTATGTTTATACAATCAGTTATTACTTCATTACTGCCAATGGCCTAATACTGAAGTCCTTACTTGAGCAAAAAATTCCTTTTCAAGTCCAGGGATGTTTTGTTTCGGGATTTCGTCCAATAATTGTGATATCACCAAAAACCATACTTGGGAGACTTCAGTGGAAATCACTGCCAATATTTACATGTATCTTATTTTTTCCTTGTAGAATATTGATCCAGATAGCCATAGCAAAGGTCGGTGGGCAAACTTCAATTCATTTGGCACTGAGGCCTTCATCAGGTTTAACCACCAACAGGGTTTATGACAAATGAGAAGCCAGGCTTCCAGATGAATTTCAGTTTAGTTATTTTTGTTTTAATGTATGTGTGAATCAATTAATCCTGTCATAGAAGGGCATCGTAAACTGTGTGCCAGAGTTAATGAGTCAGACATTATCACATCATTACACCAGCTGGCATAATGTAGCATGTGTTGTTTGTCATAATATACACTGCCATGCTTAACAACCATTAATTGTTTACATGAGCAGTCATATTTTTCTTCAAAGAACCTTCAGCGAGTGGTTAATATTTTGAAAGCTTCTTAAGTAAGTAACTCTTACAAGCTAAAGATAATAATGAAAATAACCTGTTCTTTCAGGAAGCTAAACAAAACAGAATCACACTAGGGACAACTGAAGCTCCATACCTGTCACCTTAAAAAGGAATACACTAATATCTCTGTTTCCTAAAGGTTCCATGAATTCTATTCCCATTGGTTGGGAATACCAATGATGACCAGTCTTGTCTCTATGTAGCATTGACAAAGTCCTGACCTTATTCTCAAATGCAAACTACAAAAAGCAGAATAAGGGTGAGAATTTGGGCCTGACTCTTCTCTCTCCTTGATGTAAATTAGGAGAAAATCTACTGAAGCTAAAGGAGCAGGGCGAACCCACGAGTTTTTGGAGCCCTAAACAAACTATGACGTTGTGTCATCCCTCCCCACCACATTATAAGAAATAACATATTAATATATATGTTTAAATAGATAAAAAAATTCATTTTTATCTAATTTGATGCCCCTTAAAATCTGGTGCCCTAGGCAACCACCGAGGTTCACCTGTATGGTTGGGCTGGCTTTGTAAAGAAGTCACATCAGTGAACAATTCCTGAGATCAGCTCAGAGGCAAACCTTCTCTTTGTAGGTATAAAATTTAAAAAAGGAAGTGGTAGTGCAGTGCCCTGCCTCCACCCCTTCACCCATCAATCTCGTGGGTTTGTCAGCTGAAAACACAGTAACCATTTCTGTTTTATCATAACACTTTGTCTGCTAATATTTTTTTGGCTGACTAAAAACAACATTTGGCCATACACAGCAACAAACTCAGGGTTACCAGCTTTCTGTGAATTGGATTTAGTCTGCCTCTGGCCTGATTTGTTGGCCATATGGCTTTCCAGAGCCAAAGGCTAATAACGTGTTCAAGGAGAAGATTACTGGAACAGCCAAGAATGCTGATTTTGACCCACGGGTACTATCTATGTATATCCACAGACATCTCCCTCACCTGCCCACCGAAAAAAACCCAGTTAAATTGGAGTTATGCTTTTAAATACATCCATTTTCTAGGCAAGCAAATAAAGACCCTTAAATAAATATTGAAGTGGAAAAATTACATAACAAATATGCCTAAAATTTTACAGCAAGATATTATTTAAAAAAACCTGAAGAGTATGGAAATGTGGAGCATGAATACTTCAAATAATCTTAATATACTGTTAGTTTGATTTAAGAGGCTTACACGTGGGGAAGTACAAAACACAAAAGTATGATTTGGATGGAAAATATACAATCCAGCTTGTTTACCTCATGCAATTAAATATTTTAAATGTAACGGAGAAGCTCAGTGCTGTAACTGCAGACACAAGGATGTCATGGAAGGTGACCTCTCCCTTGACATCTAGAACCCAGGTGTTATCCATATCATGCTTAGGGTTGTATCCACCATGACTTCAAAAAACCCTGTCATCTCAGATTAGGACTTGATGCACCGATTCAGCAATGCACGCCATTCAGGTATGTGCTTATATGCAAGAATGAGAGTAGTTTTGCTGAAGTCACACACTTAGGGCTAGTCTTCACTGACAGTGGCAAATTCGTCACCATCAGTTCAAACTTCTTGATCGACTGATTAAAGCTCTGAAGACCCACTCAGCTGAACAGGAAGTTGATTTCTAAACACCATCCTAGCAACTGGACTAGTGCTGAGTCAAAGGGAGGCCCCTTCCTTCAACTCAGTGCAGCAGACATGTCCGGTGAAGGGAGGTTGGAATGCAGGTACTCAAGTTATTTTAAGTAACTTGCATTTCTCCAGTCAACTGCCACCAAGAAGGGCAGGCAATGTAGACCTGCTCTTAAAGATAAAGATCTGTTTGTGTACTTTTATTTAATCTGTCTGATTTATAGTAATGGAGCCAGTTTGGAGTGGATTCTATAGCTGTAACTCCAGTTTAATTCCTGCGTCAGACAATTTGCTTCATTTTTTTATGGTGTCAAGTTATAAAATACCAGTATCCATGCTACACAGACACACTTATTCACCAACCAATAAGTAAAATACAGTGATTCAGATTTGACAACGGCATTCAATAGCATACAACATTGGCATCTCTTGCTTGCCAGAACTGTACAATGTACTTCACAGTCTTCAATCCAGATGGCAATAGGCTAGCGTGCTGCAGGAATTCCCATGGATCTCAGGAACTCCTGGGGCATAGGAATTTCAGACGCCACTGAAGGACTTGCTACAGAACTCTAATGCGTGTATTACTACTGTCATCTGCTGGAGTGCTTGCAGAGCTTAGAATATCTGCTGAAATTGTAAGCTCATCAGAAGGAACATGTCACGTTCAAAATTCCTCCATGTCTGCTGAGGATACTTAAACAGTTCTCTTTAAAAGTCTGCAATGTGCCAAAGAAGAATGCCAACATTCCTAATTCTTCAGGGTCTGTCATCCCAACAACAACACTAGTGGATGCTAGGAGGCAATAGAGATCAGCAAAACCTTCACAACTAACCAAGTTCGCAATTTCGGCACCTCGCTGGTTTTTGTTTTTATTTTCTTAAGCTGTGATATGACAAAGAAGCATGAGAAGACTATTAACAGCTACATTGGAGAAGGATTCAAAAGGGGTAGCTGTGTTAGTCTAGATCACCCAAACAAACAAGGAGTCTGCTAGCACTTTTAAAGACTAGCAATTTGTTCATCTTTAAAAGTGCCACCAGACTTCTTGTTTATTGGAAAAGGATTGTATTTGGCAGTAGAACACCTGGAAATTGTCTTAATACTCTCCGCCCCCTATTAAAGCAAAAGAAAATTTTTGTTGCATATGGTGGATATATCATGTTGCAAAAATTTACATTTAGAAGTATGATATTTTCTTCAGATCCCATCCTAAAACTATCATGTGGTGCTGCTGGTCAGGTACAGAATGGCTGTGACTTTCCATCCCAGAGAAAACAACCTTCAAGAGGTAGGTTAAGCATTTCCTAGACACAAGCAATTCAAATCTCAGATGATGCTGATGTTTGATAGACCCCACTAAAACCTGGACAATTCAGAAGGGAAGCCGTACAGCAGAGCCCCAGTATTGACAGAGCTAGTCCTCAAACCAGAATCTGAGAGCGAGAAGACAGCACCTGGTGTCATCAAAGATTGCTGATCACCACTGGCCAGCTCAGTTAGCTATTGATCCTCCATCCTTTCTCTAAGAAAGCAAAAATAGCCTCTGTTTGTAAAAAGAGATGCCAGAATACATCAGACTGCTCCATGGACAGGAAAGGACCTTTCCAAACCGTGTGATTTCCTGCTGGAGAGCTACTCATTTCTTTGCAGTACCTATGACTGCAGCATCAAAAGCACAGCAATAAAGAGATCTGGAGATTCAGACACACTGACAGTTTAAAAACAAGAGACTCAGAGACCCTCGGAACTAAAGTTCTAGCTCTGGTGACATCTTGAATAAACTGAGTGAAACCGTCATATCTTTCCTTAATTCGGGAAACTAACAGTGATACATGAATGGCAAACAAAATCCTCTCTTTTCCATCTTCAGATTATTTTAAATCTTCTGAAAATTATAATAAAAATCATTGCAATGCATTGCAATATAACAGACTTGAGAAGTGTGGCCTTGGTTCCTGTCACGTGCAAGGGTTCTTGTTGGTGAGAAGGCTGTCAGCAGCATCCACTGTGCCCCATATTCTATCTATCTATCTATCTATCTATAGTTGATATAAATCCAACAATACTCTCCTAAAACTCTTTAGCATGTTCTCCTAGAAAAAGAACCTTCTTTGCTGGTAAACATAACAGTGCCATACAAACAAGGGAGAGATTCTTGAAAGGAGACATCCAAAAAGGGTGCAATCCCATTTATTTGTTATTGTTCAGATTATGATAAAGCTGCAGCACCAAGGTTTTATAGAGAGGGAAGGATGGGTTTGGAGGCTTGGCCAACATCACTCTGTGCGCTTTCAATCAGCATTTCCAAAGACTGTTTAACAATTGCTAATGAGCATTGTTCACACTGCTCCTCGTGTGCTGCAGTTGTAAGTTGCTTCCATTCAGCCATCCAATTGCAAAATTGGTGGGTAACTCAAAGCTCTGAGAGAAAAATAAGTAATTTCTCCATGTATGCTATGTCAGTGCAGTAGTACCGGAGTGCAATCTGTCCAGTACCTATGGGTTGCTAGGATAACACAATCAGCACATGGCTTTTTGCTTCATTCTTGGTGACCCTTTGTATAAGTGTTGTCTGTGCTTCTGAAGGATTTTCCATCTCTTGGGTGAAACATCATTGGCTAATTAATACAAAATGCCTATTTTTGCTACTACAGAATGGGAAACTTTTCCCCCCAATTATTTTTAAACTGGAACACTGTCAATATTGCACGGTGTGGTGAACAGTGAGGGAGTGTTAATGAGCGCCTCACCTGATACTAATACAGTTTAAGACCATCAGATTTTCAAAGCCTTATTCACCCTGCAGATATTTACAATGTACGGGTCTGCGCTTTGAAATGAGGAATTCCTGCATTTTAATTCTGGAATTTGTCCTGATTCTTTTTGTAGCCACGCTTATATCACTTAGCTAGGATAAATGAGACCAACAGCCTGGATCTGAATATGACGCACTTTAAGGTGTCTCTCCAGTGCCATTGCCTTTTATACCAGTGCAAAGTGAGACTTTACAGTGGATGTAAAACACTATTAAATTCAAATGGCAGCACTGTATTCTGACTTTGTAAAAATATACATGATGACACTAGCATAGGGCAATGGAGAATCCAGTCCATAATATAATTTATTTATATAATGGCTTAATTTTCTACTTTTTGCAGAAATGTAGAAGAGATAAAGAAGCCGAATTGTTTAGAAAACTGATAGCCTGTTAGAATTCCATAGCCTGTTGGAATTCAAGTCAAACCTCTGTGGTAAATCCATCTGCAGTGGAGTAAACTGGTAACACAGGACCAGAAGACTCCCAAGGTGAAAAGTTGTTCTCAGAGAAGTCTTGCTAAAAATTAGTTAACTGCTCACAAATGGCAATAAAATGCAAATAATCTGGATCATTTTAGCAGAAACAAAGAAATTTGTCTAGTATAGACCAGGTAAGAATAATAGATAGTCACGTATCAGTAGCAAATGGCTATCTGGGTTACATTTTTGACATACCAGTTAAAGCCATAAACCTTGGCTTCCCAGAACAGAAGACAAAATGATTGTAGTTATGATTTTTGTCTGTGTTATTAAGGGATGAGTCCTTGTACCCTTTTACTCAATAGTACAGTTCTCCACAACAGCCAGATTTATTTCCCTGGAATAAGGTACTGCTCATTGGCCAGACTCTGATGTCCTTATAATTAGTAACTCCTTTCTCCACTGACTTCAGTGAGACTACTCATGGAGTAAGGTGGAGCTGGTTGAAAATGTTCCAATGAAACATTTATGTCCAAAATGTCCTTTCATTCAAATCAAAACTTCTCTCTGGAATGTTGTTGAAAGATACACATTTTCTTCTGAAGAAAATATAATTGATAAAAGTTCTGATCCAAACAAAATATTTTGATACTTTGTTTCATAGTCTATTTTACTTGATAGACTGAAACTAGAACAAAGTAATTAAAAAAAAAGCAAAAGTGGAACAAAACCTCTATTTTGCTGAAACAAGCATTTTGATGGATCTAAAAATATTTTTTTTTCTGAAATTTCATTTCATGGGTAATTTCAGAATTTTTGGTTTTGTTCAGAACCAGAGAGCAAGATAATTTTCGGCAGAGCAGAAGTTCCAAGTTTTGATCAGCTGCAGAATAAGGTACTACTCAACACGAATAAGATACCCGGAATCTGAACTAAAATGCATAAGGACAGTAGAATCTGGCTTTAAAAATTAGATTGCTGTATCTAAGAAATGTGAGGGGGCAAGGGGATTACAATCATATATCACACCTGATATGCCATATGTGAGGACACATCAACCCTGGATGAAATGAAGGAGGATTTTTATTTTCATAATGAAACTGAAGCCTAGAGAAAGTAACGTCAGATCAGTGCACTCTCCTGTTCCATATTGAGGAAGTGATTTTACCTCTTAGTTGGACTTATAGTAATTGTATAAAGGCTTCCAATCTCTGAAAACTGTAATGAAATCTGTAATCCTGACCTGCTGGATATGAGCTATACAATTACTCTGAGTATATTTAGAATAAATAATCCATTCTCATAATGCTCCAAATATTCATAGCTTTTGATACAGGACACCATGTCCAAGGGTTGGATTATGATTAGTTCTGCAGCAGGGGAGAGGGTGATGTCTGACTTTTGATAAGCCCTTTAAGAGAGCTCATCCTTTCTTTCTGACCTTGTAGGAGCTATTGTTAAGTCTTTGTATTACTCAAGAACCGCTGTGTAAGGAAAATAAACATGGAAATGAAAGGGTGAGAAAGAAAGGAAGAACCATACAGAGTAATTAACCAAAATAAACAGCTGCTAAAAAATACAGAGTTTCTGCCAAAAAGCAGGTAATAACCCCATGTGCTGTAATGAGAATGTAAAGTATACATTACAAATCATCAGTGTTCTTTAGCCTTGGTCTGCACTGCAGATTTATGTTGGTATAGCTATGTCTTAACCAATGCAATTGTACCAACTGAACTTCTGGTGTAGACAATGCTTTTTTGATAGGCGGGAGTGTCCCGCTGACATAGCTACTGCCTCTCTGGGAGGCAGAGTACCTACACCAATGGAAATAACTCCCATCTCCCATTGGCATAGGTGGTGCCTTCACTGAGTATTGTATGTGTAGACCACAAGTCTGCAACCTGTGGCTTTGGGGCTGCAAGCAGCTCTTTGACTGCCCCCTTGCGGCTCTGAGCTCCAGTCTTCCCACCACCACAACCAGGGAACCCCGTAGGTGGGCTTGCCAGGCTCCAAGCTCCCTTCCACTACTGGGGGACCTTCCCACTCCTGGTTCTTGGCTCCACCTCCATCCCTATCCCCAACTCTACTCTCCTGCACCCCCCAGCCAGGGAAACCTGTGGCAGACATCCTGGCCCAGCTCCTCACGCCAGGAGGCTACACCCACTGTGGCTCTAAAACATTTGGTTATTGCAGGAATTTTAAGAACCAGCTCTTATCTTTTGGGTTGCCAGGCCCTGGTGTAGACAAACCCTTAGTAGTTGGTGAAATACCCTGGTCAATTGACCTACTAATATTGAATGAGCTGTTCTGTCATACACAGATCTCTCTTCGGAGAAACTAGAAGAGCTAGGAGACAGACTGAAAAAAGAATGACTAACAGTGTGAAGTATTTTAATAGATGGGGATGGAGGGGGTTAAAATGTCTCAGCTGTTCTGTTATCCCGTTCTTTGTAAAAAGTGAAATTCATGCACAGTTCCTGTCAGCACAGCTATGTTCACACGTAAACTGTTATTTTGAAATAAGTTAATTTGAATTAAGAAAATATTAATTCGAATTAAGGGAAAACCTGCTATCGAAAAGGCTGTTATTTTGAAATGGTTACTTCAAAATAAGGCCGTTTGGACATGTTGTTTAGAAACAGTTGTTTCGAAACAATGGTGTTGTTTCAAAACATGTCCGAACACCGTTGTTTTGAAACAGCCATTTCAAAACAACGGCTATTTCAATTTCAAGCTAGGTTTTACTGTTTCGAAATAACAGCCATTATTTCAAAACAATGGGTCCCGTTGTTTCAAAATAACAGAATGTTGTGTGGACATAAGAAATTTTATTTTGAAACAATGGCTGTTGTTTCGATATAAAACTCTCTTCTGAACACAGCCCACAAGTCTCTAAGCAATACTTAAAGCTTCATATTTAGGGTGTACATTGTTCAACAGTCCTTGTGGGGATGCGTTTTTTTTTGTTTTGTTTTGTTTTGTTTTACCTACATTGTATATGACTGGATTCAGCAAGGCATGTAAACACAAGCTTAAATTCATATCTTTTCAACAGTGCATTAAGGTCTCAATTTTAAAAGGTACTTAAGCAGTGCTGGTGCCACTGCCTAACTGACTTAGAAGCTTACCTCTCATTTTTGCAAAACAAACACACAAGAAGTCCAGTGGCACTTAAAGACTAACAAATATATTTATCTCATGAGCTTTTGTGGGAGAAAATCGCACTTTGTCAGATGCTTTGAAGATGAGGGACCTTATAGGAACTTGGAGCCTGTGGCCTGTTTTCTACTTCAAAGTGAGGTTGACATATCACATACTCTAGACTTGAAAGCGAGGCCAGCCTGTCCTAATTGATGCAGATTTGTCAGCCTCACCCCAAGTGGAGATACAGCTTTGTTGATGGAAGTGTTTCTGTTGATCTAGCTAAAAAGTTACATTGGTAGAGGCTGTTTCTATACAACAGAGTTAGGGCAGTCTGACAGAGTGACATCACTTTGCCAGCACACTGTACACAATATCTGAGTTTCACTGAAAGCCAAAGTCCATTAGGCATTGTCTTGCTCAGGCGTGGCCAAACTGCAGCTTGGGAGCCACATGCAGCTCTTGAATGAAAAAGTGTGACTCCCAGAATGTCAGCAAATAAATTTAGGAAAGTAGCCCCAGCCTAGGAGTTCAGGAGGGGTGTGGGACAGTGGGTAGAAGTGCAGCATGGTTGGGAATGGCGGGGAGAACACATCATGGTTGGGATTTTAAAAATCTCGCCGCTAGCCTGAAGTCTTCTACATCAAGCAGCAGCTAAGTTTTTACTGTACAGGCCTAATTTTCATGGTAACCTTAAGTAATTATTAGAATCTGACATTAAAAGGATCAATATTTGCCCTCTTTTTATGATAAAATTAAAGTTGCAATGAATTTTAAACTTAGTAATTTTGGAGTAGGTAAAAGTATATGGCTATATGCCTCAGTGTGGCTCTCGAAGGTTTAATAATCAACTTGTGTGGCTCTTGAGTTCCATAAGTTTGGCCATCCCTGGTCTTGCTGATGCCTTCATACCTTTAAAAATCTGAGTGCTAGGGCTCAATCCAACGATCAGCAGACAGATTCCCATTGACTTGGTCAGCTCTTTAATCTTGAGCTTACATGCAAAAAAACCCCAGCAAAATAAAGAGAATTTTATCTGACCCTGAAAATGAAGCATCTGCTTTAGATCGCTTAGCTGAACAGGGGTGGAGAAAGCTTAGAGATGGGCTGAACCTTGTCAGTTGAGCTGATTGAAAAATGTTCAAATATTTTGTCAAAAATTTTGTCAAAAATTTGACTTTTCAAAAAATGTCGGTGGGACAAAGTACACTTGGATGGTGTCTAAGGTATCTGACTTTAAAAATTACCATATTATTGCATATTGAAAAAAGTACATTATAGAGGAGTTATGTGGGTCAAGATGTATCCATAATAATTTCACTCTCCTCTGAAGGCTGTGCGGTTGATTTCAAAATTTCCAAGGCACAAGGCTTTACCTGTGGAAGCATAAATAGATCTTTAAAAACTCTCCAAAATAGCATCTTGTGAAAAAATTTGGATTGTGCACAATATATGCTGGTATGCATGGTATTGTGTGAAAGCTTTCTTGGCATGCCATTGAGATGACTTATAAAAAACATGCAGGATAATACAGTCACTCTAGGCGCAAGCTGATCCAACCTTTTACACAACACTCCATTCTTCTCTAGCACGGGTAACACCATCATTCTGGCTGTTGTTCAGGCCAATAACATGGAGGTCATTCCTCTCTATTCTTCACCTCATGTGTCCAGGAATTGTCCAAATTCCACTGCTTCTTTCTCTACAATATCTAAAATGTGGTCTTTGTTCTGTCCAAACAACTAATGCTCTGTCCAAGTGTTCTTCACCTGATATCTTGATTAATGACCCCCTCCTTTTCTCTTCATGTACTAAATTCAGCAGCTAGAGTCTTCTTACTCCCCTTCTGCTCTGAACAGATCACTACCTGCTTGAAGCTCTCCATTTGCTCCCTCATTTTATTCAACTAAATCCAATTCCTCACTTCCAGAGACCTTCACAACTCTACCCTTCTCCTTCCTCACCATTTTTGTCTCTTCACAAATCCTCAACATATCTTATGACATCACTGATGGCACACTTGATCAGCTGGTTATCTGCTTCCTCCATACCTGCCTTTGTACTTCCTTCTACACCAGCCATGCTTATGGAAAACCGACCAAACTGACCCATCAGTGTACTATCCTCCCCTCCTCCAAGTCCTTCCTCAAGAGCTACTTTTGCTGCAGTTTCTACAAATCTGCCAACTAATTATGTACAAAACACAGTATTCTGTATATAGCCATATGGCTCACAATTAATACAAATATATAAAATCATTAACATAGCACTAGAGCCATCACTGGAAAACAGAAAATATAATGCAGTATTTTTGTAAGGTTTCTGGTGAGTTCTTAGCAAGACCTTGATATGTGTTTCCCTCTTGTGCTGGTGAAAAAATATTTGATACAAATCAGTAAAACAGAATTCACAGTAGGAAAAGGGCAGCAGGCCCTTTCAATGAGATGTATCAATCAATCCTGCAGCAAGTGAGCTGTCTGGCCCCAATCTAGCAAAATTCTTATGCATTCTTACCTTAAGCACATGAGTACAACTATTCCTGCTGAAAAATTAAGCACATGATTAACTACTTTGCTGGCTCAAGATCAAAGCACTCAGCACCTTCCAGGATAAAGCCCATAGATATTACTCAACTTGAAGACCTCAGGTCTTAAGAGATCTACAAGTACTGCATAGAAAGAATCCCACTCAATGGGTAAATACCCAAAAGCAGTAGCTAAAGAGGTATTATGGAAAAAATAACTATTAGGAACCTCTAGCACAATAGGCCTACCAAATTCTCACAAGCCCGTGAAAAGTTTCTGTGCCTGAAAGATGGTAACAGCTTGTCAAAAAGGGTTAAAGCAGCTGTCGACATGGCTCTGTTCAGCTCTCAAGAGCGTGGCAGAGTGTATTGTCTGGTGTAATCATGACACAGATCTGCATGTGTATGTCTTCAATAATTCATGTTGCAGCTTGTCTCACTGTGGGGACAGATGTCAGTGAAATCAGTGACAGCCGATCGTGCTGATCCTTCACATAATCATGTGTGAGCTGATCCCATGGTGACACTGAGCCTTGGGAACATGCCCATCAATACTGACGTGGAGCTGAACAAGAAAAATGTAGAGACCATGTATGTGCGGGTGCAAATATATACTGATACATTCACACTGGCACAGTTCATGTGTCACATAACCAGCCATTGGAGGACCTCCAGGGATGTAAATCTGCATAGCTCATTTAAAGTCAAAGAAGCTATGCCATTTAAACCAGCTGAGGATCAGACCCACTATGTACATTGTGTTATCAGTGAATGGTCACATTAAAACTACTTGTGTATTTGTGTGCACTCTCTCTTGCTCACACACACATCCACACACCCACACACAAAGACTTTAATTAATTAATTAAATGAAAGGACAATCCTTAGCAGAAAAGCAACATTTTGGGTTTCTTTTGTTCCATTATTGTTAGAATGTGGCAATATTTTAGTTGTGTCTATTAAGGAATAAGGGTTCAGCAACTACACTGACATTGAAGCTAAAAAAACCAGACAAGTTTCTTTGTCTTACACATTGTCCTTGATATTAGATTTCACAAACCATATAAAAGATTGCAAAACAAAACAAAACAAAAATTAATTAGCCAACTTCAACGCCCTGCTGCACTGCCATAGTAGAATACAGTGACTGCGAGTGAGAATCAGCTCCTAGATTTCACATGCATTAAAAAATCTAGAATAGTCAATGAAATAACTATGAATGTAAGGAGGTTTTTCTGTGTTTTTTTTAAACCCTTGTCCCTAGTTATTAAAAAATTGCATCTTGATATTCTTTGATACATACTGTCAGAAGTCTGACTTGTTAATAATGCATGTAAATATCTTCAGTTATGTTAAGTGTATTTATTTATCTTTGTTCATCACTTGATTGGTTATTTGGCTTTTATTGCTGCAACTGTAATGCAGAAAATCTAGGGCTGACTTGACTGGTTAGAAAACACACTATCAGGTGGACCTCAGAAGGACAGCCCTTATTCCAGAATCTCCAAAGGGGTAGGCGTGTTAGTCCATATACAATAAAAACAACAAGAGTCCTGCAGCACCTTAAAGACTAGCAAACTTTTTGGGGCATCAGTTTTCGCAGGCTGCAGCTCACTGCATCTAATGAAGTGGGCTGGAGCCCATGAAAGCTTATGCCCAAAGAAACTGTTAGTCTTTAAGGTGGCTCCAATCCACTTCCTCAGATGCGATGGGTTGGAGCCGAAAGCTTATGCCCGAAGAAATTTGTTATTCTTTATGGTGCCACAGGACTCTCATTGTTTTTGCTATTCCAGAATCTGTTATACAAGAAAAATAAGGGTTAATCCGGTGATTCTGATTTAGGTTTTTAGTTAAATTTTCTCAGAGAAAAATGTACCAAACATGCTTGTCATGGTCATTTCATAGCTATACACTGGTAGATGTGACATATATAGCAGAGCGATTTAGAAATGCAACAAACAAAATTCTAGGTCTGAGCACATACTAATCTGGTTGACGTTCTGATAAAGATCTGAACTTCTCACTAGGCTCTGATTTCCATAATCAGTCAAACCAAAACCACAGATCCAAAACAACCAAAACACTTGGGAAATTTCTCATACCAGAACTGGATTCAATCACCAGAGATGAAACACTCTCTAAATGATTCCAGTAATACCTTGAGGTCTCTTTGAATTCCCTTAAACTAATCTTTTTTCTCCAGCAGTTCTAAAATCCCTCTGTTTGCTGAGAACACAGCCCACATGGTTGTTATACTCCCTAGCAATACTGCATTGCAGAATAGTGAGGTATAAGTAGATAGATACAGTTCCTTCAAAATATGGGAATATGGTTTTCTGCCTTTTTAAAAAAAATCATTTTTCTTCCTTTTATTATTTTAATGTTTAAAGCTAAACTTTTATTTCTTGATGATTTCATCCTCGGCTAAGGTCAGTGCATTTTTAAAAGGACATTAATTTCTCATTATGCAGGGATCAGATTGTTTTCGAGACAACATCCTGACTGAGTCAAAGTATCTCATTATAGCTGCCATGCATATTGTTGTCTAACACCATGTGCCATTTTTCTCTGGAAGGTACATTTACATAAACATTTCTAATCACAGCCCTGTAAAGAGATGCAGTATAATAATTTATGACTTTTAGGTAATATGTCATATGAATCTTAACATATGGCATTCTGCTGTACGATGGCAATCTTGGCTCTTCTGCAGGAACCTGGATAACATCCAGCCAGACACGAACCAGCCAAATGCAATAGAAAACCATATCAATGCTAATCCAGGTTTACACCTTTCATTCAGCATTCAGAGCTCTCCACCAGATGGCTTCATGCAGGAACACTAATGTTAGCAAAATGACAGAAATATTTTGCTTAGACTCCCCCATTGTTCATACATACCATTTCTCAAGCACCAAAAATCAAAATAACTTTAATGAATTACAGCAATAACAGTCTCTGATCACAGGTGCAGTGTTCTGTCTTAAGCCTCCAAGGAGAATCTAATGGAAGGTATTTTACAATTTTGCAGCTCTGGATCATGACCACTTCATTTTTTACAAGGAGACTTCAGATATAATATTAGACTTCCTCGCTGCTCCTTTCTTAGTTACTTGGCCAGCAAGAAACAACTCAGTCAACAGGAAATTAAGAAGTGGCACATAGCATTGTTAATAGCAGCCATGTTAGCTTTCATCACATTTCATTTCATTTGCTCGAATGAGAGCCAACAGACGGGCTATGAAAGTGTGCATGGAATGCCTGTGCTCTGTACATGAGTTTGCTACTAGATCCGTGCAGTCTTTTGCACTTATTTTCTTGGGGGAGAAGAGGGGAAACTTCCAGATTAGGTAACACTTAAATGTTGCAGATTCACATAGATTCTAGCAAATTGTTTATATCAGACACAAATTTAAAAACTTTCCAAAAAATGTGAATGTCAATTTCAGTGTTTTGTTTTCAAATGACTTCATTTCAAAACTCTCTTTAGCCTTGTTTAAGTTAAAATAAATAAAAAAGCTTATGATCAAAACAATGTTTTGTTCAATATAAAATTATTTGAGATTCCAATTCACAGAAAAATGTCTATTTTAGTCCCAGAGGGACCAAAACTTAGATTTTTTTGAAATTGCCAATAAATCAAAAAATTCATTTTCATCCACCTCTAGTTGTTAGCCTATGCGAAACTGCAGTATGCATTGATTTTGCTGTAGCGTGATATCAACCTATGGAAAAAGCCAAGTATTAATTTTGGAGCCATTTGGATTCCTGCTTGAGACGCTTCAGATAAGCACTATATACAAAACAAAATACATATTTGACAAATGTATGTACATACTTAGACATTAACAGGCCAATGTCACCCACAAGTAAAACAAGATTTTCCACAGAGCTCAGCACCCACTATGCTGAGCACTCCTGAAAGTCCAGCTACTTATTTAGGTGCATAAATGGGAGCTGAGCTTTTTCCCAGTTCCTCAGTCAGTGGAGCTAAATGTGGAGGAAGATGTTACTCAGTCTGAGAAATGCTGACACCACCAGAGAGGTATTTTGTGTATCTAAATGCAAATTTGAGAACCCAAATTTGGAAGTAGGTGTCTTAACTAACAGGCCTAAGTTTGACAAATGTGCCCTGGGTAGCTTTTCTTTGCTGTTCCTATGCTGGTTACAGTTTCTTTGCACGTTACAGTTAGGAACATATCTCTGGGTATATTCTACACTGCAGGGCTGTACTTAGAGCAGCACGACTGGCGCTTTGCCCTGGGTGCATATCGAGTGGATACATTTCACTGCGCGATTTGAAGGCGTGTTTCATGCTGCTTGCTCCAGCTGCGCCTTCGGCGCTAAACTACCTAGTTCTGGACATGGTTGCTTCTACTTCATCCGACCCTCCACCCTTGGCCTGCCCTCCATCTCACCTGGTGCTGTACCTCACCGGGGCCACGGCCATGCTGCCCCCTTCTGCCTCCCCTGGCCAGCCCTACAAAACTCTGAGGCTGAGGCAGTGGTGTCCCCTATTTGCCCCTCTCCCAGCTGGTGCTGCACTGCACTGGGGCCAGGGCTGTGGTGCCCCCTTCTGTCTCTCCCACCCAGCACAGTGGCACTCTGGGTCTGGGGCTGCATATCTCCTTCAACTTCTCCCAGCCAGCTCTGCACCGTCCCCCCACTGACTCACCTGGGAATTTTGTTACGCAATCCTGCTCTAACCTATGATTGAGCTATTATAGTCCTCAAATCATGATTTAAAAACTTGAAACTACAGAGAATCCACTAGCAAGTCAGACATGCCCTATGTTACAGAGGAAGGCCAGGTGCCAACTCTTGCCAAAACTGCAGGTGTTAGCTAAGAAGTGAAAAACTCATTGCTGAAGATCAGACCAGTTCAAATGTCTATTGGTTCTACTCAAAATAGATATTAGTCTTAAAAATATACATTTAATATTGGACTCTATGAAAAGCTTATAAATTGCTGCATGTGCTGATCTCACTTGTAATGTCTATAATCTGTTCTATTAGAAAATATGAAAGTTTTGCTTTATACTTTTCAAAATGTATGTTCTGAACTTATGAATTCAGACACAGGATCATCCTTCTACTCTGCCAGTCCTGGAGGACTATCAACATTTAAGTGGGTCATTGTAGACCAAAGCTTTGTCAATTGCCCCATCCACCCAGGCAGAAGGCCTATGAATTCTGGAAGGGGGAAATAAAATAGTTGCTGTTAAGGTTTTTCATCTCTCTTCTGTTTGCACTTTAACAGGGCCAGCGAAACCAAACTGAATTAAGAGATTTCCAGGGTTATCTCCTGTGTTTGCCCAGAAAGACACTTCGAACTGACAGATCACAAGAACTCGGTCAGATGATAACTCATTTGTGTGGATTTTGTATTTGTTTATTAATGTTCTCTTTGTACTATAGAAAATTTAAAGACACATTATCATGGTGTCGGATCCAATGGCCAGGCAAGTCAGTGGAGAGCTTTCCATTGAATTCAATGAGCATTAGCGTAAACTCCATTGTTTGAGAAAATGAGAGAAAAAATGGTAGAGTAGTTATGGAACTAGCCTCCGGAGGGACTCAAGAGATCTGACGTGCCATACAGTTCCTGAGTGACCTCAGAAAATCTCTCTGTGTCTTGGGTCCCCTTGTGTAAAATATGGGGACAACTGCACTTCTCTCAGGGGTGCTGTGAGAATAAACACGTTTATAGATTATGAGGCTTTAAGACACTATGTTGATGTGGTCAATACAAGTGCCTAAAAAAGACACAGACCAAATTACCAGAAAGTGATTCTCTGTGACCAAACAGCTAGCCACTCAGCTGGCCATAATCAACATTGTTCCCCTGAAGTCAAAGGTACATTAATTTATAGCAGCTGAATCTCTGGACCCAAGTCATGACCTAACTTGAGCCACCAAACTTTGCACAAACCCCACCCTTGTTGTGTGTGAAAATATGTAGATAAGTACCCATTTATTCATGCAAATGAATATTTTACATGAACAAATCAGAGTCATGTTCAAATTTGGTGATCACAATTTAAGAAGCTTTATTGAAAGCTTGCCCCTATAAACTAACCTAATGCTTCTAGAATGGTTCATAACAAAATCCAAAAGGCTGAGGGCATTTAACAGAGTTATCTATATTAGTCAGATAAACATGGGTTATTCTATCTTTAATTTCCACCACAGACAATGCTCAGTGTGAAAGTATAATATGAAAAGAATGGCAAAACACAAAAACTCAAAAATATTAAGGAACACTCATACAATTTTTGCATGGATGATGTTAAACTGTATTTAAATAGTGCCTTTCCAAAGCTTTTTAAAATCCTAGCACAGATTCCCTGGCAAAGTAGCGAATAATCATTTAGCTCAATAGTGAAATGTCTCCACATCTGGTGTGGAGTGCAGTGACTGTATTACAGTGTACAGCAACATTATACAGGGATGGGAAGTAAAGGCATCCTCTGAAAGAAAAAGGTGATTGCTTTAGGAAAACAAAATGTAGCTAACTGGGAACTTGATCAAGACATCAGAGTTAGCATCTCTACTGTTATGGAAAGAATCATAAGGTTTTAAATGCCACATTTACTTCTCATTTAGATCACCTTAAAGGACAACAGTCTAGCCCAGAATCTTTATGCACCAAATAAACTATTAGAACCTTGTTTTCAGGTCTAATCTGAAAGATTGCATCTCCACTAACATACTACACTCTAGGAAAATTCACAGGCTCTGGTGCAGCACTGATGCAAAAAGAAAAGTGAAGCCATCTGAATTGCCATTATAATATTTCCCAGGAATATAGTATTTTCCTTTGACATGTCCTATCCAGTTACTGGTTCAGTCCATTGCTATTTGGCTGGAGCAATCTAATGAATCCACACCTCCAGGGCTGGGCTCCACGCCTTCACTCACATACACTGAAGACTGAGAGACTCCACTACTGGAGTTTACCTTCTTCCAACTCTTGCCATGTTACGGAACATGATGCATTTGTATTAGAGTAGATTGAAAAGGCCAGACATTTTAAAAGCCGGGAGGAGGAAGCAGTAGACAGGCTTTTTAGTTGGAAATATGGAAAGTTTCAAGTGTACTTATTTGCACATTTAGTTGGTATCAGCTGTAGGTAGCTCTGATCAAGTTCATTTTGACTACTGACCCAGCTCTATTTTATTAAAAATTATTTAAGTGATTAGCAAAAAAATTCACTTTACAAAGGCCATAGTTACCCAGGATCTCCCTTCCCACTTACTTTCTCTCTCTCTATGGGGCTGATGGACAGGATGTGAGAAAGGAGAAACGGGAAATGGGTAGGGACTGAATTGAAGCGTGGGGTGCCTCAATTTCCTTCTGCAGGCCAGCAGCAGTAAATTAGCACCTCCTGTGCAGCCTGGAGCAAATAAGATGCAGGACAGCAGTAGTGGCTTAAAGGAGTATCTGAGTCTTAACATCTCCTGGGACTATTCCTGGATTAGTTCATGCACCACCCCTTGCTCAGAGTTGTGCCTGAAACCACAGTCCAGCTGCTAGTGAAGATTGATTGAGAACCAGACTATGGTACCTTTGCTCCTCCTTTCACTCAGTCAGCCTACCAAAGTAAGCAGGACCACTTGTGGAGTCAGGGACTACTCAGGATAAAGAACTGGCCAAAGGATCACAATCTGGTGCTTAATCCCATGGTTATCCTTAACTTTAAAATGAATGAAGTCAATGGGATTTAAACACTTGTTTAACATTATGCATCTGATTATGTGCTGTTCTGAGTAGGGAAGAATTTGCACGTGATCAAGTGCTTTGCTGAAGCAGGGCCTTATTGTGCAGCACAATATGTACAACAGATGACATCTGGATTTAGGAAGCCAAAACTGATACATAAGCATGTGCTCACAGTTGGCTTATGACAGCCAGAAAACCTCCTACTCGCATCTATTTCAAAACAGGGTGCCCCGTCTGGCCTGAAATTCCAGAAGGTAGCTGGAAAAGAGCAGAAGTAAGCCCAAACAAGCACTGCTAATGATTATTACATAGGTAAATGAAGTTCCAGGGGAGTCTGTCATCTTCCCTCTTGATATTGTCACACAATCCATTTAAATACAACAATAAGTGTCTCAAAGAGAATGCCTAAAGAGAGAGCATGAGCTGTCCAGAACATATGAGTGTGACACTGGCAGGACACATGCCAGCTCTACACCAGGCTGCAGGCACTAACTGAGAACTGACAAGTTTGTAGCCGGAGATTGACCAGATCACCTGTACATTTGTTTTGAACATAAGAATTAGTTCTACATGGATGTGTTTTGTGTTTAGACTCTAGGAAATATCTATGTTGTTTCATGTACTAATCTGATTTATAATATCTGTATCCCATGTTAAAAGATAATATTTAAAGTGTTTGCTCTGAAACTGTAAATCCCCCTTGTCAAAGAGAAACATTATCAAGCATGAAACACTAGTTTGCCACAGGACCTGTTATCGCCCTCCCAACGAAAGAAGGTCCACAGACACAAGACAAATGATTGTGGAACACCAGAGATTAAAACATTTTGTTCTTTGCTCCTCTTCTCCCCTGAAGAGAAGACATGCATGTGAATTCATCCCATCATACTGAACTCTGGATGAGGTGAACAGAAATCCCTCAAAAGAAGAAACTATCCTTTTTTGGGGTTGTTTGAACTGTGAAGGGCCAGAGACTCTAAACTGAAGCCAGACATCCCCTGAGACTGTCAACAGCGCCTTCTTTGAAAAAGACTTTAAATAGACCGATCACAACAACTCTGTCACCTTTAGGATTTGGAGGTAACTCATTTGTGTGCATATGATTGCTTGCTTTAAATAAATATTCAGATAGTTTGTTATAGGATTGGCTACAGGCATTGTCTTTTGTACATGATCTAGATCTAATTGATCTGCGGTAAGAGATGGGTCTCTTGGGACTGGGAGCAACATGAATATTGTGTGATTTCTGGTGCCAGAGACCACGTATCAGTAAGTTCAGTTTCTCTGGATGGCAAGAAAGAGTGGAAAGTCTCAAGGGACCATCTGTGACTTCATTGTAAGACAGGTATCACAATCCAGGAGTTCACATCTGTTACTGAGTAGGTGAAATCTAATTACAGAGCACATCACCAGTTTGGGGTGTGTGCCCATTTTTTGACAGTCTGCCCTGCAGTTGGCACAACTGGTCATGCAGGCATGCTAGACAGCCTGACAACATAGATCCTTCATGTTATTATTCAAACTGTCAATCCCTAATCAGGCTGCAAATCTAGTGATCATGAAGATGACTGCATCGTCTAATGCCTCTGAAATCAACTAAAGAAACCCCACTCATTAAGAAATGGCATAACTACTAGGACTCTTAGATATGGGTACCCAGAGACTGTATCTTGGAGACCGCTTGGAACTATGATGCCTTCAGCTACCGTATTGGACAGAGGAAACACAAAAAAAGCTATTTAAGACCCGCTTCTGTTACAGGGGGTGGAGGGGGAAAGGCATCAAAATTCTGCCCCCTTCCCCAATACACTTCTCCCTCACCTCTTATTAATATTGCAGGAAAAAAAATCTTTGTTCTTTGAATGATAATATACCATATGATGTGCTTATATGTACAGAAGGCTCTCTTTGTTAGAGCTATCTAAGAACAGAGCATCCCAGTTCCTGAACACTGCCAACCACAGGGGATGTGCCCTCTGCGTGACACATAGCAAGAGCACATATGTCAGCTTTTTCTTCTTTTTTAAAACAGTTTCCCAAATTGGGGTTGTTCCTAGCATGTAACATCAGACAGCTGTCAAAGGGAAGAAATTTTTAAGCATCCTACTTGGAACATATTTTCATAGTGGTTTTCAAGACAGCATATTGCTCCAGAATATATAGGAGGAAAAAAGAAATGCAACAACTTTTGCCTTCAGAAACCTGTTCTTTAGTAGACAAGGCTTCGTCAGACACAATGGCTTTGTTAAAACACATTTTATTCAGGGCAAAGGCTTTGAATATTCAGCAGGGCTCCAGGCTAGAGATTCTATTGCAGCTAGGTTTCTTGTCTTCCAGGAAGCCCTTGACAAAGGTCACAAACAATTTGCTCATTCCTCTTATTAAAATAAAGATGGAAAGCATTAATGATAGCTCTGCCCAGCAGCTAACTTCATCATCTGTAGCGGTTCCAACATATGCTTGTGAGATAATGAAAAATATAGCATTAAATACAGTGGCAGATTGAATCTTGTTTCAGGGTAAATATAGTAAGTCATTTTTTTTTCCTCCTCATTTCCTCAGAACCTGTTTAGCATTAGACTGTTAATATCATCACTGATACATGACAAACCCATTGCATAATATGCTGCATTGCAGGCCAACCCCCCATAAAAGTGAGCAATGGCAAAATATGAACATTATTCAGGCATTCATACTAATGAAGTGCTCCAAGTCAGTCCTCTTCCAGCATGCATCCATTTACAGACCTTCAAGAACTTTGTGTCAGATCAGCCCCAGTGTCCATGAATTCCCAACTTTTCACTCTTGGCCAGGTTTAAGGCTTTGGGATTCAGATGGTAGTTGTATCTCCAAGCAACAGCCAGCCTATTTTTGCACAATGACATTCCTTCTTCAGTGTGTCATGGCCATGTTGTTTAATGGCAACTACGACTCGCAAGATGTGTTTTTTCTGAGAAATAAGAAAGCTGTGGGTTTGGTTTTTGGTGGCTTTTTTTAAGCGGGGTGAGTCGCATTCCCATTAGAAGTACAAACTGTATTGGTCAATCTCCTTCCCACCACATGCTTACCCTAGATAAATCATCAATGCATAATGTGAGATCCAGGAAGGGACTCTAGGAGTTACAATGCTGAGTATCATAGCACCTAACTTTTAGGTGCCTAGAAAAAAAAAATTCACAAGAACACCACTCCAATCCACAAAGCTGAGTTAGGTATTTAGGCTCCTTACACCAGAGGTCCCCAACCTGTGGGACACACCCCTTTTGAGGAACATTCAGGAGGAGAGGTAACAGAGCCTGGACGAGCTCCTTCAAGAGGCTGGGAGAGAGTGCCACCCGCCCACATTTTTCCTGAGTTCTGCTCCAGCCCCACAGCCCTGTCCATGGCCCTGCTCCTGTTCCCAGTTGGGGTGAGGCACAGGGCATGCACAGGGGTAAAGAAGGATGCAAGGTAAAAAGTTTGAGGACCACTGCCTTATCAATGCATGGGGAGAGATAGAAGCCTAAGGATATTGTCCACAAAAGTTACCATGCTCTGTGGGGAACTGCCTAAAAAAGCCACTGAGAGGTGCCAAAGCAAGGGTGAACATGCTAACCCCCAGCCATCTCTTGGAAACAGGTGCCTAAGTCTGGGTGATTCACAAATGGGAACCCACTGCCTACAGACAGCCAGGCATGGGTTGGTTGTACACCAGCTTCCCTCCACCAGCTGCGGTAGAGTCACTTTTAGCCCAGTGGTTAAAGCAGTGTTTCTTAATGACTGGTCCGTGGACTGGCACCAGTCCCAGAGATCTTGCAGACACAGATCAGGAAGGCAACAAGCCTGTCCCTAACACCGAGTTAGAGGTTACAAAGGGGTAGCCTTGTTAGTTTAGTTCAGTAAAACAGACAAGGAATCAGGTGGCACTTTTAAAGACTAACGAACATATTTATCGTATGAGCTTTCGTAGGAGAAAATCCCACTTTGTCAGATGCTTGAAGATGAAGAACTTACAGAATGGGAGGGAAATAAATGTGGGGATGTGTAAGTAAAAGGATCAGGTCAGATTGTTACAGCAAATCAATGCAGTTGTTTACATTCAAGCTGTGGAGAACAGCATATGGGGGGGAAGCGGGATTTGTTACCAGTGGTTTTTAAAAATTATAATTTGTTAATCTTTAAAAGTCCCACCAGACTCCTTGTTTGTTTTGCATTAGAAGTGCACACCTGGCATCTGAGAGACTCCCATTCAATTCCCCTCTCTGCATGAGGAGGAGGAGGAAAAGATTTGAACGAGGAGTCCCCCATTAAGCTGTGGGATATTCAGAGGTGGGCCTGTCTCCATTTTGTGTTTTTCTACTGAGAAAGCTGAAGAAAAGATTAAAACAATTTTTCTGTGGATGTGTTCATTTTGGAAGAACTGAAAAAATTCTTGAGCAGTGCTAGCCAGTATTTTTCTGGTGCATTGTTCTCTATTTTACTCCTTAATTGTCACCAATGCAGTTCTCCACTTCTGTCTCTGAGATGGGCTGTTCACTGAACTAGATGAGGGATGGAACTCTACCAGCTTCCCAGAAAACTCATTGTCCCAAAACGTCTTTCACAACGAAATGCAGCGCTCGCCCATTTAAATCATGCCTATTTGTCCTGCTTTGCTAAAGACTGAGCCTGCTTCCTGCTATGCCAGTCTGAAACCAGGGTGTTACTGGAAATACCAGACCAACTCCTACTATACAAAAGGATGAAGGCTACTGCGAATTCTCTTATGTGGCACTTTTCATCACCAGATCTTAAAGTGCTTTCAAAGCAGATTAATATCAGTAAACACATTTACAGATAGGAAAACTGAGGCACAAAGAGGCAAAGTGACTTGCTGAAGGTCACCCAGCAGGTCAATGACCAAGCCAGGAATAGAAAGCAGGTTGCCTGAGTTCCAGTCCAGTGCTCCAACCCATAGGCTGCACTGCTGCTCAATACACCACATACTGGTTTGATGGTCAAGTCGACAATGTCAATGTATTCCTGGACTCCTATTGGAGCAAATCCCTTTTAGATGCATCATATCCATCTGCATATTTGGAGCTCTATTTCTTGAGCCATAGGAGAGAAGAACATGGAGTTTCTAGCTCCCATTTCCTTGGATCGGATAAGGTTCTAAAGGATTTTGCTAGAAGTCGATCTGCATAACAGGCAACAGTTCTGGGTCTATCTGTCCGACCTCCTGCAATGCATTTGTTTCAAATGCAGACTGACTGAAGTGTGTGAGATGCCACGGAACCCTCTGGTGGGTCTAGTCTACATATACTAAAAGCCTTAAAACTACTGTACAAGCAACATTATTAACTCCAATACATGCATGGTCATGGCTCCCTGCGTGGGCTGCACCCTACAGAAGGTAAAACCCCTCATAGTACTACACACAGCCAAATGTTTCACACGATTATCATCTAGTAGCCTAATAATATTCCCCTCAAGTCTGTTCATCAGCAGTGGCATAGGGCTCCAAAAAAGGATTCTTAGGGAATTCAAGAAATTCACAACAGGGCATGGAAATGCTAATTTTGGGCTAGATTCGCTGCATGTCTAAAACAGCACAGTTTCAATTATGTCAATGAAGTATGCCAAATTACACCAGCTGAGCATACACCCCACTATTTTTATGGGCTCAGCTTTGACCCAAAGTAATTTACCCAAGGACACATTACTCAGAAGCTAATCATGAATCCCAGTAGCGTATTTTACACTTATTTCTTCCTCGTGGGTAAATAATTTCCTCACAAGCTATATAACACCAAAGTCAAACCTGAGAGCACCTAAGCCATTTCACAATGGCTGATAGTTTGGCCCCATGTATCTTTCGCATAACCATCCATGCAGAATGTTGAGTTACTTGTGCTCCACATTGACACCTCACAAGAACATTAGACATACAACACTACCAGCCGTCACATTATGTGACATGTAAGAGTGAGGTGAATTTTGTGCACCCAGAGTTAGATTTCAGTTGTTTTATGATTAGCTAGTAAGCTGCTCAGCAAGTGAGTTGAAACTCCTTCCTGTTACTTCAGATATTCTAAGTTGCCTTTATGCACCACACTCCACTCCCCTCTTCCCTGGGGCTTATTCAGGATTGCTCTAGCCTTGATATTGTGACCTCAAACATATTCACTCTGGCTTTGATGTTGTGACCGCAGACATATTTTGCAGGGGTGGCAATGATAAATAAGCAGAAGCAGTGTGCCACAGGTTATATATGCATTTGGTTCATCTTGTTTCCACTAGTCTGCACATATATTACATTGATACTGTTTATTGCTAGAACAACAACTGAGCTGAATACATAAAGGAGAAGCTGGATAGCACAAGGCAACTGCTGTAACCTTTGCAGGATGACTACACTGATGACGTCTGTACTAAACCTGCAAAAAAAAAAAAAAAGTGGGGACAGACCATGTTTTTTGGAAGAAGCAACTCACTTAAACCTTGACCAACCTGCTGATACCAGTGCAGTCACAGATGAGGCAGGTTTGAGAAGTGCTTTTAGGTGTCCTCCCCATATTCCATGTAGTTTCAAAGACAGCAAATAGCTTAGATGATAGCTAGAGTAACCCTGAGATCAGGGCCATCCCTATGAGGGGTGTGGGGCCCCAGGAGAATCGCCCTCTGCGGGTCCCCCACTCAGTCCTGGGGGCAGAGCCAGCAGGCCCAGGGGAGGGTCAGGCCCCTGTGCTGGTTGTCCCATGCCAGAGAGTGGGCGAGGCGGCAAAAAGCAGTGGCCCAGTTTAGCACCGCCAGTCCGCCCCCTCCCCACACACGCTGCTTTCGGCACTGTGCCGGAGCAGTGGGGAGGTAAAGCAGCCAGAGAGTCAACAATATGGGCCTCCGCCACCCCTCCCCGCTGCCCTGGCACAGAGCCAAAAGCAGCACTTGTGGGGATGAGGGACTGGCAGCGCTGAACTGAGCTGCCACTTTTGGCCAGCTCGCCCCGGCCCCAGCATGGGGGGGGGGCAGCGGTGTGGGCCCTGTGGGGTCCCCCAAAGTGTGGGGCCCTAGGTGGTTGCCCCCTAGGGATGGCCCTGCCTGAGATCTAATGAAACACAGGCATTGCAGCTACCCTGGACTGCACTAGGTTTGGGAGGTCTTTTTAATGCTATTTAGGTTCAGCAACCATGTTGAGCATGTAGCCCCATAGCTGCATGGACAAAAGTAAAGGGGCCATGAAATTCATTATACTTGCAAGGTTGGATTAATGCAGGGGCTATAGGGGCCGGAGACCCAGGTCCCAGACCAAAGGGGGGACTTGGGCCCTAGTCCTAAAGCTCCTGCCTTATCTCCTTCCTCCCCGCCACCTCCCTGCTCAACACCAGTGGGGTTGGGGCAGCAGAGTCCTGGGAAAGTCTCTGCTCTGTTGGTGCTGGAGGCAGGGCCCAAGGCTGGGCTCTGTATTACCACCCTGCCCCTGGTCTGACTGGCAGGGTGGCCCAGGGCCTGTTTGCTTGGCCCAGCAGTAGGGCTCGCTGGTGCATGGTGTGGCCTTCCAGGGCGGGTGGCCCGAGGGGGATTGCAAAGGCCTGCCAGGCACCAGCCAGCCTAGCGCCCAGGGGCCGACTGGCTGGAGTGAGGCTGGGGCTAGAGGTTGGGGAGTAGCCTTGGGCCCTGAGGCTCTGTGCACTTGTCATAGCATTGTTGTAGTGGAGCAGGAATCTTAGCTGATTGGGAATTTCCTAATTTCCTCCTTTCATTTATTTATTTATGTATTTATTGGTGTGCTGCAAAATGTTGATTTGTCAAAGCTGAAACTGGGAAAGGGTTGGTTTCAGGTGATCTCTTGCTTCACAGAATTTTTGAAAGAAAAGCTCACAGTGAAAATGTTTGGGTTTTATTCTAAGTCACTTTGTTTAGAAATGTTATTTAATTTATACTAAAAAGGATAAAAATATCAAAATATAAACTAAACATTTTGGAATCATATGAAAGGAAGATTTTAATAGAACCAATCCCAATTTTTTTTTGGATTATTGGTTTGCGGAAATCTGAGATTTTGGCTGTTCAGTTATGCTTTGAAAATGCGTTTTTTGTCCATTTGGGGAGAGGTGGGGGGGGGTGTTTTGAGACATCTCAGACACTTTCAGGTTGGGCAACCAATTTCCTGTGCAGTTCTAGTTAGAATATGGAACATGTAGCACTGTGTACACTCACCACACTTTTGTGGGGGGTGTATACGCATGCTGAACCTGACACTGTAAGTACTTGGGACTCAATATCCCCAAGTTCTACATAATGATGAAGTTTCCCCAAAGGCGATGTCTGCAGGGGGGGAGGGACAGGACACGGGGTCAATGCCCCTCCTCCAGATTTCTGCCAGGTGAGTCAATTTGAGCATGGCTGAGGGGACATGCCTGGGAAAGGCACTAGTACCAAATGCTCCCACTGAGCTCTACTAACAGGTGCCGAGTACAGAGAGGGTTCTGCACTGGGAGTATCACTCCCACAAGTGGGAGCATGGGGAAGCTTGCTGAGATCTGTTACGCTTGGTCTGGCCCTGGGCTTGAAGCAGGTGTGGAAAGTCAGGGGAATGGAAAAGGACCCAGAGGGGACAAGAGGAGAAGTCATGTGCCTCCCCAGAACCTTTAAACTGTACCCACTTGCCCTCAAGAGTTCAGCGTCATCTCTGCATTTCCCAGTTCAAGGCCAGGCTTTGAACAAGTGTTTCAGCTCTGACGCATTACAATTTAGCTTGTGTTCAGATGTGGTGAGTGGATATTTGCCACTTTCCAGAGAGGCAGCCACCACTTTTTCAAAAAAAAAAAGGGCCCATGCTGTGATGCAACAGCAGTCTTCTTATTGCCAAAACTGCCTTTGATCACCATGAAGAATTCAAGAAATAAAACAGAAGACACTGTTCCTTCTTCATACACCTGAAAGCTACTGAGTTTGTAATCCTTGCAGAAATGGTTCCATTAACACCACAACGTTAACTATAAGCTACTTTTCTTGATCTCCCAGGACCCACCCCTTCAAGGCCAGTGTAATCATATAATCCCATTACTGGCACTGGGACTACCTAAATGGGTACAATTACTTAGCAAGTAAAGCTTCTAGGAGCAATCCCTACTACAGGGAAGTTATGGTTAGCGTTCCAGAATGTGAATATTTCCCTCGGGTTAGACTGTGCCATGAACTACATGCTCACATGGGGAGTGGGGAGATGAACTCTGTCTGTTATGCCTCCACCTGGACTTCCTGTACCTTAGTAAAGTTGATGTCCTGCAGAAGTAAGTGAGATATAAGTGTTTCCTCACCTCAACACCCCTCAGTGAAGGTAGCGAAAGAGGGGCAGAGAACAGAAAAAGTCCAGACTGACTTATTTGCTGCCACTGTAAGCCAACACCAATAATAATACACAATGATTTCCCTTCTCCCCCCCGCCCCACCACCTCCCAGGTGCAAGAAGGCATCTGGGGACCTACATAGGCATCCGAAGCAATGTGCATACTGGAGATGGCTGTCTACCTTTGAGGTCCTCCCCAATCACCGGGTCCTCTGTACCATATATTAATGAGCATCACTCTGAGACATTTAGGTTCCTCATCCAATGAGTATCTAATATTCAGACATCAGAAAACCATCAAGTCACATTTTCACATTTATTCTTAGTGCCGCTCTCCCAATACCTCTGGCATTAAAGGGAGACAGAGTAGACTAAGAAAGAATTAATCGTTTGTTTTATTATTGGCTTTGGGCCAGGAATGGCACCCTCATATTGTTCATATGGAGAAATTCTTTAAGAAGATACATGTGTCTTAGACGGCAGCTAAGAGTTCTGGTAAGAGTTATGCACTAGCAGCAGCAACTTGTTCCACACTGTGATTAGTGGTGGCAGTTCATGGAGGTTAGTTAAGTAAGCTAAGAGACTAGTGACCAAAGTGTCATCTTTCTTGTTCAATGTCATATGCTTTGCATTTTCATTCCTGGCTTGATTAAAAATTAACTCACAAACTAGTTTGCAACTGGTGAAGTGATTTTTGTGCACTGCTTTCCCAAGTGAAACCCATGCCTACATTTGTAATGTTGAGCTGCTTGGCATAGATTGTCCCATGTTATGAAGAGAGGAAATAAACTTGCTAAGTGTCTTGGCAAACGCCAACAAAATTGAGCTATTGGAGCCTTCCTCTGGTGACTTAGAACTATTAAACACACACAAATATGTAAAACCTCTCATGGGCATTAATGTCTAGTTATGTCCCATCCTTTTGTGACTCTTTGTCCAGAATGGAAGTGCTTGAATACACTATTTTCCCCAGCTGCTGTATCAAATAAAGAAAGGGGCATTGTGGGACAATACATTTGTCACACTGGACTTTCACACACCTGCAAAAGCATCAGTTCAAACTGATGATTACTGGCCTCTGTATGGTAATATGGCAATTTGGTACCAGCCCTGAGGTGTTATTACCCTACCTATGGACCATGGAAAGGCCAGAATTACACTGCAGTGGCTCAATACTACTTATTCTGACCCAAAGGGCAGTATTGAGATTATTGCTCATTGGTCCCAAGGACTGTCCCATGTTCAGTTCCACTTTGCCATCTTTCCTAGTGAAATGTTTTAATCCACTGTTCCTCATTTGCAGTCCACAGAGCTGGTCCACAAAGCAGGCAGACTCACTGGAAACTGATGAAACAGAATTCATCTAATTATACAGACAATAGATTTCCAAAGGAGTCTGCACTACCGTTCAAAATTTCCAAAGGAGTCTCCACCTTCATTTGATATTTTCTAGTGGGTCTGAAAATGACAAAAGATTGAGAACCACTAGTTTAAAGCATGCCTTGAGTCCCTTCTAGACTGACTCACTCAGCCTTTGGTGGCTAAGATCAAACATAGTATTAAAATAGCTTTCACTGATGAGGGAGGTGTCAAAATATTCAGTTGAATCAACTCCCCTCAGAAGTGTCAGCAGCAGGCAGCTACACCAATGCACTCAACCCGGTCCAAAGGCACTGACTCAACAACACTATTACGCTGCTAGTTTACTGTGACAATGAATATACTGCCCGTGTCGCTAACTTCACTGGGAACATCTCGACACATGCTGATAAAGCTGTGATATTGTGCACTGCCACAGTGCTTTCTCTTCTTCTCAGCCTTGTCACTCTAGTAGTACATTGCTAAACATCCATATATGCACTCACTGAACTAGACTGCTCTTAATTTTAGTAGACAACTAATTATATCCAAGATGATATAATGAAATATGGAACAAATTTAGAACCTGACAGCTCTGGTAAGTTCTGAGTAAAACCTTATCCTAGATATGCCAGAAACCATAGCTTTCAACTGCAGCTGTAGAATCTTTTAAGCTGACGAGAGAGAGGTGTATGGCTTTTAAACTCTCATTAGCTGGACTTAATTTATAGACTTATTTGCCATTGGGAAGAATTTTCTAATTTTCCTGTTTCCATTGGTCTATGGATTTGAGCTCAGTGGTATTTGCCCTGCAATTCACAGAATGCTCTTCATTGGCAGCTTCTACTTGTGCAAACAGTCCCATTGTGAAGAATGGGATTACCAATACTTTTAGAGCAGAAGACGGCACAACAGGAACAGGCATGGCCAATTCTGGCCCTAAGGCACCAAAGGCTTTTCTGAACCTTGTTGTATTATATTCAGATAGGTAACAACTTAATATGGGAGGGTTATGTGAAGCAAAACTGAAATTTGCTGTCCACTGGCCAAATCTGAGTAAGGGGGGAAAAAGAGATAGTAAACACAGAGCAGCTGCACTAATACCACTCAGGATTTCTTCATGATAGGGTAATGAGCACCATGTGTGTGTGATTTCGAAAGCAAGCGAACATGTCATGCATTAATTAGTCCATGCAGACTCAGAGGCGGCCTTAGCCAATTGGAGACCCTAGGCAAAGGCCCATTGTGGGGCCCCCTTAGGCCCCTACTGCCTCCCTTCCTGTGGCCCCAGTCCCCCCTGCAGCCCTAACCACTCCCCCCCCACCTGAACTCCTTGTTTGTTTTGCTGAACCAGACTAACATGGCTACCCCTCTGGAATTCATAAATTATTCTTGGGTATGATATTTTTAAAGATCTTTCCCTCACAAAGCTTATAAGTTGATCATCTTTTACTTTACATAACTGAGCTAATGCTGAACTACAAAGTTAAAAAGAACATTTTAAAAAATTTAAAAAAGCATGTGCATTAATTAACAAATAAAAAGTAAAATTAATGATGGCTCAAAAATAATTAAAATACCACATTTAAAATTTTTGCAGTCAAATCTTACAAATTTTTCATATAGGCTTGCAGTTATGTGTACTAGAAGTTTAATACAATTAATTATAATAAATAAAAATAAGTGAAAAGGTTTCTACTGTGTAGCTGTAAATGAAAAATACCAAATTTCAATGAAATTCTCTGAAGTACTCAAGTTTATAAGACTCTGGTCCCTCAAAAACATTAAACAGTAAACAAAAGAAGCTAAAAAATTATTTACCAAAAGAAAGACATACACCATAGACATCACACACAGCTGTAATGATTGCTTGAGGGCAGCACTGTATTTATACGTAGCACCCTACATGGACCTATCTGGTAACATGAGCTAACCAAAGCCAAAAGAAAAACTGTCACAAAGGAAAAGGAAAAGGCAATATTTCACACCTGGATTAAAAAATGCCAGAATAAATGGTCACAGTGAGGAACTAAACCATGAGGCCATTGGAAAAATCCTGCTTTTGTGCTGTCTATTACTTGTTCCTGCTTTTTTATTATGTCATTGTGAAGGTGATGGGCAGACAATGGTGAAATCTGCAATTCAGATAAAGCATAGATCCTAATGATAGTTTGCCTTGATGAGCCAAGACTGAAAAGTGCTTCGGCTTCCAGCCTTCTGCTAGATGGTAACAGTTTCTATATTTTTCTATGTTTTCATCTCTGTCCACCAAATTGAGGAAAGGACCCCTTATTGCTCTGGGCCCTAGGCAGCTGCCAGCTTCGCCTACCCCTCAAGCTGCCACTGTGAAGACTTTGCTGCTGCAAGTTAAAACTCCCCTATGCATTTTAACATAGTTCTGTTTCACACAGTACTGAGTTAATGAGCATTAGAGAACTTTTAATACACACCAAGAGGGTCTACGGGGACCAGTCAGTGTGCAACACAGTAGTGTGCTTTAGAAATCGCACCTCAATAGTCTGCATTGCCTTGTGGAAAGGTCCTCAACATTTCCAAAGAACTATTGCAATGGAAAAGAGATATGAGCTACAGCAGGGGTTCTCACCAAGGGGCATGCATAGCCCTGAGAGTATGCAGAGATCTTCTGAGGGTACATCAGGTCATTTAGCTATTTGCCTGATTTTAAGAAACAAGCTACATAAAACCACCAGCAAAGTCAGAATCAACTAAAATTTCAAACAGACAATGACTTGTTTATTTTCCTCTTTATACTATATCCTGAAATGCAAGTACAATATTTATATGACAACTGATTTATTTTATAATTAAATGGTAAAAAATAAAGTAAACAATTTTTCAGTAACAGTTGACAATTGTGTATTTTCATGCCTGATTTTGTAAGCAAGTTGCTTTTAAGTGAGGTGGAAAATGGGGGAGGAAGGTGAGAGAATTGAACAGAAATCAGACTCCTGAAAGGGGTATGGTAGTCTGGAAAGATTGAGAAGTTCCAAAGGGGCAGCCGTGTTAATCTAGTCCAGCAAAAAAAGGAAGGAGTTGTTTTTTTTTTAAAAGATTGAGAGCCTGCCTCCAAGTTACAGAGTCGAAAAGTTGTACAGAGTGTGTACAATGCAGTGTGTGTGTGTGTGTGGAGCGGGGGTGATGGGAATTCTTTGTGCATTGAAACAAACAAGGAGTCCTGTGGCACTTTTAAAGACTAAAATTTATTTATTGCATAGGCATTCATGGGTGAAATCCCACTTCATCAGACACTTGAACATGAAAAACTTTTACAGTATGAGAGGGACAAATAAATGCAGTGAAGTGTAAGTCACAAGATCAGGTCAGACTATTTCAGCAGATCAAACAAGTTGTTTTGACTCAGACATTGCAGAACAACAGATAAGAAGTGGGGGGGGGGGTTGAGATAGGGGAAAACCACTTTTTTTTAATGTGAAAGCCAGCTCAGCTTGTTTGGTTTGCTGAAACTTTGCTGGATTTTTGTGCATTGAGTAATCTCCATGCTGTTCTTGGCATTACTTGCTTTCTATTATTATTTGTACTACAATAGTGCCCGAAGAGACCAATTGAGAAAAGGGCCAAGTTTTCAGAGGTACTTAGGAAACCAAAGATATAGATTCACATACCCTCCAATGGGAGCTAGGAACTTTTGAAAAGAATACCAGGTACCAACATGCTTTTTTAAATGTCCAAATACTTTTGAAAAACTACCAGTAGACCCAGATAAGATTTCCCAAAAGTGACCAAGCCTTCTAAGTCCCAATGAGTTTCAAGAAGATAGCCATTGTGACTTAGATGCCTGAATCACTTGGGTATTTTTCAAAGTTATACCCCTGTAAAGCCTATCTATAGATCTATCACACAGTAAGAAAGGCCTTTCTGTGCAGAGTTTTAAGTCTAAATAGATTAAAGGTAGGTGAACTGTCACTAGGTTATTTCCTGGAGGCCTGGATGACCAGACCACCACAGAAGTGAAAGGGACAGGCAGAGCGTTAATAAACTCACTTCCACTGTGTTGACATTTGTCTTCTATACACTTAGTGCATATAAACGCAACTGAGTTTTGCTGGCACAAATGCGAGTTTTGATGGCACAAATGCTTACAGATGCATTTTATATTTGTATCACTGGATATTCATGGTGAATGTATTTTAACTTCATTTTCTGCAAGTATTTGCAGCAGAAATACTGATCGTGAGGGGTCCTGTCATTCAGACAGAGAAGAGCAACAACACAGATGGACCGATTACAACTTGAAATGCAGATTTCAAAGCCAAACAATAAACAGAAGTGAAAGAAAATGTTATCAAAAAGAAAAAGAACTGATAAAAATTATCCTGGGTAGAAAACAAGGTGAATTTCATTAATTAAACTGCAGATTTGGCTGGGGGGGAAGGGGGGAGATCATGTCACAAAATGGAGTTTTTATTTTATTTTGCTTTTATTTCTTGCCCTCAAAAATCAAGAATTTCAACATATGAAAAACTGCAACCAGCTCTATATTTGTTTTGAAAAATGAGGATGAGTTGAAGAAAAATTCCATCGAAAATGAAAATATGTTGGTCAGCTCTAATATATTACTTACTAGACGTGATTCACTCAGTTCTAATACATGCCATTGCCCGGTTGACTTGAGCAATTAATCAAAATTTAGGGTCATGCTGGTTTGTTTTCATTCGGAAGAGAAATCAGTCATATAAATCACATATAGTTTTGTTATCTTGTTTATTCACAAAAAATGAATGCACTGACCTGTTTCACTGAACATAATGGAAACAAACAGCAACAGGCATGACCCTTGCTCAGAAATCCCCCAGTCTACTACTACAATGAGCTCTGGTGCCCAAAAAGTTCTGTCCTTCTGCATCCTCTCAGGGTTTCACTCACAACTCCTTCTGCTGGATTATGCCTTCCAACACACAAATACAACCAATCTCCTCATCCCTGTCTTTGTAACCAGGAAAACCTGTGTTAATCCATCTGATTATGGTCAATGCTAGCCATGCAACCTCCTTTACCTACTACTGTTTTATGACATAAGGGGTGGCCTGGTGGTAATTAGTCCTTTGGTTGAGCCTAAAGAGAGAACTAGACAAACTCATTGGCTTTAATGAAGTCTGTGATTGGATCCAAGACCCATTTGATAGCAATCATCAGCATCTTTCAGCATAATATATACACTAGGGATACATCTTCACTGATGGTGGCAAATTTGGTGGCACTGGATCAATGCTATAGGATTGATTGAGCAGAAGTGGGGACCCACTCAATTGACCTGGAAGTCAGCTGAATAAATCCATCCCCAGAAAAAGAGCAATGCTGCAACAATGGGAGCGCATTTCCCATTTGTGCCATGCTCATTAGAATTTAGAAGTCAACAGGAGATATGCAAGCTACTCTGAGTAGCTTGCACATCTCTTGTTGACTGCTTCTGAATTTCACAGCAAGTGTAGATCAAGCCACACACATACAAAATACATGTTTCTAAGATGGGAGACCCATCCTTTGTTACTACCAGTCCTAATATGAAAGGTTTGTGAATCTGAAATATTAGTTTAGAAAAATAGCTCCTTTTAGCACATTCCAACTCACACTTTGCTGGGGCACTCGTGATTATAGCCATAGGTTTTATTTTCATGCACAGTGATTTCTTCTACCAAAACTGTTAGTCATGCAGTAGGTTCTTCAGTCTTGCTCATCAGATATTTTTATGCCATCTTATAATTTAAAGTGTTCCTGTCAGATGACTTATGTCCTTTCACTTTCACCACAGCGTCCACTATATCACTATCAAAACTCACATAACTCAGTAGAACACATTTAAATCTAAACCACACATGTTCAATGGGACAGATTCTAATCTCAGTTACACCCAGTGTAAATTCAGAATTTTTTCAGTGAAATCAAACTGGTTTTTGGATTGGCAGCATATGTGATACAGGAATGCAAGTGTGAATGGTGGTGGTGGAAACCCCACACAGGTAGGGAAGAGAGTTAGTCCAGGTTTAAACTAGCATAATTAAGATCAGAATTTTGGTCCAGTGAGTGAATCCACACATACTTCATACAGCACTAAACCTTACATGAAATGTCACTTAGGAAGGATTAAAGTGATTATGCTTCAAAACAAATATTCCTGATTTACAAACACTTTAGCCTGCTAGTTTCAGTAACCAGGGCTGGGTTTCGAACCCGCTGAGTCTATTGATTATATTGCTAGCAAACGCTAGGCTTGTATCCCTGAAGAGGAGGAAGGAAATCTTGTAAGATTTGGAACTTCATAAAAACTTCAAGAATGATAAGATACCAAGCTTGCTCCAGGATGAATATCCCCTTCCCACCTCACAAAGATGAAACTGCCCTACCGAAGGTTTTTTAAACTCCAGCAGAAAAAACTTGTACAAACACAGATTATCCATGCTTCCTTCTCCATTACAGCCTAACACAATAAATGCTCCATCAGATGCACAGGAGTGTACAGATGGTTACTAGAATGAACGGACCATCTTTCAAGGGCCAGTGCAAAGTGACACAGTCACTTTGTCACACCAGCCTCCCATTCAAGACCAAGCTGGAAATTCTTAATAAAGGAGCATTCTGCAGATGGTGATGTTTATGTGGGATGTATATCACATTTAGAGATCCTGAGAGCCTACTCAATGATCACAATGTCCACTGTGCTGTCATCTGTCACTTCATCAGCAGAGTAAGAAAGTCATAACAAGCCTCCTTGATGATGCCATGTCAATAAAGCTTGCAGTACTTTGCCAACACCTCACATGGATTATTGCACACCCAGCCAACTAAGATACTAAAAGGATGACTGTCACAGAAATAGCCACAAAAGTGGGACTATCCCACCATTTCAAAGAAGTGGCAGACGTCAGCATCCGGTGAAATACATTCCAGTCCCCTGCACCTCTTAAAAAGGGAAAGATTTTTTCTGCTAAGTAACATGGGCACCTTGAAATTTATTAGGCAATCAAAAATCTTCAAGTAGTTGAGTGAGGAAGGTCATTCCTAACTCACAGAAAGGTTGCTGAGGATGCACATCAATGCAATCAGAAGTACCCTCTTGGATTCCCAAATATGGTGATAGCGGATCCAATTGCTGCTGTTTAGTGTTCTGGGTCTTCAACAATAACATGAAAACAGCTTGTTCCTACACTATTTCAAATGCTAGGGAAATGGTACAAAAATGGGGATGAGATAGGTGAAGATAAGTGGAGGAAAGTGAAGCAGGAAGCAAAAAAACAGGCAGGAGGTGAGGAAAATGAAAAGGTAAAAGAGAAAAGACAGAGCATCAGAAAGAAAACTGGAGAAAATCAAGAACAGATGAAACAAACAGCTTGCAGAAAACAAGGAAATAGGAGAGAGTAAAGAAAGGTTGGGAAGAACAAGAGAGAATCAAATAAGGAATGCCCATAAATATATAAACAACATCCAAAACATGAAAAGCAGAGTCTAGAGAGATGGAGAGGGGTCAGGCCAGGGACAAGTGAAATCACTAGGAAAGGGCAATAGAAGCAAACAAGTTAGGAGATGCAGAAGAAAATAGTCAAGTGTGAGTGAGAGCCAGAAACGGCCTTTAATATGAGATAGGTTGTGTTTTATTAGTTCCATTTCTCATACTATATATTAACAACACAGATTCCTCCATTACCATTAAGGTAAGTTTGCATTCCCATAACACATCTGTATGCATTTACATTTTGCAAGAATCTGTAGAATGGGAATAATAATTCCCATTATCTCCCAGCCATGATGGGTGCTTAATATTTGTAAAGTGATTTGTGCACGTTTGAGGGAATCCACTATAAATCCTGAACTGAAGCTCATGGAAATCAGTGCAAAGAGTCTCACTGACCTCTATGGGCTTTGGATCAGGCTCTAAAAGTCCAGTGGATTATTGCTAACTGTGGGCCTGATTTTACCCCATTGATCCACATTCAAGAAGGCCTTCTCCATGCGTATCTCACCTTTGGAACATTGGAGATGGAGATTTCCCTCTTTCTTGGTCCCTTACACTTTGCTATTTGCAGGCCCAGCAATCCATGTAGAGGAGAGCAAGTTATGGGAAGAATGGATGGGGCATAGGCAGACTTGGGGGGTAATGCTCATATTCATTCTTCTAGGCTAAGAAGTTTAACCAGGAAGCTCTATTACCTTTCCTGCAGCTATTATTCAGGGTAGAGATTCCCCTCTAAGGGGATCACCAGGCTAGCTACAGAAGCCCTGGTAGCATGGTTCCAATAAAACAGGGATACTAAATTATTATTTTTTATCAACATCCAAATTTCTTAGACTAGGTATAGTCAAGAACCAGACTCTAGAGAAACATTTTTCACACTGCAGTAACAAGTCAACAAATTTCCTGGTCTGTTCAGAAGCATCCAGTTGTCTGGATTTCACCTGCCTGCAGTCTGCCAGTTGACTACCCTTACAGTAGAGGGGACAGTGTTGGGAAATGGAGTCTTTACATGCTGGTTATGACCCTCTGGGAATCCAAAGACCCACAGCCTTTTCCTTCCCCAAAGGCTAAATATCAAACACCCAACAGAAACAATGGGTTGGAAATTCTGTGACACTAACTGTTAGCAATTTCCTCCCCCTTATCTCCTTCCTGTAAGACAGGGCGATGTGGCCTTGTGTCATTAGAGGAAGCGGTGATTCCCCCACTCTCAAATCAGCACCAAGTTCATTGGTGTCAAATTGTCTTGAGAAGATGTTTCCAGCAACCATTTTAATTCATTGTCCCATTGCAACCTGTTAGAGAATCCAAACTACTTTTAAAGTCACTTAAGGCTTGACAGCCCATTTTAGATTATTGTGTCTGCTGTAAAATGGCTTGCATGGAGAAGATACAGCTTTTGGAATCAGCCTGCATGGCAAAGGCCAGTGAAATCTGTGGCCCACTGTACTAAATGTAGTAGTAGTTATGTGTTATTATTTAGATACCCTTTCGTATTAAGGCCAGATCCTCTGCAGTTATAAATCAACTTTGGACCACTGACAAGAATGGAGTTGCACCAATTTAAGGCAGCTGAAGATCTGATCCCATATCCTCAATTCTGCACCCTACAGAATTCATTTCTACACCTGGAATTCAGCCTAAGGAATTAGTCATTGCAGATTAAGCTCTTTCGTACACAGAACGGCAACACAGATGGCCATGTATAAGGGAAAGTTTTTCTAGGGCTCTAGTAACACTGGGCTCTGGGGTGTATCCTTTGAGGTGGTCAAATCCATCCTTTAGGGGTGGTTTGAGAGTGCATTCCACCCACACTGGCAGCACCAGCGAGCAACGTAAAATTAGCACCCAACCTTCTTCAGAGAGATCTGTAGGAAAACAAAGCAATCATTGGGCCCAGGGCTACTGCATTATAAACCTGCAGAAGCAGGAAATTTCCAACCATAAAGGCACATGCTGCTTACCCCTGCCCCAGCTGCTGTTCAGTTCCCTGTGTGATGTTAAGCAAGACCTGCTTCACTTCATCCCTTTCTTGTCTGTAGCTTTAAGATAGATCTTGTACCTTGAGGACAGATCATTGTTAGCCAGTCAGCAATGAACTGCCACACTGCTAGGATATTCACACTGTCTCCACCCTTGTAAGAGAACATTTCCACTTGCGGATTGAGGGCCCCATTCTGCTCACTTTACTCCCATGTGACTGTGCAAAAGGCAGGATTTGTGCCTTAATCTGCTTTTAGGTAATAGCAATTTCCCGTTCTCTGCTTCAGTACTAAACCGCCTTCTCCCGCCCTCTTTTCCTCCCACCCTGTACTGGCACACAGCAGAAAAATCCTTCCATCCTTCCTGCAAGCATGTGTTTTATCTCTTTATTTTTAAATATTATGGCTTCCCAACATCTGTCTCTGTGGGGTATAATCTTACTGATGAAATATTTCATGTTTTTCTTGAGCCCCTGTCAATATGTCTCCTTGTTATCAGCTTAGCAGATGGAGACACACAAGGAATAACCTCTGCTTACCTGCATGGTCTCTTTGTACATAAGTATTTATTTAATTTCTTCAGGACAAGAATCATTGTAATTTTAGGCAATGTCACATTGCTTGATTTTTTTTAACTTCCTGCTCTTTAATGACAACTGTAATTTCAAGCTCTCAGTGCTTTTATCTTTAGATCTCAAAGCACTTTACAAAACAGCCCATTATTCCCATTTTACAGATGGGAAACCAAATCTCAGGAAAGGAAGTGACTTTCCCAAGATAATCCAGAAGGCCAATAACACAGCCAAGAACTGACCCAGCAATTGTGAATCCCGATCCAGTGCCCTATTCACTGAGTTATATACTTTCTACTCAATGTGCAGCCAAAGATCTTGGACAGATAGGTACTGTTATGCCAATTTACAGATGGGGAAGTGAGACGCAGCAAAGTTCTATGACCCAGACAAGGTCATATAGTGAATCAGTGGCAGAGTCAAGAATAACTAGAATCCATTTATCCTAAGTCTTCTCTCAGCCCTGTACTCATTTCAGTGCCTCTCTAAACAACCATCCTAGGTCTATCTACCATCTTGGGACCAAAAGCCTAATCAAAAGCCCATTGAAGTCAATGAGAGCCTTTCCACTGATTTGTAAGTGGGACAAAATTTCCTGAAGGCTCCCAAACCAGCTGTTCACCCCTTCCCAAGAAAATGAATCCAATTCCCTGTTCCAGTGGGTAGTCATTTACACCCCTGCAAAGTGAACATCAAATGCATATAAAGCATCATCTAATCAGAATGACAGTAATGACTCTCAGTTACACCAAGACTCTTTTATACTATTCTCACATTGGAAAAGGGCCCATCAGCAAACATTAGTGCAGTTTGTACTGTTTTACACTTCCTTTGCACTGATGTAAAGGACTAAACAAGACAGAGGTCAATGAAGAATCTTGCCCAGGTCACCAGCATATGCCATCTGAAGAAAAAGACCCAAAGTGGGTAAACATTCTTCTGAACTATCCTGATGCCCAGTTTCAGTTTGTTAATGGCTTCTAAGTAATCGGAGTGTAAAAATACTCCATCCTTACTGGCATCCTTTCACATGGTTTCTCCCTCCCTCCTTCTTCCTAACTCCTTTCAAGTATGTCTACACTGCTGCTGAAACCATGCTCTCCACTCCGGGTAGATATGAGAAAACTCTACAGACGTATCACAGAAAATTCCAGGATGGAAGCCCTATAGATTATGCAGTGTCACCAAGCAAAATGCTGTCTAGTTAGAGCTCCAGGGCGAAATCCATGGGAGTTTTGCTGTTGACTTCAATAAGGCCAGGATTTCATCATGCCGTAAGAATTGGTTTAACAGTACTACATAGTACTCCTCAAAATCACTCAGTGAAATGTCTCAAGTTAGTCAAAACGCTTCAAATCTCAGTGTCCAGAAACTCACTGAGGTACAGGAAACACCCAACATCTTTCCAGAGAATGTCTCAGTGCACAGTTATTTACACCAACTGGTATTTTCAAAGGACCCTCAGAGACTCGAACTAGACTAAGTGGCTACCTTTTTCAGGTTCTTTGGAAAATCCTCTCAGACTTTCAGAATGTGAGGGGCTAAAGGAAGAATCCGAGAAGGATTATCTGAAGCAGCTTCTCCTTCAGTTGTTTTGAAGTTCTGATCAATAACCTGGAGTTAGATCTTCAAGCCGATATGCTCTCGAGGCAATGTAAGAGTGTTGAAAGAGTCAGACACATGCTTGAAATGACCCAGTTTCTAATACGAGTAAAGGAGTGCTGGGAAATCCAGAAACCTATCAAGGCTTTTGACTAATGTAAAGTGAAGAACTTAAGCAAATTGTTAAGCCACCAACATAAAAATCAGAATCAATGAATTGTCATAACAAGACTACATATTTATGAGGCTTTTTTTTTTCAACTTAAAAGTGCACAAAGGCTGATTTTAAATAGTGAAGAATCTTTCTTAAGACTTCCCCTCAGCTAATGAGCTCATCCTTCCAAACACATGCTTTTATTTTGGCACAATCAGACTGCCTAGTGATCTAAAGTAAGACGAGACACCTGTGCATGACGTATTCACGTAGCAACAGAGCTACTACATCTGACAAAAAAGATTGCCGAGCACATCTCTGTCTCCCTTCCTTTCCCACCCCACAATTCCTGGCAGCACAGAAATGACATTTTGCCCATAGAAAAAGAAAATAAGCAATAATCTCTGAGAAATCTTGACCAATATTTAATGACCAGTTTGGTAGTTAATGGCCTGAGGCACAGCCTATGGCCATTAAAGCTCTGTAAAAAACTATAATCATTAGCTATACTCAGCTGAATGAAGAATTTCTGGGAAAGTGGACAAAAATCACATCAGATGATGCTGTTTCTTTGTCTTTTTATGTTCAGATACATTATAGAAGAAACTATCAGGGCTGTAAACTAGATTAGGTCAGTTAATAATTAGAGCACCAGGCACAAATAGTATGATTTCAGGCTAGTACAGGATAACTACATAGACAGGACCCCATGCTCATTTATAGCAAAGCTCCTTTACATCATTCCAGAAGAGTAAAAGGGTCTCCGAGTGGGATGTTTATATGGATAGGAAATGTGGCACAGCACTGCAAAGCACCCTTTTTCACTGTCAGAGTGCCACAAAAAGGTGTTAGTGTAAAGGAGACTCAAACTCACCATTATAAAATAATTCAGCTACCACATTAGTTGATTGATTCGGTTTAACACTGGTCATGAGATCATGAGGGTTGATATATTAGGATTATATATATTTAAATAATCCTATCTCAATAAAGGTAAACACATAGGAATTATAAATGAAATAAATCTGAAGCAATATAGGATGAAAGGTGGGGGTGGAAAAAACCTCAAGAGGGTCAGGAGATAATGAAGATTATACTTCAATATTGGGATTATGATGTTAGTTCTTTATTTCAATAAAACTGGATAGAGATCTTTTATATCAGGGACAGAGCTTAGCTGTAAGGACAGAGTAATCTTCTGGGAATTATGCATACAGGCTTGACATCATTTTTATTGGATGGCTGATGAACTGGAAAACTCCAGGATAGACTGGTTTTAATTTGTAATCTTAATTTTCATATAAATCAGTACAGTTGGGGGAAGGGGAGGCAGACGGAGAGAGACTTGGATGCTGTGTGAGTATTTTAGTATTAAGACCATGCTGATCTAAGTCTACAGCAGTAAGTCATTTAGTATCTGACCCTGTCTCTTTGTCCATCCATCTGCCTCTTAGATATACAATTCATTTTTTTAAAAGTGTTTAGCAACTGTACAAAGAACAGAGGAGATCATGTGAGAACAATCATCCCTCACCTCCTCAGAGAATGGTCTCCAGTAAATTTCCTTAGCAGCAGTTGCATACATATATAGTTAATATGGAAGGCCTCACCTTAGCCAGTGGCACACTAAAATGTGGCAACGTGAAAAAAACATGGACCAGAGAGGTCCAGCACACCAGGATTAATTCCAGCCCACCTCTTTGGTCTGACATACCCTGAAATTTGTTGGCCTTCAGAGGACAATGCAAAGCACATCTATTGCCTATCAGCAATCTTTTCATATATGGTTGTCTAAAGCTAGGCCCCTAAATTAATATTTCATCATCTCAGTACAGGCCCTGACCTTTAGAGGTCTGGACACTCACAGCTCCCATTGCCGACCCTTCTGGTCGCTGTGAGGAGATGGGACAGAGTGCTGGGTGCCAGCAGCTGATCCAGCACTCTGGTCACTACAGAACAGACCCAGGGTTACCACCTGGCTGGTTTTTCATGGACTTTCTAGTTGTCAGAAAAACAATATAATCTGCTGCTTTTTTTTTTTAATATGAGTCTAAAGATTTTCATTATCACCATCATACACTAGGGTGTCTATGTTAAAAATTTCTGTGTCCAGCTAAGAAGGCTGCAGTGTTTCCACTTCTACAAATTAAACAATAACACGTCAGAACAGTTGAAAATATGGCTGTTGTCTGCCCATCAACATCCAAGTGCACTGTGAGACAGAAAAGGACGGTTTGAGTCACATGACAGTGAAGATAAGTGCAATATTATCAGTCTATGGAGATACCGTAAATGGCTGTTGTGGGGAAGGGGGCAGGTTCTGAAGTAGCCTTGTGGTTGGGGTTGCAATAGGATTGCTTTGTGTGGTGGAGAAATGCTGATTTATATTTTATTTTTTTATTTTTATTTTTTTGCATTTCAAAAGGGGTAACTCTACAAGACATCTTTAAAAAGAGCTGTGCCTGACTGAGAGGTGGGGGAGAGCTGGGAGGCTAATTAAGCCATTAGGCTGAGGATACAAAAAGGCACAGACATAAGTAGAAGTGGGGAAACAGATGGGGGCAGGGGTGAGAGAAAGAAAGATTGCTTGCTTGCTCACTTTCCCCTGTGTTAGACCATAGCTGTAGGTCTGAATAATGTAGAAGAGTGGTTGGAACCAACATTGTAAATAAACTGCATCAGGTGTTTTATCACATAAAGATTTCTCAGCTGGTTGTAGATTTGAGAAGGGGCAGGACTGAGTGAAGCCGTGACACAAGAGAGTTAATCAAAACCGAGGATTTCAATTTCATGGGAAATTCTGACATTTCAAAATTAATTTTCATTCAAGCTTGAGTCCAAGTGTTAAACTGTTCTGCTGTGACACAAATGGGTGCCACTGAAAAGATAAGGCATTGCAGTCAGTACTAAGTAGTAGCTGCCCTTAATGTTTTCAGATTTAAATAAAATATTTCAATATGTCATATGATGACAGGACATAATGAAAAATATAAATATAAAAACACCAAAACCATAAAAATTAAGATTGAAATGAAAATTTCAAGTGCTATTTTTTGACATGGAAATTTTGAATTTTCTGAAACAGGTTTTCCAAAATGATTCCTTTTTCAATTATAATTATTTTTGCATGACAATTTTACAATTTCATGAAAACTTTCAGTTAAATTGAAACAGCTTTTTTTTCCCATACAAAAACCCTTCAACAAAATTTTCCAACCAGTTTTAGATGTGAATGCCCTGTATTTTTAGTAGGATATCACAAGGACTTTTTCCTCAAATTGGCACACTTGCTCATTGTCTCCCCCCTCCACCCACTGTATTTGAATCTCAGAAGGTCCATGGCTTTCCAATGGCTCAGAAATACATTCCCTCAACCTTTAGGGAAGCCCAGAACATACAGAAATTGAAAACCAGAATCTGACCCAGCAGAGCTTTTTGGATGACCTTAATCAAGATGGACTTCAGCACTCAGAAGGTTTAGGAGGATGAGCAAGATCTCCAGCTTGTGAAAATTGGCAAAGCTCCACTGTTACTTATATGACACAGAGGGCCCTCCTAATTCCACCAGGATGAAGACTCTGCTTTGCTAACCATTATCTAGAGACCAAAGACTTACCATTTAAATAGTCCTGGCACACACAAACTGGGAGAGGGAGAAGAGACACAGAGATGCGACTTGCCCTAGGTCACACAACAGGGTAGTTCCAAAGCCTGTCATACAATTCTAGTCTCCTGGCTCTCAGTTAGGTACCCTATCTAATAGATCATGTTTCATCCCCGCTTTCAGCAGAGGCTTTAGTTCAGTTCACTGGCTCTTTAGTAATTTACACCAACTAAGGATCTTGTCCATTATCTAAATTTTGGGCCAGATCTTCTTCCTTCAGAAGTGAGTAGTCATCCTTAATTTTATTCCCCCCTGCCCCCATACATTTCTTCCCTTTGCCATAGCATCCTACTTGAGAAGAGGAAGAAGTAAATGGTTGTCTGCCAGTGCCTCAGTCCTCAGAGTGCAACTCAAGAGTGATATGAGAATTGAAACAGACCACTACTGTGCCTATAATCCCCAAAGGAAAGCTCACTTGTCTTCTAAACAGTTCTGTCAAATGGGATTTATTTGTATGGAAAAAGAAAAGTAAAGAATCGTTTACATAAATAACGTTGAGTTCTGAGTTGGACAACTATCAAGGATAAGTAACTGCTCCAGAGCTGACATATTAAATCAATCAGTAATACGCCCATGAATAAGAAATGGGCTGAATATTCCACACCAACCCCCATCAACCCATAATCTCTCTCTGCTTCTTGATGAGGTAACAAAATACACAACATTCATAGAACAGCTGCTTTCATAAAGACAGCAATAATGAAAAAAAAAAGCTCCCAGAATTCCTCAACACTAACATCAAAACAAGATTTGCAGGGAGAAAATTAAAATGCCAACAAGATTTATATTTACCTATGCAGATGTCCTGCAGTCCTAAGCTTTAAAACATGGACTATTACATTAGAGCAGAGGGAAGAAAAAAAGACCCAACCTTATCATTTCATTTTCAAAATATACAGCTATTATAAAATGAAGGGAACAGGCAAAGGTTTTTTTTTGTTTTGTTTTGTTCTTTTTGTTTGCTTGTTTTGTTTTGTTAAAGATAGTACCACAATGGAGAGAGTGAGTGAATGACAGAAAATAATCTAACACTCAGGCATAATCTTAAAGTGTGAATTTATTTTTCTTAGCATCAAGGATACCTTATATAAACCAGTTGCTCCACTGCAGTTTTTGGTCTGAGGGGTGGCTGCAATGAGCCAAGTGAAATATTACCGAGACACACTTCCTCTCACTTTCCCACTTCCAACCAGCTCACATTCACCTTCTTCCTCAAGACTCCCTCTTCCCCTGATTCCTACCTCCCTCCACTCTAGAAGATCAACTGACTCACTAAATGGAATTGGTTCAAGAAGTATAACTGAGCCAACAAGGTAGCAGTGACCACATCATAATTAACCACTAACATCTTTGGGGAAAGGATTACCGGTATTCCAAAAACTAGCTTTTCATCAAAATAGTAGAGAAAGGTGAACCTGATGGCATAATTTATTTGGACTTTCAGAAAGTCTTTGTGAAAGCCACTCAGAAGAGGTTGTCAAGGAAATTAAGTAGTTGTGGGGTTGAGAGGTGTAGTTCAGTCGTGAATTAGAAAAAGGGAAGAAAGAGAAGGAAAAATATTAGGAACAAACAGTAAATTGTCATAATGATAGATGATTAACAATGAGGTGTCCCAACATATTATGTTCAAATGCATTCTGTAATTATTTTGAAAAGGGAGTTAACTGTTAGGTTGCAGATGATGCCAAATTATATTAGTCAAACCTGGAAGAAAACTGTGAGGAACTTCAGAGAGACTTAACCAATGAAATTCAGTATTGACAAATACAAAGTTATGCACATTGGCAGAAATAATTGGAACAACTCAATGGCAGCGAAAAAGCAAACAAAAACTTGGAATGGATTCAGAATGAGAAAGAAAAGAATACTGACATACTATAATAATATCATTATAGATAAATGATGCACCCTTACCTGGAATGTAGCATTCACCTCTGCTCACTCCACCTCAAATCACCTATAGCCGAAATAGAATGATCCCAGATATGGGCATTGGAATTATTAGCAGTACAGAAGGACTTCCATACAGACAGATTTTTTTTTTAAATTGCAAGTCTCATTTAGAAAGGAGGCAATTGGAAGAAATATATTATGATAATTTATAATAATAATATACAAAATAATGAATGGTGTCTGTGACTCATTATAGATCCTTCCTACAAGGGCAAAGCTACCCAAGATAAAATTGGAAGGCACCTCACGGTTACAACTGATAAAGGAAATGTTTTTTCACTTTAAGTATTTGTCATCAGGGAACCCATGCTTGACACACCTCCTTTCATCATGGCATAACATAATAATTATCCTTCTCTCTGGAGCCTTTTGCTGGCAGCCCACCTCTCACTTTGCCCCTTCACCTAAGTCCAAGCCCTTTCCAGAATAACAAAAAAAAGTTCCACTGGAAGTTCACAAAAAACTTCCCTACATGAAAGAGCCATCAGACTACCTCTTGGGTTACTCCTCAAACCCATCCCTTGGGTCCATCTTCAGCCCTACTCAGGGCTCAATAATCTTTCCATGGAATTGCATTCCCCTTCCCCAGGGGCTGGTAGGAGAACCCAGGCCCGATCCCTACGCTGTGTGCCAACATGAGGGCCCTATATTAAGCAGCTAGGGTCTGCTTCTTCAGACACAATGCTTTTTCCCTGGGCTACTGCCTACTCTAACCCGTCCTTTGGTTCTCAGGCCACTCTGGCTTCTCCCTAGGTCCTCCCAGTTTCTCCTTTCTCTGCTAAACTAACTACACTTTCACTACTCTCAGACTCCACTGAAGTGCTTCACTGACACTTAAGAAGCTTAACCATGCTTAGCTTGCTCCACCTACTCTGGCCAAGAGGCAGTCAATCAACTGACTGGCACGCTAATCTGTACCTAACCCTCTTGTCTAACAGGTGACAGAAGAAACTCCCATTACAGAATTATTAACCTGTGGAACTCTCTGCCACAATATATCAGTAAGTTTAAGACCTTTGTCGATCCTCCCATCCCCCCTCAAAAAAAAAAACAACACACAATAGGATTAATAAGAAGATCCACAACTACATTAGAGAGGATGAATAGAAACTTTCATGGTTCATACTACAAATTAACAGTTAGTTTAGGATGAAAAAATCTCCTATGTTATTCTATGATTGTCCATTATAAGATCTCTTGAATCTTCCACTGAAACATTTGGATCTGGCCACTCTGAGAATCTGGTTACAGGATCAGATGATGAATGTCTGGTCTGCAGTACTTTTTCATAATCTGAACTGTGTGCAGAATATATAAATCCCATCAGCTTCATGGACATGCATTTTATAAACTAGCTTTCTCATGTAAATTGGGGTTTTCAGTGATGTTAGATTAACAATTGTTTTTTAATAAAACTTATCATAAATGCAGTGAAAAGTGAGAGGAAAAGACTTTGATTCTCTAGAAGACAGAATGATACTGGTCCCTCTCATCTTGACAAAGACTGCATGATGCTAGACAGCAATAGACCTTTCAATGGTAGGTGCCACAGAACTCCTTGTTTGTTTTGCTGAACTAGGTTAACACACCTACCCCCTTTGCAACTTGTCAGCTGGTTTTTGTTATTAGTGGTTTTGTGTTTCCTGCTGCTTAGGGACTTCAAATGCCTTGTCAGTGAGTAAGGAACAGAAACTGGAAACATCTCCCAACTCCTGCATTTGCAAGAAGCTTTGCCCATCACATTCTTTCTTATCAACTGTGAACAGAAACTGACATACATCCTCGGTGGCAGCCAAAAGCCAATGAGGAGACCCAGAGCGTCATTCAGCAAGAAACAAACAAGTGCTGGCATAAAGCCCAGGAGCATCCCCTCGGGATGGGCAGTGTACTTGCTGGTAGAGAACAATACAGACATTCCTGGGTCAAGAAAACACCTTTTCCAACCAAATTAGAAAGTTTTTTGCTGGTCTTGTGAAAGTATTGGAAAAGTTTGGGTATACAGTCAGAGAAAATTAATTAAACATAGGAACAACTGACCAATGGTCATGGTAGATTCTCAATCATTGACAATATTTAAATCAAGATTAGATGTTTTTCTAGAAGATCCACTCTAGGAATTGTATGGGGGGATGATCACAATGGCGGCTTCTGGTCTTGGAATCCAAGAATCTATAAGAAGTGCATTCCACTCATTTGTTTCTAGAAGCAGACTGCCACAGGTATGAGAATCCTAGGTGAACTCTTCGCCTGATATGAATGGCCACATGAAAGATATGAAAAGCCCTTCAGTCCTGACCATGCTCCATGAAAAGGTCATTAACAGCAAGTGAACTGTTAGAATCACAGACTTCTTTGTGAGCAGCTTTAAAGGGGGTGTTATTGGAGTCTCCAAAGCACTGAAAACAGATCTGAAAACACTGGCAACCTCCATGCCCAGTTAAACCATTTGATTTCTTTCTAAATCTGCCTTTCTGAAAGGAAACCAGCCTTAGACTGACTTAGACTGTAAACTGTTTGAGGCAGGGACTCCATTTTTGTTCTGCTTGTACGGCACTTAGCACAATAGGGTCCTGTCCATGACAGGGGTTCCAATTAACTGCCTCAATACAAATAAATAATACATAATAATAACTCAGCAGAGGAACAGAGGACTTCACATGAAATCAACAACTCAGGAATGATAACCCAACACCGTGTAGATGTGATCAAACAATTTTATGTCACATCTGGTGAGCAATGATGAAATTTCACACACATTGAGAAAATGGCCTATATATTGTTATTACCTAGTGCTAGTGAATCTAATATGCATACATAAGAGAAACATTGCTGTATAATGGCTACGTGGTGAAGCTGCTTAAAAATTGAATGCACAAAAGAAATGTGCTGGATGTCTCATAGGAGCAGGAGTTTAGGAGAGATTTCCAGGGCTAACTGCTTTCGGCTGGGATGAAAACACAACAAGGAAAGCTCTTCCCAGGGAATTCAGTACTTCTACTTCCAAGTTCAGTTTGAACAATGGAGATATCAAGTTGCAATGCATTTGGAAAAATTTTACTCAGTATTCTAAACTGTTCCCATGAATTTGCAGAAAATCTCTCAACCGACTAATTTTTTAATTCTGTATTTGCCAATTTGGCAACCCCCAACTCAGTAACAATCCATAAAGAAAGGAGGAAGTGGCTAGTCACTTACAGAGTAACTATTATTAAAAATAATTTGCATTCTAGTTGGGGCCTGTAAGCCAACTGAGATAAGAACATACTTTGCTAGGTGTGGTACACACAGCGTAATGAAGAGTTCCTGCTCCTCAATGTAAACAGATACAAAGGATTGGGAAAAGAGGATGAAGGATTGGGACAGGAGATATAACATACAAGCAGAATAATGTGATGGTTGCAAATCACCAACTACATATTTTTTTGCCTGGGAGGAGGTAGCTGGAGTGGTAGTAGTATTGCATTACCTAAAATTTATTGTTCATGGGAACTAACTTTAAGTTTAGGTAGTACTGCATTGTGCTCAGCTACAGGTACCGTCTGAAAAGTTTACGTGAATTACACTTTTCCAGTGTGAAAGAAGCCTTCAGAAGAATAGAGACAGGCCCAAACTGAAATTTCTAATCCAAATCCATTCATACTCTAAAGGATGCTCAGATTTAAAACCCCAAATCTAAATCTGCCCTATGGGCTTTTTCTGGATTGGATCCTAAACTGGAAGTTCTGTTTTTTGTTTCCAGTACACAAAACTCTCCCAGGATCAGACAGACACAGACATTCTTGTAAGATTTCTGCCCAAGGATGCTTAGATCTCAGGACTCAAAATTCTATATTAATACAGCTTTGAATCCAAGCTGTTTCTAGCACATCGTGACAGACTGAAGCTGTTGAGATAAAGTTCACCTTAGCCTCCAAAGTCTGAAGCTTTTCTCCAGACCAAACCTCTGAACCCATTTCAGTTTCCCCAGTGCAAGCTGACTTGATTACAGGATGAGTAATTTTCACACATTCAATAGGAGTGGACACAGGAAGCAGCTCCATTCAGATAGGTGTGTGAGGTGCACTGTTCCCTCTAAGCTGTGCGTGTGTGCACGCGCACTTGGGTCATGAAGCCTGCGCACACAACAAAATAAAGTGCACACAAAAAGATTCAATAGTGCTAATATTGGTGCTTACAAAGAAATGTTTTTGCGCACACAATGAAATTGTTTGCACACAGTCTACAAGTAGTTAGAGGGAATATTGGTGAGGTGTGGATGGGATGGTGATATCTTTGAAAAATACATTATGTGACAAATGGGGCGGTTTAGGCACTGTTGGTTGTGCACTTCAAGCTTGGCAGCCAGCTTAAGCACAGCTCTTCCTCCTCCGAAGTTCCCAGTGTTGCAGTCTCCCAGGGCCTCTTGCCCTGGAGCTGGACTCTTTACCCCTCAGGTCACAAGGTCTGGGGCCCCAAGGCCCATCTGGGCAAGCTTGCCCTGTCTGACTGTACCTTCTACCTCACAGCAACCGCTACTAGTCGGCTCTCTCCCCAGTTCTTCTTCACTCTGCTTCTCCTATCCACACAATCCTCCAATCACCATGCCCAACACTCACTGCCTACAACAGAGACCTTTTTATCTACTGTGACCAACCACCCCACGTGGCCTCAGGTTCTCCATTTGGGCTCAGGTACTCTGACTAGCCTCCGAGCAGGCCTGCCCTAGTTACCCTGGAAAGAGGGATGTATTAAGCTTGAGGTTAATACACCCACCTTCCAGCCCCTCCTGTAGCCCTGAGGCTTCATTCTGTCACAATTAACATTTCAACTTTCTCTCTCTTTTCTTGGTACTTACTTTCTTTTTACCCATTTTTTCTCATAACACACAGATTCTTATTTCTTGCAAATGTGTTTTTTATTTGTAAGTGTTTGCCAACTTGGACAAACAACTGTCAGCTTTTTTTTTTTTTTTTTTTTAATGGTCTGCAGCAGGGACATCACTGGCACTGGGCTTATGAGGCTTGAGCCCTGAGTCCCAGTGCCAAAGCCCCAGGTCTTTTCTTGGGCCAGTGGCGCTTCTGGTCTGCAGAATATTCAACTATTTATGACTGGTTTCTTGGGCTGTGTGATTGGTCAACTGAGTCAACTGATACTGTTTCTGTTCCTTAACTGGATGACAAACTTTTTAAATAGATAAATAATGAAGAATAGTGAATAATGAATACCTCTTTGTCCTGTGGAACATTTGCATCATTGGCTATATGCCTGAAGAACAAGCCATTCCCAAACATCCTTGGGAACAGATACCCATTGTGATTGCAAACATCAAAGAAAAGAGAGCATGAACATGGCCAAACCATTCACAAACACTGTTTCTGCAGTAACTGACCAGCTTTAAGATGAATACCACAGAAATTCATGAAAATACACAAATGTATATACCAGTGTTTCCCAACCAGTGTGCTGTGAGGTCTGAGCAGGTGTGCCAAAATTTTTTTTGAAAAACTACTCAAAGAGCTCTGGATTGGCTCAATAGCTCATGAATATTCCTGAGTTCATTTGGAAACTATATGGTGGTGTGCCTCAAATTAAAGGTAGCAAGGTGTGCCACAGCAGAAAAAATGTTGGGAACCACTGGTATATGCACAGATCGATGTAAAAGAGGTATGATGGTGCGCTGAAGGCACTCGATGGGCATGAGAAAAAACAAACAAACCTGGGTTTAATTCTTGTATCTCTGTAGCAGAGGGGAACAGTTACCCAGCAGCTGGGAGGAAGCTGAGCACCCGCACTCCCCCAACTGGCTGGAAAAGGCCCGGTAGAGTAACCCGGGCCGGAACCAAAGGGAGAACCAAAGGGAGCAGGAGGACTATAAAAAGGGCCAGACCAGACAGCCATGGAGGGAACATAGGGGAAGGTGGCTGCCACTACTGACAGACCTCCCTCCCCAGGAGCCAGAGAGGCCTGATAGACAACGGGATCCCCCACCCCACAAGAGTCGGGGGGGAGGAACCCTGGTCGGCTGCGCCCCTGGACAACACTTGTCCAGGGGAGGACCTAGATGAGCTTCCCTCCGCAGAGAGCCTGGGGTCTGGGGATCAGCCCGATGCCGGGGAGGACCTGGACGAACTCCCCTCTGCTGGGGAAGGCAGTGAGCCAGCTGTCCTGGACCCGTGTGACCTGGAGGAACTGCCGCTGGCCGAAGAGGCCGAGTTCCCTGCATTGCCGCCCGAAGACAAGCGAGGGCCTGACGGGAATGCCCTGGGGATCCTACCCGGAGGACTGTGAGGATGATGTATCCCAGGTACCATGGGGAGAGGGGAAGGAAGTAGCCCAGGGGCAACAGTGAGTCAGTGCGTTTTGGCGGGAGCCCCACTGACCCAGCGGCACTTTGTCCTTGCCACTGCTAGGGCCCTGGGGTGGAACGCAATGGAGCGGGCGGGCCTGCGTTCCCCTTCCCTCCCCTGCTACTATCTGGGCTACTTTGTGTTTGCCTTACCCCTGCCGGGGTTGAAGGCCCTGAACTCTCAACTGGGTGTGTTTGCCTTACCCCTATCAGGGTTGAAGGCCCTGAATTCTAGATGGTGCCTACCTCACCCCAGGTCCTTGTCTGTGAAGTGGTTGCTATAACCCTTCCTTTTTTCCACACTGTGTCTTCTCTATTTAGATCATAAGCTCTTTAGGGCAGGACCTGTCTCTTACTATGAGTCTGTATATCACCTAGCAAATGAAGTCTTGATCTTGGCTGGGTCCTCTATATATTGTTATACATATAATGAAGAAGAAAAAAAGTAAAGATCAATCGACATTTTCTTTCAATGAACAGGAAGTACCAGAGTCACTCTGCACCAAATGACTCAGCTACCACATCACTTTAATTGTGAAAACATTCATAATTACAGTCTACTGTCCACTATTAGCTGTCTCTTCTTGATATTACCTCCAGTTCCATTCCTGCCAGGTCAAAAGGGAGTAGCTAAAAGCTCCTTGGGATTCCAGCTGTGATCTTTCTTCCTTGCACCATCTCCCTGTGCAATTTCGGTCTCCCTCTCTGCAACCTCTTTAAGATAAGCTTTTATTTTGGTTCTCTGGCAATGACTCAAAGTGCTAAGTAGCTTTCCCACTTTCTGCTTAATCTTCCTATTTATCACCCTGAAGATTCCTCAGCCTTGCTAATCTCTCCTGAAAGCATATAATCCTTATAAGAGATTTTCAAAGCAGGATAGAGTTAAATAAACTACTTCATTGCTGCTATTTGGAACATTTGTCCTAATTTTGCACCTTATGCTCCAGATAACCCAGGGCATGAATGGTGAACATTCAGCTGGGAAAGCCCCTTGATTTCAGTCCTCTCCCTGTCTATATAGATAATTATATGCAGCAAGAGAGACATAGGTTAACTCGTAGGAACAACTTTCTAACTCTAGGGACAAGTAAACACTGGAATATTCTTCCAGGAGAGATTGTAGAATCTCCACCACTGGAGGATTTAAGGACAAATTAACCAAAGACTTGTCAGGGATGGTTGACTTCTCAGACAAGGCAGCTAGAGTAGATGACTCTTAAGGTTCCTTCCAGCCCCACATTTCTATTATTCTATTTTGACACAGAATCGTAGAAACTTGAAGGGTCATGGAGAATTGTGATCCCACCCATTTCCATTAACATCAAGAACTTCACTGATTCTACATCAGGCTTGTATAGCAATTCTGCTCCAGTGACAATCTGAAGATCAAAAAGTAATTAATGAGAAGATTAATGTCTTCTACCCACTTGCCTCTTTTTATTCCTATCTTCTCAGCCAGCCTGACCACAAACACAGCAGCTATTCTTATGAATATTATAAGAAGCACTTATGGATCCCAAACAAGATTAGGGCATTACAGTGTTGAGTGCTGTCTGCACCCAGAGTAAGTGACAGTCTTTGCTCTGAAGAGTTCACAGTCTAAATGGAAATGGATGGTAGGAACAGAATTGAGCTTTCCTGAATCTCAGTTCAACATATTGTCTTCAGGACTACATTGTCTTTCCAGTTACCATTTCAACACCAATTAAGATAACTGAACGTACAGTAAGTATTTTCTTTGGGAAGTAAAAATCAATGATAAAATGTTTTTATATTGTACTTTCAGCATGTCACAGTTAGTTTCTTTGGGCCACCTTCTGCTCAAAAATATGCACACAGCTCCTAATCACATAGGTCTTAGCTATGAGACAGGGTGGGCAAGTGCCCCAGGCCTCACACAGGGAGGGGACCCCAGTGCCAGGGCAGGCCCCATGTTGGCTGACTGTTATAAATCTCCTAGGCCGGCCAGCCAGGGCAGCAGTGGCCAGGCCAGGAGGCACAGATGAGATTGAGGGCAGAGTGGTAGGGAGAGGGTTGAGGAAGCATGTGGGGTGGGGGGACTGGTGAGGATTAGTGGGGGGAGGCAGTGAGGAACTGTGCTAGCTGCCCACCTTGGGGGGGGAGGTGGCAAAGCAGCAGCCAAGTAGGGGGGCAGGCATGGGGAGGCTGTGGGTAGGCAGTAGCCAGGCCAGAGGCAGCTGTGGGCCCAGGGACAGGAACTGGGGGCAGGCATGGGCTGGGGAGGGAGGGACAGGAGCTGGCAGGAGGACTGGCAGTGGAGCCTGATGGGAGGAGGCAGTGGTCCCATGAGGCAGGGGGAGGCATCAAAATTTAAGGATGGGCCTTGATTTTTGTCCAAGACCCCATGTTCACTAAGACTGACCCTGTCTACCCAGATGCTTATGGAACCCCACCTTGAACCAGTTTGGCATGGAATTCTCAAGGGATCAGCCTTGATCCTGAGATTTCCAATATTTCCAGGTTTTAGTAAACTGAAAAATACAAGGTATCAGGTTGGGACATTAAAACAGAAGTCTGAATTGGGGGTTCAATAGATAAGCACCACCCACTGAAGCGCTCCCCTGTTGGGCGAGGCCGCACCCAAGTTCCCGTCTGCGAGCCCCCCCTTTGCAGGGCGAGGCTGCCAGACAGCCTAGGCCTCCAGCCCTTCCTCCGGGTGAGGCAGTAGAAGAGTCTGTGCCTGCGAGCCCCCCCCTTGGTGGGCAAGGCAGCCAAACACAGTCTAGGCCTCTGGCCCTTCCTCCGGGCAAGGCTGTAGGAGAGGATTTATGGTGGGGGTTTAAAGCAGGGGTCAATATCGCAGGGCTGGCAGGGGATTGGGTGCAGGCGAGGGAGAGGCAGGCCCACGCACTCCACTGTGTCTCAGCCCACGGCCCTATCTGGTGGCTGTAAGGCCACCAGTAAGCCAGCGGTGCTCCCGCCAAAACACACCGGCTTTAACAACACCCCGGTGGGACAGGCCTGTTCTTCCCTGGGCTACTTCCTCCGGGGTTCCCCCTTTTCCTCCCCTACCAAGTCCTCAGGGTAAAAGGCCAGAGGGATCCCCGTCAAACGTTCTTCCCCCAGGGGTGGCAGGGCTGGTAGGTCCTCTAGGTCTTCCACGAGGGGTAACTCCTCTAGGTCGTTGCTGATAGGGCCTTCCTGGTCCAGGAGATCTTCGGCAGAGGGCAGCTCCTCCAGATCATTGGGGGATGAGTCCTCCAGATCCGTGGGGTCTTCAGCCGAAGGCAGTTCTTCCAAGTCCTCCCCTTGGGGCGGGGAATTGACCTGGAAGTCCCGCCAGCACTCAGGCTGCTTATCCGCAGGCTGGGATTGAGTGCTCTCAGGGATTGCAGTGTCTCTCCCTCTCAGTCTCCCCTTGCCCTGCCTGGTCTGTCTCCTTATATGGTCCTCCCCTCCTCCTGTGTTCTGGGTCCCAGCAGAGCCCTCCTCTGGCCAGCAGGGGAGCACTAAACCCCTGGAACAACTGCTCTGGAGGAGGGAGGCACGTCCTGACTGCCCTCCCTCCTACAACTAACAATAGTGTCATTGTGGGCCGCAGGAAATAGTTTTAGGGGCTGCATGTGGCCCATGGACTCCGTGTTTGAGACCCCTGATCTGGACCCAGAAGAACAGGCCTACTTTAACTGATACCAGAGAGTAGACTCATCTGTAAGTCAATTAAACTTTTTCAGACAGCACCAAATGTTCAGGCTGGGGTGCATCAGGCACTGGGCTGAGATTTGAATCAATTATTTTGTCATCTCTCTAAAGTGTTTTACCTATTCTGTTAGCCCACTGCATGCTCTTTACACATGCAAGGTTAAGTCTGGCAGGAGACACCTGCTGAATGAACCTAGCACCTCTGAACTTTCAGCTCATTTCACTGGAACAAACAGCAGCAAGCTAAATGGAGCAAAGTAGCAGTAGAAACATCAAAGAACTCATTTCCATAAATGTGGGCCCACGTCCCTACTCATCAGCTGGAAACAGAGGCGGCTTTTAGCTATGGGGGCCCTAGGCTAACACCCATTGCATGGGGCCCCATAGGCCCACAGCCCCCCCCGCCCCCACGGTCTCAGCTCCCCCACCATGGACCTGGCTCCTTTGCCTCTGGCTCTGGCCTCCCCCCACTGCCCCAGCTGCTGGCCCTGGCCTCAGGAGCCAGCTCCTCTTGTCCCCGACTGAGGCAAATGCAGCTTTTCGGGTAGGTGAAGTAGGTGACGGGGTCCCTTTCTGCTTAGGGCCCTAGGTGTGCACCTGCTTCACCTACCCCAAAAGCTGCCTCTGGCTGGAAAACTGGGGCACAAAGGCAACACTGCTCCTCTGGATCCTAGAAAATAATGTAATAATCAAAAAGAGACACGGAAATGTAATAGAAACAGGCTATTTTCATGTTTCCAGATTAGTCAATCCACTCACGATAAAGCTTCTGCTCAACATCTGTGTTTCTGGAGCTAATTTCCTGCATTTTTTTCACATATTGGCTCTGGGCATTGGTAGAAGATGCTATGTGCAGCACTTGCTACTCTTATACAACAGTCATAACTTGTGCTCCCACTGTTACCATCCTCCCATGGGTAACAGGTACACAAGGACGTGTGTATCCATGACCTTTCACCCAATCCACCCACAAGCACCATTCTATGCCATATAGCGTTCCAGTAGTGCTCATTCATGGAGTGCTAGCTGCACAGATTCATAAGGTCTGAGGCCAGAAGGGACCACTGTGACCATCTAGTCTGACCTCCTGCCTCGCATAGGTCAGAGATCTCCCCCACAGTACTTCCTAGAGCAGAGCTTTTAGAGGAACACTCAGTCTTAATTTAAAAATTCTCAGTGATGGAGAACTCACCAGGATTCTTGACAAATTGCTCCAATGGTTAATTATTCTCACCATTAAAAATTTACACCTTCTTTTCACTTGGAATTTGTCTAGCTTCAATACCCAGCCATTGGATTGATTTAGACCAGGCATGGCCAAACTGTGGCTTGGGAGCTGCATGCAGCTCTTGAATGAAAAAGCACAGCTCACAGAAGAAAGTTGGAGGAAAACAGCTCCAGCTGAGGAGTTTTAAATATCTTGCCCTGAGCATGCTCAGAACATGCTCAGGGGGGACCCCCCAGCCTGTGCGTAGCCTCCAGAGCAGCCATATTGCATGCTCAGCCCAGGCAGGGCTTAAAGCAAGGGGAGTGAGCCCCAGCCCGTGCCTAGCCACCAGAGTGGCCAGGTAAAGGAGTCCAGGAGAGCCAGCCTCAGGGCCTGGGGGTTAGGGAGGGGCTTGGGACTGTAGGGAGTAGCAGTGTTATAGTCGAGATGGTGGGGAGAAGCTGTGGCATTGGGACGGGGGGAGAAGCTAAGATTTTACTGTATAGGTAGGCCTGGTTTTCATGGTAATCTTAAGTAATTATTAGAATCTGACATTGGTAGGATCAATATTTGCCTTCTTTTTATGATAAAATTAAAGTGTACAATGAATTTTAAACTTAGTAATTTTGGAGTAGGTAAAATATGGCTATATGTGTGGCTCTCGTAGGTTTAACAATCAACTTGTGTGGCTCTTGAGTTCCGTAAGTTTGGCCACTCCTGTTTTAGACCACTCTCTGCTTAACTGAGGTGCCCTTTATTAAATATTTGTTCCCCCATGTCAGTAATCAGAAGGCTGCATCCAATGTGGGAGTGCCATGGGAAATGGGTTCCCTGAAACAAAGCCCTGTGCATCTATTCTGTGGCAGTGTAAGTTGGTGAGCTCCCTTGCCAGCCAGGAGAGAGCCAGTGCCATATGCCCAAGTCTCTTACAGGCCCTTGCCTCAGGCATGGATTATTATTATTCAAACAGAAAACAAAGCCAGTCCCTTGGGCACAGCAGACTGCAGGGGCTCAGCACTCTTTCCCCTTAAACTTTCTCCATCCTGCAAAAAGACCCTTCCTCAAATCCTTGATGAATCACTAATAGACAAACAGTCCTTAACCCTTTCCTGGCTGTTTTACCTTCTCACAGGCATTTAGGATTTAGCCTACCTCACGTAAGAGTTAATACTGGTTTCTGAGGCCCCAATTCATCTGAATTTAAGGATTTGCTTAAAGTCAAGCATGTGAGTCACCCTTTTGAAGCCAATGAGATAGCATAAATTTGTGCTTAAAATCAAGCCTGTGTTACATTCCTTGCTGAATCAGGGCCTACATTGTTCACTTCAGATTGTCAAAAAAGCCACAAATAAATGACAGAGTGACTGCCAATCACCTCAGTGGCTTAAAGCGGAATTTGGAAAGACTAAAGCATGTCACATCCTTTATCGAAAGATACCTATGCACTGAGAATCAACATTAATCATACTTTTCATAATAACTACGTTCTCAAAAACTTTCCCATTCCACTTAACGTGCTGCCTGAGAGACAGCTTTGGTTTTGCTTCCTTCCAGATGAGACAGACAGCTAGAAAGAATTTGGACGGCCATCCAATCTCAGTGTAATATATTTTTAATCAAAAACAACAGGTTAATCTGAGCTTTTGAAATATAATAATCAGAACATTTTATACATATATGCTTGATTCATTCAAAAACTGGACATGAAAATACATAATCCTATAAAGCTACAAAGATTTTAGATCAACGTGTAGCAGGTAAATCAAACCTGAAATGAATGGATTAGGAAAGAAAGGTTACTGTAATTCTTTTTTGTTAAGCAACACTGAAGCAGATTTTGTTGAATCTTGTTCTGTAATTCCCATCTGGAAAAGCATTACTGTGAGACTGAACAGGTTTGAAGGGATGCCTTTTTTTATGACATCTGTAAAGTAAAAAGCAACAATCGGGGGAAGCTTAATTCCCTCACCCAAAAGCAGGTACTTTGCATACAATCACTATGCTGCTGATGAAAGTCAGATATTCAGGCTACCCAACCTATTTGATTTGATAAGATTTTATTTATCCTCTGTGTTATCATGTTCCTTCTTCTCTGACCCTGCTCACATGGGCTTACATCTAAGTGAAGGGCTGGCTATAAAGGGATATGGGGTTTTCGTAGAGATACTTTTGTACATCCAGCCATACACCTGCTTTATCAGGACCGGCACTAGGCGGTAAGCAGCCCCTGCGTAACAGGGGGGTGCCAGCATTTTGAGGGGCATCAAAAAGGGACAGCGCCGAGGCACTCCCCTGATGGTGTCACTCATCTGCGCCGGTGTCACTCTGCTGCGGGGCGGGGGGGGGACATGATCCCCAGCACCAGCCCTGTGCTTTATTCTTTATTAATACATATTATTTTATACAATATATGGACAAACAAAACAACAAGTCCTGTTTCAAGATGCTTGCAGTCTACAAAGGCCCCATTCTGCTACCCATATTCATCCTGAGTGGCATTTACTCATGAAATGAGCCCCACCAAACTGTCTGAGTAGTTTCCCACTGGAATCAGTAGGAATGCCCAAGTTCTGCTCAACATGAATAAGAGCTGCAGCACCAGGCCCTGGACATAAGGCATCAAGGAATGACAATAAGCAAAGAATACAGCTGTGCCTTATAAGAAAGAGCTGCTAGCCACTGAAATCAATTGGAGCCTTTCTGCAAATCTTAAAGATGCCAGATCAGGCATGCTTTAGGAAGCCCAGCATCAGGGACAATGCAGAGTCACACTAGACAAAGGGAATTCCACCTTAGCAAAAGCAAAGAGAAGCACCAGTAGAGATTCATCTTCCTCCATTCTGGGCTCCCATGAGCCAGTGACAGATTTTTTTTTTGGATCACAGTTTCCCTCCACTCAAACTTGGGACAAAAAGCTGTCTGGTGACACCAGAGATATTCCTGCCTTTGCCTTGAACAATGCCCTACAACACTAACTGTGTTCATGGTTTTATTTTCCAGCTAATTACAATTGGCTAAAAGGACGCTGAGACTAACAACAGCTCCCTGCCCCAAAAGACCCACGAAGTTTACAAACATTCATGGATTAGGCCCGGATTCAGAAGAAGTACTTAAGCATGTGCCTAACTTTAAGCACATGGGTAGTCTCATTCAGGGCCCCCTGAGGGGGGTCCACTGGGGTAACTTGCCCCAGGCCCCCACCAAGGAGGGGGCCCCCTGCCCTGGCCCCTGCCTCAGCTTCTGACTCTATACGTCCTGGGAAACATTGGGGCTGGGTAAACCAAGAGGGGCTTGGTAATTGGGATGCTGGTCAGAATAGCTGAGATAGGAGGAGAGCTGGCAGTGGGCAGAGGTGGTATGAGTTGTACTTATGGAACAGTGAGGGGGGAGCCTCTCACATCAAATCTACCCCAGGCCCTCTAAGTCCTTGGGGGACCCTGGTCTCATTGACTTTAGTGGGACTACTCAGGAACCTACAGATGGTTTAAAGCTTGCTGAACGAGGCCCTTATTTCTGCCACACTGCTGCAAGGTAGGGAGTATCATCCCTGCTTTGGAGACAGGGAACAGTACGAGTGACATGTCAAGATCATACACCATGTACATGACTGATCTGGGTATAGCCAGATCATCTGAAGCCCTCCGCTAGAACCATTAGCCAGTGTTTCCTGTCTTGTGCATAACTACTGCTTGACAAAACCCTGGAGGCAGCAGCCTCATGTGCAATGTCCATTAAGAGTCATGTTGAAAAGAAACTGCCAAATACACATCAAGACCTTGGCTGAAGGCGACTGGATAGTTACACACGTGAGGCAGGTGCTGGTCCAGTGTATTGGATGGTCCTATTTACCTATCGAGTCTCCTTCAGCAAATAATGACAATGGCAGTTACATATCTTTACCTTTCACCAATACAACACATCTTACCAGCTCACCAATTCTTTCTAAAACCTAGAAGTGCTGCTGACCTTCCATTAGCTTATTATTTTTTCTTCTTCTTACAACATGTTAATTATTGTTCTGGCACCACTGCTCTCCTCATGAAACTACTGAAGCATGAAATGCCTCCATGCAGAGTATTATTTCACATTTTGTGCTTATGTATTAATTACTTTTGTTTTTACTAATCTCTGCAGGAACAGAAAAAAAAGAATTAACCCATGTAGCCCATAAGAATGAACTAGCATGCCAGTAAGAGGGGAAATGGCTAAAACAGTCTCATCTGCTGTTTGTCTGTAAGACTCTCTTGCAAAATAAGGCTACTTCCACACCAACTTCCTAAACTGCACTCTTACACACCCTGTTCAAAAGTATGACATATTATTTATTGATAGAAATAGTACAGCTGGAAAATGTATAGCAGTTTTGAAGCAGCATGGGAGAACTTGCTGGAACACTGCACATGTGTCTTGCTGAAAGAAAGGCAATCCACATCTGTGAGGTGAGATTTGGTGAACAGGAAAGTGTGGGTTTGATTCACCACTGAGTTACTCCAGTTCCACGGTGTTGTAGCCAATGTTCCCGCTAGGCTGCGTGCATGCACAGGAGCCCTGACTCTGTGGTACACTCCTCACTGCCAGCCATGCAGGGCCCGCCCCTGTGGCTCCTTGCTGGCCCCAAGCACACGTTCTTCCAGCTGGCAGGGAGCTGCTCCTGGAGTTTAAAATTTCCCCTGAGCATGCTCAGGGTGGGAGATTTTAAACTTCCCAGCACAGCTTCCTGCCACCTGGAAGAATGGCGGCATCAAGGGACACGCTCCACCTGGGAGCCATTCTGGCAGCTGGGGCTGTGGCCTGAGGGAGCCAGGGCAAGGGGTGCCAGAGGGTCTCAGAGAAGCCGGCTGGAGGGCATGTGAAGAAAGTGCCCAGCTGTGTAACTCGGGCAGCACACCCCCACCTGGCCGCCGGGAAAGTGCTGCAGGGGAGCAAGCAGCTTCCCCAGGACTAGGATTGCCAGACATCTGGCAAAAGAAGGACATGACCTCCTTTTTACCTTCATGTCCTCCATCCAGCAGGCATTCTAAAAATAGGTGATTTTTTTCCTGCTTCTTACTTTTTATGAGTAGAAGGTGTAAACAAAACAAACAAACAAACAAAAAGTCTGCTGTACACGTGGGGAACAAAAGAACCTGCAGCAAAATCAAGGGCGAGTGGAACATACCATTTCCCCTATTCTTAGGGGCATCTGTGATAAGTTTCCTGTGATTCAGTTGGCTGAGGAATTGGCTTTCAATTTTGTGGCTGGGGTTCGAGCCCTGTGCACTTTGATTTTCCTTTTCTCTTTTTTCTTTTTTGGACTCTTGCTCCCTACCAAAGGGCTAAATTGGGAAAAAATATAGCAAACCCTAATAAAATGAAGGAACATAATGTATGCTGTAAATAAAATTACTAACAGGGACAAATTAAGTAAAGCAAATAAAGGGGCACATTTGAATTGATTAGAAACAATAGGACTTTTTTTCTTTTTTTAAATTGTAAAACGGGCCGCTGTGGGAAATGAAAAAGCAGCAAGTCAACTTTTTAAAACTTTTTAGGTGCTTTTCAAGTTTATATTTGCAAATTTAGTTTTTAAACTTTTTTTAGTTTCATGAACACTCATGAAAGGGTCAGACTTTCATTTACTGAAAAAATGAGTTGTCAGTAAAAGAAAACATTTTGGTAATTTTTTTAAATTTTAAAATAAGTTAAACACCAGACTTTGCACGGTTTTAATGCTGCATTCATTATCATTACCATTTTCCATGACATAATATGGCAATGACGGCAATGTTCCCTCTAAGGTGATGATGCAGCTGAGCAAGTTATGGGTATGCGGGGGGGGGCAGCAGGCAGTGGGGAAGGGGCCCAATATAGGTTGAGGAACTTGCTCAGCTACATCCATAACTTGCTCATATGTATCCACATCTTGTTCAGCTGCATCATCACCTTAGAGGGAACACTGTAGCTCCATGGATCAATCGCATCACAGTTATACCCACTGTATAGGTCTCCACTCACAGCAAGCGCACCTCTCTGTGGTGGATCTGGGAATTAGCGCTCATCCCATCTGGCATCCTCTTCTCTTGCTGGCTCGTGCTGTGGCCCCCTCTCTCACTCAGTAATTTGGAGCACTCTCTTTTACTCAGGCTTAGCCAGGTCACAATACAGTCCCCTCTTTTCAGGACAACAAAGTCCCCCCAGAAAAGCTGTCCCGATGCTGTCTCAGGCATTCTGCTGTTCCAAGCTTCCAGGTCCTGTGTCACTTTCCCAGTGGCTGATAGGGAAACCTATGACAAGCAATCCGTGTCTACTCAGACTCTATTTCCCTTGACTCCTTCCTAGCTCACCTTTCTCTGTCTTTGCCCTTCTCTGGTTTATCCCAAAGATTTCTCTGCTCCTTCTCAACCACTAGCTGAACTTCCCAGCCTAGCACAGGACTCCAGGGCTTACTCTACCCCTGGATTTCCTCTTTGTTCCTGGCTAATTCCCTTTTCCTCTGGAAGGGACTACTGACCTTCTTCCTACAATCTCAGCTTGCTCTCATTCTTGGTTTATAATTCTATCTCAGCTGTGTTTCACCTGCCATTCATGTTTATCAATTCTTGCCTTCCCTCCAGGTGTGCCGTATAGATTAAATGGCCTCTTCTGTCTCACATTAGCCTGTTTAGGACTGGGGGGAAAGGGGGATGCCCCAACACAACCCACATCAAACTGGAGCATGCAGCAAAGAATCAGACAACAAGCAATAACCTCAGTTAGTGTAAATAGGTGTAGGCCTATTGACTTGGGTGGAGCTATGCCAATTAATCAGGGATGCCAACTCTAATGCTTTGACTGTCATTAGTCTCATGATATTTTGAGTTTTTCTTAACGCGGCTGCTCCTGGGGTCTTATGATTATAAAAGAATCTGGGCTTTTATTTACATAAATAAAGTAAGTTTTAGCTCTCCATGTTCCAGATAAAAGCTTGATATCAAGAACCCTAAAGGCTCAAAACCCAGGTGACAAAATTTGTTTTTTCTTGAGATTTTAAAACAGCCTTATCTCTTCTAACAATTTTTGAGCATAAGAGTCATATGTATAATCCCAAATATGAAAATTATATATATTAAGAGCCAAAGAGTGTTGCTTTTATGAATGTGACGCTACCTTTGTAATTAGCCAGTGGCAAAATAAAATGCTGCCTCTTCCGCTTATCTTCATTGTCATCTACAATGATAGAACATGTGAAAAGGAAGAAACATATCACATCAAGGCCAGCCCAAGGGTTTTTGGCACTCTAGGTGAACTATGACTTTGGTGTCCCCCTCCACACGTTATAAGAGAACATATTAGTATAATTTTTTTTAAATAGAGGAAAAAAGTCACTTCCATTTAATTTAGTGCCCCTTAAAGGATGGCGCCCTAGATGACCACCTAGTTCACCTATGTGATTGTGCTCGCCCTGTCTCACGTACAGGACCAGATTCTTCCACCCTTAATCACACTGAATCTCATTATTCCACCCTCACTCATATAATTACTTTAAGAGTGATCTCACTGATTTCGGGAAGGTTTCTCACTGAGTAAGATGAGACTTGGGTGAGTAAGAATTACAGCCTTCACTTACACTCTGCAGGAGAGCATTTGAATTCACTGATAAAGAATTTGGGACGTTATTTGTGTTTTGTTTCTGCATAGGCAATGTATAATTAAAAGGCAAAATTATCCTGCAAATGAAAGCCATGGATTTTACACAAGATAATCCATTTTTTTAAATGCCAGTCATTCAGCATGAAGTGAGAAAATTAAGTGTGACATTTTGTGATTCAGGAGCTACATTAAGCAGTCATGAAACTGCTGTAATATACAATAAAGAATAAAGGTAACCTAAGAGACCTAAACCCCAATTTGCTAAAACAATACACCTCATTTGTCATGGAATAGACCCCATCCCCCCCAAAAAGGTGTGTCTGCACAAGAAACTTTAATAACATTAACTTAATGAGAAATTATTAGTTTAAATTTGATCTCATTACTACATCAACAGGTCCAACTTACTTCTATTTACAATGCTATGACTTCCTATTTTCCGAGTAATACGAGATCCATAGGAGAAAGGGAAGGCATTTCATGTGCAATACAAAACATTAAAACTGAAATTTCAAAGGGATTTGGATGCCTAATTCCCAGTAAAACCATTCAGAACTGGCTATCTAGGAAACTTTGAAAATCCCACTCTAAATTTTTTTATATACATTAAATCAGAGCTAAATATTTGCTATCTTTTTATTACTTAAAATAGGTACTCATATCAAATTTCAAACTTCTCTTTAAATGGAAGCACATTTTAAAATACTTTTCCATTTTGCATACAGATCCTCACACAGTACAGCACTAAAGTACACACTTAACTTTCAGCACATCCTTAAGGCCATGTCTAGCCAGTATGACACTTAAGCATAAAGGTTTGCCCAAAGGGACTAAGTCAAAACATTCATGCCAGGAAATTCAAAAAGTTAAAATGGAAAGTAAAGCATCATATTTCCATTATTTCTTTATCACCACAAAGCATATTGTAAAAAAGTCACAGATGCATTTTAAGATTCTTGGGCATTAGAGGAGGTAAAATCAATGGTTATTTCAAGAGTTTCATTCTAAACATATCTGAGATTCTATGAGGACCAGTTGAGCCTGGTCATCAGTGAATTACATTGATGCAGTAAATAATAGTCATTACTGTTATCTGTATGCATGTATGAGCATTATATGTGCATTTCATAAAGTGATCACTATCTAGCTGTATTAATGTTACCTAGATTAAATATTGAATGAAATATTTCTACCACACCAAGGGAGCATAAGAAGAGTAAACGCATCTAAGTGCTGAAAAAGAGGTTGGCAGAAAGGCACTTTGCTCTGTAGTTAGGTCTGATCCTGTAAACATATCATATCTTATGTATAAGAGTAATCCCACTGATATCAATGAAGTGTCTGGTTTTGAACTCAGAGCTGATGCTGGAATTGTTATAATGGATATGCAACATATTTACTGTGATTTTTAAACTAAGAAAAAACCCCAAAACCTATGGTTAACGTCAGATGGCAGCCTAGATTAAAAAGAATTTCTCATACACACATTCTTTCGCACATAACATACTCTTTCTCCTCATATATCTTCTAATTCTTGCTGGCAGTTTTATAACACACCACTGGAGGGGGAGGGAAGCATAGCTATTTTGTACACAAATGTACCATTCCACCAACTGTTAAAATGCTGAAGTGTTTGTTTTATTAACATTCTTTGAAATTTACTGTAGTTACTAATTTGCAGTAGGCAGAGGATAGATTCATGTCACATCGTTTTACATTGGGACAAAAATCTTTGCTAACTTGGGCCTCATAAATTTGATAACTTAATAATTTAGTGCTAAATTTCTTCTTTTAATGAAAGGACAGTTAACATGATTATTATTAATGCTATTTTTAGTTAGTTTTAAATTATGTCATTATGATAAAACATTCTATTTAATTTTTTAATATTTCAACTCAAAATTAATCTTTGAAGTCTTTAATTCCAGCCAGTCTGCACAGAATTACAAAGTATTCTAACACCTACTGCAAGCAAATGTCTCTGTAATGCACCTGACAACAGGAATACTAAATTGACATGCTGCAGTACATAGACCATGAGTTAAAGGTGTTCATGCAATAGCATTCTGGTGTTCACAACTCTTTGCCTGAAGCTGAGAATTTGCCCCAATTCTGAAACTGTAAAACTTGATCTATCACACATAAGATATTAAGATAAATAAAGCAAGATAGTAGTACAAGTATTCATGCTCAAATGCTCTGTTCAGTTTTGTTTTGCTATAGGAAAAGAGTTTTCAGAAAATAAAAGATCAATCTTGTTCTTGATAAACCTTGATTCTCTACTTCTCTCCCCCTACCCCACCACTTCCCAGTATTATATGACAAGAAAAAAGTGAACTTGGATACTTCACTCATAGCTGTTTGGTTCCATAAGCTGACAGGTGTTACAGACAATGAGGCTCACAATTTAAGATCACCATCTACTGGCTCTGTCCATAGCTGCAAAGGCTCTTGATCTAAAATTCCAGCACAAGATCACCAAGATCTAAATTCTTAAGAAGGGAGTGGTTTCTGGGCAAGTAAAGTTGTATGGTTATTCCCTTCCTCTGAAGAGAAGGGCATGTGGAATTAAATCCTCATCTACACCAAAGCTCAGTTTACTGCAGTTGTGGGGCTAGATACAAACAACTTCATGCTGCCTTTGTACTCCCACAATTCTCAAGACCATTCAACTTTTCAGTTCACAGCAGCCTCAGGACTTCTCAATCTCACATCAGGCTTCAACTGCTTCTAGGTGGCCTTTCTGCAGGCAAGGATCATCAGAATACAGTGGTGTTCAGGACACACCTTTTTTCTCCCAGTCAAGTCCAGGAAGTAGGGCCACTTTAGGGCTAGAACCACCAATTCTACACCCTTTCTGCAAACTCATGCAGACAATAAAGCCAACTTGAAGGCCAGTTGACATTTCAGTCTGGCACAAAGCAATCTGGTCAAGGCAGATAATCTGGCCCACTATATTTCGTATGTCCTTTCTAGGCACACACAAATATCCATTCATCAAATCGTTACATAGAACTTTCCCGTTCTCAGGCCCTCATAGCATTTGCACAGAGACAGTCAAGTCAAGCCTGTGAGCGTAAGTGTCTGGACTATCCCTTAGCTGAGCAAAAGACAAAGTGTAAGTCTTTGCAGGAACTAGACAGGCCTTGCTGAAGAATGCAGCCTTCAAGCACATCTTCTAATTGGCCACAGTGCAAAGAAAGGAATCATGAATTAATTATTAGAAGCTCCACAGCTGATGCAATTGAGCTTTACCCAGAGTGACAAGTTCCAAAGGGCTAGCCATGTTAGTCTCGTTCAGCAAAACAAACAAGGAGTCCTGTTGCACTTTAAAGACTAACCAATTTATTTATCGCATGAGGTTTTGTGGGAGAAAATCCTACTTCATCAGAACCTTGAAGAGTCTGAAGAAGTGGGATTTTCTCCCACCAAAGCTCATGCAATAAATAAATGTGTTAGTCTTTAGAAGTGCCACAGGACTCCTTGTCTTTTTTACCCAGAGTGGAAAGTCAAAACCAGGGATCTGGACTGTTGGATCTGCAACAAGATAAGCATTGCCAAAGAATCACCGAAGCATAGGGCTGGAAGGGACCTCAGGAGGTCACCTCATCCAAACCCCTGTTCGAAGCAGGACCAACTCCAACTAATCATCATCCCAGTCAGGGCTTTAAAGACTTCTAAGAATGGAGATTCCACCGCTTCCCTAGGTAACCCATTCCAGTACTTCACCACCTTCCTCATGGATTTTTTTCCTAATATACAGCCTAGACCTTCCCCACTGTAACTGCTCCCTGTTCTGTCATCTGTCACCACTGAGAACAGCCCAGTTCCATCTACCCTGGAACCCCATTTCAGGAAGCTAAAGGCTGCTATCAAATCCCTTCTCATTTTTCCCTTTTCCAGACTAAACAAGTGAAGTTCCCTCAATCTCTCCTCATAAATCATGTGCTAATCATTCTTGTTGCCCTCCACTGTACTCACCAATTTGTTCATAACCTTCCTGTAGTGGAAGGGCCCCAAACTGGACAAATACTCCACGTTTGACGCTTCCTTTTGCTTCCTAGTACACCACCTGGAGACAGTATTGAGGTTTCTTAAGAGAATTGTCCAGATGGGGTGCCTTGAGGTGAGAAGATGGCTTGGTAGATTAAACACATCCTTAAACAGGGATTGAGGTGGCATGTCTTGCACCATAAGGAGCAGATTCAGCAAGATGCCTTGTCAAGAGGGCAACAGTGGATAGGACTGGCAGCCAGGCCAGTTTGATTGGTCTCACAATATTTGTTGATGTATATATGGTTATATTCAGCAGAATATCTACTAGTTGAGCCACAACTGGAAAATACAGAACAGCCCAAAGGAAGTCCAGAGTTTTTTACTTTCTGCACATTGGCTCTCCAGGTAGAACTAGCAAATTCACTGGTCAAGCTGCTTCTTGTGTTTTGTTTTCAGTGAATTCTAAGGAAAGCATTCCTTGAAAGTCAAGGTATAAACCAGCTAACAGGTAAACACACGGGTTTGGGGTTGTGGTCCAGCCTGTGTCCATTCAGGAAGATTACTGTTTGAAGTTTGTTGGCCTTTGTTGCTTGAAATAGTTGTTTTGGTATTTGGTTTAGATCTCCATCTTTTGCAGTAGTAGGCCATCCTTTTCATGTCAGTGTTTAGGACATCTAGATAACTGCAATCCTAGTCCTGTACTACCAGATATCATCTGTATACATCAAATGGTGTTTGAAAGACCATTTGCAAAGAGGTTGAAAAATGTCAGTGCTAAAACTGGGCACAATCTCCACATCCATCAGGGTCCAGCAGGGCTGGTTCCCTGAATTGTAAGTGATAACTGCATACTTGTTGAAAGATCTGGTAAGAAGCTTGGCTGATGAAGTTAGCAGGTTCTAACGACAAGAACCACACACAAAAATATTAGCCATGAAAAGGGGTAAGGCACACAAAAGGGCAAGAAAGCAATGTTTAATTGCTGTTTTTTAAATTGCAATTAAAAAGAAATAACTAATTACATCCTCATTTAAATATAAGACATGCTTACAAATTAAACCAACTGGCACTGAACTGACATCCATTTTCATTCCAAATATATGGATTTTTCCCCTCAGAAATGAGTACTTTTAAAAATACATTTTATTTTATTATTTTTTTTAATTCAAGTACCAATGTTTATGGATCTGCTAATAAAACTGCATCGGGGACGTCTAAATTCTGTCTCTCATGGAGGTGGGGTTCTCAGGTCAGTGTAGCCACTACCGTCCTTGGGGAAGGGTAAGCAGGCTGACTGCCCTGCGCCCTGTACTTCTGTGGACCCCCCACTACCATGCTGCCTGCACCCTCTGCCCCTCTGCCTTCAGAGGCAAGGAGCAGGGTGAGACAGTGGAGACTGGCCTTTGAGCCACCTCCCCCCCCAGCATGGGGGGAGGGAGAGGGGGCCCCTATAGACTGTTTGGCCCTGGGCTGTACCCCCCCCCCACCAGGATGGCCATGAGTGTAGCAGATGAGCTACATTGGCAGGAACAAAATTTTAGTGTAGACACTTACATTGTTAGGTTGATATGAGGTGCTTTGTATCAACCCAATGCTGTAGCGTACAACAGGCCTTAGAATTTTTCTTGGATGCTACTGCTGCTCCCAAGGACTCAAAGCTGGGTTGTTTCTGATGGTCTCAAACAGCATGACATTGGTTCAAGTTTGCAATGTTTTCTTTGCACCCACAAAGGGTACGCATTCTTGTAACAAGTACCAATAGCTAGCAGCAACTTGAATCTCTTGTTCAAATTTAGAATTCTGAAAAAAAATTCAAACCACCCTAGTAGGCTCAGTAACAATTCTGTGGTAGGTCGGACTGGTGACAGTACTTATGGACAGCCAGCTCAGAGGGCCAAATTCTCAAAACTATCTGACACCCACCCTAGGACCACAGGCAAAAAATAGTTCAACCCCAAGCATCTCCTACTGAGAAAAATGACAGTCCCTGGCACTATGCACTTTTGAAAGTCTGATCATTCATTTAGTGCCTAAATGGGAAGTGGCTGGGCATTGAGCTCTTTCAGCAGTCTGTCCCTGATCATCTCTGTTGCACCCATTTCCAAACCAGCTCAGACAGCATAATGATAGGCAACCTTGTAAAAACCTAGAGAGAGAAAATGGGTAGTTTTGGCCAACTTGCTGAGGCATTGCTGGCACGTACTGCTTCCTTCAGCAAAAGCAGGAAGAAGACATCAGTCTGCAGGGAACTGTCAAAGGCCACAAAACTTGGGAGTGATGTTATCATGACTAATAATTTTTCAAACTCTGATGTGTGGCTGTTAGTATTATATTGTCTTTGCCCTGGGATGGACTTGACAGCACCAAAGCACTTACCTTCTTCCTCTCCTTATTGTCACCACAGCAGCAACTTTTCTCAAGCACAGGTACAGCCTCATTCTCCTGCACTTCACCTCTTGTTCTTCACAGCTCAGTACTAATCAGCCGTCCATAATACAGTGTAGAATTGCCAGCCCATCCTCATGATGTAGTTATTTCCAATTGGCACTTGGGAGCATTCAGGATAGGAGGCATTACTCATAGCCAAGAGTACAGATGTTTCTAATTGCTTTCCATTACCAAGAATAACAGCTGTTTACATCTATCAGCAAATAACTCACAAGAGCTGCAGACTATTAAGATAACACACCCCACCTGGTCACCATCACAAGTTGTCAAGGCCAAGGTAGTGGCTGCCAGAATCCCCTTCTGCAGCTCTGTTCATCAAATGACAGCATGTGTCACCTTCAGATATCCTTATGCTACCCCGCAAGCTCTGGCTTCTTGGTGGCCTGACATATCAAATGGACATATGGATTCTTCATGGCTTTGCAGTAAACGTTTTATGGTTATATTGCAGCCAAGGGCAGCTGACATAGAGGAGCAAGGGACTTGCAAATAATCCAGTGAAAGAATTTCTACACTTTTAATGAATTAGTTAGCAAAAGAGAGTCTGCTTTGTAAAGCTTTTGCCACTGGACATTTTGCTTTCTTTAAGGTGCCCTGCACTGGCCATACCATTATGAATTCTTTGACTCACTAGTGCATTGTGCCATAGATTAGATCATATGCCTGTATATGCACTGGAACTTGGCCATTCATTGAACTAAGGCACGTAGATTTTTCTATAGCCTGTGAACATATTGCAGTATATATATCATCTAATAATGATTCTACTCTAATTTATGTTAAATCCTCTCATCTATTCACTCTGTTAACACAGCATTTTTTCCAAAAAACAAACAAGGAGCCCCATGACACTTAAAGAGTAACAAATGAATTTATTGCATGAGCTTTCAAGGGAGAAAATCCCACTTTGTCCCATCCAGAATATAAGCTTCTGAGGGTGCAGACAATCTTTTTGCTTTTGGACTGAAGCACAATGGGGTGGTGATCCAGAACTAGTGCTCCTAGACATGACTGCCAAACAAATAATAATAGAAAATAAATTAAATTACGTAAGCAATGGGACTACAGTTGTTCCACATTCTAATAAACTCATTATTAAACAATTCCTGATAATTAAGGTCCCAATTTTATTTGCTTTATGTTTCTGTTTGTGCAATAGGTGTGTATCCACAACCTATTAATGGCTTTTTAAAATAGATTTTAAGGGTAGAAGGAACCATTATGATCTTCTTATCTGATCTAAAGTCTGAATGACCTTATTCAAGAAAAGAAAAAGAAAAAGATGTACATCTTCACCAGTCTCTGCCATTTTGGTCAAATTTTAAATTCTTCCCTAGATCTTTAAACTATTCAGATGCTCCTAATTTGCTAATGAAAAACTTCCCAAGAATACATGACCCTTCCTTGAAAGTGGCAAAAAGGTACCAGCACTCTGCAAGTCTTTAATGGAACACTGAGGTCTGGTCTACACAACAAACAAGAACAGCTACCCGTTTCAAACTGCTCTACATAGACGTTTTTGTGTCATTGTAACTATTTGTTTGAGGTGTACATTTTTATTTATTTATTCATTCCTACTGAAATGGATACATCACTACAATCTTTAATGTAGTGGCTACAGGACTAAACCACAACAGTAAAAATCATTTCTCTAACCATCTAATTGTAGCCACACTATGACAAACAGTACCACTTTAACAATACTAGAAAATCTGAAAGCGTCTTTCATATGAGGGGAGTCAAAATCCAGTTTATAATGGAAATATGGCAGCAGTTTTTAATATAAAGAAGATACCACCACTTCAGAGAGAAAAATAACCTTTTTTGTATTACAGTATACACACATATGTAACATTTTTAAAATGGCATCACTCGCTAAGTATAGGAGGACCTGAGGGATTTTCACCTTCTTCTGTAGCATGGGGCATGGATCACTTGCTGGTGGATTCTCCATACCGTGAAGTCCATAAACAATGATTTGAGGACTTCAGTAACTCAGTCTTAGATTAGGGGTCTATTACAGGAATGGGTGGGTGAAGTTTTGTGGCCTGCATTGTGCAGGAGCTCAGCTTAGGATAAGATGATCATATTGGTCCCTTCTGGCCTTAAAGTCATGAGTTTACGAGTAAGGTGTTCTTTCTATGTGAAAGAACTGATAATGATTCATGGCTTGGATTTTCAAAGGAGTCTAAGGGAGTTAGGTGCCCAATTCCCATTGAATTTCAATAAGAGCTGGATATCTAAGTCACCTACATTATTTATCTTCATCTAATTGCAGTACAATAGTGCACCAAGGTCCTCCCCCAACAGAGCTCCATTGTGATAGACGCTGCACAAACATATGGAAATGCATGAATTCAAAAAGACATCACATGAGAGCTGTTAGGGTGGCACTGTGTTCTCAATCCTTAGTATCTCTGCCTTGCTGGCAGTCAAGGCACCCAACAAATGCCAACTGTCTGATGTTAGTTTCAGAGATGCAGACACCTGTTTAGTAGCAATTAGATGAGCCCACCAAATACATTTCACATAGGCTGTTGATCATTCTCAGTGTTTTCAACTGTCTTCAACTTATTGTTTACATACTAGCTCTTCACCTTTGATTTTCTTAATGGTATGCCAAAGGGGAATTTAGAGGAAATTATTCTTTTCAATGGTGAATGATACATGTTTGCATCACATGCTTATACTCATCATTATGTTGAACTGCAATAACGCTGGTAAACGTGCAGTCCTTCTGGGAGGCATTATATGTCATGCAAGCTGGCATACTATGTTATGCAAACATATGGTAAGCAGAAGCTGCTGTTTCCTTCTAGGAAACGAAAGGAACATCATCCCCCATGACGGGACTGAAACACACCCACACTGTCTTGATTCTGAGCAAGTGAGCACTTGCCACTTCCCAGCCAACAGGGTGTAGAGTGTGTTCTGCAGGCTGTGTCTCAGGATTCGGCTACAGTGTGATTGGAATGTGACTGCAGCTCAGAAAGGCCTAGCCCCCAAGTTGTTTGAATCTAGCTTGTGCAGCTAAGAAAAGATGCAACAGCAGGGCTCCCAGGGTAGACTCACAACATGAGTCTGTACCAAAGGATGTGGGCGGGCTTGGATAGCCCATACCAAGACTCATGCTGCTGTATCTTCACTGCTATTCTTGGCAAGCTAGCTAGATGAAAGGTCATGCGGGAATGCCAATTTGAGCTGCCATCACACCCCACCACAGGCTCAGGAGACTTCAAAAAGCCATAGTATCTTCTCTGGGGAAAAAAAGATAAGGAGTATCCATTGCAACTGACATATGACAATACAGCTCAGTCATGTCAGGATGGCATGAAAAAAAGAGCACTAGACTGAGACACTGAATAAAAAATAGAACCATAGTTTGTTATTCCTGGATTCTTTCTTGCCCCTCTATTTGATCATGCAGTGAAGGCAAATGGGACGGGGGGCACGTACCCATGCTGTTGAAAATGCCCCACCCTTCACATAAGTTACAACAGTCTTTGCGCTGCTCTACTTATGCTGGCTAACTATAAATCCAAGGGATATTACACTAGTTGAGAAATGGCAGAGCATAGATACTTTCTCTCCTAACCAAAAAACAAGCCCTCCTGTTCTTGACACGCCTATTCACACCCCCTGTGCTGGTGAAGGGGCTGTTCTTGTAGAAGCAGGTTATGCTGCTTTATGTAAGATGAAAGTTCCTCCACGACAACAAAATTCTGATCTGGACAGTTTGTACCACAGGAGCCAAAGCAGGGGAATCTAGTGAGCTGGGTTCAAGTTCACTCATTCAGTCTATTTGCTTGCATAACAAAGACCATAGAATGACATGCTTTGTACTATACCTCCATTTAGCTAAGACATGTGCTTCTGTATAACTATAGAGCTATACACTAATCTGCATTCACTCTGGCTAGTGCAGGGATGTAAAAACCATAATTAGGCCTCCCTGTGCCAGTCAGAGCCCCCTGGAGTTCAATGGGACTCAACTTAGAAGAGGGCAAGCAGCACCTCCATTATTGCCCCTTGCTTGAATTGTGTGCACACGTGTGTGTTTGTGTGAGTGAGAAAAAGTATTTATTATGGCCATTATCTTTGAAAACTCGTGGCGAACAGGGGAGGTGCCAGAGGACTGGAAAAAAAGCAAATATAGTACCTATCTTCAAGAAAGGCAAAAAGGAGGATCCAGGGAATTACAGACCTGTCAGCCTCACCTCAATCCCTGGAAAAATCATGGAGCAGCTTCTCAAAGAATCCATCCTGAAACACTTGGAGGAAAATAGAGTAATCAGGAACAGTCAGCATGGATTCACCAAGGGTAAATCATGCCTGACCAACCTCATCGCCTTCTATGATGAGATGACTGGATTTGTGGATGCGGGAAGAGCCGTTGATGTGATATACCTTGACTTTAGCAAGGCTTTTGATACAGTTTCCCACAGCATTCTCATTGGCAAATTAAGGAAGTATGGGTTAGATGCATGGACTGTAAGGTGGATAGAAAACTGGCTAGAACAACGGTTTCAGCGTGTAGGAATCAATGGCTCCATGTCAAGTTGGCAGGCAGTAACAAGTGGTGTGCCCCAGGGGTCGGTCCTGGGGCCAGTTCTGTTCAATGTTTTCATTAATGATCTGGATGATGGGATAGATTGCACACTTAGTAAGTTTGCAGATGATACCAAACTGGGGGGAACGGTAGACACCCTAGAGGGCAGGGACAGGATTCAGGGAGACCTAGACAAATTGGAGCAGTGGGCCAGGAGGAATCTCATGAGGTTCAACAAGGATAAGTGTAAAATCCTGCACTTGGGACGAAAAAACCCCATGTACTGCTACAGGCTGGGGAGTGATCAGCTAAATAGCAGCACTGGAGAAAAGGACCTGGGAGTCATGGTGGATGGGAAGCTGGACATGAGTCAGCAGTGTGCTCTTGCTGCCAAAAAGGCCAATGGCATACTGGGCTGCATCAGAAGAAGTGTTGCCAGCAGATCAAGGGATGTGATCATTCCCCTCTATTCTGCACTAGTGAGGCCACATCTGGAATACTGTGTCCAGTTTTGGGCTCCCCACTACAAAAAGGACATGGACAAATTAGAGAGAGTCCAGAGGAGGGCAACCAAAATGATCAAAGGGCTGGAGCACAAGCCCTATGAAGAAAGACTGAAGGAACTAGGCTTATTTAGCCTGCAGAAGAGAAGACTGAGGGGGGATTTGATAGCAACCTTCAACTACTTGAAGGGTTGCTCCAAGGAGGAGGGAGCTCGACTGTTCTCGGTAGTAACAGAGGGCAGAACGAGAAGCAATGGCTTCAAGTTACAGCTGGGGCGGTCCAGGCTGGATATTAGGAAAAACTTCCTTACTAGGCGAGTGGTGAAGCATTGGAATAAGCTGCCTAGGGAGGTGGTGGAATCTCCATCTCTGGAGGTGTTCAAGTCCCAGCTGGACAAAACACTGACTGGGATGATCTAATGGGAGTGGTCCTGCTTTTTTTGGCAGGGGGTTGGACTAGATGACCTCGTGGGGTCCCTTCCAACCCTATGATTCTATGACTCTATGATTCTATGTATTCTGAGTGAAGCACAATGGTAGAACAAATGATACAACAGAGATCTATAAATATATATACAGATGTTGTGTGATACAACCTTGACTATTCAAACATCATTTATCTGTTCAAAATAGTCTCTTGTCCTGCAGAGTCCATTAGACACATTGAAAATCCCTTTGATTACCTGAAATGTCACACACACAAACATACCCATGACAGCTGGTTAATTCGGGCTGTATTACATGTCATTTATAAAGGTACCAAAAAAGGTACTACAAATAGTTCTCAGCAGTGTATGTACTAGGGAAGTATGTTAAGATGCAAATGATCCCATAGAATTAAAGAGGTTTCAAAAAGTCAGTTCTGAAGCATGTTATTCTCTGCAAAGTACTTAGTTCACTCATGCTACAGTGCTTGTGCTCCTTAAGAAGCTGTTCCCTATAACAGGATAGGATAAGAGTCTACTACAGCTATCAGCTTAAAGAGTCTCTTCTTTAGCTCAAGCAGTAGAGGCTCTTACTTTCAGTGCACAATATCTTGGCTTCTAAATGCATCAATGACGTAAGTAGGATATTTTGTTAAATGACTGTATCCCTGTTCTAGGGGAAACACAAGACTTCCAGAGTTCTTACAAATCCTAGACTTCAAGACTTCCAAACTTCTTACAAAAATGTTTGTGGAGGCAAGCAGACAATCACAATGAAAGATATTTTTAACTGAATCAAACCTAGTGCAGGGGGCCTGGTAACAGGGGCTGAACTTATAAGAACAAATCAAGATTTTTAAATGTATCAGACAAGTTCTGCAAACCTCTGCTGAGCCAAAAGGTTTATAAATGAACAGGAAAAAACACAGCTACATTGGGGTCCACTTTTCCACCCACTGCAAGCTCCCACAAAAACCTTAAGAGTTCATAGCTCACTGCTGCAGAGGTATTCCTGAGGGCAGTGGCATGATCTACACACGTTAGTGCACACACTCCTCATCTTGCTGGGGTTAGTCCAAGGTATGGTCAGATTCTTTGCAGGGTCTTAGAGGGCCAATTCTATTGGAAGGCTGCACATCTACATTCCCATTTCATAGCCCTGCAGCCCAAGCCCCTGTGAGCCTGTGTCAGCTGATCCAGGCCAGTTGTGACCATGCTGAGGGTCTTTTACGGCAGCACAGATGGACCCTAGCTTCATGTTCTTTTTGCAGTCTCCATTGAGGTCTGTATAGGGATTGCAGTTAGGAGGATCTAACTTTAGCCTTCACTCTGCAAAGAAATGAACTCACAGGGAGTCTTACTGTCCTACAGAGTCTAAGGGAACGGGACACTCACTCAGGCATAACAATTCTCACTAACAAGACCAGGCCTAAGTTTCCTGCAAACATTAATTCTATTAGTGAAATGTTCTCCTTGGCCTGTTCACTGTGACCATTCAGAATCTGGGCCCACAATAAACAAGAAATGTACGACATTGGCACATGCTTTAAATTAGGCCCATGTTTAAATACTTTTCTTCTTCCTAGCCTTACTGCTAAAGAGCAGATAATAGTCTTATTTACTTAACAGTATTTCTTTGACTGTGCCTGTCGAGATGTTAATAAACCCATGTAAGCAGAGATTTCAGAAACTGCTCCACCCCTTCTCACCATACAGCCTCATAGAGTTCGTCTGGCTGCTGTTCTTGCCCTCGTCACCGTCATTTTTGTTATTTTGGGGGCAGTGCTTTCTGCCCAGGGATTCCTGCCAACATGAGCAGCATGTCATTATGAGAAGAGGTGGCTGTGAGCTTCCACCATCACAGGAAATTTATCATTGCAAGTGATGATCATAATGGACTCCTTCACCAAATGACTTTGGAGGCACCAGAGTCTGGCAGAGGCACTGAGAGCCAAACGCAATTATTAAACTGAATACGCACGTAAGAGGAGCAAGGGAAAGGGACATCGTGTCAGTGCACACAGCCATCTTTCAAAAGCACCACCAGCGGAAGCACAGGAATTCACTCCAAGAGGCCAAATTGCCTGACAAGCAGGCAAAAAAAAAAAAAAAAAAAGAGCTCCTGAGCTTTCCTGATCCAGTAGCCTCACAGGAAAGGTTAATATTCAGGGAATTTGGATAAAAGAATGAGCACAGACAGAAATTGAAGACTCATCTAAGAGGCCTTTGAATTATTCGTAAGCCTCTCCGTTCTTCCAAATTCTCTCTTCCTCCCTTAGCCACTTTTGAATTACATTTCAATACATCATTCTTCTTGTTCAACACATAGGCACAGATTTTCCTCAGCTGTGTTCCCATTTAGGAACCTAAATAAGGGGCAGATTTTTCAGAAGTGTTGAACATCAAGCAGCTCCCACTGAGAAAACACATATGATGAGTTTTTTCAACAGAAAAAATGGCTACTTATTTTGGTGACTGAAGAGCACTGTTCCCTCTAAGCTGCGCTGGCGCGCTGCAGCGCAGCCCGCCACAGCCGGCAGCGCACTGCCGGAAGCCGGAGTCCCTCCACAGAACTCCTCTGGGGCTGGGAGTTTTGAAAACTCCCGCCCAGAAAAGCTCCAACGGAGCATGCCCAGAAAATCTGGGCATGCTCTTTAGAGCTCCTCTGGCCCAGGAGTTATGGCTGGGCCCTCTGGCTCCAGTCCAGCCCCAAGGTAAGTTGGAGGGGGGGCCGAGTGGGAGCGTGGGGGCTGCTGCCGGGAGCAGGGGGGCGAGCGGGGGGCTGTCAGGAGGGGGGGGTTAGCAGGAGCGGGGGGGGAGCGGGGGGGGCTGTCAGGAGGGGCGGCGAGTGGGAGCGGGGGGGCGATGCTGGGAGCGGGGGGGCTGTCAGGAGCGTGGGGAGGGGCTGCGCAGCGGGCCCCACGGGGGGGGGAGTGCAGCGAGCAACTGGAGTTGCTCAGCTGCCCTCTCCTCTTAGAGGGAACATTGCTGAAGAGCTGCTGAAATCTTCTGAAAAGCTGACCCAGACCAATGGACACTGCTTTAAAATTCTTCAGCTCCATATGCATGAAAGTTCAGTGGAACACAGTAGTGACCATCTCTCAGAGAAGATCTTTGCTTTTCACATACAAACAAGCATGTGGATGTACACAACCAGAAGCTGTATATCTAAGTGTACATTTCACCTGCAAACCCCCACTTGCACACACAGCTAGTTTGAAAAACTGAGATTTCCATCACCCAAAATCTCAATAAGTATATAAATCACAAGCATCCCTGACTTAATCACCATGGTAGGGTTCCAAGGAAGTATTAGCTAAGTAGAGATGGGTGGCTATTGAAACTGAGTTATTCATTGCAGCAAGGAGAACATCTCCCACCCTCCTAAACATGCTGTCAATATACTCAATAATTCCTACTTTAAATATATAATTTTGTGCATATCTAAGAAGAAAAGTGGGATCAAATTCAAATTGATCCAACTGCATATCCATTTGGCCTACCCTATGAAGCTGAGAGTGCACGATTTCTACCCAAATTTAACATGCCATGAAGCTTATGCACAAAACAGATTCCAGACAATCTTCCATTTTATAACAATCTGACACATTTATGGAGCTGATTGCTACTTTAGAATAACAATCTTGCTGGACAGCACAGTTCTGGGCCTCACTGGACAAGCCTTTTACTTCAGGATTTGGCTTCAGCTCAGAATTTTGTCTTTGTGTTTCTGAATTCAACACCATCTTCAGCCTTTGTTTATTTCTCACCCTCATTTTCAAGCTCTTTTCACTGTTCTCCAGGCCTGTCAAGAATTTTACTCCTGAACTTGAAGGATTTAATTTGTTTTCACATTTAGTAGCTGAGGTCAGAAGAGACCTAACTTCCTGAAAAAAATGCTTTTCCACTTACCTAAAAGCCATGTCAACCACAGACCTATGGCATTTTTTTGGAGATAGAGCCATGAGGAAGAAAATGTAAAGGTAAAAAACTGAAACAAACAAATAAAAACCAAAACCAACCAACCAACCAATTTTGCCCTTATACCAACTCCTTGTTCATTCACCCAGAGATGATGTTCTTGAATAACACAGTGCAGTGAATGCCAGCAGCCACCTGAATATCCACCATCCTCAATGTGCTTAAAGCGCTCTGCATGTTTTTCAGGTGACTACTGCTTATCATTCCCACTGCGCGTCTCACATAGCATATTGTACTTAACAAAGACTGGAAGTCAGGATTCCTGGCTTCTAACACCAGTTCTACCTTGGGTTAGTAGAGCTGACAAGATGGAGATTTACAAGATGTTGAAAGATGACTGTTATCGAAGGGGTAGCTGTATTAGTCTAGTTCAGCAAAACAAACAAGGAATCCTGTGGCACTTTTAGGCTCTGTCCACACAAGGCTTTTATTTTGAAACAATGACCACTGTTTCAAAATAAAAGTTGAGATGTCTGAATGACGTTTTTTTATTTTGAAATGATGGGACCCTGTCATTTCGAAATAACGTCCGACATTTCAGAACAATAAAACCTCACTTGAAATTGAAATAGCCATTGTTTCGAAACGGTTGTTTCAAAACAAGGCCGTTCAGACGTGTTACTTTGAAATAACAGTTATTTCGAAATAACACTTTTGCCCATCTCCTTCCCAGTGTGCCTCCTTTTTGTATATACTGGTTGGGCGCATGGCCCAGCGAAGGGCCATGTTGCCACACCTCCCATGCTGCCCCTCTCCTGAAGCAAAATAGCAAGTCCTGGGTCCAGACATGCTATTTTGCTTTGAGGTTTTCCCTTATTTCAATTTAATATTTGCTTTTTTTTTAATTTATTTCGAAATAAGGATTTTATTTTGAAATAACTCATTTCAAAATAAGAGTTTACGTGTGAACATAGACTTAAAGGCTAACAAATAATAATGTTATTAATAATAATTTGTTAATAACAAATAATAAATAAATGTGTTAGTTTTTAAAAGTGCCACAGAATTCCTTGTTTGTTAAGAATGACTATGGCATTGAAGGCAGATTTAGTTTTTGCTTCCCATTTTGTTTCCCCATGGGGGTGTGTGTTTTGTTTTGTTTTTTTGTCTCTCGTGTTTTCCTTAGCTTGCCTCTGTCAACAGTTACTTACTGCCCATGAACCCTGCTCCCTCATTTACTCCAACCATCAGCTCACCCTACTCCTCCAGAAAAGCATGGCTAGGATGAGAATCCAAGTTCTGACTGAAAAAGCACATATTGAGCAGAGCAGTGAGCTCTCCTCTGGCTATGCGTATCTGGCATAGGAGTGACTCTCCTACAGCCAGAAAGGTCAGAGAACATGGCATGCACCAGAACGCTAGATCTGTTTTTTCTAAAGGTACTTCCCCCTCCTCTCTGTTTTTTCTAACACTTGGTAGCATGGTTACTGTTCTGTTTGTTCTTCCCATTTCAGCATTTTCTGGGTTCCCTGGCCTGAACCTTCTCACTTGTCCTTGTCACATCTTGCCTTCTTAACCTTGGTACCCTTTGTCCTTCTCTCTCCTCATCCTTTCTCATTGGCTCTTTCCTGCTTCTCCTCCTCCAAGAACAGAACAGTTCTGCAGAGCATCAGGAGCCATCGCTTTAGAACTGACATGTGCAGTCTGTTGCTGTGCTGAAAGTCCACCATGCACAATATTCCCAAGTTGCTGTTTTTAAATCACAACTCTCCCAATATTTGGAGGGGTTTTTTTTAAAGCCTCAGCTTCCGGAGCCATGTTATTAGGGAAGAACATAATCTTTCTTTTTAAAACAAAAAGCTTTCAGTCCACATGTGTGCAAAGAGAAAATGTGGACCTTAATGGCTCAAAAACCAAAAGACAAAAAAAAATTGTTTCTAAAGCTGCATGATTTTAACATCACTTCCATGATTTTGGAGGGTCTGATAATGTGACTTTTGAAAGTCTAGGCTTCACATCAGTGGGCACTTCAAAGTTCAGCAGTGGATGGGGAAAGAAAAGGGGATAACTGAGGAGAATGGAGTCTAACCTTTCCTCCTCCCCCCCCCATATAAAAATTTAGTAAAAATAGTTGCTCCTGAAACACCCACTTTGCAATCCCAGAGAAAGTTTCCAAGGACAGTTCAGCCCTTCATAGCTATAGCACAATGTAGTTGTAATAGGAGCTGGGAAAGTCATTTAAAACGTCCTTTGATCTGTATGGAAATGTTTAATTTATCCTTCCGTTTTTTAACTTGACTATGCAATGCCATTGTTGATGTCGGGAAGATAGATAGATAAACCTAAACGCTAAGTCTTGAACGATGCCGGCACAATCTAAAACAATTTATCTTCTTGAAGTGAATGTGCTCTAATGGTGCAGCACGGCACAGGCCATTCATCAAACCACATCTATCCATCATGTTGCACCAGACAAGGAGTTTGGCTGAGCTGCCCCAATTGCTGGATGACAACAAGCCACCAAATCTACATAAGGCAACTATCTAGGTAATTATTTATGTTTGTCCTAAAAGAAGGAAGCTGAAATGTTTCACAAATGCTATTGATTTCTTATAAAGACATCAAGAGGAGAATGTTTTCTTATTTGTCTTGTCTCTTTTGATAAATAGGATAGAAGCTTATCTACTGGTAGCTTGGCTCCTCTTTAATATACAAGTGCTCAAAAAAGAGGCTAGACGGACTGCAATGCTTTCAAACAGCAATCAGGCAGCCATCATCATGCCAACATCCTGGGGCCTTTTCCACCTCTGAAGGCAAGAGGGACTTTCATTAACTTCTTATGACTTTTCGGATTTTATTATTTCTTGACACCACCACCCACAAGGTGTGAAGTATTTTAGTGAAAGATTTATGCTCTAAGAAGGTCATGGCTCAAAAAGATAGACAGACAAACCTGTAAACTTTGATGAAGAGAAGAGGAAAAACAAACAGGAAGTGTTTATAGAAGCCAACTAGATTCATTGTAGTTAGAAAGGCAGATGCTGGCCTGTAAATGTGATTTTAAATAGGAGAGTTGCACTCATTTTTCCAAAGGAAAAACACTCAGCCATATGATTATATTTCAATAATACTTACCAGCAATGATATAACTTAATTTTATAGCTCTTACTATCCCTAGAGTTCTAAACTCAGTGAGTATTGCTGTATATTTTTATACTGCCTAAGAGAAAGAATAAGACCTTTCCAAGAAGCAAAGGGTAACTCAGAGCCCATTTATGGGAGCTGCATGCACATAAGCAAAGGTAGAATTTGCCTCTTAGCACTAAATTCATCATTATTACTATTACTGTGGCAGACATTGTACAAATGATTCAAGCAATTCCCCAGGGAGTTCTCATTCTAAGACAAATGACAAGACTCAACAAGTGGTTACAAACAGGAAAATGGGAGGGGCTGTAGTAACCATAAAGTACCTTTTGTTCTATATAGTCCTGTAAAAAAAATAAAAAAAAAACCCTGCATTAAACACTTAATAAACTGTACAGAATTTTACTGTTGGCTATATTACCCATTTATGTAGTATTTTTTGGAATAATTCCATTTTAATTGTAAATGGCTAGGAATTATTTTCCTTCTTTGGAAGATGCTGTTTGAATCATGGCATTTGGTCTTATTCACATATTTAGGGACAATTTTCCTGAGGCATTTAAATTCATTTTTTTAAGAATGCACATTAAAATTTTCATACATCAACTGATACAAAGAGCACCTTCAAAATGAGGAATTCATTCCACCATTATATTGGGTCTTTCAAGGCCTGTAATGAAATGATCAAAGACTTCTCTACAGTACATATTAGAGGATGCAGTGCTGAAAATGTGTGCTTTTCCCATAAAATACCATTGTGCATATACTACAAAAGATCATAGTGTTGGGTGTGCTGGTTAGAGTATTTTGCTATTCAAGGCACTACTTCTGAAGCATCCGTCTCCACGACACGTGCAAATCAACCATCTCCCACTCTGAATTACCTTCAAAAGCTCTTTAATGCAATTTCTGCACTGTATGTCCCATAAAACATTTTCTGTGCTTTGGTCTGTGCCCCCTCACCCCGCAAGGCATTTCGCACAACATGAGGTGATCAGTCCCTTTGTATGTTTATCACCTTTCTTCCTTGCTCCTTTCTTGTGGGCAATACGGAAGAAGTGAATTTTCAGGTGGGATATCCATGATGCAGGAAGTGGCTACATCTACTGGTTGGGAAGGATGTCAGGCCAGCTCCTCAACTAGTGTAAATCAGCTTAGTGCCAATGAAATCAGTGGAGTTGTGCAACTATAGCAATTTATACTAGCTGAGAATCTGGCTCATAGTCTTAGTTCAAGGAAAACTTTGCTATGCATCATTTCTTCTATGCAACAGCAAAAATATCCATCAGCCATATCCTATCCTTGACTGGCATTTATCTGTTGAAACTGGGCTTTGGAAAACCCCATGCATTTCTTCAGTTTGTTAAGAGAATGTGGCCTCTGGAAATTTTTTCATCCTGTGGAGATAGAACATATTCTGTAAAGAAATCCCACTGTAGTCCATAGGGCATGTCTGTGAAATCCTCTATTTTCCAAATTTTCCTTTAGACGATATCCTAAGGCATTTCTGTTCACACAAGACTATCCCATTATCAGAATACATTTCCCTTCAAGTAATCTGAGGGCGCAGTGGGAAGAATGGGTTCCATTTTAAATGAACCATCAAAGATTGTGAGATGGAAGCTTAGGTGGTCTTCTACATAAACTAATATTTTGTGTAAATAGAAGTGAAAAATGAGCTCAAAGCATTATCTCAGTTCACACCTCACATTTTTTACGGCAATTTCAACTTTCCAGCTCAGACCTATGTCTACAAAAAACAAAACTGCATCTTATTCCAGAACATTCAGCTTTTAAAACACAGTGAAGCAGAGGGTAAAAGATCAAGCCCTCCTCTGTCAAAGAGGGAATATTTAACTTTGGAACTCATTAAATTAATTGAAAGGAGCCTCTTTTGTGAATTACCTCATTGGTTTCCTATAGTTGGGATCCATACATGGATATCCCAGAAACTTATAGTCACCTTTTAGATTTAATTTTTTTTAAAAATTGAATTAAAAAATTAGCTAAGGGCCACCTTGAATCAGAGGTAGAATTCTGTGTAGGTGAACAGTTCTCATATACCTAGAGATAGTTCTGTATGTTTTTCTCTGGCCAGAAAATAGAATACCCAGATGCCATTGTGATATGATTTGATTTTTTAGCAGTTTTGCAGCATCTGTCTGTTTGGCAGATTCTACAGGAAGCTTTCGAAGTTGCCTAGACTACAGACCTTGTAAAGCAGGCTCCTGGAGTGTTTTCTTTTCTAGAGATTTTTAATTTTATTTTTTGCAACAACAAGACAGATAATGTGTATTTGTAAGTTCCACAAATAAACAGTCAATTTGTCTATTTGAATAAAAGTGAGTTATAAGATAACCACCAAGCTAGGCAAACAAAATTTCATGAATGTGTTTGATTATACGATACACAGAATAAACAAGAACAGGTGATAATAAAATTGTCATCTAAACTGAATTGGTAACTAAGATATAAAGGATATAAATAAATGTGAACAATGAAAATAATACTTTTCACTTATTGTTCCTCCATAGATCTCAAAGCGCTCTCCAAAGATAAATATTATTAGTCACTTTTTTTTCCAGAGGCCCCCTAGTCCATGAGACCTCATTATGAACCAAATACTCAGCTGGTGTGAACTGGAGTCATTCCATTGACTTTAACAGCTATACCAGTTTGTACCAGTTGAGAATCTGGCCAGCTATCTTCCTGATATGCAGTGAACATCTACATTGACCATTTGTATAAGAATGAGTTTGTAAAATGAGCATTTCAAAGCAGATATCTTGACAATATTAATACAAAAAAATTAAAGATTGAAAAATCAGGTGGCTTTTAGATTTCTGTTGATTAGCAAGTCGTAATCTGCTTTTTTCCTTCTCAATATCTATTGGTCCTGTCTAGTACTCTATGCTCTGTTACACTTCTAAAATTTCACTTTATCTAACTAAAATATTTTTAAAGTTGTCATCTTTGTATGATGTTCAGCATACACAGTAAAAGATACTGAAAAATACAAAATAATTCCATTATATGAATTAATGGTACATTCTTCTTTTCTCCTCACACCCTCTGAAAAGATGTAGCAGAAGCAGAGGAGGGCCACTTGTCACTAACAAAAATTCTTATGAGGAAGCCTTTTTATGCCTCTATGAGACTGAAAAAATTCTGACTCTCTCAGGAGGAGAGAGAAATAAGAGGTGACAAGATGGAGCTTTTTAAAATCAATGAGAAGGTGCATTGAGAACCCCTATTTATCTTTTCTACACACATTAGAACAAGGTAGCACCTAAAGAAACAAAGGCCACAAATGTGAACCTGATAAAAAAAAGTTTTTACTCAATGTGAGCTAATTTATCTTATGGAACTCATTGCCACAATATACTACTTCATTTTTTGTAAAAATTGCTTGTCATAATTTCAGTTTTTTAAAACATTTGACTACCTTATAACATGATCAGAAAAAAAAATCAACAGCAAGATGTGAAAGTTTTTCATGTAAATATAGAATATTCAAAAGTTTTCAGCTAGCTCCATATTACATATTACAATGGGAACAACTTCAGTTCATGGGTCAAGATAAAACATCTTTATAAAAGATATCACTTCTGCCTACATCAGAATGGAAGCTTTACTTAGTTTATAGTTAGAGGCAAGTTCTCTTATAAGTACAGTAGACTATTCCAGAACCATACAATACAAGACTTCTTTCCCTTTCTTCTGAAGCCTCTGGTTCTGGCCACTGTCAAAGGCAGAACATGGGTTAGAAATGAGCTATCCATCTGATTAGTGAGGCAGTTCCCAAAAAAAAGGGAAAAAACATTGATGGAGACATGGTTAACTAAAACCTTGGGCAGACAGAGATTATTAATAACCCATTGGTTGGATTAACATGATCACTAGTAAGCCTTACCTTGGCCGTGGAAACTGCTAAGTCTACTAGTGGGTGGGGGGACTTAAGTTTTTAACTGAAGCAAAATTTACCGTAAACTCAAGAATGATAGAACTGTCCATATGATGATCAAGAAACAGGTGGAAATCCAACAAAAGGAAGTACTTCATCACACAAAGCACAGTGAACCTATGGAACTCATTGGCTGGGATATCGTGAAGGCCAAAACTATATCTGGATTCAAAAAAGAACTGGGTAAGTTCGTGGGGGATTGGTCCTTCAATAGCTATTAGCCAAGATGGTCAGAAATGCAACCCCATGCCCTGGGTGCCCCTAAGTCTCTGAATTCCAGGTGCTGGGGCTGGACAATAGGGTATGGATCACTTTTTGAGTGCCCTCTGTTCACTCCCTTTTAAGCATCTAGCACTGCCCACTGTCAGAATACAAGATACTAGGCTAGATGGACCACTGATCTGATCCAGGGTGGCTATGTGTTCTGTGTTTCAGTCCCCAAGTGCACTGAGACATGTCTTGATTTTGGTTTATATGCAGAGTCTCCTCAACAACTACATACATATACACAGAAGGCTATGGATTTTTTATTGTGTTGTTTGCTGGTACAGGGCAACTGACATTCAATCAGGGTTGACCATTAGTTGTTTTTCTTGAACTGCTTATGAAAAATAAAACCAAACAATTTTGTATCATATAAAAGTTAAGTTTGGGTTCCATTCAAATTGTGTATGGAGGGGGGGGGGGGGAGTGTGTGTGTGTTCTTCCTTTTCACAATTATCCAGCTCATTCCTACTAATTTCATTATTTTCCCAAGCTAAACCCAAACTTATCATGTATCCCCAGAATACATTTTATCCAAAAGTTCTAAGCAACTGAAAGCATGGATTGCTAATGAAAGTGCCATCTGAATCCTTAATTATGGCTCTGTGGTAATAACATACCACTACAATAAATGTTGGCAGCTTTCCTGCATTCTTTCCATCCTGAACTTAATGGACAGTCAGTCTGCAAAATTTTCCAAGAGAACCTAAGCAGGCTATTCCCTAGAGCATCCATGAGCAGTGCCTCGGATAAGTCAAGCCACATCCCAGTGACCAACCCTGCTGCATTATGAAAATCCGGCCTAGCTAATAGGAGCACAAGATGTAAAATGCCACTGCATGTCTGTGATTTACAATATGTCTAATGAGCAAAGCCGATGAAGAGGTTTGTTGTCTACCATAAAACCAGATGGATGTAAGCAGTGATTAGTAGCAATTAACTCCATGCAGCACTAAATAACTTTCTGTCATTAACATACATTTTTCTCCACCCCATTAGAGGTACACAAGTGAGCATAAGGTAAGGAACACTCTATCTGAATTTCAGATATGCATATGTTTTAATGGAGGTGAAGAAAAACCACAAGTTTGCAGTAAAAACAAAATACATATTAAAATGGATGAGGCAGGACTACCAGATACTTTAAAGACATCTTTGCAAATGTATTATCTTCAGAAAATGAGAATCTTTTTCTTACTCTACCTGACAGTTGTTTAAAATGCCAGCATTGGTACCCTAACCCCACACTATGAATGAATCCAGCAACAAGAAGTACCAGTAGGTGATTATATCTGCTTTTACACACTGACGTTTGGGTAATTGGCCATGATGGGAAAGACAGTTAAGGAAGTGTTTCAGAAGAGAATAGTGGTTGTTAATAAACTGACCAACCATGCTGGGCGAGTGTTTGAGACGGTAGCTCAAAACGGATAAAATACATGAGCCGTTAAAACAGGAACCTCAACTCTGTTGCTATGACACTTTTAATCCATTATTTTAACTGTTTTAGGGCACATCTACATTGCAGATTAAGGTGTGACAGCAGCATGGCTAGGTATACCTGTACTATTTTTAATCTAGCTAGAGCAGATAACATTGAGTGGCCAAGACCCCAGAGGAACCCAGCTCTGTACCCAGAATCCCCAGAAGATTTGTAGTGGGATGGATACCAATGTTCCCTCTAAGCTGATGATGCAGCTGAGTAAGTTCCTTGCTGGTTCCCTGACCCCCACAGGGCCCCTTCCATGCTGCCCACTGGCTCCCAAAGTCCATCCATAGCTTGCTCAGCTGCATCATCAGCTTTGATGGAACACTGAATCAGCTGCCTGTGATTTTATAGCAAGTCTTGTGACAGTTGGTATTTTTAAATCCTCAGCTCCTGGAGTCATGTGATTACATGAGACTCTCAGCTTTCCTTTAAGAAAAATAGTAAGTTTCCAGCCCTCTTATTTGTAGAGAAAACCTTGAAAACATGGCCCAAATGTGACCCAAAGCTTCAGAATCAGAAAGCAAATAAAAAAGGCTTGTTTTTCAGAAAAAAATGTTATGGTTTTCAACTAAGTTTCTGGGGTCTGATTTTCTGGGCAGTTTACATCCTCAGGGGTGATGGTGCTGTTTTTCTTAGTCAAGGGCAATACTCTCCCTGCTCTGATTGTCTCCTGACTTACAACTTGTGCTGTCATTTACATCAGAGCAAAGACAGTGCACACGGTCACCACAACGTTGCTCTAATTTTATGCCTGGGCATTCCTATTGCTATTACTAGCATTATACTGGCATAAAATAATGTGGAGGAAACAAGACCTAATGTGTGCTTGTGTATTTAAAAACAACATTTGTATTAATTATAGTCTCCAAAAATACACAGAAAGAAGTGCATGTAACCAAACTGTTCCTGCTTCTTGTAAGTCACAAGCCACCAACACCAATCTGCACTCAGACACCAAACCCCACAATCACAATTAGAACAAAATGTTTACAGGCCCCAGGAGACTAGACTATTAAGTACCACAGGAAGAGAACAGGAGAGAACCTGCCTGCTGGTTCTCCGGCCAACCCCCAGCCACTGCCAGGTGCCTTCCCCACCCACCCACCTGCCAGATCTCCAGCTGCTGCTGGGTACCTTCCCTGCCCACCCACCCACTGGTTCTCTGGTCAAACCCTGGCCACAGCCAGGCACCTTCCCCGCCCATCTGCTCTCCAGCCAGGTCCCCAAATAATCCTCCCACCTGCTTGCCTGCTGGACCCCCAATCACTCCAGCAGGGCCCCCCACCTTCTCCTTACCTGGCCAGGCAGAAATTCCCTGGCCATAGGCTGTTCCCCACCAAGCATGCATCTGAGCATGCTCAGGGGCAGGGTGGGAGATTTTAAACTCCCAGCCTGGCCACAGCTCCCTGGTGCCAAAGGAGTGTGTTTCCCCAGCTGGGGCTGTGGCTATGCATGGGCATCAGTGATACTTGTGCGGGTCAGTGAACATCACTGAGCACCTGCTCACCCACGCAGCTTACAGGGAATATTGGTGGCTACCCCATGCCAAACTTGCAGCTTCCCATCCTGAGTACCACGGTTCCCCTGTTACACAGCTAGATTAAAACTAGCACGTCTGCCTCCCCATACTGCAATCACACCCTAATCAATAGCATAGACATATCCTGAGTGTGCTTGCAGCATTACGTTAACAAGTCCAGCTGCTGCAAAAAGGAAGGTTACCTACCTTTTGTGGTAACTGGAGTTCTCTGAGATGTGTGTCCCCATGGGTGCTCCACCTTAGGTGTAGGCAGGTTCCTGCATCCTGGATCGGAGAATTGTCTAGCCATGTTCATTTGGGATGGTGCATGTGATGAGTGGCTGCCTCATGCTGCTGTTTGGCATCCTCCCATTGCGCATTCACTGCCTAATCCTCCCTCAGTTCCTTCTCAACTCCAAAGTATGACAGATGAAATTCTGAAGTAGAGAAGGGAGGAAGGAGGGTGGTGGAGCAGAAGCACCTATGGGGACACACATCTCAGAGAACTCCAGTTACTGCAAATGGTAAGCAACCTTCCTTTTTCCTACACGTAGTGTCCATATGGGTGCTCTGCATTAAGTGACTACCAAGCCGTATATCATTCAGGAAGGTGTTTCTTCGGAATGCTCTGGTTGTAGGGAAGAGAGGACTGAGAGGTCTACAGGGGCATCAGATTTTCCAGGCTTGATTGTTTGCATAATGTTTTGTGAAAGTATGAGTTGAGGCCCATGTGGCTGCTCTGCATGTTTTGATAATAGGGACACTGTGAAGAAAGGCAGTGGTTGTTGATACCGCCCTGGTAGAATATGCTTTTATGTTCTGTGGTGGTTCTACCCTAAAAGCTTGTAAGCCATTTCACTACAACCTGATATCCACTTAGAAAGTCTTTGTTTGGAGACAGGGTCGCACTTGCATCTTTGAGCTAAGGACACAAATAGTCTATCTGTCGCCCTGAGGTTCTTTGTTGGCTCCAGGTAGAACGTGAGAGCTCAGTGAACATCAAGGGTGTGAAGGATTGTGTCATTTCTGTTGGAACACGGTTTTGGCATAAAGATAGGTAAGTGTATAGTCTGATTTAAGTTGAATGCAGAGGAGATTTTTGGTAAGAATTCTGGATCTGGTTTGAGGCTGACTTTATCCTTATGGAATATAGTGCATGGTGGAGATGCCATGAGACCTACTAATTCACTCACTCATCTTGCAGACATTAGGGCCATGAGCAAGACTGTTTTCAGGGGAAAGTGAGCAAGTAAAAATGTTGCTATGAATTCTAAAGGTGGCTTCATGAGAGAAAAGAGGACTAAGTTAAGATCCCAGAATGGAGTAGGTGGTCAAATTTCAGGATAGATATTTTGAATCCCAGTGAGACAGCGCTTGATAAGAGGCTGAGAAAAAATAGATGGATCAGTGCAATGTGTGTGGAAGGCCATGATAACTGCAAGGTGAACTTTAATGGACCTGAGTGCAAGACCCATCTCTTTCAGGTGCAGAAGATAACCTAAAACTGCTGGTATCAGGGCCAAGAAAGGCAGAATATCATGTTGATCACACCAGCATGAATACCTGTGCCATTTCTGGAGGTAAGTCTTTCACATAGATTGTTTTTGACTATTCGATAGTATGTGTTGTACTGGCCTAGAGCACTACAGTTCCTTGTGTTGGAACCAACCAGGAACCAAGCTGTGAGATGCAATTTTTTTCAGTTCCGGAGGAAGGGTGAGACCATTGTGTTGTGATAGCAGGTCCTTCCTTAGCAGGAGTGTTATGAGTGGTCATGATGACATTTCAGTGAGGAGAGTGAACCACGGGCATCTCAGCCATGCTGGCACTACCATAATTACCATTGCTTTGCCATATCAGATTTTCAAAAGAGTCCATAGGATCAGTGGAGGGGGTGGAAAGGCATAGAGTAGACCCCTCATCCAAGAGCCTCTTAGGGAGCCCTCTCCTATGCCCATCATGGAGCAGAAAGAAGGACATTTATGACTGTAGTAAGTGGCAAAGAGGTCTATGAATGGAAGACCCCACTGGGACAATGTGTCGTGTAATACACTGGTTTTGATTTCCCACTTGTGGTCTGGAGAGAATGACCTGCTAAGGGAATCTGCTATGGAGTTCTTTATGCCTGGTAGGTATGAGGCTGATATCCAAACTTTGTTTGCAATGCACCAGTTCCAGAGCCTCATTGCTTCAGTGCAAAAACCTTTGGAGCATATGCCTCCTTGTCAATTGACATAAAACATACAGGCCAGAGGTGTCGCTGTTGTGGGGCTCCGGGGGCTTAGGCCCCCTGAAACTCAAGGCCAGCCGCCAACATTCCCTGTAAGCTGCCACACCACAGTGGCACATCCCCCCCACAACTCATCCTGCTGCATATGGCTGGCAGTCCCAGCCCCCACTTGGTCGGAAGACACAGTCTTCTGGCCAGAAAGGAGCTGCCCCAGGCTGGGAGTTTCAAAATCTCCCCCGCTGCCCTGAGCAGCAAGCAGCTCCATATAGTTTGGGTGCTCCCAGCTCCAGCCAGGTTAGGGGACCATGGGGTGCAGGGAGGGGTTGGAGACAGCAGCTGGTGGGAAGAGGGTGCAGGGGGAGCTTGGCTTGGGGGAGTGCAGGGGACTAGAGATCTGGCTGAAAGTCAGGTGGGTTAGGGAGGAGCCGGCTGCAGGTCAGGCTGGTTATGGGGGACTGCAGGGGACCCAGAGGAGCCAGCTGCAGCTTGGACGGGTTAGGAGGGAGTGCGGGGGACTGGGGATCTGACTGCAGGTCAGGCGGGTTAGGGAAGGGCTCAAGGGAGTGTGGGGGACCCAAAGGAGCCAGCTGCAGGTCAGACAGGTTAGGGACGGTGTTGGGGTGATGCGGGGGAAGCTGGCAGCAGGTCCGAAGAGCATCAGGGTGACTCCAGAGACCGGCAGGAGCCGACAGCAGAGCTGGTGGCTTGGGGGGGGATTGGGGTTTAAGGGAGAGCAAATCAATAACCTGCCCCCATGGAAAAAAATGATTTTAATCAAAGGGCAAATTCAGGGGGAGCTAGTGGGCAGGTTAGGGTGGGAAGCGGGGGATCAGGCGAATCCAGGCTGGGTTAGAGTGGGAACTGGGGAAAGCTCATTAACAGAAGGGAGCAGATCTCAAGGACCACTTAAGCAAACTGTGCTGTCTAAAAACAGCTTTTTGAATGGAGCATGGGAGTGGGTCTAGGAATGAGGCACTGGACTCCTGGATCTGCTTTGTCTTGCTATTTGACCTTGGTTTAGTCAGACACTCAGTCTGTAAAATATAGATAAGATTTCATACTTGTTGCAATGCGTAAGGGAGAAAAACAGTCAACACTGCAGGGACTTCAAAATAAGGGCCTTCTAGCAAATGATCTGTACTCTAATCCTGGATACCTGAGCACTCTTGTTTTATACATCACTGTGATCGCTTGTACCTGTTTCAAACATTTGCTTAATGAACTCAATAGAATCAAACAAGGGGTCCTGTGGCGCATACAAACTAGCAAATTTATCTATTGCATGAGCTCTCATGGGAGAAAATCCCACTTCGTCAGACGTGTGGGATCTTCTCCCACGAAAGATCATGCAATAAATAAATTTGTTAGTCTTTAAGTGCCACAGGACTCCTTGTTTGTTTTTACTGAACTACACTAACAGGGTTACAGATCATGAGTAAGGTTTAATTTACCTATCAATATTCTTGCTTGTGATAAAATATGCAGACATGTCAACTCCTGCAAATTTATGTGCTTCAGTCTTGAGCCTGTGGAATGATGCTTGTTGTTTATGTAGGCTTAAAGTAAAAGTTTCAACAGATTTATTTATTGAATGGGCTTTCATGGATGAACTACATTTTCAAGCATCTAACAAAGTGGGATTTCTTTTTAGTCTTTAAAAGTGTCACTAGAAATTTGCAGTGGTAGACGCATTTCTGACCTGTACCAGAAAAATAAAGAATTCATTCCTGTAAAGACAAATGTAGCATTTTGGGAAAGGACATCACCAGCAATGACTTGAAGAAAAGAATGGTTGCTTCGCAGTAACTGTGGTTCTTTGAGATGTCTGCACCCATCCTCCACCCCTGCTTGTTTTGATTTAGCATAAAGCGACAGAGGGCTGCTGTAAGGAGTATGGACTGTATTTGAGAATTGTTTATTTTTGACTGTTCCAAGTCAGCCACTTATTAAATTGTTTCAGTTATGTAAATGCATTCAGTACAACATATTAGCTTTAGACATGAGCCGCAGCCTGGGCAAGGTGAGTGGGGCTGGAGGCAAGGGGGTGTGGCTGGAGTGGGGTTAGGGGCAGGGTTCTGACACGGGGTGGAGCTCGGGCCTGGTCAGGGCCTGGGCCCCAGCTAATCTCCATATGTAGCGATGCCCCTGACATAGGCTATGTTGTCTGTCATCATCTTTATGTTACGCTGCCTGATAAGGTTGCGGAAGTGTAGGCAGGCATTGTGAACTGCATGTAATTCTAACAGGTTTATGTGAAGAGTGGATGCTTGTAGAGACCATTTTCCCTGGGCAGTATGATATAAGAGGTGGGTACCCCATTCTATGAGTGAGGTGTCTGTGGTCATTATAAATGAGGCATGGTCTTGCATAAATGGGACACCTCGTTTGAGGTTTTGTGGCTTTGTCCACCAACAGAGAGATTCTTTGAGCTCTGGTGGCACAATTATTACATTGTCCACTGAGTGGAGATGGGATTTGTACTGTCTTGCTAGCCATAACTGAAGAGGGCGGCATATGTAACCTTGCGTTGCCTACTACAAATGTGGTAGAGGCCATCTGTCCCAATAAGATGGATGAGATCTGTGATCATCAAGAACCTGTCATCCGGAAGGAAGGCTCTTGCCAGCCAGGCATCGAAATGGGCCCTAATAAAGTATCGATTGTGTGGAGGATGTGGCTGACTTTGACTCATTTAGGATGAGACCAAGGTGCTGGAAGAGGAGTCGAGTAAAATTGACTGCTTTCATAGCATCTTAACTGATGCATGCCCTTATTAGGCAGTCGTCCAGGTAAGGAAGTATGGTAATCCTTTGCTTGCATAGGTGGGCTGCAACCATGGAGAGGAGTTTTAAGCAGGCTCTTGGGGCTGTTTATAGGCTGAATGGAAGAACTTGTATTGATAATGGTTTGTATCTATAATGAATCATAGATATTTTCTTTGTGCCAGATGTCTGCAGATATGGAAGTAAACATCCTGCAGGTCGAGGGTTGCAAACCAGTCTCCAGGCTCCAAGACAGGGATAATGGAGGAAAGCATGACCACCTTGAATTTCTGAGTTCTTATAAATCTGTTAAGTTTTCTTAGGTCAAGAATTGGTCTCCATCCACCAGATTTATTCTGTGTTAGGAAATACAGGGAGTAGAACCCTTTATTCCTGTGCTGTTCTGGAACCCTCTCTACAGCTCCTATTTGCATGAGACACACAGCCTCCTGGAGCAGGAGTTGTGAATGAGCTGTGGCCCTGAAAAGGGGCAGGGAAGGGTGATGGAAAAAGGGTTTTGTCTCAAAGGAGATGGTGTAACCCATCTTGATGGTGTCCAGGACCCATCTATTCATGGTTATGTCAGCTAAGGCATGATAAAATAAGCAGAGATGGCCCTTGTATAAGAGGTGCATCATTGATCTTGGAGCATTTCAGAGATCGTGCAGACCCTCGACCAAAGCCTCAAAATTGAGGCTTTTGTGTAGGATTTTGAGAGGTGGATGACTGGTTGGATGGTTGCCTATGACATTGCAGTCGCTATCTATTTCATGGAATCTGGTCTTGTTGTCTATTGAATGGACAGTATGGAAGCTGGAATTGGTACCAATGGCTATATGGCGGGTACGTGATGTCTTGTTGTTGGAGTGTATATACTAAATGTCCTGAGGGTGGCTCAAGAGTCTTTAGAAGCATGCATGGTGTCATCTGTTTTCTCTGAAAATAATTTTTTCTTATCGAAGGACAAATCTTCAGTTAGGGCCTGAAGCTGATGTGGAAGATCAGCAGTATGTAACCAGGAAGACTGATGGAAGATGACACCAGTGGCCCCAATGCAAACAGCAGTATCTGCAGTATCCAGTGCAGCTTGGAGGGCTGTTCATAATATTAACTGGCCTTCCTTGATGAAGGTGTAAAACTGTTGCTTTTTTTTGGTCAAGGAACATTCTTAATAAAATCCGCAAAACTTATGTAGTTTTCATGGTTATAGTTTGCTAACAGTGCCAAATAGTTGGCTATTCTCAACAGAAAGGTGGCAGAAGTGTATACCTTCCATCCCAGTAAGTCCATTTTTTATCATCCTTATCCTGTGGGGTTTTTCTATTGAATTGTTGTTTATGGCAATGATTAGCTGCTTCAACAACCAATGAGTTAGGTGGTGGATGATTAAAAAGGTATTCCCAATTTTTGTTGGATAGTAAATATTTCTTACCAGCCCTCTTACAAGTGGGACGGATAGTTGCCAGCGTTTGCCATATATCATTGGCCGGATCTATGAGCACACCATCCATGGGAAGTGTAATTCTGATAGTAGACACTGCACAATTCTGAGTAGCTTTTGTTGAGACTCAGACACTTCCTGCATGGAGATTTCCAATGTGTCCGCTACTCGACGAGAAAGATCTTGGAACTGATGAAAGTCATCTGCTACTGTTGGGGGGGAGGAGGGGTGATGGAATAATTGCTTCATCTGGTGAGGATGCAGAGTCATGAGCTGAGGAAGTACATTCCGGTTCATCTCTGTGATCCTGAGTATACTCAGTCTGTGGTTGTGGTGGGGGAGGCATAGTTGCAGTAGGTGGTCCACATCCTCTAGAAGTAGATGGTCTTGTAGATGATACTGAGACACATCACCAAATATCCCATGGGGACCACTGAGGGTGGCCTGATGGTGGGACCATACCAGGGTGGTGGGTACCATGGCTAAGGTGGCATGGTGAATTGAGTGCAGTTTCTATGATCTCATGCCGAAGATGATGGTTAAGGCAAAAAGGTAGCTTCTGGAAGCTCACTTTCTTCATCACTGGGGAAAGGAATTAGTGATACTGATCGTTCTCAGGTTCTATGGCACAGAGCCCTCAGTGATATCAGAGTGACAGTTTGAAGAAGCTACGTGATCGTCCTCATCTTCCATACTACAGTGCTTTCTCTTCACAGTTCACTTGCGTGGTGCCGGTTCAACAGGTTTTGGTTCTGGCACCAATGCAGCTCTTTGTGGCACAGAGGCAGTTGGCAGTGCTTATGAGGAAGCTTGCAGTGCCGAGTGTGGCAAGGATTCCAGGAGCACAACAGACGGTGCCGGATTTGGTGTCGGCACTGAGGAAGGCTGCGAAACCACATCTATTGGAACCAAGGATGGTTGAATGGTTGGTGCTCAGGGTGCCATCAGTGCAGCTGAAACAGCCAGTTTCACTGGTTTCATTGGAGCTGACTTAGTGTGATGGGCATGGCTTTACTTGTCCTTGTATTCAGGGGTATTGAAGAGAACACTCTTTCATATTTGTCAGACTGTGTACCTGAGGAACCTATTGCCTCTTTGTATGATCTGTCCTTTTTGTAGGTGATGGTGATTTCCTCCTCTTTGCTAAGGAATGTGGAGAAGTTAAGTGCCTCTCTAAAATTTGAGAGGAGTGAGGCTCCAAGGTCATCTGGCCTGGGTCAGAAGCAGGTCTCAGAGACTTTTTCATAAGAAAAAGTTTGAGCCATAGGTCTCTATCTTTTCTCACCCTGGTGCTTACGTTTTTAAAATGGGGGCACTTGTGAGTTAAGGGCTCCTCACCATGACATTTCATGCATTGGCTATGGCTGTCAGAAGCCAGCATGGCTTTGCAGCAGCTTTTGCACCTCTTGAAGCCCAGGGAACCAGGCATGGCTGAGGCAAAAAGGACTTTTTTTCATTAAAGGAACAGTAACTTAACTAAAATTAAAAGTTAACAGTAACACTAACTGTAACTGGGATGAAGTAGTCTAATGAGAAAAAACTACTGTGACGAACAAAGAAAAGGTGTGAGGCTAGCCTCCGTTCAAAACTGTGAGCAGTTGAGAAGGAACTGAAGGAGGATTGGGTGGTGCATCCTCAATGGGAGGGTGGCACTGCAAAGCGGCCTCTCATAACACGCACCATCCCAATGAACATGGCTACATAACTGTCCAATCTGAGACACAGGAACGCACCCTCACCTAAGGTGGAGCAACCATGGAGACACAACTCATAGGAGAACACACCACAATTGTCTGCAATTTGAGAGTCCTGCATGATGTTGCTTGTATCCTGAACTGCTGTATAGGCACAGCCCGGCTGCTGTCTCCTGGAGCCCTCACAAACTGTAGATGCGTGTCTCAGAGCCAGAGCCATAACACTCTGTTTCTGCACCCCTTGCAATTAGTGGTGCTTGAGGCCAGCGCTGCAAAATGTGCCTTTTAATAGAGCAGCTCTATTGAGCCACTCTGGTGTGCCCTGTGCAAAGCCCCATTCGCCCCACCATAGTTCAAGGTCTGCTCAGAGCCACCAAGTCATCCCAAAAAGCAGCAGTTTCAATTATTACAACTGCGTATTTTTTTAAAAATAATCTTGACAGAGGTTGGCAACAGGTCTTAAAACACATTTCTTTCCAAGGTCATAAGGGACAACAGAAACCCAGAGGAAATTCTGGCTGAGATTTTAGCTACATCTGGCTAATTTCTATACTTACCTTCTCTTCAGCAGTACGTGAACTATTCCAGTATGGGAATATAGGAATTGCCATCCAACATAGTCCAGTGTCTCACATGGTGGTAAGTACCAGATGGTTTGGAGAAAGATGAAAGAAGCCCTTACTGACCAGTTATGGAATACCGAGCCTATGGGAGAAGTTTCTTCCTAATCCCAACTACTAAATAGTTGGTTCGCATCCATTCCTAAGCACTAACTTTTATAAGTGTGATTTTTAAAAGCACTCAGTGATGAAATAAATCTACTGTCACTAGAGTTAGTCGTAATACAGAGCCAGCTCAAGAGGCCATGGCACCACAAGCTGGCTTTTGTTTTGGCACCTCCCCTGCTCTGGGGGGGGGGCAGAACCTGGCCTCCACTCTGGGTCAGCTCGCCCCACTCCCAGGGTGGGGAAGAGCCAGCCCAGATGTGGAGCAGGCCAGCCCAGAGTCCGGGCTCTGCTCTCCCACCCCTCCTCTCGGCCAGCTGTTCCCCACCCTGAGAGCAGAACAGGCCAGACAGGGACTGAGCTCTGCACTCCTGCCCTGCCTCTGGGCTGGCCTGCTCCACCCCTGGGCCCGCTGTTCCCCGTCCTCTGGGCTGGGTGAGCCAGCTGAGAGCAGGGGCTTAGTTTCAGCACCCCAAGCCAGTGCCTCACTGGCTTATAAGTAGAGTTGGTCCTGTCCTAATAAACAATAATGCTCCATAGTTGAATAGCGCTTTATATTTATAATTCCAATGCAGCTTGCAAAGGCTGACGTATTTTTTTCCCTCCTTTTCAAGAACTTTGGTTCAAAGACTAAAGGTTTCAGACCCCACATGCCTAACGTTAAACTACTTGATCCTCATTTAGGCTCCTAAACTGGTCTGTCCTGATTTTCAAAAGCTTAAGGTCATCCAACTTTCCATATTAAATTCAAACTTTTTGGTCCACTAACTATAGCGACTAATAGCACAACAAATCCATGTCAGTCCTCACTAATTATGTAATGCTGCTCTAGGAGTGGACAGAGGATTCCTTCAGAAATCAGAGGTCCTACAAACAAGCAGTTCATTTGGCATCAGGGGAGAAGCCAACACACGCTGACCAAAAAGCAATGAAATCTAATCGAGTGTGTTATTTTATAGAACTGAAACCCTGGTCTAAGGCAGGGTGGGGGAGCCTGACAGAGACCAGGGGCATAGCCAGGTGCCAACCCATTTGGATATAAATTCCACCAACTGCAGTGCCCAGCAGCAGCACGAACTTTGCCATTGCGGTTGCCAGGCTGCCCAGCAGCCAGTGGGCACAGCTTTGAGCAAAGCAGAGCCACCAGTGCCAGTGCCTCTACTCCACTGATGGCCATGGCCTCTGGCTGCTGGCTGGCCCTGCATCTGTGGTAGTGAAGTTCATGCAGCTACAGTGCACAGGCCTCATCATGCCACATTTCCCCTTCCGCCTCCCACAGCACCATCTCTCAGGGTTGCTTCCAGTCGCACGACCGGAAAAGTACCCTTCAACAGACTCCACCCAGCAGATGCAGGGGCCTGACCAAAACCCAGGGAGCTGACTATGCCCCTGATAGAGATGAACTTAACAAAGAAGAAGGGAAATGTCCTATGATTTATCTGAGCTTATGGAAGCAATTCAATGCTGCAGCATAGAATAAAACACTGACATTTAAAACAGTGCCCCCATATGTAGGGGAGGAGGTGCACTTTACCAGGGCCCAGAAGCCCTGAAGGGCCGAGTCCAAATTGAGGAATTGTGGCATGTATGTGGGAGAGAGCCCTCTTATAAGTTTGTACTGGGCCTGAAAAAATACTGTTGCTCCTGTATGTTAGAGCAGTAATGTAGTACTACATTCATAAAGGAGGCATTCACTTCCCGCCTGCAAGAAAGAAAGGTGTTTTGCACACAGGAACTGCCTACCCCAGCAAAGATAATTTCTCTGGCTACCATGGAAGATCACGAACACAGGGAGGTCAGATGTTTTCTTTTTAAAGAGAGCTTGCCTTACTGTAGGGGTTTTTGCAAACTCTTACAATTCTCCAGATCTTCCTTCACTGGCTTTTCTCCCTTTGAAAATAAGGATGCTGAAGAGAGGTGAGGATGGCACACGGTGAGAGGGAGGGTGAAGTAAAGAAGGCTGGCATGTGATGGTTTGAAACGAGCAAGATGTTAAGTGATTTTACTTTTAATCTTTCTTTTTACTGCGAAGTGAGCCATTCAGGCATTGCTTCTTCTAAATTTTCCTTGCCTCTTTCAGGGAAGCATATTGGGGCAGAGCTCACCAGCTGTCTGCTTCCTTTGCCTTCTGCTACCATTATCCTAAGGCACCACCCCACCTTCTGGCCCTCCAGCTTGTGGTGGGGGGAGCAAGGGGAGGGGAAACTAACTCATTCTTGCACACATATCACACAGGAGAAAAAAATGGAGTGACTCCAGATAAATATTCATACAGATAGAACATGTGACAACAGTAGACAGATACAGTATATTGATAAAATTAATCTACATATTTGCATAGAGCTATAAGTACCTATACAAGGAGAGAATGCAATATTACCATGCAAGGATAAACTCTAGCTTACCTTGCAAGCTTAATAAAATCTTTGTCATTAAACACTCCATTCAGAAATACAGACTTTCTCTCCCCAAGTCTCAGTAGGATTTTTGAAATGCAAAAACTCAGCCAAATCAGTTGAGTCAGGTTTGGAATGACTGCAGTTTCACGGCTTTGTAAGCTCCAAGTACTTACAGTAATGCAGAAGTCAAAGCCCTAATGCCCTGTACTGTATGGGGGTAGTTGTATCTATTTGCAAAATATCCAGCATATAGATGTGTACATGTCAACAGCTATGCACATGCAGATGGATTAAAGGGATATGGAGCATGAATATATGTATTTTTTCCTGTCTGCAAATTAAAAGGAGGAAGGACATTCAGTTAGATGTTAAAAAGAAATGAACAATTAAAGGAACATTTCTATTTCATCTGACTTCTCCTCAAATATGTTTCTCCTATTTGGGAGTGGGAAGCGTAAATCTTTCCAGAGTGACACCTTTTTATGCAACCAGTTATATTCTTCTTTTTGTCTTAATCAACCCTCTCTGTAATGACTTATTAGCTGGGGGGAATACACTGGCTGATTTCTCACTGTTGACAACACTGACACTTAGCATATGTGCATTAAAGGGGCAGGGTTGGTTTTGATTTTTTATGGTTTTAAAGAGCACTAAAAAAAGTCAATATCAAGGCACAGGTGAGAAAGATGAGGCTTCTTGCCAGAGCAGAACTCCAGGATGCTATCAATAGAGTTTCCATCTTTAGACATGTCATTTTTGTGAAGGCTTCCCCTAATTTCATTTGCTCACTCTTTACCATTCCCAATTCTGTGTTGTGGGTCAAATTCCCTGCTGCCGTAAAATGCAGGCCACTCCACTGACTTTGCTCATTTGTACTAGCAGAAAATTTGGCCCTTTTTCTTGAGATGCTGCTGGTATTCAGACATCCTTCTATTTAGATTCTCCTTGGCCAACAGACCTGCCTTCCCTGCATCCATCCTCATTTGTTCCAGGTGTCTTAGGTCTAAATGTTGCAAGGGGCAGAGCACTCTGGCCCTAAATCAGATCAGAGTGCTCAGCCCCTTGCAGAACCAAGCCCTTAGACAGTCACAGTGACCAGGTTTTCCATAACAGACCACCCAAATCTAGCCCAAAATTCTTCATGAAAATATCAGCTATGCAATCAGATGTGGTACAGACATTCAGTGGAAGTCACAAGTGGCAGGAATGAGATGTGGATGAGGAGAGGTAACAGTCCAGGGGTGGCCAAAATTATGGAACTCAAGAGCTGCACAACTCGATTATTAAACCTTAGAGAGCTGCACTGAGGCATATAATCACATACATTTACCTACTCCAAAATTACTAAGTTTAAAATTCTTACATTTTAATTTTATCATAAAAACAGGGCAAATATTGATCCTATTAATGTCAGATTCTAATAATTACTTAAGGTTACCATGAAAACTAGGCCTATACGGTAAAAACTTAGCTGCTGCTCGATGTAGAAGACTGCATTCTAGTGGCGAGTTTTTTAAAATCTGGGCAGTAGCTTGTCAATGTAGTACGTAAAAGCTCTCTCAGGTGCTGATCACTAAGTATTGCACAATGTTTCAATTTAACAAATTTCATTGTGGAATACAGTGCTTCACAGCAGTAAGTTGTGCCAAAAATTGAAAGTAATCTATATTCAGTTTTAAACTTTTCTCTCATTCTTATTTTCATTTATTCCTATTCCACATCATGTGTAGGACTTGTAAAATACTCACTGTTTAAAATAAAATCGTGAACTGCATTAGGGCCTATGAGAAAATCTAAACATGCTGCGGCTTCTCCGACCATGCCACATTTCTCCTCCCGTCTCCTACCATGCTGCCGCTTCCCTGCCATCCCCGACCACACCACACTTTCCCCATGTCTATGATCATGCCGAGCTTCCCTGCTGTCCCCAACCATGCTGCCACTTCCCTGCCATCCACCACCATGCTGCGCTTTCCCCATGTCTGTGACCCTTCTGCCACTTCCATGATGGCTCCGACCATGCTGCTGCTTCCCTACCATCCCCGACCATGCTTCCTCCTAAAAATAGGGTGTTCCCGGACATTCCAGCAGACTTTAACCCCTGTAAGTAAAAAGCCAGGCAAAATCATGTATTTTTAAAATGCCTGCCGGACAGAGGACATGAAGGTAAAAAGGAGGACATGTCCTCCTTTCACCTGACATCTGGTAACCCTAACCAAGGGGGACATTTACCTTACACACAATGGTGGGTTACATCAACATCTCCTGCTCATCCACTAAAAAACCACCAGAGCAATGGTACCCCTTCGTCATGATTTACATGGCCTGTGGTACGTTAGGAAAATATTCAAGGCAAACTGTATAGTGGGTTTGCAGGTTCTGGGTGTCCTTGGATAGGCAGAATAAATTATAAGAAATTTGAAGCTTTATTTACATTGTTCAGGCCGTTCAAAGGAACTATGAATATACATCCCCTGTCAAATTAAAATACAGTATCACAAATGAACTCCATGAATGCTACCTAGTTGTTGCCTTAATTCAAGATAACAGAAAAAAATGCCACAGCTAAGTATTTACTGCTTCACCCCTTAATGTGGAATTACCTTGGTTCCATAGCATTTCTTAAAGTAACAGGCAACAAAGAGCCTTTAAAAAGAAGAATCACATTTTATGCATACATAAAACTGAAATTCTTTATACAATTCAGATGCTTAATGACATAAAACCCAGAGGAAGGTAAATACCAACTGTAGATATCAAAGTATGTCTGAGAGATGAACATGGTAGGGGAGGATAAGTGTGTATGCAGTGGGAAGGAAATCCGGTATGGAACAAGGCCACTTGTTGGAAAAATTCTGGACTGAATCATGGAATTCAAACTCATCTAGAATATTCCCAAAAATATTAGGAACTATGAAGGACTGTATATAACGAGGCTGTCCTGAGAAGCGGCTGAGCAATGCTTGGCAGAACTAGGCACAGAGGCGTAAACCTTTCTAATACGGAAGCTGTCTGGGCACCAGGTGGCCACGAGTACGTGTCAGAGCATCCTAAAGACTGCTCTAATATATACCACTGCAGAAGCCCAGTTTCAGCTGCTGGGGATCACCTGGATGTAGGCCAATACCTCATGGACAAACTCAACTCAAATAACCCTCCACATCCTGAAGACCTCCTCCAGCGGCTGGTTCCTTCAGCCTTAGCACTACTTCAAGCCAGCACACTAGTATCTAGCAACCTCAACCTGCCATGGACATAGCAACCAGCAGTGGGTCTAATATTTTTTTTTTTTTGAATTCTGTGCTTATAGTAACAAATCTGTGACTATTTATATACTGTTGCCAGTTGAACTGGCAGTGGGTCTAATATTTTCTGCTCAAAGGCGTGATCCAAAGGCCATTGAAGTCAATGGAAAGATTTCTATTAACTTCAGAGGACTTTGCAACCTGCAAAACAAACGTAGAGTCCTGTGGCACTTTTAAAGACTGACAAATCTGTTAGTCTTTAAAAGTGCCACAGGACTCCTTGTTTGTTTAGCTGAACTGGACTAACATGGCTACCCCTTTGGAACTTACCAAACATGCAGATTTCTGTCACTTGAGCTGAAGGAAAACCTGAGTAACACAAAGCAGCATTAGGCTTTCTAGTTACTAGAGAGCAACATAATCATATACGTGTGAGCATTCCATTCCGGAGAGGACTCCTGTACATCCCAACACACAACCTGTACATCATAAGTCAATAATTAAGAGTGGCACACACGCATGCACAATGGATGCCTACACATACAGTAAGTATGCAAATACCTATGCAAATCCATTGTAGCAGAGTGTTTAGGCGCCTAAGTTGTGCTCTCAAAAATGTGTGTGCTCCCCACTGACGATTTGGTCTTTTTTATAGAACTAAGAATATAATTCCCTAGACAAGCACAGACTGATGCAGCACAAATGAGTCAAAAACTTTCTGAGGCAACATTTTTAGATAAAGTTCTAGGCTCTTCTAAAGATAAAGCTAGAACAAATGCAGTCACAGTGCATGCTCAGAACTCTTGTTGTTAATAGGCATGACAGATCAAAAAGTACAAGACAAAAAATAATAATGTATTGGGGTTCATACGCACACTCCTCCAAACTGCACAAAAGTCTTGTTGGCAATCCTAAATCCTGTCATACAGCTCAATAGAGCTTTACATATCTTAGAAATAATCGACACCGGAGCTAATTGCCATTTATGAGCCAGATTTTACTTCCTTTTCTCATGTTAAATAGTACCTTCCTCTGTGCGCAGTCCCGCTGAAAGGAACGGGACTTCCTGCAGCATCAATTACTCTTCGCTGGGCTTCTTTTCCCTGATGACAGCAAATTCATTGCCATTAGATCAATCATCTGGATTGACTGATCAGGTCTGCGAAGACTCATTCAGTCAATTGGGAAGTCAATCCCTGAATACCACCCTGGCAACTGGAGTAGCACTGAGACAGAGGGAAGACCCTCCCTTCAACTCAGAGCAGTGGACATGCCAGATATAACAAAATTGAAGGGAGATATACAAGTTATTCTAAGGCTATGTCTACACA
>ML681966.1:79312672-79403645 GCA_007922195.1 Podocnemis expansa
TGTGGCCATGCCATTCCTTATTTCGAAACAACCTCTGTTGTTTCGAAATAAGGAGTGTGTGTGGACATACCCTAAGTAACTGGCATATTTCCCTTCAACTGCCACCAAAAACAGCAGGCAATGTACACCTGCCCATTGTGAACAGAGGTATCAGAATTGGACCCTATATAAAAAGAAAGCTGAAATAATAAAAATTTACATCATCATTTATATTACCCTACACCTAGAAGCTGCAATAATGGACCAAGACCCCCATTGTGTTAGGTGATGTACGAACACAGAATAAAAAGAATCCAGGTTTTCAGAAAGTTTGTGCCATGGTAACACTGTATTTAGCTATGAGGAAGGAGTAACAAGAAGGACAAACAGGACTAGACTAGAGGATATGAACAATAAAAATAGAGAATAAAATCCTAATGTCTCTTGTAGAGCCAAGGATATGTTAGGAAAATCCATCAGCAGTGAGATTTACTGATGCTGTGAACTGGGACTGCACTGCCTGCTACATCTGCAGCTGATCATTTAGCAGAAAAAAAGCACAGTAATAATAGATGCAAAAGACTACAGAGCTCAAATAGCAATGCAGCAAAAAAAAGCATCTCTGTGTAGGCATCCTCATTAGAAACTGGATTATAATGATGTCTTTGGAATAATTGACAGTGATGACTGTCTGCAACTTTTGAATGATATCAATCTGAAATTAAAAGACTTCAGGAAAAAGGTATAAATAATTCCACTGTATGCATGTATGGTGATGCTAATTATGTTTCTACCTAATCGACAGACCAGAAAGCCCTGCCCTTTTATTTGTGCATTGCTACTTGCTTTAGAAATCAGCTGTGAAAGAGATTCTGTAATTGCAAGCTAGTTGTGCAGAATAAATAAGCCATTATTGTAATGAGGACATTTCTTACTGAGGATATTTTTAAAAGACAAATTACAAACTGCTTATTCATGCCAGTCCAGCATCATGTGTCTGTCACCTGATTTTAGATTTTGAGCTCATTTGGATTCTGCCCAAACTGTCCTAGGCCAAGTCTGCACTGGCCATGGATTTTAGTGGCAGTCGAAGGCAGATATGCAAGCTATGTAAAATAACTTGCATATCTCCCTTTGACTGCCTAATGCCTTGTTACAAGGTCATCTTCACTGTGCTAAGTAGAAGGAAAATGCCTTTCCTTCAACTCCAGAGGTGACCTTAAGCTATCTGGGGTCCTACACGAAGGCCCATCGTGGGGCCCCCTACAGGATCCCCACTGGCGACCCCAGCCCTCCTCACAGCTCCAGCTCCCCCTAGCCACACCGTCCCCTTGCAGGCCTAGCACCATGCCTGGGCCCCAAACTCCCCATCCCCACCCATGGCCCCAGCTTCCCACAGCCAGCTCCCTGTGGTCCTGGCATCCTGCCACGAGCCCCAATACTGCCCCACCACCCGTCCTTGACCCAGCTGCCTGCCATATATCCTGCAGGGTGAGAAGCAGACACAACTTTTGGAGTAGGTGAAGAGGCCCCTTACTGCTTGGAGCCCTAGGCAGGCACCTGCTTCGCCTACCCCAAAAGCTACCTCTGTTCAACTCAGCACTATTCTTCTTGAGGGGGTTACTTACCTTATCAACTTCTGGACCGACTGAGTAGATCTTCACTGACTGCCCAGTTGATACAGAGAGATCGAAGTCACAGCAGCAAATTTGCTGCTATCAGTGTAGACCTGGCCTTACATGTGGTACTGTAAGAGCACAAGGTTGTGCCTGAAATGATAATGACATTAACTGACAACACACACATAATTATGTGCAACTGAATATGAAAATTTATCCTTAGTGCTCCCGGGCTCCTCCACTTCTTTTAGAATGCAGGGTCAAATTCTCTGTTGGCATAAATGGATGAAATTCTGCCAAAGTCAATGGAACTGTGCCCTTTTACACCATTAGACAACTTGCACATAACTGTGTACTATAGATTTTGAAAGTTGCTGGCCTTGCTTTTACTATTTCATATTTAGAATACTTCAGGTACAACCCAGTCATGTTTTCTAGACTTGAAACGAGAGTTGCATATGTAGCAGAATTTTCACTCAGCACTTAACTTTCTTCAGCAATGCATTTTTTTCAATCACCTGTTTCCTTCTAGCTACCAGTGGCAAGGAGGCAAACAACTTTACCTACGCTAATATGTATTTTCACATCTGGCACCTGAATTTGACCGCAGTATTTCTGAATTGTTCAAACACCAAATTATTTGAGTTACACTTATCAGTTGTATTCAGAACTGCACCAGTTGTTTACCCTCAATGTTCATCCTATTTACACAGCCTAACCACCTCTACAAGTTTCTTCATTTGTATTCCCATCATACCTCGGAGTCAGGACAAGGTCCCCATTGTGCTAAGCAGGGTACAAAGATAAAAGATGGCCCATGCACAAAGAGTTTACAGATATTAATATAAGACAAGTTGTGATAGAGGCTACAACACATGGATCACTGAGCAAGAGGAGAAAACAATGAGACAGTTTTGGTGAACTTGATAAGAAGTGGTACTGATGCAGCGGAAGCATACCTGTTCTTGAGGTTTTTTGTAAGCATCATAGCAAAGGAAAGTTTTATGCAGAAATTTCAAGGAGAGTAATGAGGTCACTTTGTGAATGTAACAGGGAGCTCCTCATGAAGAATAACATGGAAAAAAGCATGAAGGTGTTTGTTTAAATTTTCACGCACGTGGACAATAGGGGCTGGCATCATAGACCACTCCTAAACTAGTACAAGGCTGTTGATAGAGGCAGTCAGCCAAAGAAGATATTTGTAGCTCCCAGTGGGCTAGGGTAAAATCTGGGAAAGGACTAGAGTCTAGAAAGCAACAGCAACCCACAGGTTAGGGGAAAAACTTGAATTTTGCAGATTTTCAGTTCTTCCCCCCTGTGAGTATTACTGAATATTATCGTATTTAAATTCCACAAGACATCATCTGGAAGCATCATGACTCTGAAAAAGCCTAGGTGGGCAAAGGGAAGATGAGAGCAATAACATCACATGGTTGCTCCATAAGGCCCTGATTCAGCCAAGACCTCTGCAGATGTTCTACTTTATGCATGTGACTAGTCCCAATGTTATTCACATGCCTTGTGTTAAGTACATGCACGATTCTTGGTAGGACAGAGGCCTTATGGAGTAACCATATGATCTTACCACATGAGCACATCCTAATCTTCTCTCCCTTTTTTACAATTCTTAGGGTGCATTTCCTAGGACAGTAAATCAACTGAAAGTTAGCAGAGAGAGAGACAGCGACTTCCGCTTTTCTCATTATACTCTGTAGGCTCCATTCCTACCCTCTTGCACTTCTCCCTTTTCCTTCATTTCCCCTCTTCTGCCCCCACTCCTATCTCTCCTTTCCTGCCATATCCCATTTTCACACATTCACCACCAACCTATATAAAAGACAATGCAGGAGCCACTGGCCTCTCTTCCCACTTGACCCATGAGTGCTTTTAAGTTTCATTTCCCAAGAGAAATAATGTGAGAGAAGTTTCATCCACCAAACTGATGTTCACAAACAAGAACTGATTGCTACAAAACACCACAGTTATGAGAAAATTGCCATCCAAACCCTAAGCCACACTGATGCTAAAGCTATTGCTATTCATTTCCAGTCAAACCCTTTGTTTGCTGTCTTAAGGGACATGGCAAGATCTCTTCTGTACTGCTGCACAATTAAAGAACTCTGCTGAGCTACAGTACCATCCTGAATTTTAGAATTCATCTGTGGTGCAACTCCTCTGAAATCAGTAGTCATACACAGATTAAATCCCTCATGATCTGTTGTCTAGTCACAATCAGTGAAATTTTACCACATTGCCAAACTTAAAGTCTCACAGAGGGCCTAGGTTGAAGTCTGTAAGCAAAACAGTTGTTCAAAGACCCTCTGCGCTGCAGCAAGAATCGTTAAAAGTGGCTCTGCTTAGAGAAGAGCCAAAGGCAACAATTAGAACCGGTCAAAAAATGGATTTAGAAATTAATTTGTGTTTTTACTTTCATCTCCTTTTTCTCCAACTTTTTATAGGTTTTTTGCAAAATGAAAATAAAATTTACTGTAGATGAAAATCTGGGGAAAAACAAATTCTGAAACCAGAAATTTGAAAGAGAAAATCTCCATGCATCTAAAAGCAATTTTGACACACAGACAAAAAGGGTTAAAATGAAAAATTAACAACCAGTTCTGGCTGCTACAGAAGCAAAACGGGAATGAGATGTGTGAAAGGCCACATACTTATGCCAATGGAGCCTCCTCCCTGAAGCAACAACCTCCACAATTTGTGGGGATGCCAAATTAGTGAGGGCAGGTCACAGAATGATCATCTCCTGTCTCAGGTTGAGGAAACAGATTTCATCTCCTCAGACTCTCTCAGTATCATATGCATCGAGGCCAAATAATCAGCTTTGTGTAGATGGAGTGAATTTCATCCCTGTGGTCCATCTCTCTCTAAATTATTATAAACAAAAACCTCTTCTTTATCAATAGTCCAGGAGTTCAATATTTAAAGTGGCTCCTGAAAACCAGTTGTTGGGCTGGTAAAATAATGGTGTTTTTTATCAAAATCAATACTTTTTCTTTTAAGACCAAGAAATCCTGTAGAACCTCACAGTTATGAACACCCTGCAAATGGAGGCTGTTCTTAACTCTGAAACATCCACAACTCTGAACAAAATGTTATGGTTCTTTCACAGGTTTACAGGTGAACATCGACAATGCAGCTTTGAAAGTTTATGATGCAAAATTAAAACACTGCTTTCCCTTTTATTTTTTCTAGTACTTTATGTTTAACATAATACTGTACTATATTTGCTTCTATTTGTCTCTGCTGCTGCCACATTGCATGCTTCCATTTCCAAATGAGGTCTGTGTTATAAACATTAGAGGTTCTACTGTACATCACAGTCAACTTGTACAAACAGGCACCCCGAAGTGGGCTCATGGTTGTTAAAATTGTCAATTCCCCCAGCTGTCACTGAAGTCAAAATGGGAGCAGTTGGGTGTTCAACACTTCGAAAAACCAAGCCACTTATCTATATACCTATCTAAACATTTAAGACACTGACATTATCTAGCACTTCAGTCAGTCAGATTTTAAATACCTCCAGTGACGGAGCTTTCACCACTTCCATTCATCAGCATAACAGATAGCCTCCCAGGGCCACTTGTACATTTTATATATATATATATTTAGCCTTAAAGGGATTCAACTGCACTGTTGTGCTAGCCGTCACTAGCAGTGCAAATACAAGTCATGTCATCGCATTTTGTTCCTAATTAGCATGTGCAATCACCTGACCCCAAAAAGCAATTCATGCAATTAAACCACAGAACTTACACATGCATATTTTCCACCTGGACATTGGCAAATATTTTCAAAAGTGGCCAGTGATTTTAGGTGCCTCATGGCCTGAGTGCCTTACTTGACACATGTTAAAGGGGCCCAATTTTCAGAAGGGCTCTGTTCTAAAATGAGGTTCCTGGGAGATCTCTCTTTGGGAACTGAAAAGGAGGCGTCCAAATCACTAGTTGCTTCCAAAAATCTTTGTCATGATGCCGAAACAATTCTTATTGTCCTTCATTGTGTTAGAAACATTTTGAAGAGAAGCACCCAGGATCAACTGTTTGCAGCCATCTTAAAATACTGACTCATGCTTGAAATTGGTATCTAACTGCCATTTAATAACCAGTTCCAATACTAGAGCTCACAAAGGACTAAGCTGATTTTTTTAAAAGGCCGTCTCAGCAGTCAACATGGTCAACAAACGCACTGTGACATGCAGTGCTCCATGAATTCCCATTGCTAATACAAATGTTGTATGTTTTACACTTCAAGAATGATTGCTTTGCTGAGCATTTAAAAGAGGTAGGGCAATAGAATAGTGGAAACCTACTTTTCTAAAAGCCGCAGTCTTTTGGTTTCTTATTTGTCATGAGCAATATGAAATGTTGCACAGTTATCTTCTAATGTCTCTGAACTGAGTTATTAAATAAATGACTCCATGCAGGGTAGAAGCGGGCCATGACACACAGCTATTTACACTCCCAAAGCAAATTCAGATGGATGAATGAAGCTGACACAGTGCATCCTCATCAGTATATTTGTTAGCCTCGTGTGGCTGCTCTCAGAGATCGTCTCTGTTATTCAAGCCCAACCTCATGCTAAACTCTGGAGTCACTGATGGAAAAAAGACTAATGGGAAAATAGTGCAGAAAGTGTACATTTCTCAAAGCAGGTTCATTCAACAATGTGTGTGCTGCTGTCGGGGAGGGAAAGGGCACAGTTAATTAAATGGGGTTAGGTGATTGATTTGGTACAAGTAAAAACACTGACGTGTTTCACTGTTAACATTTGCTAGTCAGCATTGCCCTCTTATTGTTACAGTAGCACTGAGGCCCTGTGCAAGACCAGTTTATATTGATGAGACAGACAAAGGTGGGTGGGGGAAGAAAAAAATATATTGTCATCACTGTTGCACTGATGGGGAAGTGAGGCATAAAGAAACTAAGTGGCCTGCTCAGAGTCAGCCAGAAAATTGGGAGCAGCACTGGAAACTAAACACAGATCTCTTCAACTCTAATCTAGTTCCCTAGCTGCATGACCATCCCAGAATAGCATAACACAAGAAGCATGGAAACACAGTAAACCACTTCAGTCACCCTGGGTGAACGTGCATTTTAAGAACTCTTTCCAGGACTACTGGTCCTTTGCCACCCCTAGAGGGTTCATGTCTTTCTGATTTTGCCAGGAGAGACTGTCACATGATCCACATCTGTGCATCCCTAGCATATGATCTGTGCAGCTTTTCTGTTCGCTTTTGCATGGTAATGATGACATTTGATGCCAAATGTGCCCAGCAGGGTTCCTTTATGAAAGTTCATAACCTAATTACCATGGTGCCATGTTTTCTGCAGCATCATGTATGTGTACCTATGTGAAGCAGGTTGACATGAGTTGGGAGGGAAGGGAACAAACAGTCATTTTCTAGCAGCATGTAAACAGCCAAAGCTGCGAGCAAGCACAGAGGCTGGAGAAGTGCATAACAAAAGAATCACATCAGCAAGGAAGGAGGGGTTGAGGGGGGAAATGAAAAGTATTGCAGACACTGAGAGGGAAAGAAGGGAAACACCACCTTGGAAGCAACAAAAGATCTTGGGGCCTACCCACATGGCCAGGAGGACCTAAGCTGGCTAAAACACCACCAAGATCCAGTCTTATGGGTAAGAATAAGGTAAATAGTCTAAAGAGTAATCTTGGAATAGTGTTGTTAGTTTAGCATGCATTTTACTCCTTTTATTTGACTTGTGGCTACCTCTGACTGCATTATTAAATGATTGCATATTGATTTGCTATATATTCACTTAAAATCATATTCTAATCAATAAACTAGTACAGTAGTTTTATCTAAAGCTATGTGGACTTTAGAGGGTATGACTGAGGGAGGCTGGGCACAATCCATTTCAATGTTAAATGGACGGATATGAGTCTATGGTGATCAGGGGTGGCTCCCAATCTCTGTAGGATGGGGGTTCCCAGTGCAGTGTCTGAGGACTGAAGGGACCATCTCATAGGTGGCCAGAAGGTGCATCCTCGCTACCTGTGACTGATTACACACAGGAGATTGGTGTGGACTGACTCAGGAGTGAGTAGTCACCAGGCCAAGCATGGTAAGTCAAGGTTCAGGCACGGTCACAGCAGCACACCAGACCAGATTCTGGAAGTGGCCTGTCACAGAGGTAAGCTCATAGGTCTTAGGGTTCATTCACTATTACTACAATGCACTGGAACCCACAGAGCATGTTGGATTTGGAATACTTTGACCTGAACTTTAACAGGCACCAGTTGTATTAGTTGACAATTTATTCTTTCATGATGGTTCCCAAATTCCTTAATCTTCTGGCTTTCTCCATCAAAACAATGTGCTTCATGGAGTCAGAATTTACTGCTTGAGAAAGATTTTATATTGGCAGCCTTAAAGAATAACATCCTCAATAATACAGAGCAAATAATAGACACAGATGTGGAGGCTTCTTCTTGCTAACCCACTCAGTGTTCCTCAATCCCAGCTCAAAGGAATACCTGAAGAAGAGAGTTTAGTTTTCCTGCTTAGTCAGACCTTGGCCTCTTCAGCAAGACAAAATTTTGTATGGAGTTTGTTTGTTTTTCTTTTGTAGTTATTGGTTTCGTTTGTTTTTGCTAAGCAGGCATTTAAGCATAGAAAACAAGCAAAATTATTAGATTCATTCCAGAATGATCTGCAAATGGTGAAAAACGTTGATGACTGCTAACTGGGGCTGGAGTTGAGCTGATGAATTAGAAGTAAAATTTTTCAGTATTTTTCACTATCCCTCTCTTGGTAATCCAGTCCGCACATGATAACTTCTTGTAAAATTACCAAGAATGTGCAGGCTTGAAAACCACACACACGCACACACACACACGTGCGCGTGTGCTTATAGAAGCCAAAAGAACTTTGGCACAACATAGAGAGGTGGCTGTCAACAAAAGCAGATGGTCAAAGAATTGGGCAAACACTACTAGTTTCATAAATGAAGTTTTTGCTTTCATTGTAAATGCCACACTTAGTTAACCAGCTTCCAGACAAGATGATAGAAGTAGCCAGTTGAAAACAAGCTTTCTGCCAGGTTTCTGTGTTTTTATGACAAAACTAAAAGTCCACAGATGGAACAACTCAAAGCTCATTCTTAAACAGGTTGGTCCCCCCCTTTTTCCCCAACTCTCTAAACAACAACAACATATTGCATTGAATACAAGCAACAACGATAAAAAAAAAATAAGGAAATAGGGTAATATTGTTGCTATAGTTTCAATTGAAAGGACATCTGTATTTTTTCCAAGGTGGCCTTCCCTCTTCTCCAGTATTAAACTTGTTCTGCAGCATGCTTCACACAAAGCCTTGCAGAGTTGTACACAGCGATTTTAATCATTCCGTCACTCTCATGTGAAATCCTGCCTCCACTGACATCAACAGAAAAATTCTGAGTGAAATCAACAGGGACAAGATTTCACCCAGTGTCTGCAGGCCCAGCCCTTCTCCCCTCATGGCTGGAATACCCCTTTAATTCTCCAACAGACCTGATGTGATAAAGATGCAGAGGAAGGCTGCTTGTCAGAAAGACCCTCTCTGCAGCACATGAGGTTTGTTGCTGTTTTCTTGATGAAAGAGCTGCACATTCCTTTGAGATGGCCAACTATTCATTTGTGGAAACCAACCTTAAGAGTATCAAAAGGTGGAGATAAGGGAAGGCAAATACGGCATTAAGTAATAATAATTATTATAATTAAATCTTCATTTGAATTGTAGTTGCATCTTATTGGAATAACAAAATCTAAGAAGCATGTGAAAATTTCTCCTGGTTTCCATTCAAAGGAGGCTGCCTAGTGAGGCAATGCCTTTGAAGTAAAGTATCGGTTGGTTACTTACCAGTATCTGTCCTTCTTTGAGATGGGCTGCTCACATACATTCAGTTACAGGTGTGTACGTGCCGCAGCACACGGTACCTCGGAAAGTCTTCAGCATTAGCCTGTCAGGTCAGGGCAGACGGCCAATGCCCCCTCTGTGCCGCGACCACGGCTATATAGGTGACTGTGACCCTGACCCTCCCAGTCCCATATACCTTTGCCAACTCCATAGTGTGGACAGTGGGAAGGGCCTGAATGTATGTGAGCAGCCCATCTCAAAGAAGGTTGGTTACTGGTGAGTAACCAACCATTCTCCTTCGAGCGCTGCTCACATCATTCAGTTACAGGTGACTGCTAGCTGTACCCAAGGATGGTGGGAGGAGTTACAGTCTACTCACACTGAGTACAGCTCTGCTCAAAGCGGCATCGTCTCTAGCCTGCTGGGCTATGGTGTAGTGCATCGTGAATGTATGTATCGACAACCACGTAGCGGCCCTGCAGATCTCTTGGATCGGGACCTTGGCGAGGAAGGCCGTGGTAGACGCCTGGGCTCTGGTGGAGTGGGCTCTCACAGTCCCTGGGAGAGGCGTGTTTGACCTTCTGTAGCAGTCTTTGATGAAGTTTACAATCCATTTGGAGATGCCCTGAGAGGACAGTGGGAAACCTTTCATGCATTCAGCAACTGCCACGAACAACTGAGAGGCCTTGCGGAAAGATATTGTGTGCTCAATATAAATTAAAAGCACTCTCCTTACATCCAAGATGTGCCACCGTCTCTGGTTTTCTGTAACCTGGGGGTCGGGATAGAAAACCTGCAGGCAAATTTCTTGATTCATGGGGAAGGGAGTGGCCACCTCGGGCAGGAAGGAAGGATGGTGATGGAGGACCACCTTGTCTGGGAAAAATGTCGTATATGGGAGTTCGGAGGAAAGGGCTCGGAACTCTGAAAGCCTTCTAGCTGAGTGATCACTACCAGGAAAGCCACCTTCCAAGATAACACCAGCAGAGTAGCTGAATCCAAGGGTTCATAGGGTGGCTCTGTCAAAGCCCATAGCACAACATTCAGATCCCACTGAGGGGTGGGCTTATGAAGGTGGGGAAAGAGCTTTTCCACCCCTTTCAGGAACCTGTGAGCTATGGGGTGTGAAAAGATTGGGGCACCATCAACTCTTTGGTGGAAGGCCGAAATTGCCACTAGGTGGACTCTTAGTTAGGACAAGGATAGGCCTTTTTCTCTTAGGTCTAAGAGATAGTCCAGAGTCGTATGGATTGGTGTGGAGATAGGCTCTATGTCTTTGTCACGGCACCAAGTGAAGAAGCGCTTCCACTTCGCCATGTAGGTAGACCTGGTGGAGGGTTTTCTGCTACCAATCAGGACCTTCTTAACCCTATCCGAGCAGCACCTGTCTTGCTCACTGAGCCAGAGAGCATCCAGACCATCAAATGTAGGAGACCTGGGTTTGGGTGCTGAAGGTGTCCCGAGTCCTGTGTTAGGAGATCCGCCCACTGAGGGAGGCGGAGTGGGGTTCTTATGGACATGTCCTGCCGGAGTGGGAACCAGTGTTGTCTGGGCCAGTCCAGAGCTATCAGAATGATGTGTGCTCCGTCCACCAGGACCTTCAGTAGCACTCTGTAGATCAAGGGAATTGGCGGGAAGGTGTACATCAGGGCCCCCAACCAACTGAGGAGGAAAGCGTTGCTGAGAGAGTCCTCCTCTTGACCCCAGAGGGAACAAAATTGAGGACATTTGCAGTTTTGTTCCATGGCAAACAGGTCCACCTGGGGGGTTTCCCATCTGTTTATCAGCAGGGAGAATACCTTGTTGTGAAGGGACCACTCGTGATTTGCTAGGGGTTTTCTGCTGAGTGAGTCCGCTAAGCCATTGTCTACCCCGCGTAGGTGTGAGGCAACCAGCGTAAAGTGGTGATCTATCACTAATTGCCAAAGCTTGCATGCCTCCTTGCATAGGGCCGAGGAGTTAACCCCGCCCCCCCCCCCCCTTGCTGGTTGGTATAAAACACGACCATTGTATTGTCTGTGAGGACCTGGACCGTTCTGTCACGGATTTTGTCAAGGAAGGTCATGCAGGCCAATCTGATGGCCCGAAGCTCCTTCACGTTTACGTGGAGGAGTTTGTCCTCAGGGCTCCAAAGACCCTGTGTGGACAGGCTCCCAGATAGATGAGCTCCCCAATCTGAGTCCGAAGTGTCTGTTATCAGGGTCACTGAGGGTTTGGAGTCCCTGAATGGAATACCCCCTCCATCGCGAAGCGGGGATCCCTCCAAATTTGGAGGGACTCTAGGGTGTGCTGGGGGACCAAGAGTATCTTGTCCAGACGGTCTCTCCATGGCTGGAACATCATGGAGAACCAGAGGTGGAAGGGTCTCATCCTCAAGCATACTGTCCGGATTACCGCGGTGGCAGCAGCCATGTGACCCAGAAGCTGCATGCACTGGTGCGCTGTGGTTAGACCCGGCGCTTGCAGTTCCGTAATGATGGTGCAAATGGACTGAAATCTTGACGGGGCAAGGATGCCATGCCTTGTCGAGCGTTTAGTCACACCCCTACGAATTCTATGTCCTGAGTGGGGTGGAGCTTTGACTTCTCTGTGTTTATGCAGAAGCCAAGAAACCTGCAGAGTTTCACTACCAGGTCAATGTGAAGTTGCACTTGGCAGCTTGAATTGCCCGCTATAAGCCAATCATCTAGGTAGGGGCAGATTCTTATGCCCCTCCTGCGTAGAAACGCTGCGACCAGTGCCACACATTTTGTGAACATCCTGGAGCCAGCAATAGCCTGAAGGGGAGAGCAGTGAACTGATAGTGGTCCCGTGCCACCATGAACCTGAGAAAGCATTTGTGGTGTGGTCGAATGGCTATGTGAAAGTAAGTGTCCTTTAGGTCGAGGGCTGTGAACCAGTCTCCTGAGGACAGGGAGGGGACAATCTGGGGCAGAGAAACCATGCAGAACTTTATTCTCTTTATGTGCTTGTTTAGTGCTCTGAGGTCCAGAATAGGCCGTAGGTCCCCGCTGGGTTTGGAGACCAAGAAGTAGCGGGAGTAGAACCCCTTGCCTTGTTCTCTTTTGGGGACTCTTTCTATGGCCCAGAGGGAGAGGAGTTTTTGGCATTTGGCCTCGAGCCTGCTCAACAGTTGCCAGTTCCTCAGTGCTGCATGAGGGGGTGCTTTCCTGTCCCGCGGGATTGAAAGGAACTGGATACAGTATCCTCACGCCACTGTGTCGAGGACACACTGGTCTGATGTGATACGGGTCCACCGGGGGGCAAAGTGGCGCAGGCGGTGGGGGCAAAACAGGGGCCCTGGAATGCTGCCCTCGAGGGGACTGTCAAAAACGCTGTTTACAGCCAGACGAGTGGTCAGATCCCTGCCCACGCCTTCCAGACTGCGAGGCGCTGAGTCTTCTCCCTTTACCCGAGTGGTTCTTGTCCTTATCCAGGTCCCTAAGGTGGTGCTGAGGAAACAGGAGGGATCTTAGGAACTGACTCTGCAGCTGAAGCTGCTGCTTTAGCTGCTGTAGCTGCTGTTGGAGCTGTTGATGTGGTCTCACTGAGCGCCTGTTGGGTTGCGGAGTGTATACCCCAGGGATCGAAGCGTAGCCCTCGAGTCTTTCATGCCATGGAGCTTTGTGTCCGTGGATGGGGCAAAGAGGTCTGGGCCCTCAAAGGGGAGGTCTTGAATAATCTCTTGCATCTGTGTGGATAGGCCTGAGCCTTGGAGCCATGCCGACTGGTGCATGACGACTGCGGAGGCCATAGTGCGGGTGGCTGTATCCTCTGCGTCCCAGGTTGCCACCAGAGCATCCCTGGATGCCCTCTCTCCCTCCTCGAGCATTGCTTCAAAATCTCTCAGGCGCTCCTCAGAGATGGCTATGCGAAAGTTTCACATGGCCTCCCCCAGGTTGAAGATGTAACGCGTCATTAAGGCTGAATGATTGGAAATACGTAGCTGAAGGGCAGTGGAGGAATAAACTTTCCTTCCCAGGAGGTCGAGCTTCTTCACCTCTTTGTTCTTGGGCGTGGAGCTCAGCAGGCCCTGTCTCTCCCTCAGGTTTACAGCATCCACCACCAAGGACCCTGGAGTGCGATGATGGAATAAGAAAGAGAACCTCTCTGGAGAGATGTAGTATTTCTTATCTGCAACTTTGGACAATGGCGGAATCAAGGAAGCTGTTTGCCAGCGTTCCTGGACAATGCAGTATACTCCCGAGTGCAAGGGGAATCCCACCTTCACTGGAGGGGCTCTACGACATGCATCAAAGAGGAAGTAATCTTCCTCCTGGATTACTCCTAATTTCAGTTTTAGGTTCACCACCACACAGCAGAGGAGGTCCTGCTCGACGCAGCAGTCTCCCTCGCAGTCAGCAGACATGTCAATTAGGCGCTCATCAGGTGAAGAGGAGGATTGGGCCTGCGATCTACTACATTGTGTAGAGTCAGGGTCAGGCTCATCGTTGGAGAAATCCGAGGACTCCAGCAGTGGCGACGGGGCATAGGGAGAGGAGACGTCATCAGTTGCTGTACTCAGCCAATCGAGGGTCTACTTGTTATGAGGTGATCTCGCTAGAGACGTAGGTGCCATGGGGGGAGTGGAAACTTCTCCCTGTATCCGTGGTCTTTTTGACCTCACTGAGCTCGGGGATACAGAGCTCTTGCGAAGCCTCTTCCTCGGACGCTCCTCCTGGTGGGGAAGGAAGCAGTCCTTGGAGGACAATCTGGAAGACCCTCCTCCTGATGTCTGGGAGTTCTTCAGAGGAGTGATGGAATGGGGTTTCTTGCCCCTCTGTACCAGACTGTGGTACCGGTGGAGAGCTGGGAGGTGCCGTGCTTGGTACCAGTGTTGGGCTACATGCCAGTACCGGTATTGGCGTTGAATTGTCTGGCGGTACCACGTCTGGCATTACCAGGCTTGATGCAGTCGGTAGTGTGGGGGGGCGGTACCATGTCCTGCGGTGCCAATGAAGATGGTGCCACTTTGGTCCTTTTCTTCTTCTGCACCGGAGCCGGATTTTGGTGCCCATGGTGGGCTGTCAGGGTTGTCTGTGCTGGTACCCTTCTTGGGACGGCTGAGAAGCTGCCCGGCAATGAACGAGCTCAGTGCTGGGGCAGTACCATGGCAGGTCAAGATTTCAAGCCTGGTACCAACGATCGGTGGCGGGGATCCTGAGCCTGGGCCAATCAGGGGTCCAGCAGAGTGCTCGTGGCTCAGCCGGTTTCTGGGGTGGTAGCTCCACTCCCTGAGATTAAGAGGAGGCAGTGCTCCCTTTCTAATCGAGTTCTCTGCTTGAAGAACTGGCAAATGGAGCACTCCGCCACAGGGTAGGACTCACCCAGGCAAACGAGGCATTTCTCGAGCGGGTCGTCCATCGGGAAAGCCTTGCAGCACCCTAAGCACTGCTTGAAACCAGGCATCTTGAATTTCACCTGAAAGATGGGCACTTGCGTTTTGCAAGTTTACGCTGATCTGAAACCAACGCTGATGGCGGAAAAAGGAACTGGGAGGGTCAGGGTCACAGTCATCTATATAGCCGCGGTCGCGGCACGGAGGGGGCATTGGCCGTCTGCCCTGACCTGACACGCTAATGCTGAAGACTTTCCGAGCTACCAGGTGCTGCGGCACATAGACACCTGTAACTGAATGATGTGAGCAGCGCTTGAAGGAGAACCTTGCAGTTACACAGCACAGAGTCATCAGGAGTGTCATTGTCTCTGTTGCACCTTTATAGCTCTGAGATTAAATTCACACTGGAGCTTGCAGGCCAAAATTTTCAGAAGTGATTCATGATTTTGAACAAACAAGGAGTCCTATCTGACAAAGTGGGATTTTCTCCCATGAAAGCTCATGCGAAAAATAAATCTGTTAGTCTTAAAGTGCCACACAACTCCTTGGGGTTTTTTTGCTGGACTAGACTGACACGGCTATCCCTTTGGAAATTTAAAGACTAACAACTATATTTGTTGCATGAGCCTTCATTGGAGAAAATCCCACTTCACAGCTGCCCCTTTGGATCTGGGCATCATGATTTTGAGTGTCCCAGTTGAAACATTTGAACGGGGCCCAATTTTCAGAGAAAGCCAAGATACCAGCCTCTGAAAAAATAAGATCCTCTAAGGTGTCCCAAACCAGGCACTCAAGATTGCTAGTCACTTTTTAAAATGAGGGTTGCAGTGACTTCAAACAGTTAACATTTAACAATGGGACCCACACTGTGATGCCTTTTTTCAGAAGAAGAGGATGAAATATAAAATTTCATTATTTTCAAACACGGAAACAAGTTGATTTGTCTGAAACTGAAAAAAAATTGTTTCCTCAAAGAACAGACAAAAACTGACAAATTCATATTTTTGTGAAAATTTATACTTCCTATGAAAAGCCACATTCTGGTTAAAAAAAAAAATCTTCATTGGCTACTAACAACCCATTGAAGTGTCACCAAGGGAGAGGTCTGATGTAAAATCAACATAGCTCCATTGGAGTTGGTCCTAAATGTCTGGTTTCAAATAGTATTAAAATTACCACAATACTGTAGTCAGCTTTTGTTGTTGAAATAAATCCATTTAATGCATAATCATTTATTTCAACAAGAGAAAAATAGCATTCATTTGTAGATTAGCAGTGGCAGAACAAGCAACATTTACATAAACTGTGGAATGGGTTTAGACAAAGAGTTATTCCACTTCCCGTAGCTCCCTATAAATAGAGCAATCCATACTCAATAAACAGAGCAAGGTGTGAAATAAAATACTAGATTTCTACTTGCTTTTTATAGGTCATTATTGTCAGGCTGTAATTAAAACCAGTGGCTCAGAAGAGTTTCATACCTAGTGCTATAAGCATGTTTAACAAACCTAATCAAATACCGTAAAGCCTGCAGAATTTTTCATCTGGGAATGTCAATTTCCTGGAAGGAAAAGAATTACCTCATTATTGCAGATTCCCTCCTTTTATCATTGATGGCTTTTTAACTTTTTGACTGTTTTACATTTTGGTTGTAAAATATATTCTGGGCAATTCAGAGTGACTTACCGAAACATAGCTGTAGCAGATTCCTGTCTTTTTCTGTATACCTCTCACACACAAAGCTTCCACTGGAGTGAGATCTTATGAAATGCAGGATCAATGACTCCAATGGAGATTTAGTTGTAAGTGTGCCCTCATTTTTTATTGCATGACTTCTATGGTAGGATTTGTAAATTCCTTTATGTATATGAACAGCACCCATAGGGGTGCCGGCATAACACACAATTACATTATTATTTACCCACTGAATGAGTTCTGACATACAAATTATTACAGGCAGCTAGGCACCTAACTTTCATTGCAATCAACAGTGGTAAGGGGCACAAGTGCCTTTAAATCTGATTCTTGGTGCCTATCAAACTTTTAGTGCTGTTTTCTGACAAGTAACAAAAACAGCTTTACTCTTGATTTACACGAGTGTTACTGAGTCTAGTCCCATTGGTCAAGGTTTCCAGTGAGATTGCACACAAACTATAACATTAAGCATATAAGTAAATCTTTGCAGAACTGAGAAGAGATGTTGGACCAGTTTTTACAGTGGAGGTGTTGAGAGCCATTGAACCGAACTGTAGACCTTGTATATAAGAGAAACCACTTCAAGCCAGGGAATGCAGCACCACCACCCACACCTATAATTCCAGCAGCTATTGAACTGGGTCCTGGACAGACAAGGGGTAGCGAAAAGGCATTCCCTTTTTACAGCTGGGAATAGCACAATATAATAGTCTTGCCCAAAGTCACGTAGGATGACTATTGTAGGGCAAAGAAATGAACCTATATTACTGGAGTCCCAGTTCACTGCCTTAACATTACCATCTTCCCACCAACCTGCTCCCTGCTCTAAGCATTTCTCCCATTCCCCTATGTCTCCATCCCAATATCAGAACATCCATTTTTAAATCATTCAGTTCCTGGGAGAGTTTTCATTGTGAATTGTAATGTTCTACTGGGTTGGGTTGGGGGCTTTTTTTGTTTTCAGCTTACAGATTTGCATTTGGTGAGGAAAAGAATTATCAGCAGTAACTGCAGAACAACTTCAGTTTGAGTATGTTTTCTGTGCACAAAGCATCCATTACAATGCTGAGTAAAGTGCTCATTAGCCATCATGAATACTATAAATGGTGGAGGTTAGTTCACTGAAAACCTGACCTTTCTGAATATCATGCCTCTAAAAACTTCTCCCCGTGAACTGTGTTGTTTGAAATTCTGGTTAATTGGGAGCCAGTGTCTCTCAAAAAAACCCACACACAACAAACTTTGTCAGATACAGCACTGTGCTGACAGTAAATGTCACTATAAATTGTAAGTGACATTAACTCAGCGGAGTGGCCATGCTGAATTTCCCGTTGGTCTGCAACAACCATTGTTGCACTATCCTTGTTAATGGGGATCTCCAAAGTTCAACAGTTGTAAATAGTAAATTGAGGAACACTCATTTAGTCATGTACTCTTAGCCTTTGGCCCCAGCAGCAGGTTAATTATTTACTACGATGCATAATGGAGACACTAAATGAATTAGCCATGTAACATACAAAGCAAATCAGTTTACGTTGTAGTTGTAATTTATGACCAATAGCATGCTGTACCATTCTGATGAACTCAGACTAAAACTAGGGATGGGCCAGATCAGTGTTTACAGTCTACCCTTTACTCTGTCAGAATGTGCTGAAGAGGAACACTGATCCAAGTGCCGTGAAATTTTGGTAAGTTCAGATTCACAACTGTTCAATTATAGGCAGATGAAAACAATGTGCACAGAGATGATGGGGAGATGAAGGGTCATGTACCCCCTCAGATTTGCTACTTGGCTTATACCTAGCATGCTCAATAATACTACTCAAGTGGCTGTCCTCACTCTGCCCCCTCACTAGCCATAGACACAGGTCATCTTTGAGCAGAGAGCAGAAGTTCAAATCTAGATCCACTGTTTGGACCTGAAATTTTGTTTCTGGGTCATCTCCAGTAAAAACATATATCTACAGTGACCAATTTGGACCCAAGAAAACCCTTTCCAGTTTAAAAAGCTACATGTTCTAGAAATGCTTAATATTCTGCTCAGACATGCCCTGGATGTTAGTTTTAGACAAATTCACTCCCATACACACAAATTTGGTAATTACAATTGTTCATTCCTATAACACAGGAATTTTAAAAGCAATTAAAAATAAATCTAAAAATGGAATTGGATTGCCAAATTTGCCAAAGGGTCTGTTGTCCCGAAATAATGCAGCTTTTTTTATTTTGAAAAGGAAAGTCTATGCCAGACTTTCTTTTTCAAAAAAAAGTAAGTTAATAGATGAGATGGGGAAGATTTTGGGGGGGGAAAAAAAGCCTTTTCTGTGTCCAGGGATGGCTTTTCTTGAAAAAGGTAGCTCGAAAAAAGCTTTCTATTTTGAAAAAGCTGGCCTGTTTAGTTTTTTTGAAAGAGTTCTCCAGTATCTCAATATACCAGAGTGCTTTTTTGGAATCGCTAAACCTCATTTAATATAAAAAAAAAAGGGCTTTTTCAAGCTAGCTTTTTCGAAAAAAAGCCATCACGGGACACAGAAAAGGCTTTGTTTTCCCTGAAAAATCCTCCCTGTCTCATCTATTAACTTACTTTTTTTTGAAAAAGGAAGTCCAGCATAGACTTTCCTTTTTGGAAAAAAAAAGCCATGGTATTTCGGGACAACGAGCCATCCCCAGACTGTTGTCCCGAAATAGCATTTTTTGAAAAAAAGTTTTTTTGAGATAATTATTTTGAAATACTTACCCCGAGAAAAGTGTTTTCAAACATGCTGAGTAATGTAGACATAGCCAAAATGAATTGTCATCTTGCAAAAAATTTCAAATTTCTCATTTATTTTATATCTGCTTTCCACTTATTCATTTCCATTCTGTTTCATTACTTGTCTTCCATCCATTCCGAAATTTTGATATGATCTTGCTCAATTCAACCTTTAAATTTACTGTAACTTGAACATATATGCACACACATCACATGAGAAATTAATTTCTTCATTTGTAGATTATTAATTAATGTTAAGAATATATTTGTATTGATATAAACACGTGGTGCTTCATGAGAAGGGGTCAGATCCTTAAGTGTAGCTCTTTGTTTTGAAAACAACAGAAAGGAATCCCTAATTGTCACCCAAAAGCCACTTTTATTCATTTTAAAGCTAATTTTAATTGAGACTAATTTTTGAAGTTAACTGAAAAGAAAATGAAACTTTTTGTGTATGCTGAATGACATGCTTCTGTAATATTATTGCATGCTATTTGAGATCTTACTTCGCTTCTTTTCTTTGCATACATAGCACAAATTATTATAGTTAGTATGCCTTTATATATTTATTTTTTAAGCTCAGCACCACAGGTATGGACAGCACTTCAGAGGCAAAAGCTGCATCAGGTCCTATGTTGGAGAACATGTAGGCATTACAAAGTGAGGGATGACAAGCTATGGGCAGAAGTGCTTTATTCTTACTGTGCTGATGTCTAGAAGATCCAGTTCAGGGAGTAGGACCACACAGGGCTAGTCATTGTCAACACAAAACAAAAACATGGTCTTTCCCTAAAAAGCTTACAACCAAAGTATAAAATGTGCTAACATGTGGATACCACAAACAGAGAGCAGACCACAAAGTAACAATGAAACCATTATTATAAGCATAATAAACAGCAGTCACAGCACACCACATGGCAGGAGAGAGAAGTTATGAGGGTTAAGCTCAGAATATAAGCACAAATAGATTGTTTGTTTTTCAGTTTCAATTCCTACTACACTATAACAATAAAATATAATTTTCAAATTGTTGGGAGCATGGACGCTGGCAGGCCACGCCTGTGTTCGCAGCATGACCCCAGAATTCTGTGCACTATGGAAAAGTACAAGCATGCTAACCCTACGCCCCTGGCTTGTGGGAGAAGGGATCTGGAGAAGCTCAGACTCCCCTTTCAGAGGAAGTAAACAAGTATATTCATCATTATAATGATTGCTAGAGATATGCTAAAGATATGCTAAACTGTATAAATAAAGGACACCGGGATTTTCCCGGGACGCTTCTTTGCCGTGATCCACGACTCTGCCTGGTTTCTTCCCGCATCAAATAAAAAAAAGAATGATAGAAGTCTTGAAAATGATGTTATAGAAACCTCTACATGTATTAAGGCAACAAACCCTGGAATGTTGAAAGCTCCTATTGATACCTGCTCTGATTTAGGCCATATAGTTTCACATTAGAGCAGTACCACCCAGGAGCAGCTCTGGGTTGGATGTGCAAAGGGAAAACTCCTTGAATTCTTCCTTCAGCCATTAAGCCTACCCCATGCTCAATATGTACTCATGCTAGGGCCAGACACAATCTGGCCTTGCATGTATTTCTGACAATATGCACAACCGAAGACAGTGGGCTTTTAAGTATAATTAGGCTTGGAAGAATTAGATTTTTATTGGTAATTGTCAGTCAACATCAATTTCACCCTACACACACAAAATGACGAAAATATTTCTATCAATGGCAACAGAAATTTACAGGTAGGCAGAATTTTAAAAAAGAATGCTTTAGAACGAATCAGAGTTCACTTTAAGGATATTGACTTTGTAGATTTTGACATGTGATGTTGACAATTTGTATCTCAATGGTTATAAAGCTTCAAGATTTTGAACCTCAGCACCTATTTATAATTAAAAATGATTATTGTCTGAGTCTTCTCTAGTCTGACCAGTCCCCATTTTCCCACAACAGTGAAAATGTAAACAGATAAAAACTAATGTTTAAAATAAGCATTGATATCAGCCAAATTGTACAAAAACCAAAACTGAATTCTGCCAAGCCTATATATAATGATGAGCTATGGCTGCTTATATATAGGCACTATGGTAGTGTCACAAAACACACATCCATGCACCCCTGAGCTATGATCTGTGAATCTTTTCTGTTCACTTTTGCAATGTAGTTGTATGGTTTGACACCAGTTATGCCACACAAGGTTCCTTTCTGAATGCTGTACCATTCTGTTATGATATCATGTGTCCTGCAGCATCACGTATTCATGCCCATGTGAAGCAGGTTACATGGCTCAGGAGGGAGGGGGACAGACAGAACTATCTTCCAGAAGCACATAAACAACACAGAGCTGGAGAGGTGCATCACAAAGCTGATGTAAATTCAATGGCCTACCTCAGGTGAGACAAAAGAAATCACAAAGCAGCAGAATGAGAGGGGTGGAGAAGAGACTGCAAACAAAGACAGACACTTTAAACAAAGGAAAAGTGGCTTGGTTTTGGAGGGGGAGAGAGAGAGAGAGAGAGATCATCTTGGAAGCAACCAAAAAGTTGTGGGCCTGCCCACATGGCCAGGAGGGCCTAAGCTGGCTAAACACAATAAGGAGCCAGTTTTGCGGGTAAGAATAAGGCAATGGTCTAAAGTGCAGTCATGGAATAGTGTTGTTAGGTTAGTATGCAGTTTATATCTTTTATTTACTTGTGTTGACTCCTGACTCCTTTATTAAATAACTGTACATTGATTTTCTATATACACTTACTTAAAATCATATTCGAATCAATAAACTAGTGCTTATATTATCTAAAGCTGTGTGGAATTCACAGGGTGAGAATGAGGAAAGCTGGACACATCCTTTTTTGTTAAACAGACGGACATAAGTCTGTGGTGACTGGGGAAGGGTCTGAATTTTTGTAAAATGGGGGTTCCCAGTGTGGTGTTTAAGGACTGAGGGTGCTCACTTGGGGACCATCCCATAGGTGGCCAGAGGATGCACAACCACTGCCTAGGACAAATTACATGCAGGAGGCTGGTATGGACTGACTCAGGAGTGAGTAGTCACTTGGCAAAGCAGGGTATTGGGGTTCAGGAGTGGAGATCAGGGGTGTTGCAGCAGCACACTGGACCAGAACCAGGGCGCAACCTGCCACAGGTAGGCACCGAGATCAAATGCAAGACCTTCAGCACCAGTGGCTGGGTTTTACTGTCTTTAATGGTCAGGATCAGGTAAATTTCTATGTGAGCTAAGGAATAAATTCAGTAGAAAATATCAGAATCTCATCCTTTGTGGAGTCAACCACTTGTGAAAGAATTCATTCCAAGCAACAAGGAAACTCTCCCAATTGACTTCAGTGGGTTTCGAGCAAGGTCTAAAAGACCGTTTCACATATACATGTAGCCAGAATAGATTAATGCAGTACTTTTTCCTCCTCTCTGAATCTTTGTCCACAAGTTTTGTTATATAAATAATATTTGTTTCAGCCATCACTATGAAATGCAGCTGTTTCTGATGTGGAATGGGAAATCACAGCTCATAGTAACCATACAAAAGAGTTGTAGGATGAAGAGAAATGTGATAGTCAGAAAATCTGTAGGGAGGATTTGAGGTAGGCAGAATGTGACTAATTTCATTCCCCACTTAACTTTATGTCAAAAGTTCTTCATAATCTTCTAGGCCAAGGAAAAACCTGGAGTCAAACAGATCACTGTGACACAGTTTGAGTGTCCTGTTCAGATTTGTTGCTAACTTTGGAGATGTTAACCTGATTTACCAATACAATTGATATCCCCATGAGTGGTGAGAACAGTGATGTCCCACATGCCCACTGGAGAAAAAAAACCGCCTTTGTTTCAAGGGCACTAAGCAAAGCAGAAAGCAACTATGCATAAATTAAAAGGGAAACTTTTGGAGCTATCCATGAACTGCCAAGGTTTCACCACTACAGGTACGAATAAAGAGTTGTGTGTCCAACAGGCCACTCACTCACTCATGCCCATCTTTGGACCTGTCACAAGTATTCTTCTACTCAGCTTCCTGTGAAAAGCAAAAGCTGGCTCTTATTGTTCACCCACACCCTTTGATAGCCACTACAGAAAGTCAGCATTACACGTCAATGTAGAAAGCTTGCCTAGATTCCCCTCTGTCATCAGGTACTTGAAAATTTTTACCAGAGGATCTTTTCTATTTTGGAGAAAAAGAAAACACACCTATAACAAACTTAAAAGAGCGTGCCAAGTGTTTGGGATATGGTGCAGCAGTGAATAAAACACCAGGAAAATGAGCAATGCTTCTGGCATCTCATTCCAGGACAGAACCGTAATGCTCTTTTTTGCCACCCCGGGGCACTTTCCAATCAGAATGTGCCCCTTCCCATTAGCAGTGCTTAGAGCCGGCGCTGCAAAGCTGCCCCTTTAACAGAGCGGCTCTATTGAGCCACCCAGGGCTTTGCCCCGTTGGCCCCACTGTAGTTACAGCTCTGTTCCAGGGGAAGGTAGCTACCAGTCAATTCTGGTTGCATATTACAGAGTTCTGCCATATTTATGCCGCCTGAGTTTCATGTTATGTAGACACCCTGATCCAGCATGATTCCCAAAGTCAATCAGATCAAGTCCTGAGTTTGGCTTGGAGGCCAGAGTCGCACTGAGTGGTATGGATCTGATTGTGCCATTGAAAGAAAGGCAAATGTTTTTTTCTTTTATCAGACTGTGTTGCTGACATCCAGATGGTGTGCTCTTTTATTTACTTGGTGATCTTTCTGCTTAAGGTCTTAAAGGTCCAAACTCCCTATCTAACTGTAGAACAGAGTTCTGCAGGATGAAGAATCTTGCAATAGTAAGGCAAGAAAAAGGTTCCATATCCTGACACCAGACACTCAGATGATGCCCAGATAACACATTTGAGCCTCATCCCCTATGTGCACCACACACACACCCCTTCCTCTCCACATATGTCACTCCATCTCTTATGCTAGAACAAACCTATTTCTCTTAGCATGAACTGAATTCCTACAGGAGCTCTCCAGAGTCGAGTGACATTATTAATCTTGGAGAAGATTAAAAGCAGAGAGCAAGGAAAGAGGAGAGGGGACAGTACTTTCAGATCAGCACTGCAAGGTCAGAGTCTAATATAGACTATGAAACTGTTAACAAAGTAACTTAAATTTAACAAGTCCCTTGGGGGAAATAATGTACATTCCCTTCTATCCTGTCTGTCTCCTTTCCAGTCATCCCCCTTCTCATCTCTCCAGTGAATCCTGACTGGGCCAACGTGCCTCCAAAGCTGTAGGTAGCCTCCAAATCATGAGACACCCCCGCCCCCTGCAGTAGTGCCACATTTGCTGCTTGTTCCACAGAGCTAATTGTGAGCTGTTTCCCACTGCCTGAGACACCTCTACGGTTAGTAACGTGGGCATCATGGGAGCCCACAACCTATCCCCCTTTATCCCAGCTCTGCTTGAGGTTTAGTGGTGGTTTCCCTCCTCCTTGTATTTAACTGGAAACCTGAATTTGCTGTTCCCCCACCAATGCAGAAAGCCTTCTGGGGTATGCTGTATTCTGTCCTGATTTCACCATGCCATAGACTCAGCCCTTCCCATTCTGCCACTCCCGCTCCCTCCAGCACACACAATATGCAAGGCACAGGGATTTGCTGCACAGGAAAAGAGACCAGGAATTTTTCAGAAAAAACAACTTTGGGGGCAATTCAAAAGAACGACTAAAACTGAGAAAGCTGTGACCTGCTCTCACACAATCCTCACAGGAAAGAGTGGGGGAAAATCAACACACAAACATTTGCTCAGCACCACCCATACAACAGAGCTTGACCAATCCCAGGTGCCATATTGCCATGGCACCCAGGATTTTGCCTCTAGTGCCTAGCTGAATCACAGTAGCCGGGGGCAGGGGGAGGGTAAATGCCCCCTTGGTGCCTAAATAAAGAGCCATCTCTCTTTCCCCAGCTGTTGCCAAAAGTGCCCCTGGCAATGGCTTTTTTTTTTTTTTTTGGCAGTGGAGGGTCTTTCAAGCACCATGCTGCTACTGAGTTGGCAGCCACAGAGGTTTTTCAGTGGTGGGGGCCCATGTGCACTCTGCTCCACTGTCAAAAGAAATGGTGATTGCAGTTGTTTTTGGCAGCAGAGGGCTCTTTTACTGCCACACACCTAGGCACCTCAGTTTTTAGTCTGGCCTATAAGGGTATGTCCACGCATATCTTTATATCGAAAAAACACTGGTTATTTTGATTTTAGAAAGATTAAGTCCACACAACATTTTCTTGTTTCAAAATGACGAGCTGCATCATTTTGAAACAAGAGACATTATTTTGAAATAGCTTAAACCTACTTTAATTCGAATCGTCTGTTATTTCAAAATGGTTATTTCAAAATAACGCCGCTCGGACACATTATTTCGAAATAACACTTTTGCTCTTCTCCTTCCCAGGGTGCCTTCCTTTTTCTATATATAGGGTGGGGGCATGGCCCAGTGAGGGGGCCATGTTGCCACACCTCCCATGCTGCCCCTCTCCTGATTCGAAATAGCAAGTCCTGTGTCTGGACTTGCTATTTTGAATTGAGGTTTTTGCTTATTTCACTTTAAGTTAATTCAAATTAAGGATTTTATTTCAAATTAACTTATTTTGATTTAACTTAAATCAAAATAAGCATGTACATGTGGACATAGCCTAAGTGTGCAGCACATTTGTCAAGACCTGACATACAGCACCCTAATATAATTGTTTAATCATTATCATTGGTTGCATTGCAGTAGTTTCTAAAAGTCTTAGTTGAGGCTGGGGCCCTATTGTGCTAGGAGCTGTACAAACACATAGTAAGACACAGACCCTGCACTGGAATATTTACAGCCAAGGAGTGTATTTATACTGGGAAGAAAGAAAGAAAGATCACCAAACAAATCACAGCAAGGAATCTTAGAGCCCAAGTCAACTGAACTGGGCTCAGGCTATGGACCTTAAAATAGTAGTGCAGATATCCCCATTCAGGCTCAAGCTCAGGCTTTGAAATTCAGTGAGAAGGATGTGCCTCAGAGCCCAATTCCAGCCTAAGCAGCAATGTCTACGCTTCTATTTGTAATACTGACCTACACTCTGAGACTCCCTGTCATGCTCCCCCCCTTTTTTTTTGAATGGTCAACATAGACTGAACAGGACAGACAAAGAATAAGAATGGAAACAGAGGCACAGGTAGGTGAAGTGACTTGCCAAAGGTAACATCACAGGTCAGTGGCAGGGCCACAAATAGCACACAAGTCTCCTGACCAGCCAAGTGTTCTATCTACTCTACCACATTGCTTTTTAACACATCAATCCAAATGGTGCCTTCAGTCATGCTTCAAGGAAATCAAAGGTTTATATCAATATAAATGGGGGTAAAACTTGGCCTCAAGTATATATATACACTTATCCAAGCTCTTTGAGTAGGAGCTCTGTATTCCTGTCTCCATGAACAAAGCCTGGCACATTGCAGATGCTAAAGTAAGTCTGGTGGTTACCTGCAACTACTGAGAATGTTAACTTATTTAGTAAGACCTAAGCACCTGCCTAAGTTCATCCCTGAGTAAGGGCCTATGGATAAAATTTTCAAAAGTGCCTAAAATGACATGAGCCTAAGTCCCATGTGACATACACACTTGGAGTGGGGTGCATTCCAAAAAACAAGGTGCCTAATTCCCATCGTTTTCCAGTGGGAATAAGGGGCTGAACAAATCTCCTGAGGTCCTTTAAAAATCTCACCATTAGCCTTATGCTCCAAAATGCCTATATGACTCTTCAAAATGAGCCTTTGGCCCCTTAATCACTTAGGAGCCTTTAAATATGTTCCTCAGACACTTCACTGATACCTTACGTTCTCCTTAATTTTCACCTTCAATCTAACTCATGAAATCTGAGACTGCAAGTGGTTTCATGCAGAGACCAGTTTTTTGTGCTGTTTCTCTCTACAAAGTTCAGTCAAATAGGGTCCTTCCTGACTCCTGACTGGTGTCTTAGACACCACATTTGCACATTAGTTTTGCTTGTGCAAATTACATTCAATTCTTTGAAACAAGGCTTCTTACATCACCCTACACTGGAGATTTGAAACAGATAAATACCTTTATGTGAGTGAATCAGTATCGGTTTTATGCGTGATTAATCGTCTTACACCAGGAACAGCCTGCAAAGAGACTATAAAGGTGAAGCACCCTATTCTTTATATTCAGATGACAGTGTCATAATGAAATGTCACCTTCTGCTGAAGACTTTATAATTTGTTGACATAAAGGACTGAACAAACTTGATGCCTGGCCTGCAGAGTACCAAATGAACTCGGATAGGGTATAACTAGAACACTCAGGTCCATTAAGCAAGGCCATTTAAACGGTTCATAAGCCCATGTCTATGGAAGCATATTAGTTGACTATTTCAACCCTGTGACCATTTGGAAGAATGTATACCTGAGCACAAACGGCGTATTCCATGTCCTAAATATGCCCTTTTTTCCACTAACAGACCACCATGTCAGCACAGTGTTTGAAACAAACTGACCATATATTTGATTTGGATGTGTTCTGATTAAACAGTGAGACAATTGACAGGTTTATCATCTTTTTAAAAGGTATCACTCCAAAACCTGGGAATCACACAGGGCTGTGATTACTGTCAAAGGACAGCTCATGTGAGTAACTGCTCAGCAATGGGACTATGGGAGGCACGTGAATTGTTCCACTTCTATGAATAACTGCTAACCACTGTCAGGAAGGGATTCACAATCTGATTATTCTCAAGTATTAAGTGACATTTTCCCCAATTCCTTCCAAAGCAATGAGCACCATAATTCTGGCTGTTATAACTTCTCCCAGAATACGGCTCTTTAAATAAAATTGGTTTTTCCTCTGGATCTCATGGATGGCATATTATACAAGAAGGCTTTCTCATCAACTGAAGAGAGTTCTCCAAAGGTCAAAAAAATGGACCAGCTTAGCTTTCGTCAGAGGTCAACGTTTCTCAAAAGCAGACCTTTAAACAAAACTTGTCAGCTGATACATACAGCTAAATCATCAGGCTGAGGTTTCCTTCCCTAGTACACTAAAAACACAATAACCAGTAGCCTGGTCCAGGAAGTTGCTGGGTACCCAGAACTCCCACTGAAGTCAATGAAAGTTGAGAGTGTTCAGCATCTCTAAGGACTATGCCTCTGAATGAACTGTGTACAGCAGTGAGCATGTCTTCATGAAAAAAATAAATACATGTGCACATACATACCTGCTGCTTGCATTTACACATTTGCAATTACCCATTATGTAGGCATAACATGCATTTTGCCAGCACTTCTTATGACCCACCCTTTGCAAATGTAGCCCAACTTAAAGATCTCTTCAAACTTCTTTTCTTTTCAATATCCACCCCCACTTGTCCCATCAAATACCTAGAGATTTAATCAGGAATTTCTCTCTGGGAAGGAAGGGGCCTTTCAACGTATTATGCATTAGCTGTTTGCAATGAAGTGTTAAAACAACTGTCTAACATGCACACACACACAATGTTATTTAAATTATAAATTGGAGGTTGCGTGATCTTGTGGATGAGCACCAGCCTAGAAGGCAGAATAATTTGGTTCTACTCCTGCACTCCTGTCACAGCTCTGTTTTGACATCTCAGATGGGTCACTTCCCCCTTTGTGTCTCATTTTTCCCCCTTCCACCTTTTATCTGTCTTCTCCATTTAAATCACAGGCTTTTTGCTGCAGGATTGCCTCTCACTATCTGTTAGTTGTATAAACACACTGGAATGCTGAATTTGTTTATGGGGTCTCTAAACTCTACTTTAACACAAATAAGGTAATTTAATCCCCATGGATTCATTCTCCCATATTCATCAAAAGGTTTACAACAATCTCCATCTTCACCATCATAAATACCAGAGCTATATCACACAATGTCTTTAGTCTCAACACTGCAGCCTTCTGGAGAGAAGTCCTGTGTTGGATGTTCATATCTACAAAGCATGTTTACAGAGACATTACTTGTTTATTGATGTTTTGTCTGTTCTCTTTTCATTTTGCCTGAGGCCAAGATCAGGTCAAGTGGACAGACCTTAGAGAGAAACAAGGCATCTATTAGCTAAGTGCAAGCTTAAAGAAGGAAGGAGGGAAGAGAACAAAAAAGAAAAAAAAAAAAGAAAGCTCTCTAACAGCAACTCTTCCTTCCAGCTCTTTGATTAAATACAGCAGCCAGAATGGCAAAAAGGACAAAAATGTCCACCATGGGTCTTAAATGCAGCCTGCATAGTACAGCAAAGCAATTTTGGCTGATTGAATATGTGAACAAGCATTACATTTTATATGAATAAGGAAAAAAGGGAGAGGAGAGAGAGACAGAGAGAAATTCAGAACAGGCAGGCGTAACGCTGCCATTCTGTTGCTGATTTTTTTACAGCGGTTACCTCTGAAAAAGCTGTATGCACAGTCTATTGAGCATTTTGGCCAGAACTCCCAGCTTCAAGGTCTCTATGTCACAGATGGTTTATCTGGAGAAAAATGATAATGGTGGCAAACTGCATGGGTTATCACTGTTAATGGGAGCAAGTAAAGGAAGGAAAGGATACACTGAGAATAATGAAAACATCACTCTCATTGTTCTAGTGCAAATTCCAAATAAAATGAAGTGCTTACTGAATACTGAGATCATTACCATATAATTAACTGTTATGATTTTTAGGACCTGGTACAAATGGCTGCAAGTAAAAAAAAGTTGTCGTGAGGTCTCCCAGATCCCACAAAATGCTTGTCTGTTTATTTGAGAATTGCAGCTAATGTTCTCCAAGAAAGAAAAGGATGGGTGGTAGTGCGTTCCCTGGGGCTCCAGGAATGACTTTCAAACCTCCTTTCAGTGCCACTGAAGACACAGCATGCTCTTCAAAAAATAGCACTCAGCATGGCATGGTGGATGTCCAGATGCCACTTTGTAAAATAATGATGATCTTACTTTTTAAATGTCTATCAGTAGAGTCTTATGTGCACATGGAGATGTATCACATACTTTAGTGCACCTGGAAATGCATGTATTATGAATGTGACATTCTTCCTCCCCATCCACATGCACAATCATAAGGAAAAGAGCTATGTATTTTCATTGCTTCCTTTAAGGTATTTGAATTCTCAGTTTGGTCTGAAATGGGTTGATTTGTATTGACGGCAGTAAACATTTTAAATCGGTAATGAGCTAACCTCCTCACTGGCTTGGCTTAACTGGGGCAACCTCACAGACTTTGACAGAGTTATATAGTTTAGATAACGATCTGCAAGCCAGGAAGGAGTTTAGCCCACTACTGAGTAAAAGAGGCAGCATGGTCCAGCAGATATGGCAATAGACAGGGACTCAGGAAACCAATATTCCTTCCCAGCTCTCCTATTGATCTGCTATTTGACTTTTGGATAGTCATTTTCCCTCTCTGCACCTCTGGTTTCCCTCCAACTGTTCGTCGGCCTTATCTATTTATACAGTGAACTCTGTGGGAGCAGGAAGTTACTCTCAATACATGTATGTACAATATCTCACATGATTTCAGCTGAGGATAATAAATCATATTAATAACATACTCTATTACTAAGTTATCAAACTAAAGGCTCGTCTTCACTGTTGCTGGAAAAGTCATGCTGTAGATAGAATAGAATCATAGGGTTGAAAGGGACCTCATGAGATCATCGAGTCCAACCCCCTGGGGCTTGAACCCAGGACCATCTGCAGTTTAAGCAGAGATGCTAAGTCCCTACTATCAGGCTGACCTTCCAGATCAACTGATCAGGCCTGTGAAGATCTGCTCAGCCAATCGGGAAGTCAGTCCCTGGTAACACCACACTGGTAAGGAGCATAGTGCTAAGTCAAAGGGAGGGTCCTCTGTTCAACTCACCATGGTGGACGTTCTAGGCACAAGGAAGTCAGAGGGAGGTACGCAAGTTATTTTAGGTAATTTGCACATCTCCCTTTGACTACTGCCAAAAATGGTGGGCAGTGCAGACCTGCCCTAACAGTGCATTTATAAATACTGCACTAAAAGTATGAACCAAATCTGCTCTCATATCCCCAGGCTGGAATTGTCAATGGTGGAAGTGACAAACTGCCCTATCAAGTGCCATCAGTAGGCAAACATAAAACAATTTTCAGGTTTTAGATTTCATTCAGTATGTAGCTTCAGCTGCCCATGCTTTACTGTTGAGAATGCATGTGTGTGGAGTTAAATATTGGTGGTGATACTAGAATGTAATTCAGATGAGGAACATGGGCTAAGATTGTTTTGGAAGGGAAATGTGAACAGGAATGGAACAAATAAGAAGCCATTGAAGCTTTGCTTAGTTCGGAAGTTAGGTACTAACACACTGCTCTAACACTTCCACATGTTGGTTGTTTTTTTGTTTGTTTGTTTTTTTGGGTTTTTTTGTTCTTCTTCTTTCTCACATTACATTCCCCTGTACCTCTGCATTTAAACTGAGTCTGGAATACAGCTGGTTGGGAAAATTCTGATGCAATGGGTTTTCATAGGAAAACAACGATTTGGCAAAACTGAAATGAGTCAAACCATAACAGGTCAAATAAGGAACTTGGACCTGGGTCTCCCAAACTCCAAGTGAGTATGCTAGCCACCCATTCCTCCCTTTTTCATTTTTCCTGAAAATTTTCAAAAGACCTCAGCTTCATCCTGATGCAGAAGAGGGAAAACAATTTGAAATGTCCAGAATCTTCACAAGATGGCAAAACCACTTCCCATCCAGCTTCAGTTTGAAACTTGGAGGTACCAAAACATTTCTACAAAGGCCACAACCACGGTATTTTGAAACCAGAAATCTCACCGGGAAATCTATCCATGCAAGATTTCCGACCTATTTTTACATACTTGAGAGGTCTGGATCAAGGAAGCATGCAAATTCTGAGGTGCTTATTCTATGAAAACCAAACTCCAAACCTTCACCCAGCCCAAAATATAAGTGATATCACATATTAAGAATATATCTGGCCTTATATCCTTCCTTTGCAGCTAAGTTCCCCTTGAAATCACTGAAATCAGAGGAAAGACTTCCATTAATTTCAGCAGGCGCTGGATTTGGCCATGCATTCATAATAGTGGTGCCCAGCATGGCCTGTGAACATGCACCATTCTCTCTTGTAGCATTAAATTTTACCTTGAGATCCATTTTCCTTTGACACACCAGCAGCTTGCACAATAACGGTAGTTAGAAATAGAAAAGACCAAAAAGCTAACAAGCCACACAGACAATCAAAGGGTTAAATTAGATCTTATATATTTAAAACTAACTTGGGAGATAAGATTCCAATGCTTGTGTGCTGTCAGCTAAGATAAATCTTTGAGTCACATCCTGCTGTTTGCAATATATAATTGAAAAAATGATTTCAGATAGACATTAAAATGCTTCAGTGACATTTCTTTCACTTGACCAACATTATCTATCAGACAATACTCTTTAAAGATTTGTTGCCAAGGATTTCCCCTCCCAGCCTCCCAAGTTCCTTTCCTTGGTTGAACACAATTTGAATTGTGCTTGTTTTCTTCACAGAGGTAAAAAAGGTTACCACTAGATAATTAAAGGCAAATCAACATTAAATGTCTTTAAGATTGTCCCAAATAGAGGATTGGTGGATAAAAGGTATATTTCAGCTTATTTCTTTTGCCATCTGAGAGAAAGGCATGAGGTGGCCATTACGAAATTATCATACAGATTGCTTGCATAGTGACTAATGTGATTTCTCCTTATTTAGAAATTGACAGATGTTTAATATTGTCTCTTCTGTTTCGCCTGATTTGTGTCAGGCTTCAGGCATCAAAGCTGAGAAGGTAGCCACACGAACAGCTGATGTGGCTCACCCTACCCAGGCCACATGTATTTGTTCCACAGGACAGTTAAGGTACTAAAGGGAAAGGATGCACAGGAATCCCAGCAATTCTGTGTATTGCTACATTTCAGCATGTGGGTTATTGGCAGTGCCCACCAGAGTAAAAGGCAATGGGGGGAAAAGAGTAAATAAAATTCTGTAGTAAATGCTATTAGCTGTTGATTATTTAGCATTCTTAAAGTACCATAAAATTTGACAAATACAAAGCAAGACAAATTAGAAATAAAACACAGGTTTTGTGGGGGTTTTGTGTGGATTTTTTTTTTTTTTTTGGTTTTTTGCTTTTGTTAAACAGTGAGGATGGCTAACCATGGGATCAAATTCCCAAAGGCAATGGGGTAGAGTTTCCATCTCTTGATGTCTTCATGGCACAGAAGATGTACTTTAGTCAAATACAAATCAAGAGGCTCAATTCAAGAGTAACCAGCTGAAATTCTCTGTTTGTGATATACAGGAGATCAGACTAGGTAATCTAACGATCCTTTATAGTCTTAAACCCTATGAATCTAATATTTAAAGTAACTATACGATTGCTAAATACTATTAGTGGGTCAAATAATGAAGTCCTTTTACAGACGGGATTCAGGCAAAACTCTCACAGTGTGGCAAATTACTATTAAAAAAAACAAGGAGTCATGTGGCACTAACAGATTAAGTGCCACATGATTCCTTGGGTTTTTTTGCTGGACTAGACTAACACGGCTATCCCTTTGAAAATTACTATTAATCAGTCTATTAGCATCATCTTTATTGTCTCATCTCGAGGAGATTTAAACTAAAAGCTCAGGCAGCATAAAGTCACTTTCATCACTTCCTGAAAAAAAGCCTCTGTGTAGCTTGAAAGCATTTCTTGAGGGTGGTCCAATAAAAAATATTACTGAGCCACATTTGTTTCTCTCTTGTTATTCAGCATGTTATCTGGAGTGAAAACCAGGTACAAAATAGTAGTTTGGGCCAAGTTTTGCTTTGAGTTCCCAAAACTCAAGCAGACAAACTCTTCTGTCATTACCCTGGTGCAACCCCACTGAGCTGAAACTCAACACGAGTTACTTTCATTTAGCACTAACCATGATTTTAATTTGGTTGCACTATAGGGGTCATTTGTGAAGGATACCTGATGACAAGGGGCAACAGCTAAGCGGTTCCTCTAATTAAATGTTACCTTTATGCAGAACAAACAAAAAAATATACCCTAACATTTTTACACACACTGTGCGCCTCCATCTGTTTTTGGAGACTCTGCACGCTAGCTGTTCATATTTCACCAGTGCACACTGGTCTCCCAGTCATTGCCTCTATACTGGCGAACCGATCTCATCATGGCCCAAGGGACAGAACCCAAGGAAGGCACAGGTATAGCAGAAAGGTCACTTGGGAGGGCACCCAAACAGTGGTTAAAGTAAAATTTTACAGGACCTGAAGCCCTTCTAATCTTTGGGTCCCCCTCATGCATATGCAGGCCTCAGCCCCGGTAGGGATCTGCTGAACCTGTAGTTAGGCACAAACTCCCAACCACACTTCCTAGCTATTTCTCACCATCTGCCTCCAAGCTTCTGCTCCCACCCAACCTAGCTACCGCCCCCAAATTGCCTGCCCCCCACCCACCCCAGCTACTCCCCCCCAAATTCCTGCTGCCAGGCCCAAGGCCGTGCTGCTCTTCTGCCACAGCCAAAGGCCCCTGCTTGGTCTGGTCCAGACACCCACCTACACTCCCAGGACCAGGGCCCCCCAGTCACTCTGAAGCCCCCTACCGTGCCCAGGGCCTCCTCGCCCAGCTTCCTGCACCGCCCTCACCTGACCGGCTCCAAGCTCCCCAGCCCCTTCCCCATTCCACTACCACTACTGCTCACCTTTTGGCGGTGCTGCCCAGGCCTGGGCTTTGCCAGTCCCCAGCTGATGACGCCATTGGTTGCAGGGAGGAGAAGGCGTTAGTGAGGCAATGATGCCGTGTCCTCATTCTCCTAGCAACGGGGGCACTCCGTCCCGCCCTGAGTGGCACCTGGCCGTAAGGGTTAAAGTAAAGGGGAATGTATCAGAACACTGTGTTGTACCCCATTATTCTATATTTAGGGGCCCCAGAACATTGGCCCCTAAAAATTATGAACCCTTTAACAGTGTTCCGGTGCATTCCCCCTTACTTTAAGCCCTGCACTCAGATCCTCCATTCCGGTAGAGGTCTGCACCTGGTTAGCACTACATGAGAAATTCTGTTCTGGAAGAGATCATGGTTAAGGCATCCAAGGGATGTGATAATTCAGCGCACTCCTAAGGTATCACGGGTTGGTAGTTTCCCCTATGGAACATCCGCCAGAGACAGTAGCTGATCAGCCCTTGCAGAAACCCGAAAGGAAAGCAAGTTGCATCATTCTTCCTTAGGAGAATCCTTTTGGGATGGAGCCAGCAAATTGGACAGCTGCAGGGAGGCCCATTTAGGCTTTCTTCTTCCAGGTGGATGGAGTTTTTCCTTTAATAGTGAAGCAACAACCAAGGGTGTGCTTCTTTTACTGTGACCACAGCACTGTCTAGATTTGATCTTTTCCAGTACAGTATATAACTGGACCACAGCTGATGTCTCAGAGTAGAAGCTGGGGAAAGTAACCCTCGCTTTTTCTTACATTGTTTTTATTGCCTCTTTTTTTAACCCAACCCTCTGCCTGAGTAAGTTTTCTATGGCTCCTGGACAATACAGCAGGTGCCAGCACTCAAGCAAACAGAAGCCAGTTTGCATCATTAGAACAGACCCCATAACTTGGCCTCCATTAAAAGAAAAAAGAAAAATATCCCATTTCAAGAAAGCAGTAATCACTGCTTAATTTTATATACGTGTTTATCTTCAATGGGACTTAGAACTATCTTCACTGACAGTGGCAAATTCAACACTGTCAAATCAATCTTCTCAATTAACTGATCAGGCCTGTGGAGACTGACTCATCTGATCAGCAAGTTGATTGCTGAAGACCATCCCAGTAAGTACAGTCAAAGGGAGGTCATTTCCCTTTGACTCAGCACACTGAAGACTATGTCCACACGTTGCTTTTAAATTGAAACAACCACCGTTGTTTCGATTTAAAAAAAGTCATTTCTGGATGACGTTTCATTGTTTCAAAATGACGAGCCCCATCATTTTGAAACAACGAACCTTATTTCAAAATAGCAAAACCTACTAAGAAATCGAAATAGCCGTTAAATCAAAATTGTTGTTACAAAATAATGTTGTTCGGACATGTTATTTTGAAATAACCATTATTTCAATTTAGCACTTTTGCCCTTCTCCTTCCCAGAGTGCCTTCCTTTTTCTATATATTGGGTGGGGGCATGGCCCAGTGAGGGGGCCATGTTGCCACACCTCCCATGGTGCCCCTCTCCTGAGTCGAAACAGCAAGTCCTGTGTCCGGACTTGCTATTTCGATTTCGTGTTTTTGCTTAATTCAGTTTAAGTTGAATTGATTTAATGATTTTATTTTGAATTAACTTATTTCGATTTAACTTAAATCAAATTAACCCTGTATATGTGGACACAGCCAAAGACACCACAGTAAGTAGACAGTAGGCAGACGAAGGGAGATAAACAAGGTAGCATAATGCCTTGCAGCACTGATAAGTTCCAAAGGGGTAGCCGTGTTAGTCTAGTTCATCAAAATAAAGAGTCCTGTTCAGAGCCGGATTTTGGTGTTCGTAGGCCCTATGCACTTTCACTCTGAAATGTGCAAAAAGAGGGCTAGACGCCAATTGAATTACGCCGATTGACATGATGCACTTTAAACTATTCTAATGCTAAACCACATGATTTTCCTTATTTTTCCTCATTTTTTTCTGCTTTTTAACTTTTTTCCCTCCTTCGTAGTCCCTAAAAATTTCATAGGCCCTAGGCACTGTGCCTACAGTGCCTAATGGGAAATCCAGCACTGGTCCTATTGCACTTTTAAAGACTAACAAATTTATCTATCAAATTTATTTATGGCATGAGCTTTCATGGGAGCAAATCTCACTTCATCAGAAGCTTTGAAGGTATTTTAAGTACTTTGCATATTTTTCTTTGACTGCCGCCAAAATACAACCACGGCATAGACTTGCTACCAGCAAGAATTAATCATATGGTTAAAATTAAGCTTATGCTTAAGTGCTGTCCTAAATCATGACCTATGTTTGCAGGTCTCATCAAGGTGCCTTTTCTCCAATATTGCTACTGACTGGATTCAACAACCTTCATAATGACCATATATCAGGATGGCACTTAAGTGAGCTGCTGCTGCAACCTTGTTGTTGACTGAATTCTTGGCATAAAAAGAGCTCTTCTAGCACTAGCAAAGGCTCTTCTGTCTTTCTGTCTGTCACAGCCGAACAAAAGTTATTTATAGTCTCTCTGAGCTATTTGGTTTAAGCCTCTCCAACTCAAGTATGACACTTTCTGGGATACTGTATTGCGTTATAGCACACTGACTGGCAATCACATCTGTACCTGAGTCCCGAGGGAATCTCTTGGCTGAGCTGCCCACCTTGGTCTATAGCCGAGGGCTCTGAAATATCTCAATTGAAACATTTGAAAGTTAATGAACCTTTCTAATACAAGGCTCCCACTGCTCACACATTCTTTTTATGAGTACTGCAATGGCAGATGTATTAGGAAATGCAGAGATGGAAATTGTGTACTTTCCTCTTTGAAAGCCAGACTTTCATTGGGTCCTTCTTTTCAAAACATTTTAAGACAATGGGCCTGATTCCTAGCTGGTGTAAATGAGCAATGAAATCAAGCAGAGCTATGCCAAACTGACACCAGCTCAGAATGTAGCCCATTTCGTTTATTTTGAGAAAAGACCATCTTAAGAACCTGATTCATCACTATTAAGATTTAGACCAATTTAATCAGCCAGGGATGTTTCCTAATTCAAATCAATTTGGTCTTTAATTGTAAAAAAAAATGAAAAAGCATGTTGGCATTCTTTTCTTTAAACAGCTGGATTAGAATTCAGAACCTTTATGCTGCAGGTTTTACTTCTCTTCTTTTTGTAACAAGGTAAAGTTTCAGCCACGGGATTTATTGTGTTACCCTTATTATTATTTAATGTTTAGATCACTGTTGCAGCTAGACATTGATAAGACTGGACCCCCCATAGTATTTGGCACTTTGATGGAGACTCAAAGCTTGGCCTCTCTACTGGAAAAGCCAACATGCACGCCAGTTGTGATGTTGTGAACGGTGACACAAATACCCTTTCATGCCACTATCTCTTTTTACACAGGCCACTGTGCAGCTGTCAGACATATGGCAAGATTCAAACCTCTACCTTAAAGGGGAAAAGTTCTTTATGTCATTAACAACTTCCTCAGAGTGAAACAGGGTGCATTTCATGATAATTAAATGTTTTTTTCCAAACCATCCCATGTGCAGGCTGAAGGTGTTACATACAGCATAGGTCATTCACAAATGGATTGTCATTCTTTTGGGGTGGAAGAGGAACCATGCACCATCCTACTGGCTGTTCACTGGAAAATGCAGAGTGGACCTAAAGTAATCCATGAGAAAGAGATAGTGCAAGGGAAAATATCACAGTTGGGTTTCAAAGCAATTCCATGCTGCTGCTTTTTGTCCAGTTTTGATCAGCTCAAGAAGAAAATATATTCTTACATAAGAAACAGCAGACTCTACAGTGGCCCCCTACTCCAGCCTCTCTATGCTGCTTTAATGGCATGATGAGAAGATGAAGCACTTAGCGCTATGGAGACTCTAGGCTGTAGAGCCACCCGCTGAAGGATTCCATAAATTACAGCAGCCCTGGGAGCTACTCTAATTTATGACAGGGGCCATTTCACCTACACTGCACCCAGAATCCTGGCAGAAAGAAAACAAAAAGCCATATTTGCCTCCCCTCCTCCTGGGCTGTGTTTAAGTGGCACCTCTCAGGAGAGACAACAGAGATGCTACCCCAGCAGCAGGTCCACAGTGACACCTATTGCAAGAAGAGAGTTACTATGGGCCCCAGGCTCATTCAATTTACATCTGGTGAGAGGTTTGCTCATGTTTCTTGCTCAGCTTCTCAGCACAGCCAATTAACTTTGTCTGGTTTTATAATGCTTTCCCCACTGTTTCGGGTCTATAACATGACCAGGCATGGATAGTCCAGAGAGAATTTAGGTTGGGTGAATCAGCTGATAAAATTGCAGTCAATGGCTCTTGCAGCTGCTGCTCCTTGGCTAAATACCGAGGTCCCTGTTCTATAACTGACAGAGTTATTTTAAAAGTCACTCCACGTGCGAGAGTGAGTGTGAGTGAGTGCATCTTAACTTCTGAGCTTTTCACCTACCCACCCACATAAAAATTTATACAGCTAACAGTAAAAACAGAACCTAAATAAATAGCAGATGTGTGTGCTGGGATTCATAAATTATTTGAACAAGAGAATAAAGGAATGCGTGAATTAGAATGTGTCATTCAGTGAATATATGGGTGCGTTAATGGGTGATATAGAGGACCCGATCAGTAGCAATGACAAAACTTGTAATTTCAGAGGTCAAGAGGAAAACCATGTGAGGAGAAAGATGAGAAGCACAGATAAAGGACACTCAGTACATTTAACATGTACAAAAATAATTCCAGAAATGGTCTCTATCTGGAAGGGAGGAAGGATGCATATCAAGAAGAAAATAATATAGCCCAAAAGTTACAGGTACTTTTAATGGAGTCAGCCTTGCAATTAAAATAAAGCTTAAAAACTGGCTATGTGGACTTGCTCCTGAGAAAGAATTATCATCGAAAGGCATCTGAAATTTTATTGCCCTGTAAGAATCTGGACTATCCACAAATCAGGATGCAAGACATCTTAAAAATGACAGCATTGTAGGTATTGAGAAGATCGACTATAACCAGTGTGGAGGAAGTAGTTGCTTTAAACCCAAACAAGTTTCATTCTCAGCTGTACAGAAAGTTTCTCCAGATAGCATAGCCTTTACTGGATTCACCATGGTTAAGACACTGGTCTTAAGAGACAACTAGAGAAGAAACAGCACAGGTCTGCAGGGCGGGAGTGAAAGGGGTTATCAGAGCTGATTGGTAGAACCTGGCCACCTACTGCCACAATTTTCTTAGCTCAAGTCTACACTGCACACAATCACACAAAACACTGTAAATTATTGGAATTATGCCCAGGCAGTTTATATTGAGGTGGGGAATATACACTGCAAATTAAAGAAAATTAAGCAAACATTGGAAAAGAAACATGCTTTCAAGAAACAATCCTGCACTGGTGAGGAATGGATTCTATGCAGTAACCAGTCTTTTTCTATCTATGCTACTTATATGGCCCCAATGCCATCAGCATTTTAAATTTAATTGACCTCAAAACAGGAAGTGCTATTTCTCTTTTCCACATGGGGAACTGAGGCACAGAGTAACTAAATGAAGGTCACACAAAGCAGAGAACTGAAACAGTTCCCTTGATTCAGAAAGCAGTACCTTAATTATTGGCCCATCTTTGCTGTCTGATTTGTGCCTTTTCCTTTCTCCTCTAATTACCCAATGATAACAAAAGACAAAAGACCTAACAACAAAGAATCATAAAAGATAAGTAGGACCACAAGTTTGCACAGGATTACTTCCACTCTTATTCAAAGATCTGTCCATCAGTAAATCTCATTGTGCTGTCTATTATTTAAAATATCTGTTATGATTTTGGCTACATTTTTTGGTTAGGAAAATCATTCAGTGTTAGGTATTTACATGGCCCTGATCACCATGCCATCTGTGCACTTCCCAACCAGCCTCACAATACCTCTCTGAGTTAAAGAAGAATTGTTATCCACTCTCTGTAGATGGGAAACTGAGGCATGAAAATTAAATGACTTGTCCAAAGTTACATAGGTTGTCCGTGGTGAAACAGGAATTGAACCAATGTCCCTTAGTAAAATAGGGATTTGTGAAATGCTTGAAGATTTATAATGCAGAAATACCTTTGTGACTAGTCTTTATCAGGCTGTGAGAGCGAAAAAAAGACTCCCATCAAGTTGCCTTATTTCTCAGCATTACTAACACAACCCACTTGCCTATCCCTCATTTTAGTTAATGATTGCTTATCCAACATACCACACAATTTTTAACTGAGTCCTCAGAGAACAATATTCCATCATATTAGGGCACTAAAATATTTTCGATTTAGAAAACTGCCCTTTCTTCTCATACAGGGGCACATAAGAGCAAAGCATGCAGAGGAGCTCCTGCTGCAACAACTGCTGCCACTTTTTCTTTAGTTTTTTGGAGAAATATTTTCTAAACCTGCATTTGAGGTTGCCAGTGGGGAATGGGGGAGGGGAACAGAATCTGGTAAACAGCTGGGGCCCATCACTTTTCATTGCAGGTCTTGGAGAGATGTGGTTGACAGAGTGATGCACAGAGGCTGTCCCAGTTAATGACTTCACCATTCTCCATCATTATCCCCATCATTAGGAAATTAGGAGGACAGAAGGTATTTACTGTAAACCTGCCACCTCCCAAGGAGAGATAAATAGAAACTGATAAATGGGATCTTCTGGCGCTGTTCGTCTATTAACCTTCTGCTTCCCAGTTTCGGCATATGCACGCTATCCTCCCATTAATATCCAGTAATTGGCACTGCAGTGGGCACTGCAATCATGCCTCTAGTATGTCCCTCTTTCATGGCACATGCATGTGTAAGCACACCAACTAGGTTTATAAGAAATTTTTGCTAAACAGTTCAGTGGAACAACATTAGGCAGTTGTTTCCAGCCCACAGGCTGATTTCTCCCATAGTTTATCAGTCCCTAACTGTCGCAGTGCGATAGCTGTCCACACACACGCATGCGTGTGCAGACATGCATCCCAGTAGCTGCTATTTTCTCTCATGCCCAGATCAGCTTCCCTGAGAGAAAAACATCTGCCCTTCATTGAGCTTCACCAACTCTAATTTGGTCAGGCTGGGAAAAAGGAATGGAGGGTTCTAGGAGAAAGACCAAGTCTGAGCACCCTGATGTGAAACCACACTGAGGTTGTCAGGCTACATCTGAGTCAGATTCTGTCACCACTGTTCCCTCTAAGCTGTGCGCGTGTGCACGCGCACACAGGTCATGAAACCTGCACCCACACAAAAATGAAGCGCGCACAAAAAAATTCAATAGTGCTAGTATTGGTGCTCACAAAGAAATGTTTTTGCGCACACAAAGAAATTGTTTGCGCACACAGTCTATGAGTAATTAGAGGAAACATTGTCTGTCACAGCTCTGTTTTATCAGCCAAAGAGAGATGTGGACAGCACACTCAGGTAGCAGAGTGAGACACACTATGTTACTGCTCACTTTCCACCAAGGACCAAAGCATTTTCCTAATTATTGAGAAGCATGCTACGGAAAAAAGTGACAGGCAAATCTGACTTGTCTAAGAGGTTTGATTTCCTGAACCTGGATCTGAGTAGTATCCAGCATTTCTAAACCTTATTGTATCTACTTACTTTTCTGTAGAGCTCATCATCCTATGGCCTCCATCGGTCAAAATTGACCATGAATAATGCATCCTAAATGTACTAATCATCTGCTTGGTCGGAACAGCGTCGTTTATGACTGAAAAGACCAATACGAGAATGGCAGTCTCTATTGCAAACGTCGCATCTATGTGCAGTCTCTGGTCTATTGGATGTGTTGCGCTCCTTTCTACGCACCCGCCTGTCTGTTGCGATGTTCATCAGTTTTTCTTCCCCTGCCTTGAGGTGTTGGGCCAGAATACTTCTCCACCTTGAGCGATCATCTGCAAGGTTCTCCCAGGACTCAGTATCAATGGCAAGTGCTTTCATGTCTCTCTTGCGGATGTCCTTGTAACGCAATTGGGGGTGGCCAGTAGTTCTCCTCCCAGATGCCAGCTCTCCATACAGAATGTCTTTTGGGATGCGGCCATCCTCCATGCGATGGACATGTCCCAGCCATCTCAGCCTGTGCTGCCTGAGCAGAGTGAACATGCTGGAAAGGCCAGCACGAGACAGGACCTCAGCATTAGACACTCTGTCTTGCCAGGATATGCCTAAGATGCAGCGGATGTTTCGCAGGTGAAAAGTGTTGAGTCTTCTCTCCTGTCTGGCGTGCGTGGTCCATGACTCACTTCCATACAACAATGTGCTGATGACACAGGCTCTATACACTGCCATCTTGGTCTTTACCGTCAGCTTGGAGTTATTCCAAACACGAGTGGTGAGGCGGGCGAATGTTGTAACTGCCTTCCCGATCCTCTTATCAATTTCTATATCCAGGGAGAAGTTGTCAGCGATGGTAGATCCCAGGTAAGTGAACTGACGGACGACCACGAGTTCATAATCATCAATATGAATGACTGGCGGTGCATCAGTATTCTGACCCAGAACATTGGTCTTTTTCAGGCTGATTGTCAGCCCAAAATCCTTGCAGGCCTTGGAGAGCGGTCCATTAGTATCTGAAGTTCATACTGGGTGTGCGTCGTAATTGCTGCATCATCTGCAAACAGCATGTCTCTGATAAGAGCCTCACGTGTCCTTGTCTTAGCTCTAAGACAGGCAAGGTTGAAGAGCCTGCCATCTGTTCTAGTACACAGGTAGATCCCCTCTGTCGCAGTGCCAAAGGCATGCTTTAGGAGCAGGGAGAAAAAAATCCCGAAGAGTGTCGGAGCAAAAACACAGCCTTGTTTAACACCGCTATAGATGCTGAAAGGCTTGGAGAGGCTGCCGTTAAACTGTACAATATCCCTCATGTCAGTGTGAAAAGATTCGATCATGCTCTGCAGTTTTGGGGGGCAGCCAATCTATGAGCAACACTATATATATATATTGAACAAGTTTAACCTCACAACACCATGCAAGATAGAGAAAGTGATCACACAATAGGGAAACTGAGGCACATTAGCACACAAGAAATAAGCCCATATGTCCTGTGTCCCTCCCATAGCACCTTTATCCAATGTAAGGGGTGAAAGTTTGGCCCCACTGGGGTAAATGGTAATGCTGCTAAGGAGCTCAGTGAGATCAAGATTTCACCCAAGACATTTCTTCCTTCTCTACACACATGCAAAACTCGAGCTCCTTTCATTTATACAAGTTGTCCCTTTACTCTTAAAGATCTACGTGTTGCTCAGATAGCACAGCCTATGAAAGCCTTCTCACCAAGCTTCCTGTGGTTGTCAGCAGCACTTAGACATAAGTTACTTGGGTTCTTCTGAAAATGTTACTAGTTTACTCTTTGTTTCCAGTACTGAAAGTTCACTATTTTTTTCTGATCCCCCACTGCCTCCTTTTACTTCCAAAACAAACAAGGATTCCTGTGGCACTTAAAGACAAACAAATTTATTTATCACATGAGCTTTCATGGGAGAAAATCCTATTTCATCAGACACTTTGAAGACAGGGGAGCTTACAGAATGGGAGGAAATAAAACACAGGGAAGGAAAAGTCATGGGATCTGGTCACACTGTAACAGCAAATCAAAGCTGTTATTAAGATTCAAACACTGGAAAACAGCATATAGAGGAGGTGAGGTCAATTCACCTGTTGTAATGGGGAAAGAATCCATAGTCATGATTTAATCTGGCTTTTGCACAACCAAATCTGCATATCAGTTCCAATTCTGCAGTTTCTCTTTGAAATCTTGATGTGTTACCCATTTGCTTGAGCATGGCTATTAACAAATAATCACTGTGCTCAAGCAAATGGATAACACATCAAGAATTCAAAAAGAAGCTGCAGAACTGGAATTTATATGTAGATTCAATCAAATTTGGAAATAAATCTGATCTCCGCAGTGATAGAAACTTTGGATTTTTCTCTCATTTTCCTCTCATGATTTGACCTCCTCTTTCTCTATATGCTGTTCCCCAGTGTTTGAATCTTAACAACAGCTTTGATTTGCTGTTACAGTGTGACCTGACCCCATGACTTACACTTCCCTGCATTTATTTTCCTCCCATTCTGTACGTTTCCCCATCTTCATAGCGTTTGATGAAAGCTCCCAAGAAAGCTCATGCAATAAATCAATTTGTAAGTCTTTAAGTGCCACAGAACTCCTTGTTTGCTTTGCAGAACTAAACTATCATGGCTGCCCCTTTGGAACGTCTACTTCCAGTTTCTTTTTAACCTGCATGCCAACCATCACAAAGATGGATCAGGAGCTGAGCCAGGTAACTAGAAATCAAAAGGCAGCTGGGCACTTGTGTTCGTAGCTACATTTCTGAGTATGAAAGTGCCACATACAGGATTCTGATCTAAAGCACCTTTCAGGGAGGAAAATGGATTTTCTTGAAATTCAGAAAGTGCCAGGTCTGTTCCTGAATAAATGAGATGCTATGACTTTTCAAAATTTCCAGAGGGGTAGCTGTGTTAGTCTGTGTACAGCAAAAACAACTACATTTGTTAGTCTATAAGGTGCCAAAGGACTCTCATTTTTTATGATTTTTGGGATGATTTAGGTTGGCATGCTGTCTTAAAAGTCCTCTAATGGAAGAATTTCTCTGCCCTGGTTTCATATTATCTCTCTCTCTCTCTCTCTCTCTCTCTGAGAACAGACATCTCTGGATGCTCAATGCCAGCTTCTGTTTTTCAAGTTTACATTAATTATGTCACCCCCCCATACTTTTGTTGTTGTTTTACTAACATTGTGCAGGATTAAGAGCTGAGGTACCACTAACACTTACACATCTGATTAACTTTACTACTGAGTCAAGCTCCAATTATTTCAACAGGATTATTCATGGCAGTAAAACTACGCAGGTATCCAAGTGTGTGCTGAATCAGTTCTTTACCACATGTTCTCAGAGTAAAATGCTACTAAATCTGAGTAAAGATGGCAAAACTTACATTTTTCTCACAGCCAGAACAATGCAAATAAATTATTGCCAAGAATGTTTTTCTTTTACAGCAAACTTTTAAAATCAGTAATAAAGCATAACTGCTACTCAACTTCTATTTATGCAAACCACATTTAGTGACAAGTGACAGAGATGTAAATATTATAACCTACTTAGCTACCATATGCTATAATTACAGTTGAATTTCAAGATACATTTCAAACCACCCTTCTTGTTTGGATTCACCAAAGGACTGTTTATCTATTGTGAAGTCTGAGCAAAATCAATTGAATGGTTTTTGATTCATCCAAGCAAGGAAAAAAATATACATTTTTTCTCTCAGTTGATCCAAGCTCAAAATGTTTGCTGACATAACTGAAAAAAAATGGATGGCACTGTAAGCAAACTACATTTTCACAGCTGGGTCATTCCAGAGACACAGTAGGCAATAGTGACAGCTCTCACTATTGTATCACAAGTTTCATATTATTTGATGGTCTTCTTAAAGCTCCAGCTCTAGGAGTCATCAGAATATCAGTGTTCGTTTATTTTTAAAGTTGGCTGTTAGGCCTTGTGGTGCAGAGAAAAGTTGGAAAGTCCAACCCAACTAAAATCTGAAGGCTCAAAACACAGAAATATAGTAACAGGTTCAAATTTAAAAAAAAAAAAAACAAAAAAAACCCCACCATAATTTGTTAAACTAATCTGAGGCCTGAGTGACCTCTGAATTTTGAATGCTGGTGGCTGCTGCTATGGCACTGGAGATCACATGGATGAGCTAGTACGACGACTCACTATGTGTGCTTTACCTGTTCAGTGAAGAGACAGAGAAATTCTCTCTAGTTCTATCTGTTGGCAACTTTCATAAGCAGGGTATTCACTGATACTTGAACAAAAAAAAAGAAACAAAGACCAGAGGGAGAGAGAACACTCATCATTAATCTATACTTCAGAGTAGGCGAGGATTGAAATCTAAAGCTAACCACTGGAAACTCTTCTCTGCCCTTGTGGAGCAAAAATAAACTCTTTGCTGTGAAAACAGTAAACTTTCCTTTTCTCTTGTTTACACTGCTCTAAATCTACAGTGACTCCGTGGATTCACCATAACCAAGCCCAGAATTTGGCCCACTGCAATTAAGGAAAACAAAGCTTAGGTATCACATATATTTAAAGAGAATTACAAACCCAGTAAGCTCCTTTGTTCAAGTCACTGCTAGCTACTCAGCAATCAGACTCCAAATTAATGAGGCCATTTTAGCAATTTTTTTCTTTCAATCTACAAGCTTTGAGTGCTCATTGTAATGATTTCTTTACTGTCCCATATTCATCTCCATTTATACAAAACCCAATGAAGTTTAGGGTGGGAAAATGAAATTCACCCCACTCACACAGAACTTGAGTTAACCAAGGTTTGGACACGTTGAACACAGAAGGACTGGAGAGATGAAAACACTCTAGCCTCAACTAGAACAGGTGACCATGGATGTCACATAGTAACTCCTCCCTTTTCTCTAAGAAGCACCACAGCTACTGCCCAGCCTATGGGGTAGAATCACAGCAGCATCCTGCTTGCACAATTGTAAAGTATTAGGGCAACTGGATGCATGCAAATGTAATTTCAGCAACATCTTTCTGTGGCCCATAGATTCTGAGGGCTGGCATGGAAAGCCCTTCTGTGAGTAAGCCCAGCCACTCTACCCTTGGTGTCCCTACCCAGCTCATACGGGTTGGAGCTGGGACTGGGTGTCTATGCTCAAGTTCTGTGCACTGTTTCTATATATGCTGATGTCTGTGCCTAATTGATTTTTAGGATACATATGAAAACGCAATGATGACTTCTAGCAACGTACGTATTAATTTCCATCTGTCTAAGCAACTGGCAGCGCTCATCAACAGCCGACTAACAGTTGCAGCTGAAAAAAGCAGACTTCATGTTTCAGCCACTGTCATTCACCTGGAATTTTACAGTTGTAATTAGCAAGCAGAGGAAGCTGTCAACATTCAACAGCAGTGGATCTGCCAGCAACTCGGACTGAATTGTCTGCCAGCAATTCTGTTCTAATTGTCCCCAGATTTTTGTTGGTTGGTTGATTTCCCCGCCCCACGTTATAATTCTAACTTCAAACCTTCCTAAAGCACTTGTCATTTTTTTCATCAGCCACTGGCATAATTTTGTAAGACAAAAAAAGAGATGGATTTTCCTTCTTTTCTTCCTCATACGCCATTCAAAAAGTGGGTTTTTTCCCTGCACTTTCCTGGGTCTATTTTTTCATCTGTAAAATGGGAATAATGACACATCTCTACCTCCTACAAGTCTTGTGTGCCCCATCTCACCACTATTTACATATCACTAAGTCCTCTGATGTCTGTATACAACCGCAGGCACCAGAGACATAAGGGTCAAATGGCTGTTTCCCCCTCCCAACTTAAACATGAAGGCCCAGACCCCTCCCACCCTTCATTCCCTCACACACATATTGTTGAGACATTCACCAGAACTCGCTGGCATAATGGCAGTCCTCCCTCCATGCTGGCATAACAGGGAAGCAGACGGGCCAAATCTGAGTGAGCGGCTTTGCAACCTGGCATAGGTTGTCTCTTAGATTTGACCCATTTTGGTCACTTGCTTCCCCACCAGGGGTTAAAGTAATGGGGAAAACCCCAGATCTGGGGCCCCCTATTTTTAGGGACCCAGCATTCCAGGCCCCCTAAATATAGGGGAATGCCCCAGAACACTGTATTCCAGGGCCCCCCAAAAATAGGAGGACATGCCTAAACTTTGAGTTCTGGGACCCTCTAGAAATAGAAGGACGCGCCAGAACACAGCGTTCCGGCGCGTCCCCTCTGAGGTGGAGGAAGGGAGGGACTAAGGGCTCAGGCTAGTCTGGCTGCTCCTCCCTCACCTCCCTAGAGCTTGTGTGGCTCCGCCCCTTCTGGCCGGGGCCTGGCTGTGCACATGGCCAAGCCCCAGCCTCTGGCCCGACTCCTCCTTTCCAGCTGGCTGGCCAGTCAGCGCCACGGCCTCCTGCCCCCACCCAGCTCTTTGGCCAGGTAAGGGAGCTGGGGAGGAGGGTTGGGGCAGTCAGGCAGTCAGCAGGGAAAGCGTGAGGGCAGGGAGAGTACATGGGGAAGGGATCGGGATGGTGGGCTGGGGAGGGCTTCACGGACTGAAGAGGGCTGGAATGGGGGCAGAGAGCTTAGGGAATGGGGATTGGGGCTGAGAAGGACATGGGGAAAGGGGTCTGATGTTTGTAGGTGTTTTGGGGCAGTAGCTGGGGTGGGGTCTGGTGTTTGGGAGGCAGGAGATGGGGTGGGGGCTGTTGTCTGGAGGGCAGGAGCTGGGGTGGGAGGTAGGTGGGTGGAGGCTGGCCTTTGGGGAGCAGGAGCTGGTGTGGGAGAGGCAGGCCCACCCATGCAGGAACGGGGCCCCATCCGATTAGGAGGGTTCCGGGGCCTACCAAATTATACTTCAATCCCTGTTCCCCACCACCATTTGTTTTTCAGTGCTTACGTGTTTATTCATGAAGCCGTTTAATTCTGAAAGTAAATAGCTGAATAGTGGTACCATGCTCTTCAAAATATGCACCTGTTGCACTTGTTTTGAGCAGGAAAAACTGCAAGGTCAAGCGCATCTCATTGGATTTCTAGCACTTCTGTTTCCTATTGATAACGTTCCATGAACTGCCTTTCTTGCAGTATTTTGGTATTTCTGCTCAGAGTGGTAGATAGAAACCCAAAGTTCAGAAGCATGTAAAATTGGGTTCAATATTGGAAGGCACATTTTTCTGTGTCAGACTCTTAAGAAGTGATCACGTCAAAAAAATTAACTTCAGTGGGACCAGAGTTAGATTATTTTTGAAAATTTCTCATGTATTTTTTATGTGACATATCCTTCTTTGAAAATAACTCTAGTGCATAAATGACTTCACTTATGTGCTAGCTATTCTCTGCAAGTGACAATTTGCTATAGCTCTAAAAGTTACTGAATAAGTTCAGCATTGCTCATTTGTGTTCATCATGGCTGATACATTTTATATAATCACTTGCACTAGATTACACTATACAATTCATATTATAACTGTAGACGTCGAGCAGTAAATGAAATGGTCTAACTTTCTTGCATGGAATCCCCAACTCAAGTAATTAACAATTAATTGAAATCATTTCACATGGATGATGAACTCCCCTTCATTACTGCAGTGAGACTCTGGGGTCATGTGTCAGGTACTCTGGCCAAAAAGATCAATTAAAGTAGCATAGTCACTTGACTTATTGGGTAAGACCTTAAATACAAATCACTGCTTTGAAATTCAGCTACAGTAGTCCACAGTTGCACATCTACAATGCTACCAACCTCTGTTTAATGATTCAACAACCAGCTCAACCAGCAGAAGAAAGGAGCTAGGATGGAGCAGGAGATGAATGTGAACAAGCTCAATGGTCTTTAAATCCACCAATGTAAGAGGAATAAACAAGTCCCAATTTCTTTCCTCTAGGGACTACTATACCCAGGAACTCACATCCATCTTTCTACATACAGATTTATAAACCTGGTGGAGTTCATTTAGGATTTATGAATTACTATATGCCTAACTGGAGTCATAATACAACCCTGACATTGGGAAGGCATGTAGGGCAATGCTACTATTCTCTCTCTCTCTCTCTCTCTCTCTCTCTCTCTCTCTCTCACACACACACACACACACACACACACACACACACACACACACACACTTACTTTTAAACTGGAAAATAATGGTAATAAAAGAATTTTCTATAATTCTGAACATTAAAATGGAACAGTTGAAGAACAGGTTTGGAGAACCACCATCCCTGTTGCCCTGAACCTTGTTATTTATCCTTATGCAGAGTGAGCGTGAAATAGGCATAGAAAGTTACTCCATTAGAATGGTAATCCTTTAATGCCACCTCAGACTGATGTAAGGGACAGGACAAGGTGCAGGGCAGCAGAGCATAGCAATGGGTCTACCTGTAGTTTTACAATAGGTGTGCGGTTTAGCTAGGAATATTGCCCAGATCCCTCAAATCCGAGTCCTGTGTTTTAACCGTTTTACAATCTTTCCTCTCATATAAACACAGATGCAGCAGGCAAGACAATTATTTACAATCATGAACCCTTAGTATACCTTTCCCAGGCTCTTAAACACAGTGATTTCCTGAGTCTATGAGAATAGCATGGAACATCATTTAGTTACTGCACTAAACTATCTCAATGTACAGAACACATATCCAATACCCTTTGCCCTTCATGTTGAGTCACTGATTGTTCCCAGCACCTTTGTGTTTGCTCATGTGGAGGCGCTTACTTCCTTACCTGACAGCTCCAAGATCATCAAGGTGGGGCATAACCCTCCCTTACCCTACAAAAGGAGTTTAACTCTTTGCTCCCAAACAATTGGATATATTCACCCATCACAGGACAGCTCAGCATGTACCTACTTGGAAACTGAGCCTTACCCTCCTCCCAAATGTAGGAACAAAGTGCCAGGAAGCCAACAGACATTGTATGAAAAAGGAAAGACAATGCTGCTGAGAAGATGCAATTTTGATGTCCGTTAACTCTCAAGTATATGGATATGGGGTGGGTTTGTTTGTTCTGCTAACAGGGTGCTAATAAGACCAGCCTAGGCTTTTCTGGACCCCCAGCAATTTACACTTTTAATCAATCTACCTAGCCTTTGAGACTTGCAGCTGCAGCAACCATATCCCTTTGCTCCCCAGCCCAGATGACTCCACCTGACACCTTTTCTCAAGTTAGAAGATGTTGTACTGGAATAACACATGTGAAGCTCTTTTCCTAGTTCTTTCAGCTCAAAGACCTAAGGTCTCAGCCACCTCACTAGAAAGCCTCCATCGCCTTGGCTTACAAAGATACTGATACACCACTGAACTTCTGACTGCTTATCCAAACCAAACACTCCAAGCTGATTTTCAGAGTTTTGACTGACTTCATTTTGAGTAGTGCATGCTCCTCGCTGATAAGCATCAAGCCTGGAACTTCTAAAGTATTAGCCCTCACTGGCCTGTGCTTATTTATTACCTACTCTGAGAAGAACAACAAGCATAAACAGCCAAAAATCTGATGCATTTCCTAGGATAATTATAGTAAAAGTTTTAGATACACACTGCAGACTAGACCTCAACTGGTTGCTGCCTTTGGCAAAGCTTTTAGTGTATTATTCTTTAGCCTTTGCATTAAGTTGTCACACAGCAGCAATCTTGATTTTTTTTCCGCAAATATTCACACATCCATGTTCAGGTGTCAGGCCCAGAGATCAGTTTTTGCTTTTCTAGCATGAAATTCATCACAAATCTTATGTGCCGCTTAAATCTTACTTTAGCCTTCAATACAGCACTTCTAGGAACTTACATAGTACAGACACTGGGTGACAGCCCTCTGCACCTGGATGAATTTCACTCCAAGTGACAACAAACAACAGATGCCAAAGAACTCGTGCTTTTATTCTGCCAGTATATAGATCATGGGCTGAGATTTTCAAGCCACCTAAGTGATTTCCATGGTGATTTGCCATTAAAATTAAAGGGACTCAGACATCCGTGCCACACAGGTTCCAGAGGTGTAGCCCTGTCAGCCTATTTCATCAAAACAAACAAGGAGTCCTATGGCACTATTAAAGACTAATAAAGCTCTTTATCTCATGAACTTTCCTGAGTGTAATCCCAGTTCATCAGATGCATAAAACGGAAACTGCAGTGTGACAGTGAATACACCATACCACACCTACTACACAGGTTGCTTTGCAAATCAAAGCCCATGATTTTCACCCACAATATGGTCTCTTTGTTTATAAATGAGGATCCAGCTAATCAAGACTTCTGTTTTCACTAAGGTACCCATGAGCAGAAATCTTGTCAATTTTCATTTCTTTATTGGTCCCACATACAGGTGCCAAGGAGAGCAAAGAGATGGGGTTGACATAATACATACGTACTTGGGTCACATATGTGCTATTTAATTACTGCAGAGCCAGCTTGCCGCTAGTTCGCACAGCTAGTATGCTGCTGCAATTCTCATTCTGGAAACATTAAGGAAAAAATATCCCACTCTCAAGGGGAAATAAAGGTCACTATAATGGAAGGCATCGACCCTGAGCTCACATTCAAGCTAACAAGAGCACCCCATGCAACAGTTTTGCAGGACAACCCTATTAAATGCAACCCTTAGGAAAGAGAGTTCAGACCTTGTAAAGGAAGACGCACCAAGGTTGCATAAAGCCCACAAGGGACTTTGCCACGGCTGTTGCTTTTACCTGGTAGGCACTCAGTCACTACAGTGGTGGGCAGCAGCTTACAATTCTCTCCTGCATCAAAGGGCAGAATTGGAGAGCTGCCATGCTTGATGGTACACCTTCAAAGATGAGGCTAGTATACATGTGTTAAACCAAACCCTGACCTTTGCTGAAGTTCAAGCAAAGTGAATCTTTTAGCACAGCACCTCTACGCACACCTTTCTGAGCCTCTCAGCAAACACAAACGGCTCTCCAGTGTCCTGCTCTCTTCGTAAAGAGGAGCCCATTTCCATACTTACCAAACACCCTGGTAACAATAATAGAAACCCAATGATAAACCAGTATCAAACCAACCTTTAAGACAATGCGTTACAATATATGGCCAGTTCTGTAACTGTGTTTGTTCTCTGAATCCAAAGCAAGGAGGGAGGGCGGGATATCCCAAATTACCAATTTGAGAATGTCAGACTATCACCATGATAATCCACTTTAGTAAAGAAACTGCCTATTTGAAATGTGATGGAGAAAATGAACAGTTCTTCAAGTGGTCTCATATTTATCATTAGAAAGCACTAACACAACAGTCCCATCTAGATTTGGAAGCTAGTCACTACACTGGTGCAGTGCGTGGGGTGGACAGGGATAACATATTTCATATGCGTATTTTTATTAAGGTCATTTCATCCCCCATGCAGTACATCATAAGAACAATGAGCATCATTATGGAACATCATGTCAAAGAACCATGCTACAGCAGATGTCCTGAGGTGTGTCAAGGATGGGTTGAAGATGAGCTGAGGTGTGCCAAGCTTCAGTGCACTTCAGTGCACTTCAGTGCACCCCCAATGTTCAGGCCCAGATGTCTTTTTCCAACTGTCTCATTACCAGTTTCAGGCAACTGTTAAAAACTCAACTAGGAATTCATACAGATAGCTAAGGGTTTGATCCCGCACCAGTGAAATCAATGGGCATTTGACGACTAGGAGTGTAGGGTCTGACTCTAAATTAAATCAACACTGAGCAAAGAGATTCAGGTTGTGTCACTGACACAGACAACGCTCCTGTCCCTTGTGCCACTGTGTCACAATGCATATACCTTTACCTTATCTCAAATTGGGCACCCAAAAATGGAAGCAGCTAAAATCACAGGCCACTTCTGAAAATTACATAACCTGGCACAGAAAGAAGGGTTCAGGGTAGAATTTCAGCTCTTACACACAGCCTACTTGCTTTCTTTGGTTTTAGGAAATGAGTGTATTAACATAAAATAATAATATTATAACAATGGGTGCAGATTGCATCAATGGAGTCTTTATAAATGCCGTAAGACTCCTTATTTGTTTTGCTGAAATAGACTAACATGGCTACCCCTCTGGAAGTTGTCGTCAATGTGTCTAATTTTATGGTATATAAGTAGCCCTGTTGTGATCAGTAGGGGATAAACATGTGCTTTAAATTAGGCACACGCTTAACAACCTGACTTAACTGCAGCCTGAGATACAAATGATGAAAGAGAATTGGCCTGGAAAAATTGCATCTGGAAAAAATATTGGGGAGGGAGATGTTGCTGAAAAGAATGAACTAGGAGACAACCAGTTAAGTAGCAGTTTACAGCAAAAAATACCAGTGAAATTTGGCACTGCACCAAGTTACAAAGTAGGAGAGAGATACAGGGGTCTCTTTCCATGAAAGTGCGGTTTAGACATCCCTGGGAAATTCTGTCCATTTTTGGGGTACCTCACCAGAACCTAATTCATTGATGTCAATGGGAATGTCACATTCCTAAAGAAAGAGTTTGATAAACCGGTAGAATTCCCAGATCAGTGACGACAGAATGATTGGGTGCCTGGAGAGCCTGATTGATGGGGAGCAATTAAAATGCCCCAGTTTTCAGAAGTGGCCTGTGATTTAAGCTGCTTCCTTTTTTGGGTGCCCAATTTGAGAAAAGATAAAGGTATCTCCAGGGGTTCCCAACCTTTTTAAGGCTATGGACCCTTTGACATGGGGAGAAAAAGTTTGCAGCCCCCTATGGGTGCATGCCACCGCCATGGAGAATTTGGCCCACTCGGGGTCAGAATGCAGCCCATGGCACTCTCCTGCCCGGGAGTGGGTCTCCCAGCAGGAGGCCATTCCCAGGGCAGCCCCCACTCCTCAGCAGGGGAGGGAGCCATTGCTGCAGCAGCCCCCACTCACTGACAGGGGGATGAGGCTGCAGTTGTAGTGCCTCAGCCATGGTCCCTTGCCCCCCACCCCCAGTCTTCTCCATACTCCCTCAGTTCTCTGCCCCTTCCCCCCCTTACCTGGCCGCTGAAGCTCCTGCCACCTGACTGCCCCCCAGGCTACTCTCCCTGAGCACACGCTCAGAGTAGGAGTTTTAAAAACTTCCGGGGGAAGCTCCCTTCTGGCCAGAAGCCTGGGTCTCGGTGGGAACTGGAGACCCTAGCAGCACCCAGCCCAGCTCCCAGCCTGTCTGCGGACTCCCTAGAGCCACTCTGCAGCCCCCCATGGGTCCATGGACCCGAGGTTGTGACCCACCGGGCATCTCTAAAGGGTTTGATTGAGGACCTTTTAAAGTATCTCAGGGGAACACCCTAAAATCAAAACACCCAAAATGACTAAATATTTGGGCCTAGATATCTTAGCAAAGCAATGACAAATAGGGGACATGATAATAGTCTACATGTGTTTGGACCCAAGGGCTGGCGAGAAATTATTCAGAGTGGTATGAGGGAATCAACTAAAAGTAATGGGGTGAAATTAAGAATGGTAAAATTCAAGATGATGAATATTATGAAAAACTACTGGAAAGTAACTCTATCGAAGTGTGGAATATCTTCCCAGGGGAAGTGGTGCAAATCAATTGTTTTGGCATTTAAAATCAGGGTGAACAAAGCACTAGAGAATATTCTTCTGGGAAACAGGTCTTTAGTGGCAGAAAGGTACATGTGGACTAGATGACCAAGTAAGTCTTTTCTATCACTAGTTCTATGAGGCTTTTGTCACTGGGCTCATATACAATTCAGCTTGCTATTTACTGGAAGCCATTATTTTCTAGAGGCTGTTTGGTGACCTGTGTGAAATGAGATGGTAGCCTCAGCCAAGTACCTAGTGGACAAGTGGCCATCTCACAAAGCCATCAGCATAATGGCAATAATGGTTTACTCAGCTGTAAAACAGCAGAACACATATAGTGAATGAACTACATGCCCTCACATCTTGAAACAGGTCTTGTTCAGAGCACAGTACCACTAGTGGGCCACTAACATGGGGAAGTTCATACCTGTGTGCCAGCACTCTAGAGTGGAAATAGCATTGTCAGGCCCACCTGTCACTCCACAAATGATGTCAATTTTTTCAGCAAGCCATGTGCATTATCTAGACCTGTGGCTCCCAACCTGTGGTCTGTGGACTATTTGTGGTCCGTGATGGTACTGCAGGGGGCTGTGGGGAGGGGAGATAATGTAATAATAATAATATAATCCCATACCACTTATGTATCAAATTCAGTGTTACCTTATTCACAATGTAATTTGTTTCACAAACATCCCTGTGTAATCTAACATTCTCTGAATTTAAATAGTGGGGCTTTTGCATGATATTGCTGTGAGCTGATGCTCTTTGTACATTTAGTGGTTAGAATACGGTCTGCTAAAGCTTTCAATGACAATGCAGTGCTCCGCATAAAGGAAAAAGTTGGGAACCACCGATCTAGACCATTCTTTTCAGTGGCACCTTGCTTTTTAACCTTTGATTCTACTCTTGTCCTTCCGCTTCTATTTTGTTTTCTGTGCCCATTCATTTTACCCCAGGCCCTCGGTCGCCATACTCACTGAGAAGATGTCCTACTGAAAGAACCTCCTCTGGGTATCCTTTCCTTAGTGGGAGGTTAAGCAGCTGGCACCTCTCACCAGAACTGAGCTCACCTTCACAATTTTTTTTAGTAGCACTTAAGGATGTGCACCATGTGTATAGCACTCATGATGGCATACAGTATCTGAGGGTGTGCACCATGTGTACAGTAATAAAGGCATTTTCAGAAAGAGCTGGGATTGGTGGACCCTTCCAGGGGCATAACTTGGTGGCATGGGGTTAAAACATTTCCTCTGCATCATTTCTTCCTGAAGTCATGTACAGGCTCTGGTGCACTGGAGCAGAATGTTATCAGAAGTTCACATGGATCCAAAAGTTTTCAGCTGAGCAGATGAAGGAGGTCAAAATGTGACTCAGCTGGCCAGGCTCTCGGGTGCAAGCCAAGCTGTCTGATTGGCTGCAGGGCTACAGAGCCATCTTGCCTTTCTGGCAGGCAGGAGGCTCTTCCAGTTTTGATGTGAAATACAGAGACATAAGTGTGGGAGGGGAAAATAAAAGACAATACAAAGTATTGATATGTGAAACCAGTGGGGGGGGAGGAGATGTTGCAGAATCAAATGCTGCATTTTAGGCATAATGTTTCTTCTTAACAGCCAGTGCTTCCATTCTGTATTTGCTTGACACACTGAGCTAAAACTGACTAGAGTTGTTTGTTTTTAACATACAGTCAATTCTCTCAAAAAATGAAATCATTAATCTGAAGCCACCATCACCCCCATTTCTTCAAGATCTACTCCAGACTGGGACACTGTTTTCTTTATTTAGCTATCTTTGCTCCACATTTAAGTAAAAGTCTGTGAGCTACAATGACGGTATATTCCCCACACTGAATGAATTTAGACACTCTAGTGGAAATGACACTATTATGAACAAAAAGGCAAAGGGCCCACCTAGCCCCTGAAGACCCACAGATAGATGAGAAATGAAAACCTTCCTAAAAGTGCTGGATGAGGGACGGCTGTTTGCATTAGAAAACTCAGAGAGTGAAAAAACCCACTAATTACAGCTTTCTTTAATGATTAAAGGCAAAAATTAATTTGCAATCTTCAAAAAGAAAGAGATCCTCCCATGTCTGTAGCTAAAAGTGACCTGGGATATGGGCTAATGCGGGGTACAAAAATGCTCAGCTTTTATTTGTTACATGCTGTCAAGAAGCAGTTTGAAATTCAGGGGACTGTATCATCTATTGTCAAAATAGCTGACAGTTTTCCATGTCCAGTGGAAAAATCAGAAAACTGAAAAAAAAAAAAAAAGGGATGTTTAAAAGGGTGCATTTTTATACTGTTCATGAGCCCACATGCATTTTGTTTTTCCTTGCCTATTATAACCTGAATGTTGTACACTGCTGTAGTCTCAGAATTTCTACACAGCCCGTGGCACAGCCAGCGGGTCAGCAAGGACTCAGGAGTGTGCCATTTGCGTATAAATTAAACATTACGGCATGCTGTATAGAGTGGCAAAATACTCAAGCAAGAAAATAACCTTATGAAAAAAGTCCTACAGAATTTAATAGAAATGGCAAACTTTGTTTAGCATGTTTTGAAACCATCATAGAAAATGTCATTTAAAAAAGAAATTGTACTCCTACTCCAGAAATCTATAAGATAGCTTCAAGATCCTACAGGAGAGATTTCATTTTCTATTAAATTCTGTATGCTTTGGAGATGTTTTCTACAGGTCCCATTTAAATTTCTATAAGACCCTATTAGTTCCGTACATATAAGTTCTCTATCATTTTGCTATTAGGGTGGAAGCAACTTAAGGTCCTCCACCTATTGAGGTCAATATCCATATCATAGAGCCTCTTCAGCTTAATAAGGACAAGTAGGAACCCAATTGTGTGAGCCTCTATAAATGTGAGAAAAGGAAAGTTTTTAGTTTTACAGGCAGGAAATGTGGGGATAATGTTATACTGAAACGACAATCTGTCCCGTTCTCTTTCTAATAGGAGTACACATAAATAGTGTATGTGAAGCATTAAAATGCTGAAATTCTCAGATTCACTTAAGTGCAAAGGAATGGTGGGAAAACTGCTCACTGGAGTAAGGTTTGTGGGATTAAGACTATATATATCCTATGAAATTAGATAATATTCTTGAGGGGAGCAACTTTCAAAAATCCCTAAAGCGTTTAGATGCATAAGACCTCATTGAAAATCAGTCAAAGTTGTGCTCCTAAATTCCCTATGAATGTCTGAAAAATCTCCATCAATAAAAGCTAAAATCTACCTCATAGTAAAATGCTGTGTTTTAATACTCATTTAAAAGACATGCAATGTCATTAATATACAGAAGAATGTAAAAGAGCACCTAGATTCTTCTTTGCTAATTAACAATGTGGCTAACAGGTTTATTTCAATTTTTATTCCAGAAATATATATATAAAAAAAAAAACACTAAGAGCCAATTCTGTGGTTCCATTGAGGTGAATAGCAGAGCCCTGCTGACTTAAAAATCAGGAGGTGCCCCTAAGCACACATAAAAAGACTTTTCACCAAATGGACACTAATTGAGTCTACCCATATTGAAAGAATTTGTTTCTGACCTTTTTAATTCCCCATCTCATCCCCTATAGTCAACCAAGACTCCAGAGGAGACTTGGGCTTGGTTCACATACACAGAGGAAATAAGAGGCCTCTTCCTATTGAACCCAGAAGATCTCTGTAAGGCTTTTCTGACATGAAGTCTCCTCATAAGACAAAAGCTGATAAATGAGAAAGCTTTCAGGATGCTACCACATGATATTTACATCCTTTGAAGAAGCTGAATTCTCCACTAGAATATAGGGATCTCTGCATGTGATCAGTCCAACCCACTGCTCAAAACAGGGTCAACCCCAACTAAATCATCCCAGACAGGGTTTTGTCAAACCAGGCTTTAAAAACATTTACTGATGGAGATTCCACAGGGGCCTACATAAATTTTTTTCAGGCCCAGTACAAATTTTTAACACAGGCACCCTGTTGCACATGGTAATGGCAGTTAGGACCAGGGCTGGGCCCCCACAGGGCCTGTAGGTCCTGGTAAAGTATATGCTTCCCTCCCACCCCCCACTTGAGGGTCCTGATTTCATCACACAAATAGCAAATCCATGAACAGATTCTTGGACAGAAATGCAGTGTTGTCTGCTTGGTGTATGACTATTCTATGAAAAATATAATCACATTCAAGTTGGGAGTTCTGTATGTTTTCAGGGCAGTGTTACGTAAGATTGTTAGTAGAAAGGCTGGCCTTTTCTGTCATGACAACTGAAACAAATGCAGAAGGCATAGATCTGGAAAACCAGCTTCAACTAGAGTCAAAGCAAATTATGCCTATATATAAAGAAGAGTTTAGACCTTCCAGGCACAGCACCTAGATAGACAGAGATGACCATAATGGCTTTGAAAAAGTTATTACAGGTTACTGGGATATTAATATGCAGGTTGAAAAAATAGTTCCAAATTGAAAGTGTAGAGTTTTCATTCCACTGGAAATTTCATTACTATTTATCAAGGAAACCGTTTTTGAAAGAAGTCAGAATTTCCCATAGAACTGAAATTCCATATTCTGACCCCAGCTATAGATGTTAATCTGTAAGTAAAGGTGGAATTTTATCTGGTAAATCAATGTTGGCCAGATCTCCAGCTGATTTAAGTCAGAGCTACTTCACTGAAGTCAATGGAGCCAAGCTGATTTAAACCAGTTGCAGAGCTGGCCCAGACATGTTCCCACCTATAATGTGAGAAAAACAGGCAAACACAAACTTAGACCTAGGTTGACATAATGAAACTCCACTTCCCACCCCTTAAAAAAAAAAAAAAAAACCAGACAGAATGAAATTCAACCCCATGCAAAGGGCTACTTAATGCCTTTCTCCACCCCTCCTCAGCCTCAATCCCCTGCAAACAGGCTAAATATTCTCTAGTCTAAACCTTAACACCAGACAGTGATGAGATTTCTTTCTGCACACCATGCAGCACTCAAAAAGTCCCCCTTCCACAACTGAACTGGCTTACCTTCAGATTTGTCACACCCAGAGTACCAGAAGGGATTGAAAGCCCCAAATTCATGTTTTTTATGAAAACAAGAGAGAACACCTCACCCACCCACTTCTCAGCACTGCCTCCTGGATATTAAGGGTTTGGAGAAAATGAAGCTGAGATTACAATGAGAAAGTATGTCTCATGATAAGGATATGATCCTGGGACTTGAAGATACAGTTTCAATTCTCTGCTCTATCCTCGGTTCTTCATGTGGCATCAACACTCAGTCTCTCCATCTTCGCTGTGACGTGTGGATGTTAGCACTTCCCACTCTCACTGAAGTGTGGTGACAAGACACACATCAGTGTTGCAGGGCCCTTAGATGGGAAAGTAAGGGGGGGGTCACATGGCTGTTTTACATCAATAGATGCCCTCATCTCTGCTTTCATTTTTCTTTCTGAAGAACAAATTGCACAACTCCCACTGTCCATCTCTAACATTCAGAGCAGACCTGGAGAGCCCTTTCCCTTTAGAGAATGAGATCACTCCTTCTTTGAGTGCTGCTCGGAGGCATTCAGTAATAGATGTCTCCGTGCCGGAGTGCTGGACTAGTCGGAAAAACTTTTGTCCTAACATGTCAGGAGAGGGTAGGTGGCCACCACCCCCCACGCCACCCAGTGGCTATATATATGGCCGCCTTCCGATCCCTCTCCAGTTTCATTTCTTCCACCTTACGCATCGGATCTGGAACATCCACTTCTTGCGAAAACCAGCAGCCTGTCTGAGATTGTATGAGCTTCACGCCCGACTGGGAGCACCTTTTCATGGACATAATTCCACCAAAGAGGACTCCAGTGTTCGGGCCAGAACATCGGAATCCACCTCTCATCATGCCGGGGTTTAAAACCTGCACTGAGTGCGTCAAGGCCTTCCCCCGGGACAACCCCCACAGGAAATGCCTCTGGTGCCTAGGTGAAGACCATCTGGTCACCGCCTGCTCCATATGCCTGTCATTCAAACCTAGGACAATCGAGGATAGGTAGCAAAGGCACTGTGCCCTGGTCTCTGAACAGGCTCGGCACTCCTCTCCCGAGGCTTCTGAAGCCCATCCGGCGCCGCGAGCCGGCTCAGCATTGGGACCCACCCAGCACCGTGACAGCAGAGGCTGCAGGAGGACGAGCTCGGTACTGACTTCAGTACCTCAGTGCCAACACAGTCCACCAGCACCAGGCTAGCCTCAGCACCACTGCAGGTCACTGCCGGCACTGCAAGCTCACCGCAGCCCCATACCAAGGGTACAGGGCCTGCCCAGGCGCCACTCAGAGTCACCTCCAGTACCGCAGGCTTGCTTCAGCCCCATACTGACGGTGCCAGGCCCACCTCGGCACGAGCCATCCTTGGCACTGCAGGGTCTAATTTCACCCTCTTCCCTGGTGCTACTTCACAAAGGCAGCCCCGGCTCTCCTGGTAGGGGCTCACCACAAGTCCATTCGGGGTCGCTCCCAATCCCAACAACACCAGAGGCAGTGGAGGCTGCATGGGCACTCCTTTTGTTGCCCACACCTCCCTCTCCGGTACTGGTTAGGAGGGGCACGCAAGCCTTCATATCAAAGGCCTGGGTGCATCACGAACGGCACCGCTCTCCATCGCCCCCCCAACCCTGGGCACTCAAGCCCCACCGCCCATTACTCCTTTGGGCCCGGGTACGGTAGAGCCTTCCCCGCGGCAACATACAACTTTGCCGTCTCCGGTACCACCTCGGGGATCACGCGATGCTTCCCCTTGCTCAAGTCCCAAGGAAGGTCCGTCAAGGGGTTCCAAGCGGCCTCTGAGCAGTGTTTCGACACCGTCCCCATTCCGCTTCTGCCTTCATGAATGGTCCCCACGAGACGTCGTCACCATCAGTCCCACTGAGGGCACCCAGTACCACTCTCTCCCTGGTACCAGGCTCACACACAGGCAATCTATCGGCACACTTCAACTTCTTGTGCTGCGCCACAGCCCATTTGGGGATGGCAGTGCAATCCTCCGAGCCCCCCTCAGATACCCTATTTGGGCCGGTGTCTTCTTCAGCAAAGCCAGTTATGGCTCCCCTTCACTCCGGTGTTTGGGACCTTGCCTCCTCCTGATGGCAGAACTTGGGTTCCATTTCCCCAGTGTCAGACACAGCCGGCCTCAAGTATAGAGTCCTGGCATCAGAGTTCCCCTCCCCCATCAACCACCCAATCCCACCCCAGGATGTGGTACAAACGGCATTAGGCCTAGGTGAACCCCCCAGCAAGCCCCTCCCAGCATCGAGGGAGGCAAGGGAGTTAGAACTTCTAAGGCATAAGGTCTATTCCTCTTCAACCCTCCAACTACGGGCTGCAAACAACCAGGCCCTAACCAGCAGATACATGCTGGATGTGTGGGAATCCTTCACAAAGTTCAGACATCTGCTCCCACCAGAGGCCAAGGAAGAATATGATGCATTCCTAGAGGAGGAAAGAATAATCTCCCAGGACCTCCTTCTGTCAGCCCGAGATGCGGTAGATACAGCAGCCCACACCATGCCTCAGCCATAATCATCCATCGAGCAGCCTGGCTCAGGGAAGCCAGGGCGCCCCCTGCTTCGCAACAGGTGGCACTCGACATGCCCTTAGGCGGTGACACCTTGTTCCCGCCCGGGACCCTGGCAGTAGCGGGTACCACGCGTGACCCAAGTGGAGAGGTAAAATACCTTGGCCTCCTCCCATTGGGGCCCCTCCCAGACCCCCCAGCCACATAAGGTCTATGGGCTCAAGACCCACCCACCCCCCGCACTTTTCTCTGAAGACACTTGGGAAGGGATTTAGTCCCCCCCACATCACCCTTTCAATTAGTATCTTGGGGCCCGCTCAGAAGACCCTTCCTCCCTCCCTTTCTCCACAGGGAAAGGGAGCCTATTCTAATTAATCTGTGACTGCCTCACCGTGGGCTCTCAACAGACTGGATATTCCCACAGCTCCGGCCCACCCCTAGAGAACGAAGGGAAAGAAATGTTGCCTACCTTCCTCTAACTAGAGAAGGGGGAATTTCTTAGGGCCACCACCCCCCCACACACACTTCTACAGCATGGATGGGGGGAGAGCCAGGTCTTAACCTTGCTCCTCTGATTTCAAGATGGCACTAACCCTGTAACCCAAGCATGCCTCAATCACTAATGGCCCAACCGAGACTGCAGCTTCACTCCCGCAGACAATCCTTAATTCTTTGCTGCCCTTAGGGCTATCATTGGAGGGCGGAAACAGGTAAAGAATATGAGAAGGGGAAGAAAAGCCCCCCCATCTCTCCCCCACGGGTATTGCTTCCACTGGTGATCCCTCCCGCTCCTAAGGTGTTAGGGAGACCTTCACTAAGCCGAAGGGTGAATCACCTAGTAGCTCTAGTCAAAGCTATAGATACCTCTGGTTTGCAGAGACACGTGTGACCACCAGACAACTGGGAAACCCCTTTGCCAGTCCATCGCCTGCCCCGCAATGGGTAGGACCTGCTTCTGCACCCTAAACTTGGGAGGGACCCTCCGGGCACCTTTCCGACCCCTACAAAACCAGTAGGTGCGCATGCCTAAGTTGGTCCCAGTAGGTCCTTAGTGACCTCCCCAGGACTATAAATCCTATTTAATTATCATGCCAGTTAGACGGGAGCACAACACTCGGTATCGTTTACCATCTGTTGCTCTGGGCCCTGGAGGGGGATACTAAGGCAGAGTCATGTTCATGAATCTCTACCTTGCTCCTCATTTTCCCCCCTTCCGTCCCTACGGAGAAATCAACCTGTAATGGACTAGAATTCGTCCTGTTTCTCCAGGACTGATTTATATCTTTCCAGAATATCTTTGATCGGGAGCCTCTATTAGTCTCCACTCTCCCAGGAAGGTGGCAATACCTCTCCACCCCTCCCCAACCTGAGTCTGAAGCATCCATTATCACAGTCACTAGGGGCTTGGGTTCCCTGAATAGAGTGCCCCCCATCGCGAACCGGGGTCCCTTCCCTCTTCCCACTCCTGAAGCAGCAACTCCATATGCTCAACCTAGATTCAACTAGGTCAGTGGGATTCATGGGAGAAGAGGCAATACTACCCTCCTCCCACCCCCATCCTTTCAGACAGAGTCGGGGGAAACCTGCCTTATGCCTCCCAATTATCCCTTAGCCAATCCAGCAGCGATGGCTTGCTGACAGACTTGCTGCGCACCATGGGGCTCCACGCATAGCTGTCACCCAACCAGGCTATATCCTAATTTGTCCTCTCCCCTGGGATGACTAGAGATCCATGGTCACCTGGGCACCTGGCGGGCAAAATTCGTCCTCCTCTGCAGGTCCCCCCCCAGGTCCAGAAACCATCGGTAGCTTTTGCATGATACTCCCGCCATAGGAGATTGTTAAGGCTTTCTCCGTCTGCTTACTTGACAAAGCATAATCTACCAAATCCTAATTTCCAAATTGCACGGAAAAATCAGGAAATAGTCATTTTTCCCATGATGGAATTCTATCCTGGGTAAGACTGGATAACAACATAGGTCACCCTTGTCAGATTCTCCAAATATCCAAGGTACGCCTGCGGAATCACCGACTGTACCTTGTGAGCATCATATTCCCGCCAAATGCTCTTCACAGAAGACCACTGCCTCCTCGGTTAAGCCTTATCACTCAGTGGGGTCAGTTTCTCTCTTATGAGCTTTCATCCCTGACTCACACTTAGGTGTGTCATAGCTAGGGGCCCATATCACACCTGCCAGTGCCCTGGGCATGCAGGGTCATATAAATCAATGTAACTTCTAATTCCATGGGCTTCCAGGTTGTCACAACTAGGTGTCTAGTCGGAGGCATCGCAAATTCTGCTTTACTCGCTCCCTCCGTTTTCTCCAGTCTTCCCAGTAGTGGAATCCTAGGAGGAACTTGATGGGACAACAGGAAGGTTCGCCTCCTTGAGTCTTCATAAGACAACCAAGGCCAACAGTACTTCCTAAAGCCCACCTTGCTGGCTTGCAAGTGCCTCGTGGGTCTGGAGTATTTCTTCCGAAATGTAAGAAGTCTCCCGGGTCAGGGCTCTGTAACACCACTGAAGGTCTGGTGTCGCATTTCCCCAACCCCCCTGGCCAGCCCAAGGACTATAGGGCTGAGATGCTATGTGGTACCAATTGCACCACCTCTGCCATTTTTCCTTTCCCTTAATCAGCTTGAAGTTTCTGCCTCTAGAATCTTCTCGCTTAATTCCATTAGCCTTTTTCCTTGTGGGTTGAACGGTATACCAAATACACACACCCCTTTGGGCATGTGACTTATGAGTCTTTAGGTGGCTGGTTAGAGGGATGATATTTTATCCCCTCTTATTGCTCATGACCAGCTTGGTATCCCTAAGGCTCCCAGATTCTTTGTAAGGTCTATGCTGAAGCGTCCCGCAGCCACAAGATTTACCCTCTGGCTTTCATACCTCAAGCTAGACCCTCAGGTACAGCAATTGAACGTGACTCCCTCCATGTTAGTCGTGTTGTGCTCTTGCAAATCCCTGGTGTAAAGTGACTAAGTCCATCCGACCCATGCACGCTAATTGGCATGGGTGGATTGGACCTACCCCTTGCTTGGGGTTGGCCCTACAATGAGGACTCCATTGACAGGATCCATTCAGGTCCCTCCCCTCCATCCCCACCTCTGGAGCTGGCGACTCCTAGGAACTGGGGAGGGGGTGGAAGGCAGCCATATATATAGCCACTGGGTGGCATGGGGGGCGGTGGCCACCTACCCTCTCCTGACAGGCTAGGACAAAAGTTTTTCTGACCAATCCAGCATTACGGCACGGAGTCACTTATTACTGGATGGATCCAAGAAGCCCATCTCGAAGAAGGACGATTATACTTTAAGCAGAAGACAGAGAAGCCTCACCATTTGCAGTCCTGTGCAACTAATCACCCATGTTGGAATTTGACATCATTTCAGGGCAGTGTATGTTCAGTTCAGGGCCACTTTTGCCTTCAGCCTGATTACAAATTGCATCCCTTTGCTTTTATTGTTGAAAGTGGTTTACATCAGAAACAAAGAATAAGGTTGTAGAATGAGTTTCTAATACTAAATACTTTCATCTGACAGCACTGGCTGTTTCCTGCCTTAACTGCATTTTCACAAATCTCTATTCTGGCCTGACGTTTGGGTTTTGGCAGAGAGAGATACATTTAAGGGGCCCTCAGATGTCAAGGCAGAGAATCTTTCCTGGTCATGACACAGCTGGCCATCTAGTGGGAAAGAAGGAAAACTACGGGGCAGTTTGATGACAAGATCCATAGGGGTGGCTGTGTTCATTTAGTTCAGCAAACAAAACAAGCAGTGTGGTAGCCCTTTTAAAGGCTAACTTTTTTTTTAATTGCATGAGCTTTCGTGGGAGAAAATCCCAGATCTTCAAGCATCTGACAAAGAGGGATTTTCTCCCACAAAAGCTCATGTGATAAATAAATGGGGCAGTTTGAGGCATTTCTTTCCTTTTTAAACATCTTGCCAAAGTTCCAGTAAAAGAGAAACCAAAGTTAGAATGATTTTACACTGGGAATCATGTGGGTCTCCTTCAACCTGACCAGATATCAAAGCATGGAACACAGTGATTAAAGATGCCTGGGAAACTATACAATAAAGAAATGCAAAAATGGGTCTATTTTATTTAAAATGAATTCAAGTTGAAAATCTCATTACTGATAGTAATTTGTATTCCAGTATCACCCAGAGGCCCTTACTTAGATTAAGCATCATTGTGCTAGGAACTGTGGAAACATAACAGAAAGACCATCGCTGCCCGAATCTAAATAGATAAGACAGGCAAAGGGAAGCATGAGAAACAGAGGCAGAGGAGGGTGACCTGATTGGCCTAACATCACAATGCAGGTCAATGGAAGTTAGGCACCTAAGTAACTTTGTAAACATGGACCTAATTGTCCATATATAAATTAAATCATCAGTGTATGGAGCTGATTCTCTTTTCACATGCAACTATGTTACACTGCCATAATTCCCTTGACTTCAGTGGAGCATCTCTGGATTTACCCAGGTTTAATACAGAGCAGATTCTGGCTGCATCTAATTATTTACCTACAGATTTCCTATGCATACCATATTGCATCTACACCTCTGTGCTAAAAGAGAGGAAAGAAAAAAACAAATGAAGACAAAGTCCTGATTCTAGGCTTGTAATTTCTGGTTAAAACCCAGGGAGGGGGGGGCCTTCTGAGTTCTAAGGGAATCAGACCATTTGGTAACATTTTAAAAAGCAAATAAAATAGAAAGCCAATGCCCTGTTAGGTCTGTTTAGCCTCTCTTGGCATGAGACCCAAAGTAGATTCAAAACTCACCTAAGTGGCCCACTAAGAGATCCCCTTCTGTAGAGCAGTTCTCCAGAAGAGCAGAGCCTTTAGCAGCCCTCAGCAGAGAAGGTGCAGATGGATGGCTGCCACACTCAGAATTCCCCAGGACTGCTGAGAAGGCCCAGGTCTAAGTTTTGCTCTGGGCCTGTCCAAATACTCTTATACCTCAGAGCAGACTGTTGAGGTCTGCAACTGGAGTGTGCCTAGCAGAAGCCATCCTGTTTCCCAACAGTGGCCCCACCCCAGCAGATGCCCACATATGCTTTTCCACTCAGCTAAAGCTGCTCCCAAACTTTTCAGACCATTGCAGACTGCAGTATGTCTTTTCCAGCTCTGGGTTTTAAGCGATTTCATCTCATGATGTGGACCAATGATCAAATTACTGACTATATGTGAGCAAGGTCAATCAGCTATATGCCACACTAACCACTACCTTGTGAGCAAACTTGGCTGAATCTAAGAAAGTCATCTAGGCACCTCTAGGCTCTTTCTTTCCCTTTGGTTGGTGGTGTCAGACAACAGTGCCAACAGGCACAGTGCATTACAACGAGTGCCTCCATACTCCTTGCTTTGCACATTGTCTATCTAAATTGTGAAGGAGTTTGTGAAAAGCAGAGGCTCTAGAGAGTAGCCTCATTGCAGTCTGTAATATCTGCAGTAGCTGGATCTACTATGCTTGGCTTCTCCTCAAGCCAGCGCACAAATCAGACTTACTCCCACACTGCCCTCTGAAGCAGAAGCTGATGAGTTGGTGGAGTTCTGATCTGCACACACTGGAATGACCATACAAGCAGCATATAACAAACAAGCCAGTACTTGAGAACTGCAAGACTGCCACTGATGGATATCTAAGTGCCATCTTATTCAAGATGCAGGCTGTCCTTAACCAGAAGGCAATCTCTGGGAAAGCAGAAGAGGGGATATGTGTGAGCAAAACTCAAGAGGCTTGGTGGAGTCTGCCACAGACTTGGAAAGTTAAGTTAAACAACCAAATCCTTTAGAAACTGCCACACCATGACAATTGACTATGTAGAAGTATCTTGCTTGCTTTGTTCTTTCATAGGTAGGTTAGCAATGTTAACATTGGGAAGTTCCAAAGGGCTAGCCATACTAGGCTCCATCAGTAAAACAAAGGGTCATATCACGCTGCAGATTTTTAAGCGGATCTCCTCTTTGATGTTGCCATGGAGTTCTGCCTGAATATTAATGGAAAAAGGGTCATAATTCCAGACTGTGAACTTTGTATTCTTATTACTGAGCAGCTACTCACCCAAACAGTGCCATCAAAGCCAATGAGACGACACGGGTGAATAACTATTCTCTAATCTGGCCCATAATTATTACTGAAAGCCAGCCGGGCAGACCAATGAGCTGATCCAGTATGGGATATATGACAAACAAAATCAGATAATAGATGGATACATTAACTTCTTTGAGCCCTTGCTAGCAGCACCAAAACTGCTCAAAGAAAGGAGCCCCAAAAGTGTGTACAGTCCATTGTGGTATTACAAATCCAATACAATGGCTGTTTCTGCACCTCCACTTAAATTTTAAAACCATTTAAAACTACAGAAAGAAAAAAAAAATCTTCCTAGATTGTGCACATTTGTCTCACTTTGTTACCCTAGCCTTTTGCCTGGTTAAACAGACATTTCAAAAAGCCCACAGAGCAGCAGATCTCTCCTGTCTAGAGAGAAGACTTATGCCTTTCAATGAAATGGCTGTTTTCCCAAAAATGTAAATGAATTCTTGCAAGAAAAAAAGAGCCTGACATGGGCCTGGCAGTTTCTTAGTGAGTGATATTTAGGAGGACTGGTTCCCCTCACTTGTCTCCCATTTGTTTTCGGCTGCAGAATCTGATGTGGCAGCTTGTAAAACTTGCTTAGTGGGAAGAGGTCAGAAACTGGGCACACACCAGAAGAGATCAGAAGTCTGATCAGAAGTTTAATAAACAAATATTTAATATGAATGTAAGTGACAGGCATGTGACTAAAATTTTACAATTCATCATCTTACTGTAAATAGAGTAAAGTGGGAAAAGAATTTAAGAAATATTTATATTTAATATTATATTCATCATTATTATGGATTACAACGGCATGTAGATACTCCAAGAATCAGTCCCCTTGTGGCTGGAGCTGTACAAATACAAAGGAAGGGAAAGTCCCTGTCTTCAAGAGTTTCTAGTCAAAAAAGAGACATGACCAGCTAAAGAAACATGATAATTTTCACTCCACCAATGGGAAAAGTGAGAGACAAAAAAGTGAATGACTCATCCAATCTCACAGAGGGACTCTGGGGCCAACATCTGAGCACCACACAATGATGAATGAATTTTAACCTTAGCACCAATTTGTGCAATATCACCATTTTACAGATGGAACACTGAAAAACAGACAATGGTTTCCCTAAATTTATATACGAAATCCATGACTAAACCTGGAATTGAACCCAGATATCCTGAAACCTAGCCAAGGGCCTTATTCATTGGGCTGGTCTTTCCATCTTCTGTAAGCCTGCTTTAAGGCCCTGATGCTGATCATTTGCTAGTGTAAATCAGAACTAATTCCACTGAAGTCAATGTATTTGCATACATCTAAATCTAGCCATCACTGACATTAGAATTGGAACCATGGGCCAAAGCCTCAGCTGGTGTAAGTCAGTAAAGCTCCAGTGACTTCAGTGGAGGCACAGTGATTTATACCAGCTGAAGAGCTGGTCTGGAAGTGTAGCCACATTTTACAAATGGAGTATAATGAAAGGATGGTCTGTGATCATCTGATACAAATTAGACACTTGCACTGTAAACTCTGTTCTCAGCTCTGGCCTAGCATTCCTGTGTGACCCTTCACAATTCTCTCCTGGCCTCAGTTTCCCTAGCTGCAAGATCAAACAAATGCTGTAATAGTATTTATGTCACAGGGGTGTCAAGAAGCTTTGTTGAGTAGGGTCAAGCCTACACTTACCTTGAAATTTGGCATCAGATGACAGGAGTTGTCAGACTCACTAGATGATCATGTTGGCCCCTTCTGACCTTAGAGTCTATGAGTCATACAAGCTAAACAGAGTAGCTTGCATACCTCCCACCAACTTCTTAACCGCCTCTTTGACACCAAAAATAAGGATGCCTGAATACTACACCCTGACTTAATATGCCACATTGGGTTGCCTCAGTTTATCTATCCATAAAACAGATGTAATGATACCTGACTACCAAATCAGTATATTGTGAGGTTTAATTACGCTTTGTAAAGCTGCTTAAAATCATCAGGTGATGGATTTATGATTTTTAACATGCCAACAAGCTGTAGTGGAGCAATGGCAATGCACCTGGCATTTGAGACAGAGCTGGAGGTTTGCTTTTTGTCCAGGTACTGTCTGCGAGAGAAAAAAGGCTGCAGAAAAGCATACAGCATTCTCCACAGATTGGGGTCTCAACATTGTTTTCCATTACAATTCGAGTGCTAAATTCAGTCCTAATTTGCATCCTATGCAAGTCCATTACAGGGGCTTAACCTGGCCTTTGTATGGAGAATCAGACCACATCAATGCTGATAGCAGCAAAATTGCTACCACTACAGGGCTGTAACTAGGGCAGGGCAAAAGGGGCTTTGCCCTGGGCACACTGGAGTGACGCCATTTAGCCTCTCTATCAAAGGGCGCATTCCACGCCACTTGCTCCAGGTGCTGCTCAGTACATTCTCCAAATGCCTGCACCCTGGGAGCCAAAATGTGTAGCTGAGGCACTGCACAACCAGATCGATCTTTCCCGATTGACTTAGTGGTCAGTTAAGACATGCTAAATCAATCCAGTAATACCCATCCCCACTCAAGTGGCGCTGCACAATGACGACACCATTGAAGGGGAATTAAATTCCAAAGGGGTAGCCATGTTAGTCAAGTTCAGCAAAATAAACAAGGAGTCTAGTGGCATTTTTAGAGACTAACAAATTTGTTAATCACTTTCTTCAAGCATCTGACAAAGATGGATTTTCTCCCACAAAAGCCCATGCAATAAACAAATTTGTTAGTCTTTAAAAGTCCCACAGGACTCCTTGCTTGTTTTGCTGAAGGTAAATTACAGAGTCAACAGGAATTACACAAGCTACTCTGCATAGCTTCTGTAACCAGGTCCATAACTACACATTTGGGCACCTGGAACAAGCAGTCCAAAGGCACCCCCCTCTTGCCCCCATCCAGGGTCCATCTGTCCCCCCACCCCCAGAAGCCAGAGCTGATCAGGGGCATCCCTACCCCGCCGCAGTCAGAGCCAGTCGGGGAGTTTCTACCCTGCCACAGTCAGAGCTGGGCAGGTAGTCCCTTCCCTGTCACTGGCCAGAGCTGGGAGGGGGTTCCCTACCTTGCCAAGGCCAGAGATGAGCATGGGATCCTTTCCCTGTAGCCAGCTAGAGTTGGGCAGTGATTCCCTACCCCGCCTCAGCCAGAGCTGGCCAGGGAGTGCCTTCCCTGGCTCCCAGAGAAATGGGCCTTTAAGGCACATTCCTCTTTGAGCCAGGAAGGGTCTGGCATGGCACCCTCTCAAATTCATTCCTGGGACTTTGCCCCATTTGCGCCACCGTAATTACAGCCCTGTCTCTAACTCCCAATGACTGCCACTGAATTTTCCCAGCAGTATAGACCAGGCCACCGGCTTACAAATCAGTGCCATGCTTTTAACAGAGACTATTATAAAAGAGCGAGAACCATACTGCAGATTATTGTAGGAGGGATGTACCTAAATGATGCAAAAGTGAAAGAACTGCGTTCTTCTCCTCTTTTGCTGCCACTGCTTAGATTTATTTGGTTGTCTAAGGTCTCTCTCCCTCTTGCACTCACACAAATGCATGAACTCCCCCTCTCCCTTGATCCCTTCACTGCACTCTCCAGCAAAATGTCACAGGAAGGGAGAAGTGACAAGCTTATAAGAAAATGAAGATCTCATTCTGTTTGAATATTACATTAACCCCCAAGCAAAGCTGCTTCGTTTGTCAGTTTTTCCCAAGCTCTCTATCTCCCCAGCACCCCTGACCTGGTTGGTCTGATTATGAATGATCAATGTGCACATTTGCAGTGGAAATCTTTGCACATATCTAGACCCTCGGCCTTTAGTCACTCATGCGGATAATAACGGCAGTTCGAGTCACTTGCCCGTAACTCCAAGCTTCATTAAACAGAGGGGATGTCACCAAAAGTCCCTTTAACTGTCTTTCACTTCTCCACAAGGGAAAAACTGACAGTGCTGAGAAATGGGATTTGGGATATAAATAAAGTAACAATTTGGATATTCCACTGAAAGCTTGCAGTTGGCCTGTGCCTCTGAGCTGGAATCTACTCATTTAGTGAGGTTTGGAGGAGAAGCAAGCTGTGTTTAGCATCATCTGATGGAGTGCATGTACAAAAGCATGCCTGAGGTCAGTTTTGGCTTCAAAAAGGAAATATTTCCACAGAATTGATCGGGTATTAGACAAGGAATCATGTCTTGCCACTCTCAGTCATTTGCTATTTACAGGTTGTTGTCAGAATTCTATACTGGAGGTTAGTTTCCTGTGTATAGGATTGCTGTCCATTTGCAAGCCCTGTAGCACACTCCATGGCACTGAAGTCTCAGCTAGAAACTTATTTATAGACAGAAGAATGTGAGGCTTTGGAGATTTTATCTGCTGCTTTGCAGGATAAATATGAATTTTGTAACATTGCCATTCCAGGTAGTGGCCAGGGAGAAATAACTAGTGCTAGCACTAACCACAGGGAGATGTAATCACAGAAACAGATTAAGCTTTCAAGTTGCTCAGCTGCCTCTGGCTGTGCAGAACAGCAACATGTACTTAGGACTCAGTTTTACTCTTAGATGCAACTCAAATGGTCACATGCTGCCCTCCATCTGCACATGAATAATGCCAATAAGATTTAAGTCCCTCAGAACATCCCCCACCCTAATCACAGGTAGTATATACACACCTCAGCTTGGACAGCTCCTAGACACTGATTGTAAGGCAATCCTGTTCTGGGGGTGGAGAACTGCCATATCTGAAATGCCAGATTCAGTGCTGGTGTCTCATGACCAGAAAGAACATTGAGTTAAACAGAACTGAAAGACCAACAAAAAATGATCAGGTAACTACAGGAACACACGAGGACATATATATTTAAAAACCGTAAATGTGTACATTTAGTTTGCAGCAGTGACTAGAGACCTCAAATGAGCTCAGGGCTCCCATGGGCACTATGAGAAAGCCTAAAGGTACCATTTCTGAAGCAAAAACAAGGAGTCCTGTGGCATTTTTAAAGACTAACAAATATATTTATTGCATGAGCTTTCATGGGAGAAAATCCCACTTTGCCAGATGCTTTAATGATGGGGGAATTTACAGAATGGGAGGAAAATAAATGCAGGGAAGTGCAAGTCATAGGGTCAGGTCAGACTGTGACAGCAAATCAAAGCAGTTGTTTAGATTTAAACTATGGAGCTCTGCTCATAGGTTTAAAAACACAAAAGCCAGATATTTTTGAAAGCAGACAAATTCACCAGGTAAAGTTAATATTGTTTTTATATCACCAGATCTACATGAACTACACTATCTACGAGACAAAGCTAAAGTTACTATATCTCTTACGTAAAAAATCTGAATGTTTCCTCTAGTCATACTGACTGCATTCTGCATTTGGTCACATTGGTGTATAAATGCAGAGTAAATTATCATCTTCACTGATAATGAAAATGGCATTTGTCTTGGTAATAAAAATATAAAAAAAACCACTGATGTCTGTGGGAAGTTTCCTATTGATTTGGACCTGACTCTTAATTTCCTGCACTGGTACACAAACCCAACTCTCTGAACGTCCTAGACCAGGAACTCCCATCCAAGTGAAAGAGTGCTCCATAAAAGGAATGCAGAAGAACTGGGCCATAATGTAATTTAGACCCCATGTGAAAATGATGAGCTCTAAATTAGCTGTTACGACTTGAGCTCTTGGACTCATCATGGATAGGTCTCTGAAAACAGTCACTGAGTGTGCAGTGACAGTCAATAATGCTAAACAGGATGTTAGCACTCATTAGAAAAGGGAGAGAAAAAACAGAAAATATCATATTGCTTCTTTATAAATCCATGGTAGGCCAACATCTTGAATACTACATGCAGATTTGGTCTCCCCATCTCAATAAAAAAGATATATTGGAACTGGAAAAGGTACAGGAAGGGCAACTAAAATGATTAGGGGCATGGAAAATCTTCCATATGAGAAGAGATTAATAAAATTTGGGTTTCTCAGCTTGAAAAAGAGATAACTGGGGTAAGAGTGGGGGAATATGATAGAGGTCTATAAAATCATGACTGGTGTGGAGAAAATAAATAGGGAAGATGCATCCTGTCAGTGGGATCCTGACATCTTGTTCCTGCAAAACTTCAGCCAAAAACTGAAATCTCCTCCCTCCACATCCCCCCCCCCACTCCAATACACTGAGTGGCAGCAGCAAGATGTACATTTACTCTTCTCCAGCCATCTCTGATGGATAAGTCAAGTCTTTTTCTCTTCTCCTTGGCACAGGAGCTATCAATGGATGAACATTCAGACACTGGCTTGTGAGGATCATTTCATTATTTAGTTGGTTTAGTTCCTCCAGTTTTTAAAATTTGAGCCATGACAGAAAGTAACTTCCAGTGCTTCAGCAAAATACCGTAACAGTGAGGTACAGACTTTCTACACCAATACTTACGTTTCCTCTCTTTCTCAAAAAAAGACTGATAACATCTTCCGGGCCTGCTTTTCCCTTCCAGACCTTTCCACCCATGCAAAGTGCATGCAAGTCCCCGCCCCCCCCCTTCTGATTTAGCAGCATTTTAGCTTCCCTTTCCCATGGCTGAAATGATCACACAAGGTGCAAAGCAATGAACATGCAGATTCCAGCATCTAACACCCCCAGTCACCAAATGCTAACATTCCTTGGTTAGGTATTTAAGGCCAAGTTAGAAGTGCTACCCTGATTTATACCAGATGAGGACCTAGTTCTATACAACTCCCATTTTGAAGAAGGATAATAAGACATCAGAATCGAATCCCCTGAATTTACTAATCTACTTTATATTTCTTTCTTATATTCACATCCGGATACTGATCTGGGGTAAATTAACCACGTTCCATCGAATTCATCAGAGCCACAATGATTTACAAAAGGATCTAGCCCACAGTGTACCATAATATCGCTGATCAGTTTTCAACCATACATGCCTATATATTCAGGCTGTGCTTTTACTGTAACAACTCAACCTCAGATCTTCTGCTGGTGCTAGTTAACATAATTTCATTGAAGTCAACAGCACGACACTGAGATACCTCACCTGAGGATCCAGCTTTCAGTACAAGATAATAAAAGATTATGAGTTCTCAACCTTGCCAACCACTTTTCACTGAAGTAAGTTAGAAGAAAATCCACTTGCATCCAAGTTAGTATGCTGATTTTACACTAGCATATCAGACACAGGTGCATGTTCTCTGTAGCCTCAGCATAGGTTTCCTTTCTTGCTTACTAAAGAAACTACTGACCAACAAGTAGAAATGTAAGGTGGCCAACCAACAAGTAGGAGTATAAGGTTCTCTTTCTGGTATGTACTTATCACATCCAAGAGATTTTAAGAGACATAGTTTGGAAATATGAATTCAGTTATGTGATTTAGGAAAAGAACTTACTACTCAAGTAGTCCTCTAAGCCAATAAACTTTTATTGAAAGGAGAAGAGTCATCATCTTGGGAAAGAAGACCTATAAATACAATGTGCTGTTGTTCCTTAAGAGAATGTGATCTGAACATTTGGTGCAGGGTGCAAGTGTGGACTGAACCCCAACACCTGCTGGACCTAATGGACTCTAAAATGTTGTTTCAGAATTAATCAAGTCATTTAAAATCATAGCTGTAGTCTCCATTCACTACTCCTGCGTGCATAAATGTGCTGATCCCGATACTAATCCATGTCGGGTGACTTGAGCAATATATCACCATAATTGCTGTTTTAGGGCTGCACATTGGAGCTAAAATAACCAGATGCAAAGGAGATGGCCGTATCATACTCTCAAGATGGATCTTCAAAGTTCAAGGAGAGTTCAAGCATGGAAGAGGCAATAGAAAGGGGTCAAGTGTAAGGAGATTGTTCATGTTCAAGAGGAATTAACTTTACAAATATATTGTTTCTGAGGTGGTAATTGTCCCATCTTACAGCTATTCATACCTCATTTAATTTTGCATTTTTCTCAGCCATTAGAGTGACTCTCCCTCATTGAAATACATTTGATTTTGACAAAATATTCTGTTCTAAAACTGCAGCTAATTTTCCCAAGATTTTTTTCCTTCAAATAATTTATTTTAACAGTCACACAGTCCAAATTCAGCTCTGCTCTCTTCCTTGACAACATCCTGAGTTTAAGCCACACCCCCTAGCCAACAGAAGTGACCTGGAATGCTTCCCTTCTGGGATCACTCAAGTGGAAAGTCAAACTGATAAAAGACAAGGTAGCAAATGCAGCATCCTCAAGAACATAACTGAGATCTGTCGCTGGAGTTAACAGGGATTGTTCTCTAGCTCAAAAATACCGCTTAGCATGGTGTGGGCCAAATTCTCCGCCAGCATATATTGGCATAGCTCCATTGATTGACGGACTTTCAACAGATGATACAAGAGGAGAATTTACCCCATGCCCTCAGAGTACTGTGCAAACATTAACAAACTAAGCTTTTAAAGGCTTAGTGAAGTAGGCTGCTCTGAGTTTACAGATGGGTAAACTGAGGCACATTCTTTACCCAAGGCTCCAGATCAAGTTGGTGGCACACATGAGACTGGCTAAATCCATTGTTAGCAAGCGAGGATCTCAGAGTCCAGGCTCCAGCGTGAGCCTGAAGGTCTACACTGAAGTTGTACAGCCCTGCAGCTCAAGCCTCAAAATCCCAAATCAGCTTGGAGACTCAATGCCATAGGCTTTCTTTAAATCACGATGTAAACCTAGCCTGCCTCACTTTACAGGTCAATTAGAAATTGTGCCATGGCAGGTGCTGTGGGTCTGACTGATTGCCTGATTAAGAATCAGAGAGGAATTTTTCCCCTTGGGCCAAACCATCATATGGGCTGGTGGTTTTTTTCTCCTTCCTTGCACTCTCCTCCTGGCTCAGCTGGGTTGGAAACAATATGCTGTTATGATTACTGCCTTGTCACACCTTGCAACCAGCATCCGGCATGAGTAAAAGCTAACAGATCGGCAGGACTGCCTAAGAAGGGCCTAAAATCTTTGCAGACTGAGGTTCCCTTCCTTCCTAACCCCCACCACTATCCTCTCAGCACTGTACCTCTGTCATTTCACCCTTCTTACGGAAGAGGTTTCACAACAGAGCACAGCCTGTGGGATAGACCAGGGAGAGTCAACCCTGCATTATTGTTTGGTTTGTAGTTAAAGCCCTGTAAGCCACACTGAAACTCATTAATTAGCTGATATGGGAGGATGGGGGCTGAGCACTATAGTGCCTCTCTCCAGGGTATAATTAAAGTTGCAGGCTGCCATTTAAACACATCCCATGTGCCTGCCAGTCAGTCATCTGCTTGTTCAGCTCCATACAACTCAAGAGACTCCTGGTTCCCAGATGTGTATCAGGTCCTAGCCAGGCACATGCTATGCCCAGTTCACAAGGCCATACTTCCTGCATAGCTCATCTGCTAGAGTATTTTGCCTTGTGAATCAACACACGAACTGCCTGGAAAGACAAGTACACCTCATAAGCCTCATGCTGGATAATCAACCTAGAGTCCAGGGGCAAATCCTAAGCTAGTCCCTGAATCAGCAAAGTAGTTAAACAGGTAGATTCCTTTAAGTGGCACTATTCATTTGTTTAAACCAATAGCATGACTTGCATACTCTAAGCAAGGCACATACACATGTGGTTGCTGGAGTGAGGCATCAAGTATGCTGACATCATTTCCTGCCACTTGAGAACCTGGCCCTAGATGTCTGAACAAGCTCTTGGAGGCAGCAAAATTGGACTGAAAATCTTGCAAGAACAGCATCTTTCATGACATATCCAGCTCTTCTTGCTTCCATTCTGGGTGAGAAAAGCACAGGAATGAGCTTTCTCACAGAGCAACATGACTCTGTTTCTAAACACTAAACAACTAGTTTTTTTAAAAATGTTGCTTTTGTTCAGTATTTGTTTTATTTTCCCTCAAGCCATTTTACCAGCTTAGGGGCTGATCCATATTCCTTTCACATTAATGGGAGCCCTTCCATGGACTTTGAATCAGAGCCTTTGGGCTAATCACACAATGGGAAATCCTAGCTCCGCTGCAGTCAATGGTAAAACTTTCATGCTACCTTTATAGCTGAGCAAGATTTGTTGTTTGTTTAAAAAAAAAAAAAAAAAAATTTGCCACTTTTTGCTGTGTTTGTTAAAAGTGGAAATCCTAATCAACAGCAAATGCCACTGCCAGCATGATCCCCCAAGTCCAACTCACCTTATAAAAATGGCTGGTCTATCTCATTGGTGAAATTCTTCTTTAGTGAGGCGTCTCTGGGAAAGTTCCAGGCCTGACTTTGAAGCACCACACAAAATCCACACCAACAGCAAAGCAACCTCAATCAATTTTAGTGGGAACTGGGAGAGTGACTTGAATTGCCATAAGCAAAAAAGGAGAGTTAACAACATAGGCTACAGTGAAAAGAGCTCTCTATTTTGTGAGCCTCACCCTAGCAAATGAATCAGAAAGAACAACATGGAGGGAAGGGAGTGTCTTTGATTGGTCCAACTTTTGTTGAGGAAAGAGAGACATTAGTCCAGCCAAAGATGTTGCCTTACCCTCCTTGTCTCTCTAATATCCTACACCCACACAGCTATACCACCACTGTAAAATCACCGAGTCAAACCTGCATTACACTCATGTTAGAAAACAGCTAAAATGCACTTCAATGGACTCGTAAGACAAGAGCTAAACAGCACTAGACAGTAAAAGATACTTTGTTGAGCCACAAGGCAAGCACAGCAGAAAGTTTTCAGCTTCCCCTCGGTGCTGATTTATGTTATTTCCTTCTCAGATGTGCTTCTCTTCTAGGTCTTCAGACAAATCCATGAATCACATCTTCCCCTTCCCTTCTTCAAACTGCATCAATGTAAGATTGCAGCTTATTTTTACAACTAAGACCAGACCAAGGTATTGCTAGTGGCATAGAAATAGTCGCAGGTGCAAACAAGAGAGAACACACACATACCTTTGTTTCTATATGGCTGTGTCCTAAAAGGGACCCTGTTACAAGTCTGTGATTTAAACCTGTTCTGGTTACAGCTCACACAGCCAAGGGGGGCTGGCAGCTTCTCAGCTGATGTCAGTTGGCATCCCTTCACTGAAATCCATAGACCCCTGCTAATTTGCACCAGCTGAGGCCCCAGTGAGACCTGAGTCTCAGCAATGGTACCACAAGAGTTGTGTGTTCTGATATAGCTCTACAAGACCTGTATATAACCAGCCACCATGCTCAGAGAACAGGCTGAGGCAGAAGTTTATTCTTCCTGATTATAATTCATCAGACCTCATTCATAGTGGCATAAAACCAAGAATAATTTCTTTAAAAATTACAGCCAAGTAAAACTGACGAGAGATCAGAATCAGGCCCCGACTTAGGCCATTATTCACTACCATATCCCAAACCTTTCATTTATTACAGGTGTGTTAGTAGTGCCTCTCTTTATTAAAATTGCTCAACATTTCCCATCATAGGACTCTTTTCAGTTATTTATAGCTTTCCCAGACTATAACTGTTAGGGCTGAAAACTTCCATGCTGAGCATCTGCTCCAATTTAGCTGACTTTTATTATTATTTTAGCCAAAACACTTCAGCTATTTCCACTGAAACAAGAAAAAATACATTGTTTTGCACATTAAAAAAAATTCTGAGGACCCCTTCATTGGCCAAGTTCTAGCCTCTATGCTTTGGAAACTTAAAATTTGGAAGAAAGGCTTCTGTGTTGGGGCTATACTTTGTGCTGTCCCTCTGAAAAGCCAACCCAATCAGGCCAAGTTATAAAAATTCACATGCACAAGAGACTTCTTTGATTTTGGTAGCTAAATTCTTATTTTAACTAAGCACACTCGAGGCAACCCTGATTCTGGCATTCTCCTTTAGAACAGTTGACTTTGCAACCTCAGTAATGGTCTTTTACCATAGCTTTTCAAAGGAACTCAATTCACAGTTGGGCACTATAATAAGAGGCAAGAACTTCAAATTCTCATTCAGAAGCCTGGTTATAGTTGTCAACATAATAGGAACTGCTGGGTGTTGGGCTCTTTTGAAAATCTGCAGATGCTGATCTGGCTGTTTGGAAACTGATTTACAACTATTTTACTCCAGTTTGTAACTTCCTAGACATGGATAAAACTAGAGTAAGAAAGCAGCGTCTCAGACACCTAGATTTACACCCACCCACATATTATGTGCATATAAAATGACAGTGAATTAATGAGGGATCCCAACTTGAACATGCTCATTTCACTCTTGATACAAACAAGGGCCCTGAAATCCCTTGGGCTGAACAAACGTTCTGCATCTTTGTTTTTACGATAGCCTGCTTCAAAAAAACAGTCATCTGTAAATTGTAATTTTTTTCCCCCACCTTTCATAAATGTCAGCAAAAGCGTAGCTTTCTCTCTCTCTCTTTTTCTTATTCAGGATATCAGGCAGATAGGAGTTATCAGTAAAGGTCATTCTCAATTTCTGTACAGAAATGATCTGTCTCCGGTATGTAATAAACATTTATCCATGCCTTTATTAGCTATATTGGATCTGACAGTTCTGTTAAACCATTTTCTTTCATTTTGCTAGGTCATGACGGTTAATGCTGCTAAAAAATCTCATCACTGCTTTTGATCACTGTATTGTCTTCCCTGTATTATCAGGATTTTGTAAAGGTAAGCACTGGCTGGAATGACCTATTAAAGTTACAGCCCGCTGAGTTCCTGTTTTTTTTCCCTAACCACAATAAAAAAGCGAAGAAGTGCAAAGCATAAATTTTACTTTTGGGGTTATATTTAGTTGGGTAGTTGACATTTAGTAGAGCAGTCGCTTTAAGCCCACTTTGTATCGGTTTCACTCCATCTTTTTTTCACATCCTTAAGCTCAGGCCATAGAAAATGAGCTCAATTAATAGCACCAGGCACAAGTGATGTATCATTTAACCCGTTCCATTCTGGCAGCAGTTTATGCATCGGCTAAGAATTTTTAAACTACTTCCTGGCATTTACACCATACCATCAACCTAAGGATCAACAGTCATTTTACAAGCACAAATTCTCTCAGCACTCCTGTGGAATAGCTGAGATTATTATTCCCATATTGCAGGTGGAGAAGCTGAGGCACTGATTCAGGAACCTATCCCTATTCAGTAAAGCACTTAAGCACATATCTAAATTTTACTGACCCCCACACTTCCATGCTGTAAGCACCATACCAGACTTCCTTTCATCTTAAAATTATAATGAGCTCCAGACATATCTGCATGGTGCTTTCTCCTGAATCTTGCCTGATTAGATGCCGATACAATGCTAATCACCCTGGTTGTTCAGTGCATGAAACATTTTAATATGTTATTTCTATTTGTATTTCAGAATATCAGATAGAAAATGCACCCCTAGACCAATAGTTTTTTTTTTTTTAACCAGTCAGACCCAAATTCCCATTAACTTCAATGGTGCAGGATCAAGCCTTAACTGTTTTGACTTTACAGACCAAATCTTGCCCCAATTTACACCTTGAACAATGCTACTGCAACCAATGAGCAGGTGGGAGTAAAGGTAGCATTGGCCCTATGTCCTGGTGATACGCTCCAGCTCAAATAACTCAGAGCTGGTGTTTATGATAGGCGATCACTCCCATGGCCCTTTGCTATTATTTAAAATCAGTATGTGGCATGTGTTGTTGTGGAGTAACAAGAAACTGCCAGGACCTGGATCACTGAGAAGTAGCCTGAAAGACTTGAAAATGGACATCTGTGTGAAGAACATACAAAAGATGGGAAAAAATTCTCCACATAGCTGGATTTCCTATTCTGTAACATGATTTCAACAGAATGCAGAAGTGTCCAAGAAAAGTTACCCAATCCTTTCCTTCCCAATAATATGAACAGTAGGGCCTACCGTCCTCAACTGAGAGAGGGGACCCATTGTGAGGAGAAAGACAGATTATACAGGAACAAAGCAAGATGCAGTACCTGCCACAAATAACTCCCAGTGTAACCTGACAGGGCAAACAAACGTGGGAGGGGAAGCAGCTGGGAAGTGACTTGCCATAGATCACACAACTAGCTACTGACTGACTGGCTCCCCCATTGGCACCCTATCCATAAGATCACACTGACCTCAGAAAGGCTATGCCCTATAGATCAACAGTTTCCAAAACTCCCTCACTGGCTGTCCATATTCCCCAAAGTTCCTGCAGACCCCCAGAATTTTTCTATCACATGCAAGGGCTTGCACCATTTCAGAGGCAAGGCGGTGCTTCCACAGAGTTTCTGCTCTCCTCAGAATGGCTCTCGCCAAGCTAATTCTGCCTGGCTCCCCTTTGTGCCACAAAGTGAAGGAAAGCACTTTGATCTCAGAGAGCCCATCTACTCGATCCATGAGTTTCAAACCACAGACTGTCATGGAAAGCATGAAAGTGACCATAAAAATCAATCCAAAACATGACAGGAAGCTAGTGCAAGTCCCTTGAGAATAGTAGGAAATAAGCCCAATGTCATCTTTTGTTAAAGTTCTGACCAGAGTAAATTGGCAGATGTTGGAGATGTACAGTTTTCCCAGGAAAGCCATAAAGGTACTCCAACCCAGAGGTTAGTAAACCATGGTAGGTCAAGTCCCACTAATTTCCCATGAGCACTAGTACTGCATGAAGTGAGGTCAGATTAAATGAAAGAGCCATGGTGGTTTTGGAAGAAGATCTGGAACCTCATCTCATGGGAATTAAATAATAGTGGATGCTAAGAGATCATTTCTGAACATCTGCTCTGAAAGTGTTGGCTGAGTGCCATCCTTGTTATGCCAGTAACACAAGCCAGTCCTCAAGACTCATACAAGGTTAAAGAACAGGAATCCAAGGCAGCCACAAAGATTGCCACATAAATACTGGCAAACATCAAATTACCCAGCAAATGCCATTTGTGGTGTAACTCCTTAGATTTCAATGAGATGACACCTGGATTAAATTTACCCCACATGTTCTGCACAGGAACATGGGAATTGCCATACTGGATTAGAAAGTGATCCATCAAATCTAGTACGTTGTCACCAACAGTGGCAAGAATGATTTTTTTTCAGAAGACACAAGTAACCACCTAATTGCCACCAACAGGGGAAGTTTCTTCCTGAACCAAGTAGTTCTCAGTTGGGTTATACACAGATGGATGGAAGTCCTGTCAGGCTACTGACCTGTTCCCAAACCAGAAGGACTCCCTGCCCCACCCAAGTCTCTCAAGGTACCCTTTTATTCTTCTACATAAAATTTAGGCAAAACATCAAACCAAAAAGCAGTTCTGCCCACCCTGGGCTACAGGTTCCAGAGGCTTTTTGAAAGCTGAAATGAGGACACACCATATCTTTCAATCTTCCTGCTGCAGGCAGAGCCTACTGTACTAGCCATCTTCCACTTAAAGGTTTTCTCACCTGAGGTCTCTCAGCCATGTCTGATAAACTGAACAGGCTGGCTGGCTCCAGTCTTCTTAATTTTAAAAGGGATATCCGTGTTAGTCTAGTCCAGTGAAAAAACAACAAGGAGTTGTGTGGAAAGTGCCACACAACTCCTTGTTGTTTTTCCAGTCTTCTTAGCCCACGATAGGAATAAGCCACACTGTTAAAATCCCTTATGAAATAAATAATTGACAAATGATGAATACACAGTATGATACATTCATTGACTTCAATGGAGTTATGACAATTTTTATCAGTTGAAGATCTGTTGCCAAGACAATCATTTTCCAAATCCTCTTAAAAGCTTGATCTCAATACTATAATGTGGCATGGTGTGCCAGAGGCTAATTGTGCCTTGTATAAAACAAAACATTTCCTTTTTCAGTAAGGAATTTGCTATCTTTTCATTTCCGTATGTCATCTTGCTCTCATACTACCGGCCAAGCTCTGCTCAGGCTTATCTCAGTTTCGAGCCAGTTACTGCACCACTGATTTCATAGCAAATAACCCTAATTCACACTGGTTTATATGAGGGGAAAACCCAGCCCCAGCCTTCTCTCTCTCTCAAAGTCTGCAGAAGTCTATAGCACAAGATAGCAGTCTCCCAGTGACATATATGTTGACTAAATTAATCTTTTGTGTGCATCTCTGGATGCTGTTCGTTCATGTTTACAGTAGTCTGTTATTCATGCACACAGAACTAGTAGAGACCTACTTTTCTGCATGATAGGACTGATATCCTTCAACTGAACTGAGAGGCTACACATGCACACACAAACACACACATTCACTTATGCCTCTGCTTCAGGCACTTCAGTGAAATGCAGATGCTCCTCTACTGTTTTGGATGAGGCCTGCTTTGTGAATCCTGGAAAATCCCACAATTTTCAACAAAGGAAGATCAAAGGTGTTAACCTTGATGCCCCAGCTGACTTAACCCAAACATATACTCCCATTTGGGGGAAAAAAGGGGGCCTCTTCCCTGGCTCCAAATGGCCACCCAGCATATATATCTTTCCCTAATAATTCATGAACGGGCTTCAAATGATTCTGTTTGGAGGTGAGAGTCGGCTCAGACATGATTATCCCTTTCACCAGCCTACATTACAAATTCAGACAATAGATGCACAGACCAATAGATGCACTCTGACCTTGATGCTTCAGACCACCAAGCTGTTAAAAAAGAGTCAGGACCCCTGTGGTCATGGGAATCTCCTGTGTGTGCTCCAAACCATAAGGTGCTGTTTATTGGTGAAAGATACCTAAGTAATCTTAAAATCTTCTCAGGTGTGTGGCATGTACATAAATGACTGTGTCTACACAGAGCCAGTGAAAGTACGTCTTAATCAGAGACATTAATGTTTAGTGATTAAAAGAGCTCCCTTCCAGTCTTTGCCGCCACATTATCCCTACCCTAGACTCCACTGACAGAATTATCAGTCAGCCCATCTTCCTCCAGTATTATAAACGGGTAAGTCTTACTCCCATTGAATCAATCTAGATATCTAGTTTAGTCAGATTTGGCTCAATCTATCATTTTCTCTCTGTGCCTAGTTTTTGATTCACTCACCAAAACAAGGTTCAGAAAAGATTACAATATACATGAATTCTTAAGTATGAATCCACCAGGAAGGCATAGGACTCTCATGGCACAATGCATGCTAGCTTATTGTGACAAAAAGATAAGGATGGTCATTAAAATTCAATAAAGGACTGATTTGCCAAATTTGTTTACTGTGCCTTTAAGAATATATTCTAACACTCACTAATATACACTATACTGTATTTTAAATGTGAGAGCAAATATATTGGGGAAACCATATAGACCATGGAATGAGTAGTGAATGGGTTACAATATGCAGCAACTCATATGTCTGTGTTATTTTGCAGATTTGCAAAAGAAAGAAAAACTATTGATCTACTAACAAGTTTACAGCAACCTTGAAATAAAATTCTATTCAAATGCTAGAAGCCTAACTCAGTTTAATAGTTAAATCATTTACTCCCAGGCAAAACAAAAAAAATCCTGCCCTGCAGCCATTAGCAGCATGATCCTCTATTTGAAGTCTTACAGAATTTTCAAGAAACAGCCCTTGTGGTTTGGCCAAAGGGAAACAATGCACTCAGTGGCTCTATACAGACCAAGGAAAGTTGAGACTCTTAGTCTGAGAATATTAAATTATTATGGCTTTTGCAACAGGGGGCACAATGTTAGTGGCCCCCCTCCATTTACGGACAAGCTTCACTCTTCCCTGCAGTGAGCATTCTTTGTCATCCCTAATATTTGCATGCTTTGATAATAACACGATTGTCAAGATAATAGCAGGGAAGTTTCAGTAGAAACTCAATTTTCAAAAGCCAGCTGTGCACAGCCCTGATTGCTCTTTGTAAGAAGGTACGTTCAAAAAGCAAAATTAAACCCTTTACATAAGAAAAAAGTAATTACTCCAAAAAGGAAAGGATTGGGGGTTGAAAACAGTTTTCCAGAGAAATTATTTTCATGTAAGTTTAAAACTTTTCTCTCTCTCTTCCACCCCCCCCCCCAAGCATTTCAGTGAGTGCAACATGCACAGAGGTCTTAAATCAGAGAATAATTACCTTTGTGATGTTTATTGATTGCATTGATCTAGTTGAGACAGTTTGGGTACCTCCCTGGCCCCCTCCTCTCTCTTTGCATGACATAACCATTCAATAGCTCAAATGAGGTGGGATATAATGTGATTTTTGGAAAGAATAGAAGTATTGTTGAGGTCTTCAAAATCAGTATTTCTTAGGGGTTTGGGAAACTCACTCTTTTGTCCACACAAAATAACAGTACTTTTTTTTTAAAGCACCCTTTCTCTGTCACATACATTCACCCCTTCTTTTTCCTCCTTGTGCTTTCTTGATCTGGCAACACCATGGAGTGACCCTAACAAGAATATGCAGGAACAGACATACTGGCCCAGATCCTCAGCTGGTGCAAAGCAGCTTATCTCTACTGAAGTCAGGGGAGCTAAACAATTCATTGCAGCTGAGCATCTGGGCTGTTGTCCCTGCATTGGTGTGTGGTACCTTTTGTTCCATGCCTAAACAGCAGTATCTAGTCACCTCTGTTTAAATAATGCAAGAGAGAGTATATCGGACCTCAGCCCAGTCCCCTGCATACACTTCACTTTCCCATGACTTGAGGTGAGGGAGTAGGTAGAAATCTGCTCTTGTAGTCAAAAAGTAACATTCCATTTGCAAATTATATTGGCAGAGGTTAGTTGATGACCCTTCCCCTGAAGATGGTTTTCTTTTGCACCCTTCCCTAAAAGAAAGGGAGAAGGGATTCTAAGATTTACTCTGACCTAAATCTAGAACAGATTCCCAGGGCCTGATTCTGATATCACCTACCCATTTTAGACTGGTTTACATCAGTATCATCAGTCCAATTACTCCTGATTTCCAGTGGTGTCGGAGCAGAACCTAGACCCTTGGTCTTACTTTATGAGCTTGAGTGATCAAAAACGCCATAGATAAAGCAAAACAACTGCCATCTTCCTATCACATGATTTTGCAGAGGTTTACTAACTACTGTCTCCACCATATACTCACACTGACTTGCACCTGGAGAATACAGAAACTCTCCATTTTCTCAATGTCAGAAATCTGAGTGTGACTCAGCTCAGTGTTCTGCAAAGGGGGTGACATACTACCATGCTTATTAACTCTGTGTTCACATAGAGCTTTTTGCCAATGAATTATTTTAAACAGGGCAGTTCACTGAATTCTGCCAATATAGTTCTAGGTCATGCCATTCAAATCCAGATGGAGCACTGTATTCTGGGATATGTATCCACCACAAGGCTGATCTTTCATATTAAAAACACAGAGACCACATTTTACTTTCAGTTACCTGGGTATAAATCCACCTCCTGAAGTTCCTCTAGATTTTCAGCAACACAAGGAACAGAATTTGCCCCAAGGCTGTTTGTAATATGCTCCATTTTATGCAAATTGGTGCAGCCCTCAAGCTGATGATAGGATCACACTGGCAACCTTCAGCCCACCTGGGTAAATATGTCACTGTTTCTAGGACAGTTGTGTTGTTTCCCTGCTTTTTTTGTTTGTTTTGTAATACATGTCAGTGAAGTTTATCCTTTCTGGGACTGTGACACTTACAACTGTTTCCAAGTTCAAAGCAGATACTACCCTTGTTGACAAGCTGTCTTGTTTCATACCTTATCCCCATTTCCTTTCAGTTTTGATTTTTTTCCTTGGTTTTAGGATTTCTGCTTCATTTTGTTCACAGTTAAACTGAATCAATTACACAAGTAAACTGAAGCATTCATAGAAACCAAAGGTGCTGCATGTGTTCTAGGCATTGCTAAAAACCTAACCACAGCTAGGAAATAAACTGGCCAGATGCTCAGCTCTGTGGAAACCAACATAGCTTCTAATTTACAGTACCTGAGACTCTGGCCCACCATTTTCAGCACCACTGTTCCTCATCCTAATTCTTCTATTTACATGCTATTTCAGCCCTTCTAACTTGTTACTAATTTTGATATTCAATTTTGAGCCTCTCCTACCCTATCCACCACCCCACACAACTCTTTTTATGTTGACTCACTCCCACTGATGTTGATTTCCATTATAATAGGGTAGTCACAACAATCTCCCTCTCTGTAGTTCTGACTCATTTCTGAGCCACTCGATGGATTGTGGGGTCCCAGAGTGACTAGGTCACTAGAGACTTATTTGATCTGAGCCAGTCCCCCAAAATGCAGCTACTTCAGTGGTGGGTGGAAGCAGCCAGCCCTTACACCTTAGCTAAAAGACTGTGGAGCAAACATTCATGAAAAGCACCCCAGAGCCTGATCATTTTCAGTTTCATGTGTTCCCCAAGAAGTATATTTCATGACTTTTTCTGGTAAAGCAAACATGCTCTACTTACAGGGCTGCAGGCTGGGAACGGGCTGCTGTATTTTCCCACACAGCAAACAGAGTAGTGGTGTACACCAACCAATTCTACAGGAGGAAAAGAAGAGGATGGATCATGAGTCTAACCCCATAATAGTATGTATAACAGAGTTAACCCCTTGATGACCACTTTCTTACACCTAGTGCTCTTTCTTCTTTCTCACTGGTGATCAATATAAGAAAATGGCGTAGTACTGGTGTGAGATGAGGATCAGGCCCACTGACTCTACCCTGGAAAGATGAAAGGTCCAGGGAGTCCAGTCAGGCTCTGAATCTGCTGTTCTAGAAAGTGCAGAAAACAAAATCTGTGATTTAACCCTTACAGCGCTAATGGGGGAATTGCAATGACACTGATGTCAATCACACTAGAATTTTCCAAAAGCTTTCCATGACCGTTGCCATTGATCATGTCTTCAGTAGAAATAATGTTGAAAACACTTCAGTCAACCAAGGCGAGGTTTTCAAAGCACAGGGCCAGTCCCTCAGCAGTGGAGCTCCATTGAAGCCAATTGACCTACACTAACTGAGGACCCAGCCTATGGCTTCTTGATTTTGCATTTTCAAATACAATTGTTGCATTCTCACTTACACAATCCAATCCCATTTTCTATCTACAAACTTAGTGCAAACTAATGCAGTCCTAGGATACATCAGAAGAGATCATTCAAGTAGAGACAGGGAGGTGTTAGTGCTGCTACATAAGGCACTGGTGAGACCCCATCTAGACTATTGTGTGCCATTCTGGTCTCCCATGTTTAAAAAAAATTAATTCTAATTGGACCAGGTGCAGTGAAGGGCTACAAGAATGGTCCGTGGAATGGAAACCCTGCCTTATGAGAAGTTCCAAAGGGGCAGCCGTGTTAGTCTAGTAAGCAAAAAAAAAAAAAAAAAAAAAAA
>ML681966.1:79403745-79535373 GCA_007922195.1 Podocnemis expansa
TGTGGCACTTAAAGACTAACAGATTTATTTATCACATGAGCTTTCATGGAAGAATATCCCATTTCGTCAGACGCTTTGAAGAGGGAGAACTTACCAAATTGGATGAAAATAAATGCAGGGGGGTGTAAGACATAGGATCAGGTCATACTGCAACAGCAAATTATGACCTGATCCCATGTCTTACACTCCCCTGCATTTATTTTCATCCAATTCTGTAAGTTCTCCCTCTTCAAAGCATCTGACGAAGTGCAAAATTCTTCCATGAAAGCTCCTGCGATAAATAAATCTGTTAGTCTTTAAGTGCCACAAGACTCCTTGCTTTTTTTTGCCATATGAGAGGAGACTCAAGGAGCCTAGCTTGCTTAGCCTAATGACAAGAAAGTTGAGGGGTGATATGATTGCTCTCTATAAATACTTCAGAGGGATCAATATCAGAGAGGGAGAGGAATTATTTGAGTACAGCACCAATACAGACACAAGAACAAATGGATACGAGTTGTCAATCAGGAAATTTAGGCATGAAATTAAATGCAGGTTTCTAGCCATCAGAGGAGTAAAGTTCTGAAATAGCCTTCCGAAGTGAGCTGTGGGGGGACAAAAAATAACTGCCTTCAAAACTGAGCTTGATAAGTTTATGGAGAGGATGGTCTGATGGGATAGCCTACTTTGGAAATTGACTGATCTCTGATCTTTGGCTACTGATGGTGGATATGCAAGTGGCCTAAGAAGGAAGGGTAGATGGGATAGGTTCTGAATTATTACAAAGAATTGTTTCTTGGGTGACTGGCTGATGAGACTTGATCACATGCTCAGGATTTAACTGATTGCCATATTTGGGGTCAGGAGGGAATTTTCCCTAAGGGCAGATTGTCTAGACTCTAGCAGTTTTTCACCTTCCTCTGTAGTATGGGCAATGCCTCACTTGCTGGTGAATTCTCTGTATCTTAAAGTCCTTAAATCATGATTTGAGGAATTAAATAACTCAGTCATAGGTTAGAGGCTTATTGCTGGAGTGGGTGGTTGAGGTTTTGAGTCCTGAATTGTGTAGGGGTCAGACTAGATGATCATACTGGTCCCTTCTGACCTTACAGTCTAGGAGCAGCTAGAGTTTATGCAGCAAAACCTCCCATTTGTGCACTTAGATCATGGTGGACAAAAATGATGCACCTAATTATGTGCAGTCTTACCCTCTGTGTAGAAATTTATAAAGCAAAGACAAAGTAAACATATAACATCATTGGGTCAGTTATACTGGTTATATTTTATAAGGTTATTTTTTAGGTTATATTTTGCACTCACTTTGCACAGGTATGAATACCTACACAAGATGCAAGAAAACAAAAAATCAAAGCTGGCATGCACAGAATTGCCAGTCACAGCTGGAAGATGAGTTGAAGCCTTCTGAAAAATGTTTCCCTTAAGGTCCAGATTCTCCACAGTAACTGGACAGCTCTTGAATGAACTGATTACTACCACTGTAACAGCAGCTGAGGACAAGGAGCAGAAAAATTGGCTAATTTAATAGAGATCAAATAAATAAATAAAATATCAGAAGAAAATGACGTTACAGGTAGAGCTGGGGTAATTTTTCAAGCAAAAACGCAGCTTCAGCCTCCCCAAAGCATTTTGCAAGCTCATGTTGATTACACTGACTTGTTTGTTTAGAAGAAAATGCTCAAAACTCAGAAAAATGTAAACATTTTGCCATTTTCCAAAACTGAAGCATTGACTTTATTTGAAATGACTTTGTTTTGAGACATTTTAATTGATTTTTATTTTAAAACATTTTAAAATGCTCAAAATCAAAACTAAATGTATTTCTCCTGAATTTTTTTTACATTTTAATTTGCACAAATATTTCCTCAAAAAGTTTGATTCAGCCTGAAATGCTTTTCTTTCCCAATTTTTGTAATTGCCAGCAAACTGAAATATTCATTATTTGCTCAACACTGATAAAAAGTCAGATAGTATTGTCATCTTCACGGAGATTTGAAAAGTAACTTACTGCCCAAATTGCTCATCAGATCCCCCTGCTGGCTAAGCCCCATAGTAGTACCAGAGAGTAATTTTATTTATTATTCATATATCATATTGCCTTGCAGCCCCACTCTTAGAGCAGGACCATACTGTGCATGGCACTGTAAAAACGCTAAGACAAAAAGCATACCAAAAAAAAAAAAAAAAAAGGTAAAAAGGATACTTTTCCATGCACTGCCACTACTATAAAGAGGTTCTTATTACATAAATGGTGTCCATGGCATAAAACTATCAGCATACAATAAGGTAAATGCAATAGAAAATTAACTCACTGGTTGCACAGAGGCATCTGATAGGGACTCTTGGGCTGTGACTCATCACTGTTACTTCCCTAGCTGTATGCTTGTGTAACTCCATTCATTTAATGGAATTCCACCAGCATAAAAAACAGTGTAGAATAGGCCATTACTAGTCACCACAGCTAATGCCTGTGTCTTAAAACAAAGAATCCGCTTAAATTAAAGGAGGCTCTTGACCAAACCAAGCTGGTGCTTGCACTGCTTTCTGAGTAGACGTGACATTTTCATTGTCTGGAAAGAAGGGCCTAGAAGCATCTTCAGTCAGGTAGGACCAGCAGCTTTTCAACACAGTCAACAGTGAAAGTCATATGCATTTTAGCACAGTTAACACTGAATCTCTGCTGAAGTCAACGGAGCACTGTCTGAATTTACACAAGCTGAGAAATGAGCTATAAATATAACTATAGAGATAGATTCACACACACAGTCTCTTTATTTCTGGGTCTGTGCTCTCTGATTTGAGTTTTGAATATTTGATGTGCCATTCATTGTCCTTGAGAAGCTGAAAGCTAAGATCATTGTACCTTGCAGAAGAAGGTAGGAAATCTGTTCCAGGAGAATTAAGAAGGGTGTATAAGAGTCTGCTGATGTGGCATAAAAATCCACTTATAGTCATAAAAATAGAGTGTGTAAAAGGGATTTTTACTGGCAATTTTTTCTCAGGCAAACAAGAATGCCTGTTGCTGGAAGCAGTGCGAGCTGAAAGGCCAACTTTAGAACTCTCTGTCACAGACACAAGTTTATCCTGAAGCTAACAGACTTGTTTCTCAGAGAGGTGCAGTATGGGACAGAGATGGGGGGGGAAAAAACCCTTTCTTTATACTTGTGCTGCTCTGAATGTGGACCATCTGTGCCCCCAGCTGGAGTGCTGGAGATGGTCTGGCACTTGAACCACACCATATTTACAGATCTAAACACAAATGGCTACTGCCTGATTGTTTCATGATTCATTAGTCAGACAAGCTCTCCTCTCCCGCCAGCACAGCTGTTACAGAGTAAACCTTTGTCACTTAATAGGCCTGATTATTACTTTCCATCAAAGGTATTGATCTGTGTCAGCTCTACTTAAGGGAAAGGGGGAGAAGAAATAGGGGGGACCAAAATGTGTCAGGAAGACAAGAAACTAGGGGAGGGCACAATGACTAGCAACACCGGTCAAAACTCTTAATCTCTCCTGGATGTACTGTATTCATTTACAAGTGCAACTGTTACTCACAGAGATGAAACGTCTCGCATGATGTGGCATTCCTTGCATCACACCCGACTGCTGCAGTCACACCATACAGCCATGCGCATAATTGGTGGGCAAAACATACAATGTGAATTGACAAATAGTATATTAAAAAATAGAAATCAATTAATGTACTCGGCCAGCAAAAGGGAAAAATACAAACCCAAATTCTCTCTCTCTCTCTCAAACCCTTTGGGCTGGATCCTCAGCTGATGTAATTAACTCAGCAGAGCTTCATCCACTGAAGTCAACGGAGCTATGCCAATCTACACCAGCTGAAGAACTGGCTCTTTTAGTTTAGCAAATGAACTCAGGATACGACTCGGTCTGCCACATAATTGTGATGCAGAGTGTATTTGCCACAGCTTGAGTGCTTCTAGTTGCTCCAGTTGAAGCCTGACAATCTGCCATGGAAAAGATTGCAGTGTTATTGCAAACGCCTGGGCTCTGTTCACAGAATGATGTTTTAATGTGCAGACGGGTGCTTTCATTGTTTCTCTTCCTGCTTGATTTTTTTGCCCCACTGGTTATGCTATCCAGGATGTACCCTGCTGTGGAAAGTAGCTAGTTAGATAATCACAGAGGGGTGCTGCCAATGCCGTTGGATCGAACAAAGAAATGGGTAGGCACATCTCAGAAAAGGTGAGCTTTACTCTTTACTGTTGCCATTGTTCTCTGGTATAAATTAAAATAGCCAACCCGGCAGAGATGATGAGGCGGTCACCTTTGAAAATGAGTGGACCGAACTGCAGCACCCTTGTTCTGTACTCACTCAGACAAAACCACCATGGACAACAATGGCAGTTCATCTTGGATAAGAAGGAGTAGGCAAAGGCTGTAAGGATTGGCCTTCACTAGTGCCAAATAATCGCCCTGTGCCTTGTTCTCCAGCCATAAAATGGGGATGGGATCTCCCAGTCCCACCTTTTGTTTGTATTGCCATAAAGCTGGTCTTGTAAGCACATCAGAGTGGAGACTACCACTCACTGGTTGCTTTTCTGGTGCCTACCACAATGGAGTCCTATTCTCAACCGGAAACTCTAGGCCATCAAATGTTCATTTGGAGGTTGCACCCCCAGATGAAGTTGCAACCAGGCATCAGGGGGTCACACCCACCATGTCTTTTCCTTATTGTTAAATGGCAAGAGGGTCATGGCTAGATGGGAAGGGACCCTCATGGGGGAGCCAACATGGAAAAGAGGGTCCTGCTATGGATAAGCTTAAGAAACCCTTCTCTAGATGCTACTCTAATACGAGCAGTAACAAGTGATGTTATCCATTGAAGAAGAGACAGTGTCATGATAGAATCCCACATGGATGATGGGACAAGTTGTTTTTCTTTTTGCTGGCTTGCAGTATCCAGCAAATCATTGCCCCCTCCCCAGCAGACCAATGACACATTGCTAAGGACATCACAGTGACCTTTTCTCATAACTGGAGCCCTCTTTCTAACCACTGAATCGTCATGGACCCACTGATAATACTCTATGCTTCCCTAGTGTTAACCTGCCAAGTTGGGGGGGGGGGTGAAGATATTTCAACCTTCATGCCCATTCAGTCTTTTGCCAGCTCTGGTGGCATTCTTTATGAGGGAGATCACTTATCTACAAGAGTTAAACACCTAACTTTCATTGATTTAAATGGCAGGTAAAACCTAATCTATGTAGGTATTTTGGAAACAGAGATGCCACCCTGCGGAAAGATTTTTAGGCATATCCATGAAAAAACAGGATCTAAAGAGGCTGTACATATGGACCTCTTTCTGCCCCTTCCCATTCCTGCCTGTGGATAAAGGTGGCTGGCCCCCAGCTCTCCCTTTATTGTGCAACTGACCAGGAAAATTAACCTCATATGCCGCCTCAGGCCTTAATTAGCTTGGCTACTTCCAGGCCTGAACATCCTTCCCATATAATTTTCCGCCTGTTCTCTCACTTCTGTCAAATTCCCTCTCTCCTCAACCACCGCCACTTCCTCCCACCCCTCCAGACTCTGCTCCCCAGAAGACTGCACAACAAGGCAAGGAGCAATGATTAGTCAGTAACAATTGCTGGATTTCCCTACCTAGCCACAACCCTTCTATTGCACTCCTGTTGTCCCACGTCCATCTTTCCGGTGCTCAGGAGGTACCTAGAGAACATTGATGTAATCCAGGAAGGTCCACACAGGACAGCTGAATTGCAACACTCAGTCTTTCGCTTGAAGAGTGAACTCAGCAGCACCCCAACCCATTCAAAATTGCCTCAGCTTGCCTCCTGTCTGTGTTCATTACACAGGTCATCTGAGAAGAACTGACCTGTAGATGCAGTTCACTTTCTGTGTTTGCTGTGGCCAAGTGGTAGTGAATGTCACACACACAAGACTTGTCAAATTTTGCAGGCACACACACGTACATATATCATGTGTGTGTGTTTGCTTTCAAATTTGTTGATTCAAAAGGGTAATTTCATAATATAATACAAAAATCAGGAGGATTAGGGATAATTGGGGGGGCTGGCATCTCTGTGACTAGGCATCTGCCTCCCACTTTAGGCACCTAAATACCTTTGTAAAGCTGGCCAGAAACTATTATGTGTGAGATTGAGAATATCAACACATTTCACATACACAAGCCATCAGATTTTAATGATGTGGTATCACTACCAAACAGGCCCAATTTTAACTAGTGTGCTAGCAATGAAGGGCACTGCATCCCATTTCCAGGGCTCTGAATCAATCAAAAAGAGTAAAATATATAAATTTTGCTACTGTGGGGTTCAGTTCTTGGCCATAGTTTGGAAATAACTCCAGGCACAAGTAAAGATATTGCAAACTGATACTTCTCAAGGATGTTCTTTCTGGGTGAGATCCAATCCCCTTGCCCACAGTCTGAACATCGTAAGGTAAATGCAGAAAGACAACCTTTCAGACCATCCTGTAATTGAAGTATCTAAGAACAATACTATTAAAAGAATGGGTCTCAGGAGTAGTCTTCACTGACAGCGGTAAAATCACCACCATCAAATCAACCTTACCAATCAACTGATTGGGTATGTGAAGACTTGCTCAGTCAATCAGGCAGTCAATTGCTGATGATCACACTGGCAACTGGAGTGGCACTGAGTCAAAAGGAGGCCACCTCCCTTCAATCAGCACAGTTCTGGGCATAGGGCAGTCAAAGTTATTTTAAGTCACCTGCGTAGTTCCGTTCGACTGCTGCTGAAAACAGCAAGGAATGTAGACCTGCCCTCACACACCAAACCATACTATAGTTTACACAACAGCAAATCAGTGTGCAAAAAGTATAGAGTACATGCCATTTTACACCTGGAATCCACATCAAGAGTGAAGCTCAAAACCAAGTGATAATACAGGGCATGTTTTCCGTAATGGGCAGAAAGACTTGGAAATCTATAAGCCAATGGTAAATATTTAACAAAGGAAACTCCCCTTCCTTTCCGCACTCCTCACACATACGGTACATTAAGCTGATTGCCCCCTTTTGAAACAAAAATTGTATTCCCATATGACCCCCCCTTTTCCTTTCACTCCTCCCCACATAGCTCAAGAGTGGTCTGTAAATACAAGAAGCTTTTCTTCAAACCATATCAGCTATTTCAAGGGGAAGAAACCCTTTAGAAGTAGCATAGGAAGCAGGTGTTTGTTAAAAGGTAAAGCAAGGTTGAAAGAAGAGAGTGAGAGAGAGATGGAGGGAGAACTTTAATTTTAAGACACATCAGAAAGATTTCTATAAACGCATGAAAGAGAAAAGGGAGTGAGAGATTCCATGGGGCCGATCATTGGCTGGTATAAATCAACCTATGGAGTTCTGCCAATTTATACTAACTGAGGATCTGGAGAATGTGTTGAGGGATATACGGCAAGGAATTAAAGTTGTTAAAGCTGGAGACTTGTTGACAGATATGTCATAAGATTTTCTATAACAACCCAACTCCTGCCCAAAGCCAATGCAAAAACAGTATCTTTCTCTGTATGTGTTGGCTAATCAGACTGGGTCCATGCCCATTTTTAGACATGTCCCACCCATCTACCCTGGCATCTGAAACATGCCACCCAGTGGCCCACACACTTTTGCTGCAAAAGTGAACATGGCAATACAAGACACCAAACAAGAGTTGTGGCACGCAAGATCTATTGGAAAGTGTTACTTAGCCATACTTTGTGTGCTCAGCCTCCCACTGAGGGATAAGAATTGCACCCATGCCAGAAAATTAGGCATGCAGAAAGGAGGCGAAGCAGCAGAAGCAGCGACCATGGCAGACGCCGTAGCAGAAGGGATCTGTCAAACCCAAGAGACATGCTTGTTCTCATCCCCCCATGCATCACAATGAAAAGGATAAGGGGAAACAATATAGAAGCTAAGGGTACAGAGAAGATTGGTGTGAGCAGGAAATGGCATGGATGGGTGTAATACATTTTAGTTGAATTAATTTATCTTGGTTGCATTGACTGCAACAGGAGATCAAGAATGCAGAAGAATTAATTAGGGTGGTAAAATGGGGGTATAACTTGGAATAAAAGGATAACATTGTTAAAAAGAAAAGGGAGGCATTGCATTTCCATTAAACACCAAGGAAATCTTCTCTATAGTGAGATCCAATAGTCTCAAAAGAGAAGAAGGGTTCAAGCCTGAAAAGGCTGGAGAATAGCTTGATGACCTGCCAGGTCTTCAATTCCTATGATTACATGTTTGATTTTGTTACTTGGAAGAAATGTAGCTGGATCAAGAAAAGAGAAGACAGAGAGAGGTTTGCCTTGACACAGATACCTTTCTTTTATTTCTCTCTTTGTCTGAAGACTCCAATAGATCCTTTTACTATACCATACTTTCATGCTTTTTTGTATATATACCCAAGTGCTTTAAAACAAAACAGTAGCCTTCCAAAATGTCCTGCTAGAGAACTTGATGACAGGATGGTTTTATTAATGACCCATAGGAGCAGGGTACCCCTTGAGCTACTGCAACTGCTATTACCATATATACTCACGTATAAGCCAAGGTTTTTATGCCTGAAAATCCCCTTTAAAAAGGACACTCAGCTTATACATGGGTTAGATGGCAGAGACCAGCCCCAGCCCAGGAGTTTTAAATCTCCCGCCCTGAGCATGCTCGGGAGGGGGAGCCCCAGTGGCTGTCTAGTCACCGGAGCAGCCATATTGAGTGCTCAGCCCAGGCAGGGCCTAATGTAAGGGGAGTGAGCCCCAGCCTGTGCCTAGCTGCCAGAGCAACCAGGTAAGAGGGTCCGGGGGGCGGGGGGAGCTTGGCCCAGGGGAGCCAGCTGCAGGGCCCGGGGGTTAGGGCAGAGGGCTGGGGATGGCAGGGAAAGCAGCAGCATGGGGGGGGGGGTTAGAGGCCCAAGGCCACAAAGGAACCTCAGCTTATGCACAGGTCATGCATTTTTCCCTGTTTTGGGGGGGCTCATAATCAGAGGTTGGCTTATACACAGGTCAACTTATACATGAGTATATGTGGTAATCACCTTCTTTATGTTCTCTGAAAAAGGTACTGTTGAAACACCAAATCTAAGTCTTCTTCCCATTAAGAATGGTGTAAAGCAGGAGCAATTTCACATAAGCCAATGTGATAACTCCTGTGTGAACCCTGAATCAGGCCAGCAGTGAGGTAAATGTTTTCCTTGCCAAGCCCAGGATTCAGAGCATTACCAGTTATAAGACAGGCTAATTCTCAAGCTTCAGGGCATAAAGTGATCACCAGCCAAGGTCAGGTAGTGCACCACTGACCAAAAGCATCTCTGGTTATATGCACTGCCCTGCGTATGCACAGACAAAGTTACGCAGTGGGCCTGTTTCTTCCCTCACTAGACCAATTTTACGCTGGTATAGGAATGGAGTTGATGTGACTTCTGATGTACACCAAGATGAGTGAGAAGAGAATCAGGCTTAATGGGCCAGATCCTCAGCTAATTTAAATCAACAAAGCTGCACTAAAGCCAATGGACCTACACCAATTTATACAAAGGGAGAAATCTGGCTCAAAGTATTCAAGCCCATCCGAGCTATAACTTTTCCCTCTTCACCTGCTACTTCACAGGCGTGTCTGTGAAGGCCCAGTGTTCACCATGACTGCTTGTACAAAACACCTTCTGCCACCACGCGAAACACTTCTCTACTGCCCATTTAGCTGGACAAAGCGACAGCTCTATGCATGTAGAGAGGAACTAGAACATGCACAAAGCACTGCAATATTGATTTGGAGTCTTCATTATTAATGAAGGCAAAATATCAAATGAGAAAATGAACATATTCATACTGACAGGACAGGCCTCTCCCACTCTGAATCCACACAGCGCAACCTAAGCAGGGCACGGACTTGGCCCAAAGTAGCACAGCCATCTCCAGTTTCCAAGCTCTTCTTGGAAAATGAAAACTAATCCCCCAGAGAACTGTTCTCTTTGTCAAGTTGTGCTAATAAGCAGGGGGTAAGGCTGGCTCTCCCCTACAGGCAGAACAGGCGGGCGGTCGCCTTAGGCAACGAAAACGTTTCCTGATTGTTGGCTGTGTAGCCTGCAAAGGGGGCCAACAGTCCCCAGTTTGCCTCAGGCAGTGAACACCCTGGAGCCAGCTCTGAAAAGACTTCTAGCAGTAAGAGATATAAGGGAGAAGGATAACAAAGAGCTTTTCTACCCTCTCCCAACCTAAGGCGAGGGACGATGGTGAGGCTGTGGCTGTACTGGATGTACTTCCTCAGGACAGGTTTTCCATCTATTTTGCAGCAGGTATAAATCACTGTGGTCCCATGTCAGGTTCCTTCTGTGTGCCTTGTGAAGTGCTGTTCTCTGCAAATGAACTGTGTCCTCAGCTAAGACATCTTCCCTGCAAGGGGAGATAGGAAGGAAAGCTTCAGGTCAAACGATTGATTACGGTTTTGAATTACAGGGGGCTATTGATTTTTCATTAAACACCATGTACTGCTGCAAAGGGAAAAGAAAAAGTAATTCATTGATCAGAGCTGCGGGCCGTGTTCCCTTATTGGCTTCCTGCCACATCCCATTATTCCCAGTTCTAAATGTATACTGAAGACAGTTCATTCTAATCATTGCTTCCTGTCACCAGAAATGTCTCTCAGTAACTATTAGTTTAATCACCCCTTTCTTACAATGGTAATGAGTGATAATATCCAACATTACGACAGATTCATGAATATTATTCATTGCATTATGGCATTACATTGCACAATGCTATAGTTAAGGGTCTGGCAGAGTCTCCATTATACACACCCAGACCAGGGAGGTTTATAAATCACTTGCAAAAATTGGATCATGGCAGAAATAAGGCACAGAGGGTATCTCAGTCCAGTGAAGAGGGGTTTTAAACTGCTTTCTAAAAAATCATTTTGGCCATTATTTAGTTGGAGTCAGTGAATGGAGAAGAGAGGAGAATAGAAAAAAAGATTACTTTTGCCAGTTCAAGTTGCTTTTTACGCTTGATTTCAATGCCTTCAATTCAGAACAGCATGATCTTGCAGTTCAGTTTCTGGAATGGGATCCAGGAGATCTGAGCTCAAGTTATTAGCTCTTGGGCACATCACTTAATGGCTCTGTGCCTCAGTTTTCCCATCTGTAAAACTGGGTTTGTGATACTAACATCCTTTGTAAAGTCTTTTGACATTGATATGTGAAATGTAGTATATAAATCAGGTAATAATGATTATATGGTTTTAGGGGATATATTTTCAAAGTACCTATGTTGGCTCAGCCTTCCTGATTAAAACTTTTCAAGCAGTTTCCAATAACAGTGGGGCAAAACATGAATAATAAATAATCTTCCCTTTTCCCCATCTGTCTGTTTCATCTATTTAGATTGTAGGCTTGTCAGCAATGGGATACAGTCTCTTACTATATGTTTGTAGAGTACCTAAAACAAGGGAGTCTAAGTCCTGGGATTTTCTCCCACAAAAGCTCATGCACTAAATACATGTGTTAGTCTTTTAAGTGCCATCAGACTCACTTTGTTTTGCTAAATCCTGGTTGTGTACAGAGATTTGTTCTTAAATGATATAGGGCCACATCTTGATTTTTAGTCAAAGATCTAATGTAACACACTGCACAGACGCCTTTAGTGAAGTAACCTGTCTCACACTACAATGATGCCTATGTATGAAATCCTGATAAACAGGATATGTATGATCCAGAGCTGAATTCTGGAAATAAAAATCAACAAGGCCAGTCACTTGTTCCCAACTCCTCTCAGGAAAGATCAGAAGAGGGTGACTGTGCAGTACAATATACTTAGATCATATAAAATACTTGCATTAAGATATCCAACAAATACTTTTATCATTCCTCTGACAGTGATCTGAAAAGAGTCAAACAAAGAAGAAGGTGAGAAAATAGAAGAGTGCTCATTGAAATGAAGATATATCAAAGTAATTTTTGAAAAGAAGTCAAATAATAACTTCTAGGTTATGGTCATGACTCATCACGACCATCAGCTTTGTTGTGAGGGTCTGTATGCACCCCAATAGTAAATCTCCTTGACATTTTTGGGTTGTTTTTTGCTGTCCTGGAGTATCACTGGCCCCTTTTTTGGTTATCTATAGGCTGGCAGCCTATATTTCCTTGATTCAGCCATACCTGTAAATTAACATATTTTGTGGGCAGATCAAAATAGGTATAAGTACAAACAACATCACGCACAGGGCAGTAAATACAAGACAGATTTATTTACACCAATATATGAAAGCATTAAGAAAAGAACAGATCCATTACAGAAGAAAACAGGGAAACAAAACAGATGAACACTAAGCTCCAAAGTGAACCCTAAAGCTAATTAGTCAGACTGAAGTGAGTTAAACCCTCTTCTTTTCACCAGTGTTCCTACTCTTAATACTTAAATAACTTACAGAGAAGTTAAGGATCAGCTCCTCACTGTTAAAACTCCAAGGCAGGGGCCCATTCCTTCTCCCATTCAAGCCAACTGCAAAGCTCACTATACCCTCATAAGTTGCAGAAGCCCATAGCATTCCCAGAATAACTCCTGCCCAGTAGAACCCAGGGAGATCTCAGAGAAATCAGTCCTCAACTATGTCCACGAAGGTCAACTCTGAGGAGCTGGCAAAAACTTCAGCCTTCTCTGACTGAAAGCAAATCCTCAGCTGCCTGCCTCAGCAACTTTCCCTAATAGGGCTGCCCAAGTCCATCCTTCCCTCACTGTTTGGGTATCTCTAACCAAAAATACAAATCATTAGAACGAAACACTGCTCTTTATCAGTTCTCTCACCATCAGCATTGTTCCCATGGAGTATGCCTGGAAATCTGTCTGCACCAGTGTGTTGTGCTGTTGCACAACATCTAAGGCTGATGTCCAAGCAGGGGGAGGAAGTGAGGGCTCTCAGACCATTCAGAATTGGAACAAAGGTTGAGGCAGACTGAAACAGGGAGGGGATCCCTGACCACACCCATCGAGAAGTAAGGACCGCTGTTCAAGAGTCACCAGGGAGCTCCCCTCTGCTTTTGGATCTCTTTTAGGTTAACCCTCATCAGACACAGAGACAGTATTTCACTTGTGTAACCCATCTGCCAGGGCAGGCTGGCAGAACAAGGGCCAGGTTCTATATCTAGGGGTTTCCCAATAATGTAGCACCACCAACCGGCTCAAGGCCCCACCCAGATTTCTAGGGAATTCTGCACTGTTCCCGAGGCACCCCAAAGGGGTAAGGCTTCCCCACTCGCAAGCATGAGTCTGAGTGTAGTAAACAGAACTTTTAATAGTAGTAAAATGCAATGTAAAAGGCCAAATAACAGAGATCAGCACTGATCTAGAAAATCAATACAGAGCAAAGTTCGCAATAACCCACTCCACATAACAGAACATACAAGACTTAATTGCAAAAACCCATACTGATCAGTGCTAATCAGGCCTCCAACATGATCTCACATATCATAACAGCGAAGGGAAACTCACTAGCAAAATCGGCACTGATCTGGAGAATCGGTGCTAACTAGGCTCCCAACCAACCCTAGGATATGTAGGGATTGTCTTTCACACCAGCTGTCTGCTGGCACCACCCACTGGTCACTCACTCCCTCCACTAGCACTGTCCCTTGGTTCTGCCTGCTGTCCACCGGCTCTGCCCACCGGTCACTCGCACCGCCCAGCTTGCCGCTGGCCACTCTCACTGTCTGCTGGCCCTGCCCACAGATCACTCATGCTGCCCAGCTCACCACTGGCTGCTCTTACCATCCTCTGGCTCTGCCTGCTGTCCACCAGCTCCACCCACTGGTCACTCCATCTGCTGCTCCTTTTCAGTGATTTCAGCTCAGAGAGAGAGTTTGCCTCTCTCTAGTGATTTCAGCTCTTAAACCTCAAGTAGCTACAAAAAGCTACTTTCATTAAAATAACAAAGACGACCTCAAAGAAGCCCAGCCAAATCTATCATTTGACAGTGGGGCTGGCAAAATGCCTCAAGCATTGTTCCAGAAGGAGCTATGCAAGACCCCACCCCTGTCTTAAACTTTTCCAGGCTGAAATAGCCAGTGGCTTCTCTTACAAGTCTCTTTTTAACTAAGGGTAGCTTTTACCCCTTAACCCAAACAGATTTGCAACAAGCAGAGAATAGCACATCATCAAAGACAGTATTTCATATTTCCCTTCGGTAGAATTACAGATATTGACAGATCTGTGATCAGATTAACCCCAAATACCATTACCCACTATGCTAATACCTAATTATGCTCTTTGTGTTCATGCTAATACAGGAACCATGCAGATTAGTTGCCCTCTTTCAGAAGCTGTTAGGCACAGCTTCTAAGCCTGCTTTACACTTGCTTGGTTTGGGTAACGGCACAGGTTTTCTATTGTAAAATGCCTTTAACATTTTGTTTGCCAGTGGTCTGATAGACTGCCTCTCTCAGAAGCCACAAACTCCACATAAGCCACTTACAATATATTGAGAAGGAGAAGACGAAGCTTCTATTTTTTTTTGTTTGGTTTTTTTTCTGCTTTGGGGCCCTCGCTCCATGTATTTAGGAGGTGAATCAGGGCTCAGAGTCACTATCTGGTAGGAAAAGAAAGAGCAAACATCAGCCCCAAACCAGCTGGGGCTAACGTCCCCTAAACTAAAGTAGTTGTTCAATGGCAGTAGAGCTGTAAGAAGGTTCCTGAAAATAGCACCTACAGGAGGTGATGGATGAAGCCTGCATTCTGGTGTCATCCTGGACTTCAGGCCATTTTCCACAGGGAATCAGCTGCAAGAGCTGTTCAGGAGATGGGATTCCAAGGGACATGGGTTTGTGCAAAAGACAATGACAAAAATGGTTCCAAGAGAACCCATAGGAGAGAGGATCTCCCTGCTAATGCTGTCAAGATAAATGGCACCTGTCAGTCTTCAACACAAGCAGAAGCTGATGCCTATCTATGTCAGGAACTCCTATGGCCCCCAAGACTGCAGTATCCAAGCACCTCACAGTTTTCTATGTATTTACCCTCACCACAGCCTTGTGAAGTAGAGCACTGCTATTGTTTCCATCTTACAGATGGGAAATGGAGGCCTCAAGAGACTAAGTGACCTACTCAAACTCACATGGGAAGCTTGAAGCAGAGCAGGGACTTTAGCCCAGGTCTCCCAAGTGTCAGACTAGCTTCCCAGTCACAGGATCACCCTTCATCTCATTTACACATGAGAACCATGCCCAGGTGTTAAGAAGTATGCTTGATGCACTAGGATTTCTCTATCTTCTCCATAGAGAACAGGGCTGTTGAGCTAATACTTTTCATTGGGACTAAATGTATTTAACTTTTTTAGCAGTTATAAAGGAATCAACAGTTCTTACTGTTGTTTTGGCTTCTTGGCCTCCCAGACAAGTTTCCACTTTCATCAGTTGGGGTCATTTGAAACTGGACTGGACAAAGCAGTAGAAACAGTGCCATGGAGGAAAATCCTGTACAGGCAAGCTCTTTTCTCTCTCTAATGTCTATACATTGTCAGCGGAGGTGACAGCCATGATGGCCACCCCGCCCCACATGTAGCCCCCTGGATTATGCTCCCTGATGGGCCTCCATCTCCGGGCCATCCAGCACAAGGGGAAAGAGTGTTAAGTATCAATCTCCCCTGATGGCTCTCAATCTCCTGTGTGAGTTTCTTCCTCCCTAGCTTTGTGTCAACAAGGAGGGGGGTGAGTTCCTATCCCCCCTGAACAGTTTCTCGGCACCCCCGTCACCACGAAGGAGGGGTCATTGTCTGGGGTCCCAGTTTTATCATTGGTCCTGACCAGGATCCCACTCCTAATTGGCTATTTTTACTCTGGCTGGGCAAAATTCTATTAAAACCCCCTGTCTCAGCTAGCTTGTTGTTCTCCCACCCTCGGATGCTAAAGGGCACGTCGCGACCCGGTGGGACTGATCCCCCAACTGAGACAGGGAGTACCCGCCCCCGAGACCCTCTTTTTTTTTGGGGTGTACACGGATTGCCGGCCGAACGATTAAGTGCTGAGATGCTGCAGCTGGTCTGCCTCCTCGCTTTGGGTTCTACTGCGGTCCTGGGACAGGTATTATAAATCGATATAGGCCTCTTACCTTCTCTTAATCATTCTACTTGGTACCATTTATATATAGGCTGTGATTGTAGCTTCTTCATCTGAGTTTTGCATGGTTTGTGTAGTTGTTATTATTTTCTCAGTATCCTGCATAATCTTTTTTATGATATAGTTGTTTAAGGTCTAGCATAGTTTTATGTTGTTAATTTGCCAGGTGTTTTGTTAGTCATTTGTATTTTGCATCCTTCTTACTGCATAATTGTTCATTACTCTGCTTCTGCTCAAAACTGCTGGCCCCAAACTTCCCCAGTGTACACAGGGGGAGTGTGGGGGTTTATTTTTCTCTCATCTGACCTTTTTTTCATTCTGCCGCCCACCCTTCTTGGCTAGCAAGGAGGAATGGCTTCCAGCCATTGGTAAATACGTGTCGGGTGGGCTGGTCAGTGCCTATACCGATGTTGAGGCAGTAAAAGGCCAGAAAAGTCCTTGACTTATTATGGCCACCCTCTTGTAGGTCATTAATCCATACTGTTATTTAACCATAAGTACTTTTGTAGGTTGTAAGTGTTTTGCATAGACTCTCATACTTTATCCTGTTGTTTGGCTGGAGGTGTTTTACAGGTGCTTTATATAGACTCTTGCTCCACACTGTTACTTGGTTAGAAGTGCTTTGCATAGGTTTTTAGCTTTATATTGTCATTTAGTTATAAGTGTTCATTTAGATTTTGCTTTATGCTATTAGTTGGTTATAAGTGTCCTATATAGATTTTTGCTTCATATTGTTAGTTGATTACAAGTGGTTTTGCATAGATCTCCTTGTTTTACACTGTTAAGAGGTTGAAGGTGTTTAAGGTGTCACTATAAAAGTAGTTTTTTTGTTTAATTGAACTGGTGTCCGTCTCATTGGTGGGTGTCGCTGGTCCATCCCAGTCACATCGCGAACCCAGGGTTCAACATACATCATGCCAAGTAAGTAATATTGATTTCACATCATTTATAAGGGATAGAAATTCTTTGTGAATCTGCAAACCAACAAACAACACTCCCCCAAAGCCTCAAAGGTTAATGAGGACTCTTGTTTTATGATGATTTTTTAAATGTCACCTGACAAAGCACACAATGATGTCTCTTTGCTGACCTTGGGTCAGATTCTCAGGTGATGTAAACTGATTTAGCCCATCAGTTTCACCACTTTACACCAGCTGCGGGTCTGGTGGGCCCCTTATCTCTTTGTATCACTGTCATGATTAACGCGATTCCTTCCCTGCTGCCTTTGTTATGACCAAAACATGTTATTGTTCAATCACGCCGAGCTCAAGTGGCACCGTAGCTCCATAAATATGCATGCGCTTGTTAGGAGCACACCTACTTAAATAGTTAAAGTGCTGTAAATATAAATTCAGCAGCTGCTGTAATTTACAGTTCAAGGTAAAAAAAGAATGGCTGATGTAAATTGTAGCAGTGCACCATCAACATCAGCCAACAGGGCACAATATATTACTGGGGGACCTGAGCACTTCACATACATCTTGATACCATCACCATTTTGACACCAATCAGTTCAAAAGATAAAATACAGTTCGTAAGGGAATAATTTTAATGCAGCATAAAATGGGTTCATTCCCATAGGAAACACTCATCCTCTATGCAGTCAGGACTGAATAACACAGATAACCAAGCCCAAAGCAAATGTTGTTCTTTTCTACAGGAAAATCCCTGTTTGGGTAGGATCTAGCCAGCATAGCATTTAAGTTATTTAAGCATTAAAGCACACATGAAGTGCCTTTGATTTCTATACAATAACTCATGTGCTTTAAGTTTTGCATGTCTGTCAGTGCTTTGTTTTGCATTCCTCAATCCAACATGATCCAGGAGTCCCTTACTTATATGAGTAGCCCTAACTTGCATTAGTTTTATTGGTTTCAATTATTTGTGTAAAAGTTGGGATCCATACTTGATACATCTCCTAAACTTCATCCCAGATATATCTTCTCTTAGAGTAACCAGATCTATACCAGTAACCTCTATCAGACCACTCAGGAGCTAATCCTTGCTGACAGCTAGCTCTTTCTGGTACCATTTTGTTTTTCCTAGTCTAACTATATGTTACCCTAGTATCTATGATTCTGTGGCCACTTCACTTTGGTCCCATTTAGTGAGCTATCTCCATCGCTTGTTTTGGGTCAATACATTTTTTATACTAAGTATTTAAATAAACACATCTCTCTCCAGCCACCAAGATTTATGATCCACTGAGGGAAGGGAGCAGCAGTGCAGAAGAAAAAAATTGACACTGAATATTAGGCAACAATGCATTGCACAGTCAAAAAGATGTTCGTGATTTTGGCTCCTTGAAGGAAAAAAGCTGTGCCTGTTGTTATCACAGCACTCCCTGGAAAAGAACTGTTTCCATCTGACCTCTGCTTACAGGAAAATGCATTACTACCAAAACCCTTTTGTTTCTTGACTTACTTGCATAGCTTTAACACTAAAGAAACTCCTTGCCTCTCATCTGTTTCTCACTTGAAACCCAATTTTGTCCCTGCCACGGCTAAGTGCTTTTCTTTAAATTGCTGAAGCCAATGAGACAATAGAAATGCCTAAATTGAAGCATATGCTAAAGAGCTTTGCTCGATCAAGACCTAAATCATTGCATGTGCCTAGCTTTAGGCATGGGAATAGTTGCATTCAAGTTAGGCATGTGCTTAAGAACCTGGCTGAATCAGGTCCTTAGAGCAGAAGAGCTGACACAAGAAATTGAGTCTCTGTTGGTGCTGGTGGATGATAATAGGTGCTATGTTAAATGAGCCCCTTGGACACCAGGTTCAACCAACATTCTGGAAAGTGGGGCTAGCCTCTTCCATGTTTTAGCCAGTGGTACAACCAGAATTTTGCTAAGTAGGTGGCCCAGGTAACCTGTGCTCCCTCCCCTCTCTAAATCTGAGTGGTGTTCCAACCTGGTACATGGGGTTGAATGCTACTCAAATTTGGCCCAACCACCCCTCCACCATGCTATGCCAATTTGCTGACTTCAAACACCCCACTTCCTCTGGGTCTCATGATTCTCTGGGCAGGGCACAGACTAAAATTGCACACAGACAAACTGAGAAAGTCAGTAATTTTTCAGAAACAGTGTTCAGTGACAGACACTTTTGTATTTTACATCTGGTTTTGTAAGCAAGCAGTTTTTAAGTGAGTATGCAAGACAAATCAGATCCCTGAAAGGGGTACAGAAGTCTGGAAAGGTTGAGAGCCACTTCTGTAGAGTATAAAGCCCATAAAAATTAATACATACTCAACAGAAATATTTCTGAAGAATAGTACATTTTGCCTTTGATCTATCCATCCATCCATCCTTCCTGGCGGAAGAGATCACCAAATAATTACAATGGCCTTATTATTCTGGATTTATACGTAAAAACAAATAGCAGAATATGTCCTTGGGGTGGCATCTTGTAACCAAAAGTATTTTTAAAGGGCTTTCCTGTGTACTCTCAATTTCACCTCCCAGAACACATGTATTTTGTTTGTATTATCCCTGATCAAGACATACAGGACCAAATTCTCTGCCAGTGTAATTCCACAAAGTTAGAGTAGTGGAGGATTTGGCCCTCATTTTTGCATTGCTTTATTCCCTCCTAGCAAGATCAGCTGCTTTCAGTTTTATGATTTAAAATAATAATATTAGGTAAGAGAGGTTATGCCATGTTTTAGGACTTTTGTGCCACATGCAATATGCAGTTTTGTTGTCCCCCAGAATTTGAGAGAGACAAGGTGCATGAGGTAATATCTTGTCTCTCTCACTAACAGATGTTGGCCCAATAAAGGATACTACCTTGTCCACCTTGTACCAAATACAAAACACCCTGAAAACAGGACAGTGGATGCAGCAAGGTGTGATCAGAATCTTAGTAAAAAATTAGAGGCTAAGCATGTTTGATCATGATTTGAATTTGCTGTTCAATTGATCATATATATTTAGGTATTAAAAACAACCTTCCGAGCACCTGTGTCACATTTAGATGCAATGGGTTACCCTACAATCAGGAGTTATGTGACCTCACCAGACTTAACTGGGAGAATAGAAGTCAGCCTGCATTAAAGGAGACATTCAAAATGTCAGTTGGTAGAATGCCCACCTTACCTGTCAGAATGGCAAGCAGTTCATCATCAGGACTTTGTTGGTGGCTTGTTCATCAGGTTGCTCATGTACAAACACAGGGGACAGATACCAATTTATGGCAAATACCATCTATCATTGGGTGGGAAGGACATAAAATGCAAAATCAGACCTACTGTGAGTGGCTACAATATAAGTAGACCTGCACTTGCTTACTCTAGCAATGTATGTGGTGTTTCATTGTGTAAGCAGATTCTTGGAAGTTAACACACAACAAAACAAATACAATAGGATGAAAACAACCCTAAGAATATACAAGGAAAATCTATTTTGTTCAGCAAGAAGCCAGAAACAAATCTGAAATGGATGTAGACGTCCAACGTTCTCAAACAAAAACAAAGCAACACTTCATCCCATGCTTGCTTAAGAACTGCTTCTGAATCCCTTGTGAGCTACCGGAACAAGTACTCTGTGCCTATGTCTATACTATGGGCTTAAGTCAACCTAAGGAGGCTTAAGTCAACTTAAGCAAAGCCCTGGCCACATTTGGAGTTCACTAAGTTGACTTAAGGGGTACCTTAAGTCAGCTTAATAACTCCTGACCTTAAAGTCAACTTTAAGGGTTAAGTCAACTTTATTAAGTCGACTTAACACAATGTGGCCATTTAAGTCGACTTAATACAGTTGACTTACTACAGTAGGGCCAAATGGGTCCCCTGGTTTAAGCGAACATTATAAAGTCGAATTAATGAAAAGTGGTCTCACTAAGTCAACTTAATAAAGTCTACGTAAAATTGACTTTAAATAGACCTTATTAAGTCGACTTAACTGAGCCCTGTAGTATAGACATAGCCTCTGACAGTGCTACTTCTCCATTGAATCCACTGCCATTGCACCAGGATTAACTGACAGCCAAATTTGGCTTCACCTCTCTATATTGTACTCTGACATGGGCACTGAAATTCAGTGAGTGCAGGAGGAACATGTGCCACAAATATAGTTATTGCTGATACATTTCATCCATAGGCCTCAGTCCCACAAAGAAATCCATGCAAGTGAACTATACGCCCACATGAAGTCCTGCTAAGATTTTCAAACCAGTGCAGAGGAAGATGGAATTTTAATGAACTACACATGGCTAAATCCCCTGCATTGCTTTAAACATCTCTACCATCAAGAGTTCATTCCCACAGCAGCTTTTGCAGGACTGAGTTCATAGTATTGCTAGGACCTAAACAGGGTTAAATAGGTAGCAGGGTAAATGAAATAGCATCTTACACAGAAAAAAAAACCAAAAACCTGCTACTTCCCAAATATCTCTCTACCTCTGATTTCTGGTAGAGATTATCACAAAAGATGTATTTCTTTCAGCGCAGATGATCATCTTAATTTTGTCCACTTCAGTCTTTAGAAGTCAACTGATGATCTATTGGGGTATGTCTACGTAAGAGGCTCTGTTAAGCTGACCTAACAAGGTTGACTTTAAATCAATTTAAAGTTAACCTTGTTAAGTCGATTTAGAGAATCCACACTGAAAACTCCTATCGACTGCCTGCACCCACACTGGCAGGTGCTAGGTTGACAGAGGAGTGGTGCATTGTGGGTAGCTGCCCCTGGCAGCAAGGAACTCTGGGAGGGGGCCTGGAGGCCAATTAGGTCAACTTAAGGGCTTTCCCCATCTACATTAGCTTAAGTCGACTTAATAAGGTCATCTTAAGCATCAACTCAACCTTAAGAGGTGCTGTTATTACAGGGGTTGGCAACCTTTGCCCACCCCCATGCCAGCCCTGCCCACCACACCCTCAGCGGGTGCTGGGGGTGGGGCCAAAAGAGGGCATAGCAAGGCCTCTGGGTCCTGGCCATGGTTAGCATTCACTCCTGCCAGAAGGCAGCCTCTGGGTCCTGGCCATGGCCAGCACACCCCCCCACCAGTGGACAGCCTCCAGGTCCCAGCTGGGTCCAGTTCTTGCCCCTGCCAGCAAATGGCTTCCAGTTCCAGAGTTGGAGCCGGAAGCAGGCGGGCCAACCCACCCTGCTTCCCTCTAACTCTGCCCAGGGGGGCAGGGCCAGGAGCACCACACATCAGAAATTCTTTGTCCTTGCTGGTCACACTCCCGAGGGGAAGCACGGCCAGTGGGGGCCTGGAACCACGGCACACAGCTCTTGCTGCCTGGCCGTGCAGCGCTAGGGGAGCAGGGTCAGCAGGGGAGCCTAACCAGTGGTGCGTGCCCCTCAGGCTCAGCCTCTATGCCATTTTTTGCACAGGTGCTGGGGGTTGCCAAGCCCTGTGTTATTAAGTCAACTTAAGAAAGTGCTTAAATCAACTTAATCAAAGCACAGTGTGATTGCAGGAGTCTGTATGTGAATGTAATCTTTCTTAAGCTGACCTATGGCTCCAGTGTAGACATATCTTTGGATAGTCCAATCTCTACATTCCATCGTGCCCATTGGATTGGAGCTGTAAATTTTGTTCTAGGATCCTAATGTCCCACTTTGGGAAAACGCAGCTTTTTAAAATTCTCTTTGCTACTCCAAGTAGTTTGATACACTATGCCACATTCTTCATCCATCAGAGGTGAGAATAAATCAGTTTCAGTGGTGACATGCAGTATATAAAAGGCCTGTGTGGAAAGCTATAGAAATCTGTATTTTGTTAATGGTTATAAAGTGTATGGTTCCAGGACTGATCAGTTGACCAAACTGCCAGTGTTTAGTAAGAGAGAGAAACTTGACTGTAAGAGATGGGACGAATGATGTTCACTAGGGGTCAACGGCACAATCATCTACATATATTATTCTGTATATGAGTAAGGTCGTTTTGTGTGAACCCCAATTTTTTTGAATTTCAGAATATCCTAATTTCAGCTTTGTCTCCCAAAAGTGAACTTCAGATAAAAAATGAATTTTGATCATCCAAAAATTGATGCTCTTTGTATTTCCTGGATGTGCCCAAGGCAATTCAGAAAGAAAAGCTTATGGGGAGATATAGATATAACAGATAGTGGGCAACAGCTATCATGCAAAATAGTGCCTAAGGTTATGAAGAATACCTGAGATTGTAGCAATTGTCCAAAGGCTGAAGGACAATATGCATGTATCCTTATTTAAGGGAATTTCCCCCCTTTTTAAACTTACCCCAAAACTTATTATTTGTACTGAGGTAGCAGCAAGGAATGTCAGTCCTATCATCCATTCACTGTATGAACTTTTAATGTGGAGATGAAGAGCTTACAATCTAAGTGTTACACAAGTGACAATAGGTAGAATCAATGGAAATGGCATGTGCAGGAATTTAAATGTGACCACTTTTAGAATGCCACATTAAAAGCACACATATTACACACATTAAACCATGTCAACACACACTCATGCATTGTATGTATAGAAATTAACAGCAATACGATCTCCATTCCAATAAAAATCCATGCACGGTGGGCCATTTGAATAAATGTATCCACTAGTACTTGGATGTGGAGGGATCAAGGAATCCTTGGGCCATGGGGCCACGGTGGAGAGAAGCTGTGTCCTCCGTTCACAGTCCCAGGACCAGAGGAGTACTGTGCCTCTGCCAGTTGTTGGGAGGACCCACACCCCTGCTGTCTCCCACTCATGCACACCCTTGAACTGGAGTCTTTATGCTTATTACAAGTGAACAACAACTTCAGTGCATTAAGATGGTTTCCCTTGTGACAGATACCAGAGCCAATTGTCAGCTCCTCTTGGTTCATGAGAGGAGTAAACTGGTTGGCTTCTCTCCTCAGGAGACGTCTGCTTGGTCTACCAACCTACTTCTCTTGGGTTTGAGACACCTGGGAAGGCTCCTCAAAAAGCAACCAGCTTTTTCGCTCAGCCAAAAAAAAGCTGGAGGAGAAAAAATTACAGCAGGTCAAAATACAGATATCCATTTGGCAGGAAACACCATTTTTGGAAATTTGGTTTTCATCCCGAATCAACATAAAAAGTTGTACTCCTAAATTTTTTCATAAAAAATATTTTGTTTTATATTTTCTTTGACCTTATTAAAGGATTGCATTGTGCCTTTCTTGTTTTGAAATTGAACTTTGGGACCTTACTATAATGAAATGCTTTGATAATTTCCACAAAAAAATGTCAATTAATTGATAGGTTCCCATAAAACATTTTGATTTTCTCCAGTCAGCATTCACTTGTGGGAAACTGTTCTATTTTGACCAGCCATAGAGAACCAGAGTTCTTTATCAAGATGTTCAGAGGAAGTAGCCAATATGCTGACCCACCTCTTCATGGAAAGAGCAATAACAAAACCTAATTTACTCATGGGCCTAAGTCTGTACCAGTGTGATTCCAAAAATTCGAGACATGGATATGGCTGTACTGAATATCTATGTGTGAGAGAGATACACACACAGATGCACAAATTACTTCAATTGTTTCAAACTGAATGATATCCCAAGCAATATTGTGCAACAGTTTACATACAGAATATACCCTTAAATTATGTAATATATAAATTGTTACACAGTGGTGCTGTGCACTGCTGAAGACCTTGCATGTTCCACCCCTGTGCTAATGGCATTTCATTGATGAGAAATGCAGTAGAGATTAGAAATACAGTATAGACAGATAACACAGAGCTGCCTTTTGGCACCCTTCATTGTGAAAATCATTATATAAATGTGATACTAATGCAGCATTGTTTTACACCTAGGCGTCAGAGGTGAAAACTTCAACCTAAAAAACCAAATGCAAGACATATGTTATCCTGTAAAAATGGCACTGAGTAAAAATTCTCAGTACAGTTTATATTTGTGCTAGGCATCCTCAAAGGGGCTAAGACCTCTACGGGACAAACACCAGCCAAAACATTTTCAATTATAAACTCAGCAAGAAGGCAACTATGTCCACTTTTGTTTTGCAAAGCTTTCCCTTACTGTCTTAGGCTATGTCTACACTTAAGAAGTTAGTTTGAATCCACTTAGTTTGAACTAATTAATTTGAACTAATAATGGTTAATTCAAACTAAGTTAATTCAAACTAACATGGCCCCACTAGAAACCCAAATCAAACTAGCAGGTCCATGGACAGGACTTGCTAGTTCAATTTAAAGGGGCACCATGGGAAGTGTGACAACATGGAACCCAAGAACGGCCAGGCCCCTGCTCAATACATAGAAAGAGGAAGGCACCTGAGACGAAGTTCAAACCGCACTAATTCAAACTAATGGTTAGTTCAAACTAACACAGCTCCTTTGGCTTAATTTGAACTAATAAGTTCAAATTAACCATTACTTCGAAGTTAAGTGAGGCTTTATAACTTTGAAGTATGCATTCACGACTTCAGACTAAGAAATTCCTTAATTTGAAGTAATAAAAGCCAGTGTAGCCATGCATTAATTTGGTTCGAATTAATCCTCATTAATTTGAACTAAATTGTAGGTGTAGACATACCTTTATTGGTTTCACAGATTCCACCAAAACATAGCTAAATTAGACAGATCTTTTAAACACCCAACTTCCCCAGTTAGGCCATGCTACTTTTAACTAGCACCCTGCAGTACACTGCATAGAAACCCAACCCAAAACCCACTGCAGCCAGAGGAAGTTAATATGTTGACTTCACCAGGCTTGCTTCAAGTCCTAAAAAACAAGGGCCAGATCCTCCTCTGCTGTAAATGACAGTCCCATTGATAATAATTTACACCTGCTGAGGCTCTGCTATGGCAAACAGAACACTTTTTACATACTGGTCAATTTCAGTCATTTTAAGTTTGGGTGAAAATGTTAAATCCCAGTTGTAAGTAGTTAGGAAGTTAAGTCTTTTGTCCTGCCTAGATTGGGTAACAACACACGATGCACGACACATCAACAGGAACAGTATTTTCTCCCACGAAAGCTCATGTGATCAATAAACTTGTTAGTCTTTAAGTGCCACAGGACTACTTGCATATTTTATGCAGTTACCCAGGGTGAGGGTAGGCCAGCTTAACTGTACCTTTGTATATTGATGGCTACTCAGGAAGCAGTGATCATTGCATAAACTACTCTTGGGTTTCGTCAAAAGCCAAAGGCTCCTGGAAATTAGAGAACACAAAGAAGAAAGTTAAGTTAACCAAGTTTTCAATCATTTTAATAATGACGTTTGTTTTCTGTTCACATGAAGGAAAATCAGTTGACCATTGACTTTATAGGCTAATTTGTCTTCTGCTCAACTGTGCATGAAAAAGTGCCTACAGTACATTTAATTTTAATGTTGTTTCTTAAGAAAGAGCCATCAAACAGGATATTCTCCCATATTTGCATCAATAAATAGACTGTACATCCCAGTAGTTGTGAACTCAGGCAAAACGGCCACTCTAGCTCACAGGAAACAGAATGAGAGTGTGCATATATTAAATGAGTTACAATGTGCAAATTGCTGTTCCAGGGATGGTGCACCTCTGCTTCATAATGAAGTTGTGCTGTGGAAACAAAGTGACTGCATTGCCACTGCACTTCATATTGTTTATGCTGTGTGGAACCTACATAACGGCTTTAGATGACATATTTCAGATGGGCAGCAGGGAGCACAAGCAAATCAGATGCCTGGGGAGCCAAAAACTGAAACATTATGAAGTACGTTGGGTACGAATCAATAGAGAGCAAAGTGACATGGCTGTGGAATCGTATTTCTGTGTCAGCATTGTTCTTTAGCGTGAAACTGAATCTCCCAAGAGCTGACCAAAACTTAAGTCTCCCTGTAGGCTGTAGCAAAGCACAGTGCCTCAGTTCATTGGCTCTGTAGCAGACCAGCTCTGTCCTTCATGCCTATCTTGATATAATGAATCTGGCATCTCCAGTTGGCTGCTGAGGTTCCAATCTATTTCTTTCTGCTCTCCGCACAGTTCTCTCTCCTTGGCAGCCCAACTCTGTTTAATAGAGGGGCTCTGCCTGTGACATTCACAGTCCGGGTCCTGATTCGGTCACACTGCCAGCAACAGATTGGTCCTGTCCGGATTCTTCCTGGTCCCATTTGGCTTCTACTTCACAGAAGTGGAAGCTTGGCATGAGCTCAGGACATGTGTCAGGATCCTTTACTGATCCCCCTTGGTTCTTTCCCAAAGACAAAATGGAGAGGGAGGAGTGAGTAGGTTGCTGCAATATGCTAGATTTCTATTCAGTGTATAATCTGGACACTGACCCCACCCTCCAGTCAGATCTTTAGGGATGTACCCAGGCCAATGTGAGAGAGATGTGCTGACTGCAGTTTCCAGCAGAGGTAAAATATGACTCCCAGTGCAAGCTGAGCAGCTTCTAATAAAAAGGACTGTTAAAAGCCACCCAGCATTTGGTGGATGAGATTGATGAGATAAATAAAAAAAGCAGAGCTGAGGTACAGTAGGTGGCTTATTACACTATTTGCGTAACAAAAAGGAGGTGGGCAAGAGGCCTTGGGGACCTCCAAAACAATTAAACCTCTCTCTGTGTTCATAAACAAGTAGGCCTGGCTGCTGTGAGAGCTGTGCACAAGCCTGCAGGCATGGCAAGCTCCCCTCTGCAAGCTGGCATAGCTCTTCTTCCAAGGCGTTACATGCAAGAGCTGCAAAATGTGCAAGCAAAACAGAGCTATTTTAAACCAAATGGGGCAAAAATGTGCAGCGTGAGCAAGGAAGGAGCTGAGCTTAGCATTGCTCTAGCACATGGCTAAAGACTGGAAGAGTCCATCATTTCTTTAAACTCATCTTGCATTCAGCCAAGCTGCATATAAATTTTCCTCTATCTCATCAAGCTCTCACTGTTTGGCCTCCTCTGACTGATATTGGCTCATCATACTTAATCTAGGGTGAAATTTCCTCGTCTGAGCTAAATTACTCGCAGCCATCAGGGGAAGCGATATTTATTTTTCGTGGGGCTAATGACCTGTCCCCCGGACCCACCCACTGATGGTTATTTACTAGGGCCCAGATGCTTGAGCTCAAAATGAGTGCTAATGTCAGCAGGTGCCATCCCTCATTCAGCGCTCTGATTGAATTGGAGCGATCCCATTGACATTGACTCTGTGACTTTTAAGGCCATTACCCTCAGCAAGAGATGAACCTCTTATCATTGCTCCAACACTGACAGCTGATTAGCAACAAATTACAAGCCAGAAGAACCTATGACTTTTTGGGGTATAGGTGGGGACACAGGGAAAAAAGACCATGACAGGTGGGGAAAGAGTGAATACAAGAGGAGTGGCAAGGGAGAGCAACAATAGAAAAAGATGCATCTCTTTGTGGCCTGTATTGTTATATATACATGCTTTAGCCAAATAGATAAAAAGGCTCAATCCACAATCCACTGAGGTCAATGAAACATTCTCATTGCCTCTCGCTAGCTTCAGATCAGACCCAGTGTTACCATTCTTTAACACAGGGTAGACAACAGAGAGAAAGAGAATCCTTCCCTTTTGATAGGTCAGTGTGAAAGGGACCCTAGAAACCGAGCCTCAGCTGGTGTAAATTATAAGAAGACTAGACATAGGATCAACTGATGCTTTACTTGTAGGTGTTCAGCAGCAGAATTTGTGTTTTCAGCTAGTGTTTATTCATAGGCTCTATCTGATGGGACCAAGTCTGACGAGGAGAGTAGAAGCTGTTTCAGAGTAAGACAGAAGCCACTGTGCTAAATCGGAGCTCCTTGGGTTAATCTTAGTTCAGCTACTGAATCATGCTGTCTCACTTTTAAGAAGTCACATCACCTCCCTGCCTCAGTTTCCCCCACAGAGCATGTGATAAACAATTCTGGTATTGTTATGGCTATTATTTGAGCTGCAGGCATACAGAGGCCGCTATTACGGCTGTCCCAACTGCTGTCACCCATTTATGTCTGAAACACAAAACCTATTTTTTAAGCAGAGGTAGAACTGAGGTAGCTCAGATTTTTCACTGTGTCATACTTGTTGGCAAGCAATGACTTTTTAATGATGTCCCCTATGTTTTCTACATACTCAATTAATGCATGAAAGGCAATAAGTAATACACACTTCTGGTCAGAAATCATCTGTTCTTGCTATATGTTGTTCAGTGCCTAGAACTCTTCAAGACTCTATTATTTTCATATCAAATTTAAGGAAAACTTTTAAAAGGTTTCAGACCAAACCTGCAATTTCGCCTAGACTCTTCTGGTTTCTGAGATGTGGTTTGACATTAGATGGAAAACCTATGAATCTCAGCCATTTTTGAGTAGCTGTATGTTTCAGCTCAACAGACCCCAAATTGAATGTGTCATGCACACAAACACAGAAACACACACATACAAACATAATCAAACCATCCATCACAGAAGTGCAGCAGCTATTCAACAATGCACAGCTATGCTGCATGCCAGTTTACATCAGGAATTGAGGAATATGTGTTGAATTAACACCACTGGAGATAATTATACTCATTAAAGATTTACCCATTGAAATATTAATTTTACATAACAGTTATAAGGTATATTGTGTCCCCATAAGTGAAAGGAAATGTTATTGACTACAATTGTATTGTATAAATGAAGCCAGAAAAAAAGACTTTACACCATACAGATTCCTGTGGCTTTAGGATTTCTTCATGACTGGGCTCCATGATGTTAGGAAGCTCACAAGCCATTGAGCGCCTCACATATTTTAATGCATATTTAAAAGAAAAGTAACCGGACTGGGAGGAGGGGGGCCGATATGGGGCCCATGTCTGAGAGGCTGAACAGCACAGTACACTGGTGATCTCCTCTTTTTTTTTACTAACAACATGGGTTAAATTCTTGATTAGGCCACAGGTGAAAAAAAAAAGGGTTGTGTTACTCTAGACCCTCATGAACTTTTGTTCACACCACAAACTCACTTTGCAATCTAGAGGACCAGATGCTGATCTCAGGAAACCCCATAAAGATAAATGGTGTTACACTGGCATAATCGAGATCCAAATCTGGCCCACAGTCTCTGCTCAAGGTGGCCCAGGAATAAGCAGAAGTGTTGCAGGTAGGTTTTGGGTGTATTGGCAAAGCTGCATGGCAACAATCTCTTACAGCATCTGCCTGCCTCTAACTAATCCTTCACTGCTGTGATTATCATAGCAAAATAAGGGTCTATCACCTTTCCTGAGCCATGCCATTCTCCATGATGACCATTCCTTTACTATGTTCAATTCAGCATAGAGCTGCAGAATGAAATGGCTTGATTAACTTTTGGCCAGATTGCAATAAACAATGTAACAAGCAAGTGAACGGCCTTTCTGCTTAAATAATAAACACTGCAGATTTACTTCAATATGCTCCGGTGATTAAAAGAGTTTGAAAGTCACTTATACTGGTGCAAATTCAGGAGCAAGTCTGTTTTAGTAAATTGAGTTTTACTGATGTAAAACAGGTGTAGGTGGGGTCAGAAGCAGGGCCCATTGAGATGCATTGTTGTTCAGCAACCATCTGAATTTGTCAAACCTGTTGGTTTTTTTTCTTTTTAAGCACTGGAGGCTTGATTCTACCTTCTGTTACAAAGGTGTAACTACCACTGACTTCAACAGGAGCTACACCCATACAACTGAAAGCAGAGTAGGGCCCTGCTCATCTGACAATCCCTTATACCATGGATCCGCAACCTGTGGCTTTGGAGCAACACGCGGCTCTTTGGCTGTCCCCTTGTGCCTCAGTCCCCCTTCTACCACTGGAGGACCCTGGAGGGGGCTCACTCCTGGTACGAGGCTCCATCTCATCCACACCCATCGCCCCCCCACCAGGCGGCCGTGCAGCAGGCCCCCTGACCCAGTTCCAAACTTCCTCCACCAGGAGGCTATACCCACTGCAGCTCTGAAAACATTTGGTTATTGAAAGAATTTTTTAAAATGCCTCTTATCTTTCAGATTGCCAACCCCTGTCTTGTACTGAGACATGTTTTAGATCTCCTCCACTTCTCATATTCCCTCCCCTGACCAAAAAGGGATAAATATGACAGAAAGAAAAACATCCAATCTGACGTAGGTAGTGTTGTGGATAAATAAGTAAAGTACTCTAACCAGGAGAAAGAGAGGATCATACCAAAGAACAATCTGAAAATTATGGGGGCTAAAGGAGAGACATCAATAATATTTTGGGTCATAGGTATTGGAACACAGTTATTGCCATAGTGGATTAGACCAGTGGTATCTAAACCAATGTCCTGTTCCCAAAAGCTGGCAGTGACCAGCCAGATGTTTTAGTGGAAAGTTCAACCCCTTCTAGGAAGTTATGGGATAACCTGCCTTTCCGAACCCCCAACAGCTATAGGTCATTTTGAGCCTTGAAACACAAAGTGCTAGGTTCCTTCCAAACCATTTTTTTAAAATCAGCGTTTTCTGTTATGTCTCTGAATAGCTTTGTTATCTGTATAAAGTTAGGGATACCTAGCCCACCTGTGCAAGATTGTCCCTGACAGTGTATTTCATGGGGTTTTGTCCACTCTAAATGTTTGAAGTAATGAAGTTTCCCTCGAGAAACTGCTCTACAGCTTCTTGCTGATTGCAGGATCTCCCTGATACCGAGAGTGAGTTTCAAAAGTATTGAAGATTCATAGCAGCACAGGTGCCCTCCTTCATCCAACCCAAATTTGCCCTTTCTTAATTTCATCCCATTACTACTAATTAAGCCAATGTTTATCATAGTAAATCATTCTTCACCCAGCTTCCTGTTTATACCCTTCAAATATTTATAGGCTTTTCGCATCCTCCCTTAGCTGTGACTAGAGCTTTTTGAAAGTTTTCCAACAGAAACTGTTGTTTCAGTGAAATGAAAAAATTGCACTGAAACATGTCAGTTTTGACAAAATATTGTTTTGCAAAGAAAAACCCCAAACAAAACAACACCAAAAAAAAAACCCCACACCAAAAAGGGAAGTGTGTTCCAATGGGTCAAAACATTCAATTTTAAACTTTTCAGAATGAAACATTTCAACTTTCCATTTAAAAATGTTTTCATTTCTTTTATCTTACAACAGATACAAATGAAAATTACTATGAAGCATTTTGCTCAATCTGAAACTCCTTTTTTTTTTTTTAGGATTTCATTTGCTGGGAATTTTTTTGTTTTGTTTTGTTTCATGTCAGAATGCAAAAAACAAACAAACAAAAAAACCCTCTCAAAATTGTGGAATTGACTACGAAATGGAAAATCTGGTGCCCATACAGTTATATTTATAATGGTGCTAAAAAAAAAACCCATTCCACTTAGTAAAAACAAAACCCATTCCACTTATTACTGTACTAATATAAATGCTTACTGCTTAGCATACTCTTTAAAGTATCCAAACAGGGCATACCACTATCCTGTATCTCCCCTTCTTAAAAAACATTTCCAATATGCCTGGTCTGCAAAACAGACTGGCCTTTGAGATGCCTCAAATAAGCTGACGGCTCCGTAAAACAGCCTCTGATCTCAGCAGCAGCAGGAAAGAAGGAATGATTGAGTGTTTGACTGATTCCAGGAGCTGCACAGTTGCCGGGGTGGGCTTGTAAGAATAAGCATCTAAACAGGCTAATGTTCCCTATACCGTCCTGATTGGTCAATTTGGATGACATATTTTGGGCATCTCTGCTTACTCAGTGACTGCAACTTGTTTGCCATCCACAAATCCCCATCTGCATCTACAGATGGTCCACTTTTTTTTTCTTTTCTTCACTGAATTTAACAGCTCTTTGGGGTGCAGAGAGGAGAGACAGAGATGTAGTTTCACAGTGTACAGCTACAGAAGCCAGGTAGGCATTAAAATCTATTGAAAAAGGTACAGGCTGTAAATACAAAATGTACTTCTCCTGTTTGACCTCACGTATGCATCACAAGTGAACTGAAGCATTTAAACCTTGACATACAATAGGTCTAGGAAGAAAACAAAAGACAGCTGAAGTTTTAATTGCATCCTCTTTATTTTTAATTCTGTTTCTTATGTGTAAACCTCCAAATCCAATAAAATGTTCCCTTTGTTCTGTGCTAGGTATCCCTCCTACCTACAACAACACAGGATTGTCTGTTTCTTGAGGCACCCTAAGGTTTACTCAATGCTGTGCGCGTTCTGCAGGATCCTGTACCTCAAGGAGTGTTGCAGTAGAACCAAACATCAGTTTTATTTTAGCTACAGCACATCCATATGTTTTTATATGTCCTTTGTTCTGATTTGCCAAACTTTAACCCTCTCTGCATTCAGATCCTTCTTCACATGCAGTCAGTGCATGATGTGATAGGGAGGGAGAGTGCCTCACTCAGCACCATTCATGCCTGTTTTATGCCACTTCAGTTCCATTGAAATAATGGAGCTACCCTTTGGTAAAAATGGTGCAACAAGTGGTGAACCTGACCCTAAAACAGAGAAGAGGGGATGAATGCGGGATCCCGGAAGGATTTTCCAGAAAGTATTGGAAACTGTAGCCCTGACCATCTCTGCTCATTGAGGATGACAAAGCACTTTTCATTAGAATAGGGGAGTTGGTGAGCAGGCCACATTCTACCTCGGCACATAACAACAGTCTACCTGTCTAATTTCATTTGCCATTTCATTCAGGTACAGTATTCTTCATGTCCAGTCCTAACTAGTTGTATAGCAGTGCTGTGTTCTGATAAACAGCTGCCTCTTTTCACTCCAGAGATGGTTAAGTCTCAGTGAAAAATGAAACTACCTTTGTGTCTAATTTTTATGGCAGTTTACATTTTTATGTATTTCGGCCTGCAAGTTGCTATTTTATATAAAAATAAGATACTGTTATTGTTCTGCTCTACTCGTTTTTTCTCCATGTCATGGCCTAAAGTTTTCAAAAGTGAATTTTGGTGGCCCAATGTAATAAGATCTAATTTTTAGAAACTATCTGCTCTCTGAAAAGCAGGGCCACTTGATGGCATTTTCAGTTGGATTCAAAAAATGAGGCACTCAAAATCACTAGTTCATTTCTGAAAACGTAGACCTCTGTATTTTAAACTGTGCACTTCTATTTTGAGTAGTATGCATCCAGTTGTTAGGATTCATTGAGTTTTGCTACCTGCCACTTTCCCTTGATTTAAGGTTGAATGGATCAGCAATTTCTATTCCCTGAAATGTAGAAGAGAATACCACAGACCCGGAGAAGATAAGGAATGAATGGCGATGGAACAGCCGATTGTGTCATTTTAATACTTTTGCTTCAAACTTCTTGCATAATTATTTTTAGAACTTTCGGTTTCTTTTTACTCTTTCAATGACAAAAAAAATCATTTCTCAGATTTGTGGGGAGATTTTTATTGCCCTTTTCATTCTCTCTGAAAAATGATGTGTAGGAGAGAAACGCTGTTACAGTACTTGCCCTTAAACAGGCAACAAGGACCAAAGGTTTTCACACAGTATAATGCACAGTCTTTCTGATACCACAGGGTTAAAAAGTTCCAAAAGGGCAGCCTATTTGGTCTAGTTCAGCAAAACAAACAGGAGTTCTGTGGCACTTTTAGGGTATGTCTACACTTGCAAGTTAGTTTGAATTAAGGAGTCTTAATTCGGACTAATTTAGTCCCTGTCTACACCTGGCTATCATTAGTTCAACTTAAGGAATTCCTTAATGAAAGCTTAGTTCGAATTAGTAAGACCTGCCGTTTAGTTCAAACTAATGACGGTGTAGACTAGGATTAACCCTTAGTTTGAATTTAATAAATTTGAATTAAGGGCAGGTAGTTCGAATTAGCAAAATGGACTAATTCGATTTAATCTTAAATCTAGTTAGTCCACTTTGTTAATTTGAACTAATAAGTTCAAATGTAGTTTGAACTAAACTCAAACTTATTAGTTTGAATTTACAAATTTGAACTATCTTTTCCTAGTTTAGACATAGTTAAAGACTAACAAATTTATTTATCGTATGAGCTTTCATGGGAGAACAGTCTCTGTGCAAAAGAATAAATGGACGCAAATCTGACATCAGGAATCACAATATTCAAAAACCAGGTGGTGAACACTTCAGTCTTCCTGATCACTTCATTGATGGTTTGCTAATGGCTGTGCTCAAACAAATGAATAATACATCAAAGCTTCAAAGAGAAGCTGCAGAACTGGAATTCATATGCAAATCTGACAGTGTTGTTTCAGGACTAAATAAAGACCTTGGATTTTTTTTCTCATTATAGTAGGTGATTTGACCTCACCTTCCTCTATACACTGTTCCCCAGTGTTTGAATCTAAACTACCACATTGATTTGCCATAACAGTCTGATCTGATCCTATGACTTAAACTTCCATGCATTTACTTCCATCCCATTCCATAAGTTCCCCATCTTCAAAACATCTGATGAAGTGGGATTTTCTTGCCATGAAAGGTCATGTGATAAATAAATTTGTTAGTCTTTGAGAGCGCCACCAGACTTCTAATTTGTCCTGGTATCATTAAATTCAATAACAAAACTCCACTTGATTTCAATAGGGTAAGATTTCATGCTGGGTGTCCATTGTAGACTCCTGGCTTCCTATCTAGGCACTTTGATGAGTGATCTGAATTCCAATCAGCAGCTTCCAATGATTTTTAAAAACTGCATCACTTATTTAAGTGAGTGAATATGGATTTCTTAGCCTATCTTTGGATGCTCTGATCTGGCGATCTGGGGCAATGTTTTGTGCCTCTGAGTGCACATCACAGTACAGGGTATTTCCTTCATCCTCCAATGATGTAAGTATATGCTTTTTCTCTATTCCAGCAAAGCCACACAGATCATTGGAAGTGATGGCAGTGAGAACTGTGCATGTTAAAAATATGCTGAAGTCTTATTGCTTCTCAATGCCTTCCTGATCCCTTTGAGCATCAAAGCAGCTATAGCAGAACCTTACCAAATACATTTAAGATATATCAAGGCTAATAGTACTAAACACTCACTAGTTTGCTTTGCTTTATGTGAAGATATATTGCCTTTTATCTTAGATCCAAACACATCCTTACTTTTTGTTTGTTTTGTTAACCATTTTAAAATCAATTTGTGTGTCTGTTTTATTCAGACTCACCAAGAACATTAAAAATAAAGAATTTTTACAGTAGCTATATTAATGGCCCAGATCCGCAGCTGTGTAAACAGACAGGGCTATTATACTGACATAAATGGAGCTACATGGATTTATAATAGCTGAAGAGCCAGCCCACTATTTTTTAAATACAACTAACAAGGAATCCTATGGCACTTAAAGACTAACAAATTTATTTATTACATGAGCTTTCATGGGAGAAAATCCTACTTCATTAGACAACTTGAAGATGGAGGAGCTTACAGAATGGGAGGAAATAAATGCAGGGAAGTGTAAGTTTGTTGTTACCGTGTGACCTGATCCCATGACTTACCCTTCCCTGCATTTATTTCCTCCCATTCTGTAAGCTCCTCCATCTTCAAAGTGTCCAACAAAGTGGGATTTTCTCCCACAAAAGCTCATGTAATAAATAAAATTGTTAGTCTTTAAGTGCCACAGGATTCCTTGTTTGTTTTACTGAACTAGACTAACATGACTGCCCCTTTGGAACTTAAATACAATAAGCTCTCAAGAGGCAAATCAATAACAAAATTTCTTCAGTTTTTTTCTAAAATGTGATAAGAATGATGTAAAAATATTACTTTAAACATTAAATTGATAGAACTGATCCATCTGCTATCAACAAATCTGATAAGCCAAAGATATTTTTCCTTATAATTAGATTTATACATATTATATATAAATGAAAAGGGAATGGGGTGTGTTTGCAAGGCCCTACATGGAACTAGATGAATAAAATGGTTGTGCTGTTACCTATTAAAACACAGACTCCGAATCCTGGTGTCCCAAACTGGCTGCCATCTCTTGATAGTGCGAATGCTAGAAAACACAAATGGAACAACTTCTGAGCTAGTAACAGAGAACCCTGTGCTTACTGTAACATTGTGTTATTCAAAATATGTAATGAAATTCCAGGAAACATCAGATGCACCAGGTACGTGGAGATAATTTTGTTTTTATAACCAATTTCAGGCAGATAAATACTAGAATCCTTTCCAATTTTTCCCCCATGAAACTGAAGTGTCACTGAGATTTACAGCACCCTCAAGTTCTCTTTTCAGATGAACATTCATTTACATAAACAGATAATCCCAGATAAAATTTTCCATTAGACAAAGGTGAAATGGATCAATTTTCTCTGCCAAGACAAATCTTAAATCTTAAACAGATAGGGTCATTATTACACCAGGCCCATTTCAGAAATAATGTATTTAAAAAAAATCAGCCGATAGCAGCCATTTCCAGCTTTCCAATTATCCTTAAGAAAAGCTTATTCTGTGGACAATAAAGCACATTACTGCACAATATGATACAGTCCATAAAGATCACAATGTTTTATGAAAGGTTAAAGAAAGCTCAGCACATTTAGGGGAATGTCATAACCCACAAAGACTTTCAAGACTTAACTGAATCCATGTGTATGCTGTGCAAATATTGTGCTAGAGAATGCAGTGTTCCCTTTCCAGTATCAGAACAGTGCACTAGGAAGCATATGCTACTCCAGCTCTAGTGTGAAAGCAGGCACTCACGTGAGATAAAAGGAAAGGAAATGAAGGCGCCAGCAGATTCTCTTCCTTCTCCAGGGAAGGCGCTAATTCACCCATACCCACTTTATGTGCTGGGGAAAAAGAGACGGTTTCTTATGAATACCCACCAATCCATGTCAGTCCACGTGCCCTCGTTGTCAAGATCAGATTGCTACCCCAACAATTTATGCATACAGCTGCGCTAACATGTACTAAAAGCATGTACATGGGAAATACAGGAAAGCATCTTCTTATCTATTTCCCATTGTACTTTCCCAGTTGCTGGCCCACAGGTCTATAAGGCAGGATGAAAAGCGGATTGCCCAGCCCAGGATTGTGCTGAATTCTTCTAGCACAGTCTGCATTATACCATGATGTGCAGACCAGGCCAGATTACACTGTTCTGTTCTGACAATGCAGAGGGGCTGGTTGGCAGGAGCAGAACTGTAGAGGAATACACTCCTGACTCATTGGAGAGATACCATTCTGAAGTACAGCAAAGATTACCAGAGCCCCTGGGAACAGAGTTTATGGTGGGTGACAGCAGTAAGAGGAATGAGCTGGAAATCAGTAATAGATGCAACCATCAAGGCAAAAACAAGTAGCAACATAGTTGACTCATGTTTTCTTTGAAGAGGAAACATTTCTTTGCCAGTTAGCTGCTATGTATAAACATCACGTTAGGAACTGCTTGCATAATACTGGATTGAGTGAAACCATTCAAGTTGTAAAAAGTGTTGTGCAGACAGCAGTAGATAACGTTTGATTTGTTTAAGCACTGAGTATAGACAAAACCTCACAGGATCAGGGACCTTAGAGAGCATTAGGTATACTGAGATTCGCAGTCACACACAAAGAGCAGAGAATCCTTGTCTGAAAACTAGCTTTATTAAAATAAGAAAAATCAAAATTGCATGAAAAGAGAGAGAAATCCATGAACAACTACTGTTGATTCATTCCAATCAATCTTTTGCTGACCATAGCATAATGCAAGCCAGTTAAGTCTGGAATGAAATTCATCCCTTTGCAAGGGGCAGCATATGATCTGTGCATTGCCAAAGACCAACTTAAGACCTGCTGACAAGGGGTAAATTTATTTTAGTACCTTCTCTTCCTTAATCTTCCACCCGGCCTGCTTGTTGGCCTTATTCAACTGGTATATCCTGTCTTTTAGACAGAAGAACCCATCATCATGGTGAAGAGGAGGAGCTGCATCAAAGAATTACAAGGGGCTAAAACAAGTATTGAATAAATGTTTGTAAATTCTTGTGAGGAACAGACCCATTGCACCCACATCTTCCTCTTTCCAGATGTCCTTCACCCCCAACCCCCACTTTTGTCCCACCCCTCCTGAAATGCAAGTTCTTCCTGAAATGGATCTCTGTGCAAATGAAGTTCCAGAGCACAGGCAATAGGAGAATGGACAGGAGCAGGGCAAGCTTTTCTGCTCTGTGCCATTCCCTGGCAAAATGTGGGGATTTTGACACAGTAAACCAGATGAGAAATAGTACAGCTCAGACATGTACGAACTTCCTCTGGGCACTGCAGCCACACAGCACAAATCATGTTGCTAAGGGGGGAGGCAAGCAGTGGACCAGCAACCATCCCTGCAGCATGCCTGAGATCTTTCTGCCTTTGGATCGACCGATATGAGGTTGGGGGAGAGAGGGCATGGTATCTGAAATATGCAACCCCTCTAACCACAGGGGATGGTTCAAGGAAAACCCCTTGACTCTTTCACTGTCCTAAACTCAGTCTCAGTTCTTCCATGGATCAGTCCATTAGGAAGTTGATTAAGACCCACAGATTCATTTCACTTAAGACTCTGAATAACCATCAGATGCAAACAATCTACAGTCATTACTGACCTGGTCTGAATTTGAGCCTGCAGTCTAAAGATGAAAGGCTCGCCTCTATGTTTATACAACTAGGTTAGAGTCTCTTCCCAATTCTACAGTAAATGCAGAGTAACTCCATTGCCTTCAGTGGAATTATTCCAGATTTACATCATCATAACTGGAACCAAAATCTGACCTATGTATGTTATTAGCTGACAGCTAAGTCAGATTTTGCTTTTACTTCAGCTTATCATGAATGATAAACTATCCTGAATGAAACTTTGTCAGCTTGCAAAATGGTAACGTGTTAAAGTAGGGCTAGTCACAGGAAAACATATCTGCCTTGAAAATTTGGCCTTTTTAAAAAACTGTTGACTTTTTCTAATTTTTTAGGTGTCAAAACTTTGTAATATTTTTAAATAAAAATTAACAGCAAAATTTTTACCAAAATGTTTTGTTTACCAAAACGTTACTTTTCAGTAAATGAAAAATCTCAATTATTTAAAAAAATTGAAAAGAAAATGGATCCATTTTGATCCCTGCACCTTAAAAATTTCAAAATATTTTTGTCAATTTTTTTTCCATTTTCATCTAGATTGATTAGAAAAACTTTGAAATCTCTGGGAGTGAAACCAACACTCTGGGGGGACTTGCAAATGGAAAAGTCACCAGCAAGAGGTTGTGAGAAAGTGGAAGGAAGATAAAGCAGGACCTTTCTTCTGTGCTTTATATCTTCCTTATATAGCTGTAAGCCTGGCAAGCCTGTTAACTTACCCTGCAGTAAGCTCACCCTTGCTTCTCTCTCATCAAGTTCTCAAGGGGCAGCCATGTTAGTCTAGTTCAGTAAAACAAGCAGAGTCCTGCGGCACTTAAAGACTAAAAAATTTATTTATTGCATGTGCTTTCATGAGAGAAAATCCCACTTCATCAGACACTTTGAAGATAGGGAAACTTACAGAATGGGAGGAAATAAATACAGGGAAGTGTAAGTCACGGGATCAGGTCAGACTGTAACAGCAAATCAAAGCCGTTGTTAAGATTCAAACACTGGGGAACAGCATATAGAGCAGGGGTGGCCAAATTTACAGAACTCAAGAGCCACACAAGTTGAGTATTAAACCTTCAAGAGCCGCACTGAGGCATATAGCCATGTACTTTTACCTACACCAAAATTACTAAGTTTAAAATTCATTGCACACTTTAATTTTATTGTAAAAAGAAAACAAATATTGATACTACTAATGTCAGATTCTAATAATTACTTAAGGTTACCATGAAAATTAGCCCAATACAGTGAAAACTTAGCTGCTGCTTGATGTAGAAGACTGCAGGCTAGCAGTGAGTTTTTAAAATCTCAACCATGCCACACTTCTCCTTGCCATCCCCAACCATGCTATGCTTCTCCCCACCATCCCGCCCCCTCCCCCCAATCTCCTAGGCTGGGGCTGCTTTCTTAAATTGATTTGCTGACGTTCTTCCAGGAGCCACAATTTTTCATTCAAGAGCCGCATGGCTCCCGAGCCACAGTTTGGCCACGCCTGATATAGAGAAAGATGAGATCAAATCACCTATTGTAATGAGAGAAAAATCCAAAGTTCCTATTGCTGTGGAGACTGAATTTATTTGCAAATTTGATTGCATTGCTTCAGGGCTTAATAGGGACTTTGGATTTTTCTCTCATTACAACAGGTTATTTGACCTCATCTTCCTCTACATGTTGTTTCCCTATGTTTGAATATTTACAACTGATTTGATTTGCTATTAGAGTGTGATCTACTACATTATCTATTTCAAAAGGGACAGCCGTGTTAGTCTAGTCCAGTAAAAAATCAACAAGGAGTTGTGTGGCACTTTAAGACTAACAGATTTATTTTTTATCTAGGCTGATTTCAGGGGAAGTTAGAAGCCTAAATTCCTTGGAGGTTCTGGACCTAGCTAACTTGCCCAGAGTTACACAGAAGAGACCTGAACCTAGGTATCCCAGAGACTCACTTATTCCCTAACCAGTGGAATATGCTTCCTCTCTGAATTAATCTTCTCTAAACCCAGTCTTCAAATCATACTGCCTTGGCTTATTGATCAACAAAAAAGTCAAGTTTTTACTGTTAAAACCATATAGCCAAATGCAGTTACAGAAGTGTGAGCTGGATTCTATTCTGCCACTTCACTGCAAAATTTCAGCTGAGTTTTGATTGCTAGGTCTTTCTGACTATGAATGCAAACGTCACACAAAAAAGCCCAGCTTGATTTTCAAGTCCCCAGACTATGTGTGCAGAGCTGACAGGTACAAAAATTATCTTTTGATGTGTAAGCTAAGCATATTTGATCCAAAACTCACTGAGAGATGTCAAATATGGAAGGGGGCACTTTTCAGCACAGAAAGACAAAACTGTAATCTGAAACTTTTGTGTGTGTGTAAATAGTTGTTATTTCAGTAGCTAGACTATCAGTCATAACATCTAACGATGTGGAGATTGTTGCCTTATAAAATTCACAGCTGGGTAGCTACATGGCTCAAGGCAAAGCCTATTTTAAAACCCAGTGTTTTAGGAGGGGGGATGTTTATTAAAACATTCTGTCTATTAAAAATATATGATGCATCATTGGTCATTCCATGTGATGCGATGCCAGGGCTTTTTTTTTAGGTAGTCCACTTGGGATGATAGCTGTAAGCTTGGCAAGCCTGTTTGACAAGTCCACATTCTAATAATTTACTAGTCTATCAAAAAAAGAAATAAATAGGGAAAGTAAATCACCAGCACCCCTCCCACAGTGGGTCCATAAATGTGTGATCATGTACAGTAGCCACACTTGGTCTCTCTGCCACTGCCAAAGGTTGACATTCAGTAAGGTAATAATTGCTTGATCTCCTCATGTCAGAAGTTACATAAAATAATAATGCAGTCCTGGCTTTTTCTGGATGTGGTGAAAGTGAAAAAACAATTATAAATAATTCTTTTACTCATTTGATCTGTATTTTAAAACTACTTACAGGATACAGGGCACCATTTGGGGAACGTAAGAGGTAAATGTGTACAGCCAAACACAAATCAAAATCACAACTCAACCCCTCTATCCCACACAGTATCTGGGCATCTCTCACTGACATCCCATATTAAATAAATACACAAAAGTAATAGTGAGCCGCGCCATTTTGCGCCCCTCTTACTCACATTGGTGTGCAACTATACATATGTAACCCCACTGAAATCAGTGAACTACCCTATGGGAACTCCTGCTCATCACTAAAAGAATGTACATAATCTGGCCCTGCTGTGGTAACACGGTTTTAAGGAGCAGCGTTTAGAATCATTGCTTTAGAAAACTCCATCCATCCATCTAAAGGATGCACAGTACATTGCACATATAGAAAGGATGCAGAATCATCTTTCCTGATATGGCCCTGCATGTACAGGAATTATCAGCTTCCATCCAAAGATGTTGCCACTCTGACTACTCAGAGGCCTTCCACTGAACACAACAGCAAATTATAGTCAAGTGGACACAACAGACATGCATGGTGGGAAAGAATTCAAGATACAGTACTACCTTTTAAAGAGATGGCTGGGCTGTGGCCCATTTACTTCCCTTCTCCCACCCCAAACCCTTCCCTTTTATGGGGCTAAAAATGTAAAGGAAAACCTCAATTTTCTTTTATAGTTAAACACAAATCCCTAGCTCTTGCCATTGTGAAAAGAGCCCTGAGACTGTGAACTACATATTGCAGAAAGCTGGAGTATAGACCACTTGCTAGGATTATCTGGGTATACCTCACTAAATTGATGCCTTGCCCACTGCAGTGGCCTCAAGCACCAGTGCACCTTGGTCCTTGCAATTCTTTGACCATGGCACACAGTAGTTTGCTTTTTTGAAGGCTCTAATACTTTAGTCTAATTCCAGTTGTTGTGTTTGCTGTGGTGGATGCGTGGGTGATGTTGGTGGCCTATGATACAGAGGAGGTCAGACTAATTGATCTGATGGTCCTTTGCAAACTTTAACCCCATAAAATTTGACACCAAGAACATTTCTACAGGTTATTCACAGTTCCCAGATCAAGTCTTTGAGATTCATGAACACGTTTGGCCCCAAGTCCCTCTGTTAACCTCAGACCAGCCTACAGTTGTGAGCAGTGGTGCCATCTGGGTTGCTGCATTTTGTACCAGCTTTAACGAACGCAAGCTCCCTTCCACAGCCAAGAGCCTCATGTTGAATTGTCTCATCTGCTGAACATCCAATTTCACCTGTGAAGACTAAAGAGGGCACCTCACCTCAACCATGTGAGAGGCAATATGGTCTAGTGAACTAAGGCTGGACTAATAGCATGGGAATTACTGTGTTGTGATACCAGATCAGACACTTGCTGTATGGCCTTTGCCATCTCACTAATGGCCACATTTTCAGATGTGCCGAGCATCCACAAATCTCACAGAAATCTGCAGGTGCTATAGGTGCCCAGCACATCTGAAAAATCTAAACTCCATATATGAATCATCTTTGTTATTTTATCTTTGTTTCAAGGGAGAATATTCCATTTTAAACAGGTGGCTGTGTTTTAAAAATAACTGCCAAAATGGCTTTGGACAGCTTTTTATAAAAATGGCTTTCCAAGTTTGTTAGTTTGGTATACAATGTAATTAGGTTTGATTTGTTTTCCAGGTGCTGGAGCCAGGGCATAGCATAGCACTGAAAGTCAGCAAAGTTGTTGCAACTTTGTTGGAATGCTGCATCTCCAACTTTAGCTTGTGTTTGCATGAATTTAATTCTCATGACAGTTGCCAGGACGACAGCCTGAAATCCTCTATGAAACCACAAAGCAAGTGCAGCATCTGCATCAGCAGTGCCCACTCTGTCTCACCCAGATCCCTCAATGCTTCAACTGGAGAGGACCACCACTAAGGATCAGAGAAGAAGGTTGGTCTCTAGGCCAGTGCCTTCCTTGGGCTCTGTGTTTAGACTGGCACAAGCGCTGTAAACTTTAGTGGTGATTTTTGTGATGAAGACCCTTCCTCAGCAGAAGTAGACTGCAACACCTTTCACAAGGACAGTGGTTCTCAACCTTTTGCAGGCCATGACGCACTTGGCAGCATATCATGACCCTATAAGACACACTAGCCCACACTCACCAGACCAAATCCAGCCGTCTCCCGGGCTCTCTGCAACACAACTTCCACTGTGTCCTGACACAGTGGTTGAGAAACAATGCACTAGGATAGTCAACAGCTATCAGGTAGTAATGATTTGTGATTACTAGTGACCAAAACCCTGCTTCAGCTTCCCTGCTATTGCAGTTCTGCAGGGATCCCCTGTCAGGTTGGGTTCTCAGACAGAGTGTTTGCAGTACATAGTTTTGGTCTTGTTTTAAGCAGATATATCATATCCTTTTGCACCTCCCTTGCAAATCTTTGAACTTACATGAAATAGCCACCATCACTCATTACTCTGAGTGGAACTGAAATCGCAGGCTGCCCTAAATAAAGATGGGCATCGTTTCCCTATATTGTTTGCCTATGAAAATGAGGATGCCCTTAGTGATGATCAAGGGTACTGAAGCCAAAATGCCTTCTGTGAGGGTTGATGACCTGTGGACCCTGTAAGTTAGGAAACTAGACTGGAAACTGTGAGGAGGCAAGGAAATGTGAAGAGCTGGCAAAGAGTGACTGGGGGCACACTGGAATGGGAGAAAAGAAGATCAAATATATTCTCCTAGGGATGTTCAACCATTGCTGCCTCCTAGCAGTTGGTCATCATTCATCCCACAAAGTGAAACGCAGTGTTGGTGGGGCGATGGGAGAGCAGTGCCGGTCAGGTAAATAATGGAGAGTGTGCATACCAAACCAGTTACTGTGGTGATAGCCATTTACATCAACTCTATCTCTCCACTAGCCACAGGAAGTTTGGACTTGTTAATCAGAACTAAGAAGTTTGAGATTAGTTCAAGCTAACCTTGAGTTAGTTTGAACTAACCTCGCACTCACAAGTTCAAACTAACCGGATTAGTTTTAACTTCTTAAGTTCGAACTAAGCATTAGTCCATGGCCACATCATGCCTAGTTCAAACTGAAGTTCAAACTAAGCACTTAGGTCCAGACTAACCACTGGTACTAACAAGTTCAAACTAAGCGTTCCTTAGTTTGAATTAGGGAAAGCCTACTCTGGCCATGAGTTAAGTTAGTCCAGACTAGGCCTCCTTAGTTCAGACTAACTTGCCAGTGTAGATATAGCCAATGAGTCTCCCAGTAGTTCAAGAAGTTACTCTAGCAGTGTCCACTAGAGTATCACCTGTGATACCCACTACAGCACAACCTCTCAAGTGAGCTTCTGGCTGCAAAAGCCTGATCTAGCCTTTCCACTAAATAAATTTCAAGGAAATAATATTTTTTTTTCCTCAAAGGAACACTAGAATAATACTTCAGCATTACCTCAGGGTAATGTTCAGCAAAATCAGTCTGCTCCATTGTAATCCCAGCATACACCCACATGATAAAACATGGGTATTATTCATGTTAATACAGGCCCAATGTTCCCAAAATGTCATCCTTCCATAATTATTTTAGAATGATTTAAAATTTAAGTGCAATTCTGAGCAGAAAAGCTACTCTCTGATAGGGAGACCATGCTACTGCTCTGAGCTGTTTCCTATATATCTTCCAAATTCTATATATTTACTTAGCTTATGTACAAAAATGATTTTAAACTACTGTCAACACGGCAGTGTCAAAACAGCAGCAACAGAGCAAGCTGTTCTGCCTCATGTCTCATCAACATTTCTCACATTCTGTATCAAAACACAGAACATTAGCAAATTCAGCTGCCCTTCAAAATTTCAGCTGTGTTCAAGAGAAAGCATCTGTGCCTCTTCAGCTCCTTGCAAGGCTGACCCAGGAAAAGAGTTTGGCTTGCCAAGGATGCCCATACAGTCAAATCTAACTGCTCTCCATGGATTATGTCTCCGCATCTGGCAATGAGGTGCTGAGCTCTGTTCTCCTTCCACCATTCCACAATATCCACTCCTCACTCCAGTTAACCAAACTCCCAAAATCCATGGCAGCTCCACTCTAGGGAGTTATCCCTGAGGTCTTACCTGCAGTAATTCACTTCTACCACTTGTGTGTGAGAATAAAGATGTTAGAAATGGAAAAGACAAACCTGAAGGTTTGTACTATTGCTTTGGAATGTTAAAAAACTGCAAATTATTATTAATTATTATTATTATCATTCCTTCCCCCAGGCTTCCTGCATTGTTTGCACTATACCTTGTATCTTAATTAGTCTGCAAATTCTTCAAGGCAGGGCCAGCCGGTATTTTGTGTTTTGAATCATCCAAACATATTATTGGCACTTAAAGAATACATTAATGATAAATTAATAAGCAAAACATCTTCGGTATATATGCCCACCCCAACAGATTGCAAGATTAGAGAAAATAAGATAAAATGCACTAATTTGTCCAAATGACTAACTTACATTTAAAATGCACAGACATCAAAATGAAAAATTTCTGCATACATATGTCTCTATTAGAAGTTCAAGATCAAAGGTTCTATAAAAGTTAACATAAGCCTCCATCATTTCTACCTCACACAACAATCTGAGAGTAAATCACAAGTGTTTGCAAATTGATAAACAATTTCTGGGTAATCACAAATTAATAACGCCTGGTTATTCATCAACAGCGCAAACATTTTGTCTATGACCTAGGTGTGAGGAAGACATAAAAATGGAACCATCTGTAAAGTTAGATTCAGTATCATGATTTCCCCACATGTTAAGGGAAGGATTAAATTTTGTCTCAGTGTTTTATATAAAGACCAGCCACAAAGTTCAAAACTAGATCTACATCTGGAAATGAATCTTTAGACAAGAGTTGTTAGCTCCAGAAACCTTTGGGTTCAGGCACATTTCTAGACCCTCTTGGATGAACTGCTAAAGTCTGGATGAGCATGCCATGCTTTTCAAACCTTTAGGATAAAAGGCAGTAAATAACTGCAGAATGTATTATTAACTATTATTCAATATCAGTTAGCATTTCTCAGATCTAAGAATTCCAGCACTGTAAACTGCAAGAGTCCATTAAATAGGTACACAATTTAGATGGAGGAAAGGGGTAAATTTCTGTCTGCGTACTATTAGCCTTCCTCCATCCAACCCTGGCCCGCAGGCCCCACCCCCTGGCCAGGGACAGGGCCGGAAGCCGCCGCACCGCTGTGGGCGGCTAGGCCCCGCATCGCTGGCCGGGGACGGGGCCTGAAGCAGCCATAGGAGGCCAGGCCCTGGATCCCTGGCCAGGGACGGGGCCGCCGCGGCCGCCAGCAGCTGGACCCCAGATCTCTGGCCCAATTGGGCCAGAGATCTGGGTCACCGGCGCTGGAGTTCAGGGCACGTGCCCGGGGTGCCCAGCACCAGCAACACCTCTGCCTCCATTACCTGAAAATTGCTAGACATGATGCATTAAAACAGCACACCTGTTTCAGTTCACTTTTGCAAACAACTGGTTTTAACTGGCTTTCTCTCCTGGATGTTAGCTCCACTGTGTCATTGCTTCCTCTGAGAAGGGTCATGTCAGTGTATTCCATATCTAAAGAGGCACAGCACATGGAATTAAACCAGGCCTGTTGGATGCTCCAGGCCACCTCCCTTCAAGTGCAGGATCCTCTGATAAAGGACATATCGGAAATTAAATAGGTCAAGCTTGAAGAAGTCATCATGAAATGAATACAAATGACAACTAATCAGGGCTTAAATCAGAGTCTCGCAAACCAGAGTTAGGGAGTCTATGCTGCACATTAAAAATAGTTATGGTGGAATTTTCAGGAGTCTAAAGGAGTTAGGCACCCAACTCCACTTGAATGTCAAAGAGAATTTGGCACCCAGAGCTAGAACCACAAAGATATTCGGACACCTAAAGATGCAGAGAGGCAGTTAGTGTTCTTTTGTTTTTCAAAAGCTCTGAAACAGATTAGGTGCTACATAAACCCCACTAGGCACCTATCTGCATCTATAAATACCTTTAAAAATTCTGCTATCATTTTCCTTATGCACCACTGAAAATCCTAGCCTGACTTATTGTATACAGAAAAGTGTTTTTTTTTGACAGGTTATTTGCACAGTTATGAGGTCTTAGTAATACAGATCCTCCCTAAAGCACTTTGCTATTAAACTTAGTTTGGATTAAGTGAAGAGAAATGGGTTTTTTGCAAGAATGATTGGGTTTGCACATTAGGGAACTGAGAAAACTGATAATACCCAGAACCAAAATTATATCTATCAACCAAAGCCAAATTCTGGGTCATCCCCAATCCCCCCCCGTTTCATTCTCACTGTAGATAACTAAACTAAAGCCACTAAACTGAAGAAATTAATTCTTTACACCTAAACCATTTCATGTAGAAATGCTTCCTGTGGCATTATGATATGCAGCTGTTATGTTTTTATATACAAAAGGCTTTTAAATAGGAAAAACACCACACTATCTGAATTCAAGACACCACAGAAAACACCTGGACAAAATTCTTCTGATCCTGCTCCCATTTCATTCACAGGGATTTTTGGTGTTGACTTCAGTGGGAGCAAGATCAGGCCCACTATTTTGTTCCAAAATATGCTTCTTTTTAGTATTAAGCAGATTTTCAAACTGTCCTTTTCTCAGAAAATAACTTTTTAACATGAATAAGGCAACTCCTTTATTTTTGCATACAGCACCTACCTAGTCCATCCTTGTCAATAAATTCCAGTCCTTTTAGTATTGGATTCCACTACGTAGATAGCTGTCAGCTTAATACAGATGGAAAAAGATGCTGCTAGGTTGAAGAAAAATAGTAAACTGTGCAGAAAAGGTGTCTTTGTATCATGTGTGCAGTGCATTTTTGCTGACTGTAATCTCTCACATAATAGAAAGCGCCAAAAATGCATCCTTACTCTTGCTATTACCAGCTGTCCTCTTATCACCAAAGAGAATTTATCGCACCACTGACAGATGCTGAGATTCAAAAGCTTGAGCTGAAAGCCAAAAACCATGAGATTCAGTGTGTCAAAAAAGACATCTCAGAAGAAGCGAGTGACACCCACAATGTAAAGGTCTCAAAAATCCCGAGCCATCAATACGAGAAGACGGTTAAATTCACACATGAACTGAGACAGGGTACGTGATTTCAGAGTGTTCCTCTATTACCTGAATTTGCAGGTGGTGGGTGAAAAACACTATTGTCTCAAGGATTCCTACTATGTTTTTACCCTTATGCCTCTCCCCTCTTGCAAGACTTTGAATCCTAGTTTCATACATAAAACTACACCATAGCCAAATGCCAAGGAAGAAATTAAGTAACTTCAGATAACAAGTGTTTTGGCTAAATCAAGAGAGTAGAGGTCAGAGGACATAACCCTCTGTCAAATAACTTACTTCCAGACAGCCAAGCTTGCACTGCATGTATCTTATACACAATCATATTTACTTGCATGTCTTCCTTCTACCCACATGATACATATATAGAGAACACACACACGTATCCTTTATATGTGAACAAATAAAGAATGCACTTATGCATCACTTCACCTCAATACGCAGGGACGTTATTCCTGTATATACACATGCCTTAATTCTCTGCAAAAAGTTGCTTGCATTTATATACAGGCAAAGAAAGCTCATTTCTGTTACCATTCAGACCCAGAAAACTAAAGTTCCCTGATATTTTCAAACAAATTACCATTTTTTGATTCACAGACAAAGATGACCCAAGTACAGATTTTTCTCCTGTACACTGAAGGGCTCTTGTGTGAACCTTGAAGCAAAGAGGAAGTCTCCATTTATGCTAAGAAGATTCCATCAATGGATAAAAACAATCCAACTGCCCTTGCCTTGGCCACACATAAAATTTATTGTCTAGGAACCTGACCCTACACGCATTAAAACCAACAAGAATTTTGCTGTTGACTTCAAGGGGAACTGGATAAAGCATCAAATCATGTTTATTGTTGTTCTAGGAGAATTTGTATAGGACCTTTTTCTTTTTAAACACATTGGGCCAGATCCCAACGGACTTTAGGAATAAGGCGAAACTTTGACAGCTAAAGAAAAATGTTTAGGCTGATTCTACAGTGACAGAGTGACATCTGCAGGAAGACTTTAGAAGGACCTTCTATATAGATCCTCATATATAGTCGTCATAGACTTGAATTTCCTACACAGATAACATATACTGTGTAAAACACTTATTTTGGACTTCAGTCATTATGTCTTATAATAATCTATGGCTGGAAAATCAAAATGCAGTTACAATGTTATTCCTGCACTGTGCTGTGATAGGATGCACTGTAAAGAAATAAAATGAAAAATATTATGATTTTAATAATTAGATTATTAAAAGTGGGAAAAGATTGGTGAAAATTTCAGTCATTTTCATTCCAGACATTTCAAAAGCAAATGCTTTTGTTTACTCAAAACTTTCCACGAATATTTTAAACAACTGTTTCCTCTTAGAATTTGTCCCCTTCACTGCTTTTTCCATTTTATTACATAAAATAGGCGTGAAAGACAGGTTACAAAACATACATTGGCTGAATTATTTAAGTAGCCAGACTAAATTCCTCCCTGTTCTGTGGATATGTTCCTTAAGTCTCGAGAATAATTATAAATCTACAGGTATGTCTACACACAATTTAATTTGAGTTGATGAGGATCAATTTGAATTAAAATAAGTGCATGGCCACACTCACTTTTATCAATTTGAGCTAACTTCGAAGTGGTAAAACCTAGTTTACTTTCAGTGATGGTCAATTCGCACTCATTAGTTTGAACTGACCCAGTGTATCCATGTTAATTTGAACTCACTGTTAGTTCGAATTAACATGGGTTGACCTTCCTCTCATGGTGCATGGCATCCTGGAAGGAAGACCAGCCCTCCAGCACCTGGGGCAAACAGCCCCAAAGGTTCTCCCACCACCAGCCAGCCAGATCTGGCCAACGGGCAATGGACTTCCTGTTCCCTGGCTGGGTACAGGGATCCCTGGGAGCCCCTCAGCCCTGCTTACCAGTGCAGGGAAGGGATCCCCACGCAGGGTTGGAACCATGCTCCCTGCACTCAGGGATGGCATCCACAGGTGCGGGGATGGGATCCTGGGGCACTGCTCCATCCCTGCTTCCCAGCGGGGGGATGGGATCCCTGTGTGGGGCTAGAGCCGCACTCCACAGTCGCAGGGACAGGATCCCAGCGCCAGCAAGCAGGGCTCAGAGGTGCTCAAGGATCCCATCCCCGCACCTGGGGAGAGTGCCTCCAGCCCAGCATGGGGATCATGTCCCTGTGCCTAGGGAGCGCAGCTCTAGCCCCACGCAGGGATCCACTCCCTGCATTGGGGAACACAGCTGGAGCCAGGCGGGGGGAATCTCTTCTCCCCCCTCTGGGCCAGCTGTCAAGGAGGTGCCCTAGCCTCACAGTGCCTAGAGAGGGGAAAACATCCCCTGCCAGGCTCTAGCCTTCTGGCCCCCATGGGGAAAAGCATTTCCTGTCCAGCTCTAACAGCACTGCCACTAGAGCTGGGCAGGGGATGCTTTGCCCTTGTGCAGGGCTCAGAAGTCTGGAGCCCTGCAGGGGATTGGATGGGGGCATGGCCCTTCTAGGAGACCATGTTGCCATACCTCCCACGGTGCCCCTCTTCCAATTTGAAGGAGCAAGTCCTGTCCATGGACATGCTAGTTTGAATTGGTTTTCCTAGTGTGGCCACGTTAGTTCGAATTGACTGAATTCGAACTAATCATTATTAGTTCGACTTGATTAGTTTGAATTCAGTTAAGGAGCAATGGTTTCAAGTTGCTGCTGGGGAGGTCAAGGCTGGATATTAGGAAAAAACTTTCTTACCAGGAGGGTGGTAAAGCATTGGAATGGGCTACCTAAGGAGGTGGTGGAATCTCCGTCTTTGGAGATGTTTAAGGCCCAGCTGGATAAAACTCTGGCTGGGATAATTTAGTGGGAGTGGTCCTGCTTTTTTTGGCAAGGGGTTGGACTAGATGACCTCAAGAGGTCCCTTCCAACCCTATGGTTCTATGATTCTATGATAATTTGAACTAACTTTGTGAGTGTAGACATAGCCTAAGTGCCACAGAACTCCTTGTTTGAGTTCTATAATAGTCCAGGCAAATGATTTTGGTACCAAAATCCCTTACTTCAAATCAATCTTGTCTGCCAATGGAAAAATGGTACTGCCTGGGGGAATTTAACCAAACAATTCTTCAGAGGAATTCAGACAAGCTAACTTTATTATCAAGGAACGTCACCTCATGTCAAAGTTATCCTGCCCAGCTGATGCAGCTAAGCTTTGCTGCTTATGGACACAAAATAATCACTTATTAAACTCAAAACAAAATATGCAGATAATTATTTTAAAGTTACTCTAATTCTTCTGGAATTCCATTAGTATTATAAGCTATTATGCCACTTTAACCAAATATTTAAACAGAAGTAAAATCTTTAATTTACAAGCCAATTCAAAGCTTTTTCCTATTCTTGTTAAAGGAGGTATCAATTCTCTTAACCATAAGATGTGTGAATTTTAGGTTGCGTTCTTTGAAACAGGGACGCATAGAACCATAGATTAAAGTTAGAAGGGATATGATCATCTAGTGTGGCCTCTTGCACAACACAGGCCAAAATACCTCTCCCATCCACTCCTGTACTAAACCTTTAACTTGTGACTGAGTATTAACATCCTCAAATCATGGGTTCAAGACTTTAAGGTACAGTGAATCTACCAGCAAGTGAACTGTGCTCCATAGTAAAGAGGAAGGAGAAAAACCCCATCGAGGGCCTCTTCAGGTAATTTACACAGTTCAAAGTTACTGTAAGGAGTTTCTCCAGTCTCAGCACTCCCAACTCAATTAGTGATTCCGTATAATATAAGTAAAGTTGCAAGTGAAGTGCAAGTACACCACACACGTTTTAGTCATTCAGGGGCTCATACCGAGAAGCATTGAGCCAGGAGCAGATTACCACATGGGCCAATGAGGCCCATGTCCAGGGGGCCACCACAATGAGGGGGCCCTCCACTCTGCTGGCAGCCCAGCACTGAGAAGGGGAGCAGAGTGGGCCGGCCCAGAGACCAGCTCAGAGCTTCCGCCCTGCCTTTGGGCTGGCCGATCCGCCCCCCGGGGCACAGTGAAACAGCCCACAAGCCAAGCTTTGTCGTTCTCACCCCACCCCAGGCCAACCACTCTTTCCCCGGGGGCAAGCTGGCTCTGGCCTGGCTAGTTGGCCCTGGAAATGGGTGGGGGGTGTTGGCAGGGCCTACTACTGCATATGCAGTATGGGTTCTGGCAAAGTTGCACCGTGCACTTCAGTCAGCCCTGCAACCCCTGGGAGCCAACCAGCCAAGATTCAGCTGGCCTCTGACCCCAGCTGCCCCTCCTCCCCAGCACTGGCCCATTAGTGGGGCAGAAGGCCCTCCAGTGAGGGGGGCCCACTGGTAGGAAGGCCCAAGGGCCCTGCAGCCCCCAATCCGCCACTGCATTTAGTTGAACAACCAACTTGTCACTTAAAATAACACACATACACAAGTCATCTTGCTCGTATCAGTTGGAACTGACATGAAAGGGAGCTCAACTTCATAGTTGCAATGACTGTTTTGAGATCATTCAGGTGATTAACTAAAGGCAACATGACAGCTGTGTTTTTTTCTTTCCAGATTTTGCAGCAGTCTTCCTAGTCAAGAATTAAATAAATAGGGGATATGTCATTTGTACGTCTATTTGTTACCCTGTTGGGGGTGCTCTCCCTAACCAGAACAAACAAGGAGTTTTGTGGCACTTTCAAAGACTTAACAAAATTATTTATTGCAGGTGTGGCCAAACTGCAGCTCTTCAAAAAAAAAAAAAAAAAAAAAAAGCAGCTGGCCAGCAGGGAGCTGCTTCAGGCTGAGGGAATTAAAATCTCTAGCCTATCAAGTAGCTCCCCGTCCAGCAGCTCAGAGGAGGGGTGGGGAGGAGGAGGAAGCCGGCAGCAGAGAGCTCAGAGGAAGGGTGGGGGCACGGAGCAGCAGCCGACAGCTCAAGGGGGGGAGCTGGGCAGCTCAGGGAAGCGATGCGGGGAGGCAAGGGGTCTCAGGACAGAAAGGAACTTCAGGGAATGGAGGCAATGAGGGAAGTGACTGAGGGGATCAGGGAGGAGAAAAGCTAAAGGACTTAAAGATTAACAAATTATTGTTAGTTATTTTCTGTTTCATAGGTTTCAGTGTGGATTTTATTGTGCTTTGCTTTATTTATTTTTACATACTTTGTATTTTTTTTTTATTTTCCTTTGGTCTGGCTGGTTTGGGTGGGTTTATTTGTTTGTTTTGTGTTTACCTTATACCACATGCCATGGCAGTCTCAGTCCTGTCCACAGCACTTTACAAACTTAGGGGCACTTCATGCACTCCCTTGACAAGTATGGTAGTCAGGAAAACAGGTTACAAAGTCTTCCATTGTAGCAGAGGAAGAAGGAATAAGCCAGTGAAGAATCCTACATCTTCTTGCCAACTCTACAGAAACCTGTAGATCAAGCTCTGGACAGTTAAACAAGGAGTTCTGTGGAACTTTTAAAAACTAACCCATTTATTTATCACATTTCTGCCATGAAAGCTCATGCGATAAATAAATGGGTTCATCTTTAAAAGTGCCGCAGGACTCCTTGTTTGTTTTGCTGAACTAGACTAACACGGCTACCTCTTTGGAGCTCTGGACAGTTGAGGCTTTTCAGAGACACTGAGGCATTGGACCTAGGGATGAGCTGTTTTCCACAGCATCCTCCCCCTTCAGAATTATTTTATGCAGAATCCTATTCCACAAAACCAAGCCTGTTTTGAAAGACACATGTTGGGCCATGTATGGAGTAGGAAAGTGTTTCCCAGGACAATTGAGTTGTCACGGGAGACAGGAGCAACATTGATTACGCTGATGATGCAGCTGAGCAAGTTATGGATGCACTTCGGGAGCCAAAGAGCAGGGGCCTGACACCAGCTCAGGGAACTGGGAGGGAACTTGCTCAGCTGCATCCAAAAGTTGCTAAGCTGCATCATCAGCTTAGAGGGAACATTGCAGGGAAGGGCAGCATGGTAGGAGACAGCAGGAGCAGTGAACAATGGTCGGGGACAGCAGAGAAGTAGCAGCATGGTAAGAGACAGCAGGGATGCAGCAAGAGGGGTGGGGGGAGGAGTGCAGCAAGGTCAGGGAAGCCATGGCATGTTTAGATTTTCTCATAGGCCCTAATGCAGCTTACTCCTTTCTTAAAATTGTTTTACAAGTCCTAAACATGATATGGAATACTAAGAAACAAAAATACAAAGGAGGAAAGTTTAAAACTGAATGTAGATTATTTTCAATTTTTAGCACAACTTACTGCTGTGAAGCATTGTATTCCACAACGAAATTTGTTAAATCAAACCATTGTGCAATACTTAGAGATCAGCACCTGTGAGAGCTTTTGCATACTGCATTGACAAGTTACTGCCCAGATTTGGAAAAAACTGCCACTAGCCTGCAGTATTCTACACCCAGTGACAGCTAAGTTTTTACTGTATGGACCTAGTTTTCTTGGTAACCTTAAGTAATTATTAGAATCTGACATCAGTAGGATCAATATTTGCCCTGTTTTTAAGATAAAATTAAAGTGTGCAATAAATTTTAAGATCAGTAATTTTGGAATAGGTAAAAGTATGTGGTTATATGCCTCAGTGCGGCTCTTGAAGGTTTAAAAATCGACTTGTGCGGGTCTTGACTTCCGTAAGTTTGGCCACCTGATTTATTGCATAAACTTTTGTGGGAGAGATCCCACTGGTTTGGCTTCAAGGAACAAGAGTATGGAGCAACACAAGGCATTTTATATGTCTTTTGCTTGTCCAGTTCCTTTTCTTGTCAAAGCCTATGTGGTAAATTCCAGTATGTTTGTACATAACATCTTGTGCCATATTAGTTCACATAGAACATGCTACGCTAGCTGTACGGTGAACCCCAAATGGCTTTGGTTTGGATAGCAACCTATTTCCACAATTTATTTAATCACTTGGCTTTTCCATGGATAACAAGAGGCCACAATGTCTATTGAAGAGATGTGTTTTCTATCCAAAATGTTACTGGCTGGCACTGTACAGCTCTTGGCCCTATATTCAGATCTGCAGCAGATACAATTTCATGACTGACGTCTCTATCTGCATACATTTTTTTTTGTTTAAATCTTTGAAGCTGACCTCATAACTCCTCTTTCCAAAGGGACAAACATGCTGCACAGCATTAAATGTGGGGAAAACTAACAGAATGAACATCAAAGATCAAACAAGGCATAGAAACTGAGAAGTCAGTTGCAGCAGCAAAATACAGGTTTTAGAAGGTAGAGCATAATTACAGGGTTAAACAAAAGGACTCTATAACCTTACTACGTACAGAGAGGGAAACTGTAAAGAGTAAAATAACTCTGTATTTTATTCCAAGATATCTACAGAGTGCCTGTTTTTTCCTCAATTCATATCATCAGATTAGCACCCTGGACTTTTTCTAAAATGTCTGCTCCCAGCTGATGAAGCAGGGATCTATTAATGGCCAGCCAAGGGGCATAGGAAAACTGAGAACAGGGAAGTAGAAAGTGGAAAAAAAGCACAGAAGAGCAAAACACTTAAGCACTTGCTTAACTTTAAGTGCCAGTAAGACTCAATATAGTTAACATTTTTGAAACTTAAATTCATGCTTAAGTGCTTTGCTTAAACAGATGGGATTAGTCAGGTGCTTAAAATTATACATCTATGAATTGTCACCCCTAAGACCAAGTCATACAGGTGTATTGCTTAGTAGGACACTAAGATACACCAGAGAAAATATGGTCCCGGAACAGTTGGTAGCTAAACCACCACTTGGTGAAACAATTGCTATTTATGGTGGCATGAAGAACTGGTAGCGATGTCATCAGAAGCTGGAAGAACACAAGGAAGTTTCAGAACATTCACATAAAACATTTTCAGTGTATGACTGATTGCTGGAAATATATGAGTTGTGTGGGTGAAGCTGATGAACTAATGGAACTAAGTGATGTAATTTGGAAAAGTGTAAGTTTTGGGGGTACACAGTGCCACTGGCTACATACCACCTTTTTAATGTATAAAGGTTACAGCACTGGTTCCTTTGCTGTCATTCTTAGGTTTCATGTGGCCAAAATCCAGTCTTTTTATTTTAAGGTACAAATTTCTCTGTCATAGGAAAATCTTTAAAGCCTGCTAAGGCATTTTGATGAAGTATTTTTCATATTTGTTCAGAAAGAACAAACAAGACAAAGAAAAGTTCCAAAGGGGCAGTCGTCGTAGTCTAGTTCAGCAAAACAAACAAGGGAATAAGTCATCTTAGTTCTGTCAAAAATCTTTGGAGCAATGCTGATTTACAGCAGCTCAGAATCTGACTCACAGTTTTTTTTAAATATGAAGCAAAGTGATCCTTTGGAAGATTCCTTACCTTGCAAGATTTTTGTTTTGGTTATTGTTCATTTAATACGCGAGACACGGGAATAAAGGAAATAACACTACAAAAGATTTTCAATATTTATTCTAATTAACCAATACAGGCAGCATCAGCATGAAGAGCTTTGTCCCACGTCATCCTGAATGTTTCCTCCTATGAGGGCTGATCATGTAAAAGTACTTGACTTCAGCTGAAGATCAAAGGACTCCGCGCTTTGCCGCATCAGGTTCATAATCTGGCAACAATGACAGTTTGATGCCCACTGCAGCTTTATCTGTATTGAAGTCTCACTGTTCATGTTTGCAAAACTGCTCTACAGCACTTATGTGTTGAGTTTGCAGGACAGGGGATAAACCTGTTTCTGTTAAATAAAGTATTTTCTCACCTAAACAACAACAGAGGCCGTCTGTATTGTTTTGTATAGATTGAAGGGACCGACTACTGTAATTCGTGAAACAAGCATTTTTTCCAGTAGCTACTTGAAGAAATTTCCAACCCCCCTGACCAAAATAAAATAGTCTACTCCCTCTAATTTCATATAATTCTATCTGAAAAGTATATTTATTCTTATGTACTAGTGGAGTGTCATTCCTGTGCAGAGAATTCGCTGCATAAATCCTATCTTGAGGACTTCAAGTGGAGCAGAAGCCTTGTACTGGTCCCTTGCCCAAAGATGAATTTCACTCACTGAAAATGGAGCTGGTCTCCCAAACTCCTTTTCATAACAATAGTGAAAAATGTAAATAATTTATCTTAATCATTTAAAAAAAAGTCACTATATGCCTATTATACTCTTGATCAATAAAATGCTTTCTACAAGAATATTTTTACTACAAAAATTGCGACAATGAACAGTGAGCTTCTAAGCCTGTGAATAGTTAGATCTGAATTTCACTTATGTGAGTAGTTCCATCGATCTCAGAGAAACTACTGATGTTAAGTTACGCATGTTTGAAAGAGTGGTCCCTACATCTGAATATTGGCATTATAATCTCTCCACATCATTACTAATAGGTCTTTCCCTCTACACCAGTGGTTTTGAAACTTTTCTCCTTGGGATCCAGATATTTAAAAAAAAAAAAAAAAAACTTTTATGCCCACAACCCAACAATTACATCTTGAGCAATACATTTCAATCTTTTGGCGGCAGCAGCAGGGGCTGCCATGTCCCAGTGGCTAAGGGTCTGTGACCCAGTACTGGGTCCTCACCCCAAGTTTGAAAAACACTACTCTAGATTTCACTCCTTCCCTGCAAACCCCTGCCCGTATTAGCTTCTTCCTCTGCCATTATATGTATTCTCAAGATCCCTAGATCATTGTTCCCCTTTACCTTGTAATTTCAAGTACTCCACCACCTTTCTGTGGCCACTCCCTGGCATCAGTTCCTGCTATTGGAATGGAAAGGGGGAAACCCACTGAAGTAAAATAGACAGCAGAGCTTGCACTGCCATTCCCCAAGTGACACAGCTTTTGTGGCTTGCAACCTTGCTAAACTTTTTCTATAGGATCACAAGTAGGTGTTTGCCTGTGGCTTTTTCCCACAAATCTGTTTAACAAAAACATGGAAGGAAAGCTGAGTGCACAAGGAACAGTACTGAGGGAAAAGGAGGCAAAGAAAGAGGTAACAAGTCACTGGGAAAACTGGAACATTATATCCTCTATTAAAGTCTGATCCTAGTCAACAGAAATCAGTGACAAAACTCCCTTTCACTACAATGATATTAGGAAAGTGCCCTAAAACGCCCAAAAGCCTACACACCCATGAAAGAGAAATCAACATCGGCTTACGTGCTGCTAGCGATATTTTACTAAATAAATACAGAATACCTCCTTCAGCAAGCTACTGACTGACTTAAGTCATAGTGAATGATGCAACATGCCAGGTAAAAGATATGATCTCTGCAGTTTTAATGGAGGAGTCAGGTAATTTTTTTTAAACAAAAAAAAAATATTCTTTAAATGCGCTAGACTCAGCATCAAATCTGCATCATGTTTGAACTTCACAAAGTTCATAAACAATACAAGAAACTAATATTAGCCACTTTCCCACAAATTATTGCCAGCACTAGAGAGAAACCACCAGACAACAGCAGCCTTCCTAAAATAACAGTAAGCTTCCTAAAAGAAATACAAAGATATAAAGGGCATCGTGGCACGGAGCACAGCCCAAATATTTACAGACCCACCTGGCTACAAAATCTGGGGAAGGGGAAGAGATGTGCTTCCTGGCCCAAGCTCCCACGAGTTCCTTTATACACACCCCTATTAACTGACTCATTGGATTCAGTAGGGTCTGTGAGCAACTAAATACCAACTCTTAAATATAGCAGCCCTCCGTGTTGGCAGGCGTGACGCCCACTGCGCTGCCAGGGGAAGGACTTATGACACAAAGGAAAACACTCACAGACTTTGCAGGGCGGGAGTGTATTTTGAAAGCTACGGCTGCACCTAAACAGGGAAGCTAATCAAATCAAATCATAGGGCTGGAAGGGACCTAGCCATTTTCTCCCTGCAGCCTGGCTGGATTTCTTTCCATGCATAACTGCAGAGGACGCCTACGCCTTCCTCCTCTTAGACACCCACTCCCACAGCACAGGCGGCCCCAATGCTTCCCTCCAGGGATTTCCCCACACCCCTCCCCTGACTGCCCCAACACCCCCAGCTGCCAGCTAGTACCAGTGTTAGGCCAGCTTAGAGAGCACCCCAACACCCCCTGATTTCAAGTCCTGAGGAGAACACAGCTTCCCTCCGCCTGGATCCCTGCCAGCAAGGAGCAACAGAGACAGGGGGTCAGTCCTGACCCGAGACCCCGCGCCCCATCACCCCCCAGGCCGGGCGCCCCGGTGCCTCAGTTACCCCAGTCGGCCGGCCGGCCGCGGCAGCCAGGAGACAGGCGCGACGAGCAGCTGGGGGCGGGGCGGGGCGGGGCGGCGGGAAGGATACCTGCTGCACGGCGCAGGCGCAGAAGCGCGGCGCGCCCCCTCCTCCACAGCCACGCTCCAGGCGGGGAGGGGCGGCGACGTGCCAAAGCCGAGCGTCGGGCTCAGCCTGCGCGCGCGCCCAACGTCGGACGTCACTCACTGGCGCCTCCGTGCTCCGCGTCGCGCGCTAAGCGCGTCATCAGCGCGGGGCCGGCAGGCGAGAGCCGGCGCGCGGCGGCCGCTGTCCTCCCCCTTCGAGATGCGCGGCGACGGCTGCGTGGGCCCGCGCGTCCGTGTCAGGTGGGGGCGCCGCCATGCAGCCACCTCTGGGGTGGGGCGTCGGCTGGGTGGAACAGCGAGGGGATCACTCGCCCCTCGGCCCTGCCCGCGCGTTGGAGGCTCAGCCCGTGCCCGCGCCGCCCCAGGGATTGGTTTGCTAGATGTCAGGCAAAAGGAGGACGTGGCCTCCTTTTTAGCTTCACGGCCTCTGTCCAGAAATACATGGTTTCGTCTGGCTTTTTACTTACAGGGGTTCAAGGATGCTGGAATGCCCCATAACGCCTTATTTTTAGGGGGAAGCGTTCCAGGGCCCCCTGAAAACAGAAGAATATGACATTCATACTCCGTGTGTTCTCCTTTTCATACTTCCCTCTCCGCCTTTCCATGCTTTGGGAGCTGGTAACCCTACCCAGGGAGCCAGCTTTGGGTCCACGTTTGAGCAAGTAGCTCGGGGGGGCTGCATCGTGACCAGGGCGCACTTTGTCTTCAGCTGGAGGGTTGTTGCTCCTCGTGCTTCACCTGCCGCCAGGCGCTAGACGCCGCCTTGAGAGAGCATTTGGCAGACAGTGGAGGTGTGGTTGTGTGCCCTCTTCCCACTCATTTTCTAAATGCATCTTGTGAGAAAATTGTGCCTGGGATAATGAATGAACAATACCACAGGGAGGGAAAGTGGGCAGTCCTTCCTGCAGAAAGGCATCCCTGTAGCTGCCAGATTTTGAGGTGAGCTGACTTGGCTAGCACCTCTGCTTAACATGCAGAAAGTCCTGGGTTCAATTCCCAGGGGGTTGGACTTGATGATCTCACGAGGTCCCTTCCAGCCCTATGATTTGATTTGACTTGTCTCTGCCGGTGAGAAGCTCTACATGTGTGATCTAGCAAATTTTGTTTTGTTTTTCAGGCCTACAGTAGCAGAGATCAGATGCCTGGAGCGTAACAAGATATTCCATTCTGTCTTGCCTTAGTTGTTGGCAGTGACTTCACCACCATGCATCAGAAGCTTTTGAAGAGTGCCCATTACATCGAACTGGGAAGCTACCAATATTGGCCTGTTCTGGTACCCCGGGGAATCCGCTTGTATACCTATGAGCAGATTCCTGTGTTCCTTAAAGACAATCCTTATATTACAGATGGCTACAGGGCGTATCTGCCTTCGAGGCTGTGTTTAAAAAGGTAATGTAAGTGGATCGGGACATTCAAAGCAAGCGTCATGATTTTGCTAAATGCTTTTGAAGGTTTACTAAAACATGACTAGCAATTCCACAAACCAGTCTCTGAATATCTGCTACTGTGTTTCTGTTTCAGCCTGTTCATTTTATCCAATGAGACAGTGAACATCTGGAGTCACTTACTGGGCTTTTTCCTTTTTTTCACTCTCGGTATATATGACATGACTTCTGTATTACCTTCGGCGAGTGCCTCTAGAGAAGACTTTGTTATCTGTTCTATTTGCCTCTTCTGCTTTCAAGTAAGTCCTTTCATCAGCTAGTTTTGAAACATGCACTTGTTTTGCTTTGTTTTGTTTTTTGTTTTTTCCTTAAACACTTGTATCTGTCATTTTGCATCATTACTTTCAGAATTGTGTTTAGTTCTACTGTGGTAGACTTGGCAAAACTATCTGTACATATGGATTTGCAGTAGAACATGAGTCTCTAAAAAGCCAGTCTTTGAAAGAGAAAAAACTGCTGAAGGTTTCGTTCTATCACCTGTATTTCAAAATAGATCCACAGAGGGTTTTGGTGGATCTCGGCTAAACGCTGTAGCAGATCAGACTTTTATTTGAACTATTCTAGGGAAAATACAGTCTGGATTTAAAATGTGATTATTTTGACTAAGAAGTGTAGTTGTCCACTTACTTTTTACCTAATTAGCCGCCTATAATATAGGCACCGTGGTATGAGCAGAAGTCTTAGTAGCATGGTGGAAACTTAGAGCGTCTGACCTTTTGAGGAGGGTATTCAAGTCTGAGAAATTTAACATTTAGCTACTGATCAGTGCAAAAAGTTAATCTGTAGGGAGGAGGAAGCACCGATCAAATCTTAGTGTTTCCATTACAAAGCATTTTGGTAAATGAAAGTTCATGACAGTTATTGCACTGAGAGAGATCCTAATAGGGATCCCTAGTCTTCCACTGTTTAGTTCTTAGTGCTTCATTCTGCAGGTTACATATAAGAGCCACATAGGCTGTGGATGATGCATCAGATCTACTTTGGCAAGTCCAAGTAGTGAGATTAGCACCAATGAAACTAAACAGATTTTTAGTTAGTTTCACTCTCCCATATCAGATGAGCAAGGCAGAGACTCTAGTCTTAAGAATGAAAGAGAGATTTTTCATCATGTGTGTGGATTTTTCATCATGTGAGGGGTTACAGAGAGATTCCCCCTACCCTGTCTGTCTCAGCAGCTTCAAATGCATCAGTCACCTACTTGCCAAAGTCTTGACAGAACATGGGCTCCCAAGAGGATGAGGAAGGACAGGACTTTGTTGCTCTATCAGCTAGCGTTTGAACTGTGTGATTAGGAACAGTGCTGTCCATTTTCCCTCTTAGTAATAGCCTTCATGCTGACATCTTTATGTGATAGGTGACTGGTATTTTTTTTCAGACCACTTAAGAAGTACTATTCTCCTCTCACTTTTATTTATTTTTTTTTTAAAAATAGTATGAACAAGGGAGAGACAAATCCTGGTCCCAGCATCTAGCCTAAGTGAACGGCACACCAGAAAAGTCTGAGGGTAATGGAGTCCTTGCTTTCCAGTTTGTAGAGTGGCATTAAGGCGTGATGCCGGAGTTGCACAGGCCCACTCCTGTTGTGCTCCATCACTACATGTAATGGCTTGGCCAGTGGATCCACTCTAGGTGCACATCCAAACCACCTCTCTGCACAAAAGTACAGGGAGCAGATGCAGAGCCATGCCCTCCAATCTGCAAACTGCCCTTGTTGACATGCATATCTTCCTGACCCCATCCCACCCTTCAAAATCTCATAGGTTGCACTGCCAGTCAGGCATTTTGTGCCCCCCCAAGTCTGGGCAGGATTTTTCCCTTAACTTCTGTTAACCCATCACTGGGTAACTTGGTTTAGTTTCAGCTGATGGTTTCTTTGCTAGGTAGAAAACCATGATTTCCAGACGCCTGGTAGCAGAGTGAAACATACAACAGCATCAGAGGGTTAACTCTGTTCTGATTAGTTTTTAGAATTAGACCAATACTTTCTTTTGCTTTGAAAACATTAATATGACTTTGTTTGAATGTGTGTATAGGTGTGTATGCTTTGCTCAGTGGGATATCATCTCTTCTGCTGTCATCGCTCTGAGAAGACAAGCCGTCGATGGATGGCATTAGATTATGCAGGAATTTCCGTTGGTATCCTGGGCTGCTATGTGTCAGGGGTGTTTTACGCATTTTACTGTAATAATGTAAGTTTTATGTACTTTTTACACAGTAATGTGAACACTTCTTATCTGACCTGTGTGGCCTAGTGCTGGTGATCTCATATGCCCTAGGCAAGAGTTCAGTCGCACAGCACGTGAGGCGTGCAGAATTAACAGAATAGTGATGGGAAGTTGGAGTCCTTTCACATATACCATTGCCCTAAAAAGTGAGAGAGTAATTGGATTTTTATTTCTGAACCATTACAGAGGAACCTTAAAAATCTGGGTTTTATTCCTTCCAGAATTGTTGACTACATCCAGGTGGATCTGACAGGGTCAAAATAATTCAACACTACTGCCCTGCTAGCTGATCCTTGTTACTTGAATATATGGACTGGCTTACATTTTGGCAAAAACAAAGTTGGTTTCCTACCTTCCCCAACTTGCTGGTTCTTCCTAGAAATAAGTCTGGATTTTTGGAAGGCATCCTGGAGTGCAGCTGCCCACAGTAGTCCGCCCCTCCCTGCCCCTTTAAAAAAAAAAAAATCAATCGGGTAATACCAAAATCATTTTGTTGAAAGGAACTGGTGCGTTGGAACAGGCAAGGGCCCAGACAGCTGGAAGAATTAAAGGATGAGGAGGACAGGAGCTGGGAGAAAAGTAAGGGGAATAATTAAGAAGCTAGGAATAGTTGCTGGGTTTCCTAGTTTGTATAAACAAGGTACAAGTTTAACACAGGCAGGAGTTTAACAGAAAATTACATCTTTGAAAGGACCTTTCAAAAATAGCGTTGATTAAGGTAGTCCACAGTCTGCCTTCTCTTCACCCTTTGTGTATAGGGAAGGGAGAAGTAATTTCCCTCCAAAGCCTTCTGTTGTTTCATCCCAGATAGCCTTGTTCAGCTTGGTAGTTTATGGTGTTGGTAATACAAGAATATACATAAGGTGTCTAAATCTGGCAATAAAACTATTCTAACCAGTCAAACTGGTGTAGGAGTGAACAGGCTCATTTAAGGAACACTGTAGCTTATGCAATTTTTCTATATCATGAAAAGGGTGTGGAAGAAGAAGAAACAGCCTCTTCTACATTTGATTTCTATTTAACATTAACCCCTTTGGCAGAAAATGTATCATTATCTTTACACCCATCTAAGGAAAGAACAACACTTATTTTCTTTCTTCCTGTTTCCAGTACTGGCGCCAGGTCTACTTGATCACTGTGCTTGCTATGATCCTGGCAGTCTTCTTTGCTCAGATCCATCCCAGCTACCTCACTCAACAGTGGCACAGGCTGCGCTCTGTCATCTTCTGCTCTGTGTCTGGGTATGGAGTCATTCCTACTGTCCACTGGGTTTGGCTCAATGGAGGAGTTGGTGCATCTATTGTACAGGTAAGCTGAGAAGCAGACAAGGTTCCATTGGCTTTGGCTCTCTCTCCATTTTTGGAAGAGCAGTATGGTTAAGAAATCCAGCTTTTAACTGGATTTGCCTACTGCAGACCGTCAAATGTTAAACTCAGAGTGTGAAGCTAAGAACAAAACCTCTAAATTAAATCTTCCTTGCAGTACAACATACTGGTGAAATCTGCCTAGTGAAAAGAAAACTAGGGCACAGTTGTGACCCTAGAAACACACCAGTGGGACAGAAAGCAATGTGTGTGTGGAGTCAGCATATTATTTGCCTCTAGATGGGTGGGGTCAGAGTCATGTAGCACCAGTGCAGCTTACTTCTCTTGCTTTCACCCCCCCCCCAAATAAAGTGGGGGAGCCAGGGGCCAGGTTCTGACAGTAGGCTGCTCCCTTGGGGTTTGTGGCAAAACCAGAAATGAGCCTTATGTATACAAATGTAATTTTGCCTTGTAAATGACCCACAGGTTATTCATATTATGAAGTTACTAACATTATAAACAGGCTAGGAAGGTAGTCTTATTAAAGACCATACAACCCTGAAAAGCATGGCATATGGCAAAGTGAAAAAGGGACATATCTGTTTTAGGATAAAAGAGGAGTTGAACCAGTTATATAATGAACTAGACACATGAGAACTGAGAACATACTATGATGCTAATCTATGCGAGTTCTTATTGGGGACTTCAATGGATTTTTAGCCTGGATATAGAAAGTATTTCAATACACAAATCCATTTTACTGAACTTGTTCCAGTACATCTAAAAAGAGGAAATTTTGCTATTGGCAGCAAGATACTGTGTTAATGGGGACTTTTAAAAAAAAGTGAACATATAAAATTTCCTTTCCACTAAACTGTTTCTTCCTTTGTAACATGTTGGTGATTAGTAACTGTGGGAGAACATGTGTGGTAAGTTTTATGCCTCACATGATCAAAAATTCTTAAGTTGTTTTAGTAATGTTCTTCCTTGATCCCCAACTTCTTTGAATATAGTTCTAACTGGAAAAGTAACTTATGTGGCAATGATTGATCCAACTTTCATTCATTAGCTGAGAATTTAAAATGCATTCTTACTGATGGAAATTTTTCATTGTAGAGTTTTGGGGACCAGTGTAAGGAAATGTGTTCTTAGGCACAGTGTGAAGATATTAAAAGGAGGGCAGCTCCTAGTGTGAAATTTCACCTCTGTGCAGAGAAAATAGAGGGGGTTTGTTTTGAAGCAAAAAGGCATGGCTAAGCTTTCACCTCTTATGGCTTAGGTTTCGATACTTCCTACAGATTTGAAGTCTCTTCAAAATTCATGTAAACAAGGCAATAAGATTCAGCTTTGTCCTCACAAAGCATGCGGTGAGTTGGCTAAGCAGATCAGGAACTCCTACCTCAATATTAAGCATTAAAACTTTTTTTTTTTCTTTTTTTCCCAGGAGTTTGCTCCCCGGGTAATCGTGATGTACTTGCTTGCTGCTGTAGCTTTTCTCTTCTACATTTCCAAAGTTCCAGAAAGATACTTCCCAGGTATAATTAACTTTTTAGTGGTTATACTTTTTCAGCGCCTTTCCAGAATTCTTGTTTTCTGAATTGTCAACAAACATACCTCTCATTTAAGCAGCCACATCTGTCTTGTATACTCTAGTCTGTATGCATTTACTGCGCATGTGCTAGTGGCTTCTCTGAACCTGTGGGAATTCAGCTGTGTCATGATCTAGTAGCAAGGCAGATTTAGGGAGAAAAAGATTCCATTCACACTTGTATAAAATGGAAAAGATACAAATAATAAAATGTAAAAATGCCAGTATCCCAACAGTCTCAAATTTAACCTCCAAAGGAACTTTGATGCTTCCGTGTACTATAGTATTCCTTGGCACTGCCCAAGATGATTAATAGTTGGTTCACCAGTGACATTATTATGAACCTTAAGGAGCTAAAAACTTTAGCTGGTGTGCAAGGGCACAATAGAACAATATAAGTGAAATAGCTTACATGCTGAGTTAAGAGAATTAGTTGGGCAAGCTGCACTGATGCTTCTCTATTTTACGAAGAAAAAGGAATCGTTGGTGCAGTGTGAGACTTCTCAGGTTTTACTAGCTAGTTTATTGCTTACATTTGGTCAAGAAAAGCAAAACTCCATTCCTTACTGTGGACAAGGAAGTACATACAGATTTCAAAGCTGCACCATTAACAGAGATCCAAGCACACACCTGCTTTTATTAAATCAGAGAGAAGTGTTTTGCTTCTGAATTTGACAGTCCCGTAAATGAAACAGTTGAATGAATGTAATTAAGTCTCAAAAAAACTATTAACCTTTGGACTGATAGCAGCCATGAGAAATTTCAGATGAATAAACTTCTAAAGAGGGAGTACAACAATGAAATGACTTTCAACCTTTGGTATATCATTCTTATTGCTGTGCTGTAATAGTATGGAACCCAAGGAAACTGAACATTGTGACAGCATGATGAGTGAAGACTGAGTTTGAATGGAATGTTTTGGTGTTTAGCTATCTTCAGCTGTTGGATAAGTGAGAGTAAAGTTCTGAGTATTCTCAAAACAAAATGAAATGTTATTTGGGAGACTGACTCACATAGGCTCCTTGGAACGAACTTGATTCTCTTTCTCCCCAGTCCCCCCATCCATGCTGAACACACTCAGCTCTCTGATTTCTTGCTATCATTTTCCTCAGCTCTAAAAGGAGGATAATTATTACATGGGTCTGTGAAGTGCTTTGAGAGCCTCTCATAAATAGTGTTCTGTAGGTGTACAAAGCTGTTGGGTTATAGTGTTTTCCAACTATCATGAGTGTTGGTACTAGGCAAGGACACAATAAAAGGGTTAAGGTGCACTGACTGCTCTGATCTTTAAAGTGAAAATGTCAGATTACACCCACAAGTAAATTATATTTACTATATAAAACAGTTGTACAAGTACATCCCGTAACTGATTAATGTAGCACCTAAACCAGGGGTCTCACACTCAAATCACCATGAGGGCTGCATGAGGATGAGTACAGCAGCCCAAGGGCCACACCACCAAAGCCTTTCCATACAATGATATTGAAAATATCAGTAATGGTTCCTGTGGGCCACAGGAAATAGGTTTAGGGGCTGCATGCGGCGTGTTTGAGACCCCTGACCTAAACCCTGCTTGGAGAGTAGACTCACCACTGGGTGTTCCCTTGCGGCTGGGCATGGCATAGCAAGTTCTCCTCCTCTAGTGTCCCCTGCCAATAGCCACTGTAGATTTGAAGCAGGGGCATCGCTGGTGCCGGGCTTATGGGGCTCGAACACCGAGTCCTGGCGCGCTGAGCCCTGGGTCTTTTCCTGGGCCAGTGGCGCTGCTGACCTGAAGTGATCTGACTCATCTCTTGGCTCCTTGGCCCAGTTACATTATCTCACCCCCTTCCAGGGAAGACAAGGAATCCAGTAAATTCAGACAACTCTTCACCCCTTCTTAGGCTCTGCTAAGTTGTTCTCCTATTCTTGTGCAGACCAATGTGTCCAAAGACTTTTCTTCCTGAAGGCTTGGCTGCGAATAATAGTTCTCCTCCATTTTGTGTCAGAACAATTCCACACCACTTTTCCTGGTGGATCTGTTAGGGAACCCAGGTCCTCTGCCTCTGGTTCCAGTCCAGAGATCTTGTGGCCAGCAGCTGCAGTTTGCTCTCTCAGCTACCTCACTAGACTTTGTACCTTGTCTCCCTTCCTTCAGGCCCTTTCCCACAGTCCCCCAGCATATTAGATATCTGCTTCTCTCTAGGCCTTTCATTCACGCTCTAGCAATCAGAGAGGGGATGCAGAATTTTTTCCTTCTCTCCCTGAAGCATCCTTCTCATCAGGACTTCCTTCCTTTATCCTCACCAGCCATTTATGCTTCATCACGTGAGCCTGGCCCGTCATCCAGGTGCAGCCAAGTGCACTAACTGCTGTCTCTACTTAATGCTTTCGTTGTCTGTGTGGGGTACGTACTCCATCACAATCCCCAGTCAGGATTGGAGTTCAGTTGTGCCAGATATTGCCCATTAATAATGGAAAGCAGGTCCCTACCCCAAAGAGCAGACTAAATATATAACAAGTAAGGAGCAGCTAAGACAAGCAGATAGGAAGGAGTGCTCTGTAGCAGTAAGAAACAACAGTTAGAAAACCAGACAACAGTCACAGCACACCAGCTGTCCATTCCACATCGTGTTTTTGTGAGCACCATAGGAGGAGAGATTTAAAGGGGAGTAATGTGACTTTAAAGGGAATCTGTAGTATTTATTGCAGAGAATACCACCACTGTTACATCAAAGGAAGAAGTGCAATTCATAGAAAGTTACCCACTTGCAGTACATTCCCATATTGAGCTGCACCTTTGGACAACAGCTGTATCAATGGCAGCTTCCCTAGAGTAGTATTTTATTGAGTATGGGGAGCCACTATTACTTTTTAATTAAAGTTAGTGAAAAGACTTAATTTCCATGAGGATTTAATTGGGTGTTTGAAGAGGCTGATACCTTGTAAGCATCCATTTTGCTTCTCTAGATGTTAGGCTAAATCACTGGAGTACAGTTAGCTTGCTATATTAACTTAAGTAGTTCTAGGTATTGACTGCCAGTGAAGTCCTGCTATGTGTGCTCCTTTGTTTGCCTAAATACTCATTGTGCTCATGTGCGTAGTCTGTCTGTACATGTGGCAATGCCTTGTGCACACCGAGGTTCTTAGCCACCCATGTAACTGCCCTGATACAACCCTCCTAGTGTAAACGTAAGGTGCCAGTGAAAGTGGATCTGACATTGTCTCACCACTATGCAATTGCATGAGTAGCTAAAAGCAGTAATTTACACAAGCCTTTGGATGTTTAAGTGGTCCCGTGAGCCTGCAGGTACATAATCTGAACATGCATTTGCATGTATTTTTCCATTTAGAACTGCCCCAGAGATCTGTGGTACTTTCCCCTCAATGTGTGCATGTTTATCAGAAGTTATTCAAATGTATGAGAGCTCCTCCAAGGTTGCTAATGTAGCAGTTATATTGATTATTATAACCTAGACAATCTCTCTGCTTTTGCCAACAGGACAGTTAAACTACCTCGGCTCTAGTCATCAAGTATGGCATATCCTTGCAGTTCTCATGTTGTATTGGTGGCATCAGTCTACAGTGTATATCATGCAATATAGACACAGCAAGCCCTGTCCTGACTACAGTACAGATTTATGAATGAAGGTGTGGCGTGAAGATACAGTGAGTGTGGGGTTTGATAACCTTGCTTTGAACCTCTCTGTCACAATGTTGTTTGCCACCTTTCCTTATTCATGCTCCTTCTCCAGAATGGAACCACTGAGTAGTGCTTTGTATACATGAAAATTGTATCACTTTGGGAGTGTTATAATATTCTGGTGACACAGATAAATGTCATTTAAGATGCCCCATGAAAACTTGGAGAGCTGGTGTGATGTGAATATCATTTGTATATGTAGGCACAGGGGAAACTGACACTAAGACCAAATCCCACAATGGAGAATAAACGTGTATTCAGTCCAGATCATTTTTCTTGCTTACACCAGTACAAATTGAGGCAGACTCCATTATAGTCAGTGGATTTACACTGCTATTGAACTAGAATAAGCCAGAGGAGATTCAGATGTATTCCTTATTTCCTATTTATAGGGATGACAACCACCACTAAGATCCACACTTTGCTTTACATTCTGATAAGAAAAGTCCTGCATGTTTTTACTAGCAAAAATTGGGTTATAATTATGACAAAACAGCTATTTGGTTATGCAGTTTATTTGCTTGATACTTAATATTCAATAATTCTTGCTTAGATTTTTCCTGCATGGTATATTACATTTTTTTTCACTAAATTACCTCTTCCTTATTTTTCTTCAGAGCTTGTAATAACAAACCCATTTTCTGTTTTCTCCTGTGGAAAAAAAAAAAAAAAAAAAAAATTTTTGGTCTCTGCTTTTACATCTACCAGTACTGTTACACAAAGCACAGATATGCTCTGCATGATGTAGTTCTATTGCTGTTGCAAGTAAGCAAAGAAAGCCAGTTTACATGCAGATCTGTTCAAAGCAGAGGACTCAGTGGTTTTCAGATGTGAAAAGTTGGCAAAAGTACCTAAAATAAAATATGAGAATGATATATCTAACCAGTGAAAACTATAAATAGAAAACATTACTTCAGTGTCTTCTCAGACACGAGTGAGTTGTCCTACCTGTAATCTCTCTATAATTTTACTTAAATTTGTAAGATGGATTTAGGACAGGGCATTGGATTGTACTGCCTCTACTATAACTCTTTCTCCAGTATTTGCTCACCCTGATTATAATGCTTGATATTGTCCTTGGAATTTTAGATGTAAAGATCCTGACTTTGCATTTCTGTCCCTGCAGTCTGACACAAAATGACTCTAAATGGAGAAAGCCCAGCTGTTGGATATGAGGTTTCTCTCTATGAGGAAAGTCATTTTATGTAAGAATGGGTGTTGAGCCTTTCTGCCACCCTTACTCTCACTGAGCAATGTCTTACTCCTTCAGCAGCCACTCTGAAATCAGTGGCGATATGCATGGAGTAAGGTTGTACTCTCTGAGAGAAAGGATGGCTGAAATGGCCTCTGTGCAGCTGAGACTAGCTTATCAGTTTTATGCTATCACTGACACCCTTCTTTCACTCCATTTTGTTAATTCCGCCCATGCTTGTCCACCTTTTTGTAAGAAAAGTATAGAGGGTTGATGTGGGTCTGTAGTCTGACGGAACTTGTTTCTCATTGTCTTTCACAGTTCTCTTGCTGCAGCAGAATTTCTGACTACGAATGTCTACTGCTTAGGTGCACGCTGATCCCCATAACCAGGCACTGAGGCAGCTGCTCACTGTTATCTTCCAGATTTGCTGCGATGGCCTACGAAGGAAAGGTTTTATTATTTCCAGCAACCACTGCTTAGGTTTTCAACTGACTAATATTCACCTCAGCCATTGTATATTCTCCAGTGAAGCAGAGAACAACTGTGTGGGTCTTCCTAGAGTGAGGTGATATAATCAGGCCAAGTGAAAACATTCCTTCTTTTGACTGACAACACATGAATGGCAGTGATGTGTACTCTTGGTGCACATCCAAAGACTATCCTTAATTTGGATTTCCCTTTCAGACTCCCTTAAAGAGTAAACTGAAGACTTGTCCTAAACAGCATGCGTCTAACATGCCGATCATACATTTCTTAGGACATGGCATAGACCTTTTCAAATCCATACAGTGTTGGGTATCTTCTAGATTTACTATCTAGTTGTTTTGTTCATCCTATGCCATTGCAATTACACGTCAATCTGAATTCAATGGATTCTTAAATTTTTACAGAAACTTTTTTTTTCTGAATGATCAAAATGGACACTCTGCTCTGCGTCAGCATCAGTACGTTTAAAAGTTAGTTATTCAGTTCAAATGGACAGTGTCACTGATTTGTACCATGGAGTGTCCAGATTGCTCTCAAGCACTTATCTGGCTTCAGTGCTTTTGAAAAGTTTGCCCTGGAATATATCAAGACTGTCAAACCACTGTAGACTTAAATTTATTATCCAGCTGTGTTCAGTAGACTATAGCGTCACATTTTTAAAAATGGACATTGCAGGAATTTACATTAGAAATTGGCCTTATTAAAAAATCCAAAATAACTGTCCACAAAGGTAATTGAGGTTTAAAGAAACTCTTTGGCCTTCTGATTAATGTGAACGGATAGTGTTTTTAGAATTCTGTAGTCTGTATTATTTAAACATGACTGTTGTCATAGATTTTCTATTGATCTAAGGAGACTCAGTATTTGCCTCTTCATTAGTTTCTCTCGAGCCAAATCCTGGTTTTAAAATTTGTAGTGTTTTAAATTTATTTTGCCTTGAATATTTTTGAAAAGCGTCTGATCTCTAAATGCCAACATGATACTTTACACTTCTAATTAGTTGTGGTGTTCTGTTGCAGGGATTAAAAGGCTTTTTTTTTTTTTTAATTTTACTTATAAACTTGAATGTATATGATCTCAGAAACGGGGTTGGAAACTCTTGGTTTTGAATGAAATCATATTCGTAAATAGCTTCTGGAGGGTAATTGCTTGTGTTTACATTCACTTGAACAGTTGCATTAAATGCAGCTAGCTAATGTGATAAATGTTAGAATCAGTGTTTTTAGGTCTCTAGTACACGATGCTGGCGGATGGGCTTACAACACGTGCCAGTCCAACGGGAGACTCTCCTGTATGTGGATGGTCAGGGAAGCACAGTTGTAGTCACGTCCTCCAATACAGTAGTTATTTTAGTTGTCCAGGATGCTGTTATAAAGGGAATGACCCTGTGACAGGCTTCTGTTTTCTTTACAGTTATGTTGAAGACCTTGCTATGGGAGTGACTATCCAGCATCCTGCTTAGAATCAAGAGAGATATTTAGCCTAATGTCTGTTTGACTTCTGAAAAAGCCAGTGCTATGTTGGCTACAACTTTTCTGAATCATTCCCTAACAGCCACTGTTTAAAACTACTGACAGTAGCCTTAATGCACCTTCTTTCTTGCCAGAGTGGTTGACTTCATCAGTCATTGGGCTAAAAAGAGAGAGATCACCCATAGCCTAGATTGGAATGCCTGAAGCTGTGCATCATACATAAACCTTTCCTCTATTTGGGTCCTTTCGGGGGTGTGGGGGAGAGCGAAAGGAACAAGTTCATCTTTGTTTTATTTTGCCATTAGCTTCAAATAGCTACGGATGTTTTCTTTTTGCTTTTTTTAAAACTCATACAATAGAATTGTTTGGTAACAAAAGTACAAGGAAAAGACTGTTTTGGATTTCAAAGAAGGTCATTGTAGCTGGAGATGGTGACTTACTATGACAGATATGACTATTGTAAAGGCTTTGAACACTTACTTACACTTGTGACTGAGAATGCTGGGCACTGGAACTTTTTGTACTAGTATGTTTGAGTATCTATTTATTGTAAAACTTTACATTGTTGACCAGTCTAACCATGTAGCGTTCCTTTGAGTTCTAAAAGAAATGACTTTTGTTAGCATTTAGTAACAGCACTGTTGGATTACCTCCCAAAACTGAGCCTTTCAGTGTGAATACCTTGACCTTATGTTTTTTTAAACTTATCAACAAAGCAAGTTCAAAGTGCACTACTAATTACTACTGAAGCCTGACTAGAAACTTGCAAGTAAAAAAGCCTACTCTAACAAACTTCATGCAAAATTTAAACAACCTGCAATTGTCTGTATTGATAACTGCATTTATTTTAGTTTGATTGTTCATTTTTTAAAATTAATAACTAGTAACTTTTTTCAACCACTGAATAAGGAAAGTTAGTCATGTTGTGTTTCAATTATGTGGAGTGCAATTTATCAAGCTGCATGACTAAATGTTTATTATGTAAATACCTAAGCTGTAAATAAAATTGGATTTCCTGAATGAGTATGTAAAAACTAGTGTTTGACTTATACACAAGCATCATGTTTCATTAAAGTGAAGTACTACTTTCCAGCTTCTCCCCTGTCACTTTCTACAACGCAGTAGGGCTTGGCCAGGCACTTGGCATCTAGAAACTGTGCAAAATTTAACTTAGTACCCTTGTCATTCATTTTGATATTGTTCCCATGGCCTTATTTTCACACAGACACCTCATTTTTCAAAATAATTATTTGAATCAAACTCTCATAGGATTTCCAGTTGGCTGTGCCAAAGTGCAGATCTTATTACAGCATTCAGGTCAAGTTTGCTCCAGAGTAGATGAGGTTTTGTTTGGATGTAAGAGCTCTGGCCATTCCCTTTTTATGGACATCTCCCAAATTTTGATTCTTTGCTTCCATGTAAGATGGAAAGTTTGTCTTTCTCCCCCTTCCAGGCCTAGCCCATCCTATTAATTACTAAAAGTCTCTTGGCCAATTAAAAGTGATTTGATCATACCCTAAAACAGTAACTGCAGTGATTTTGGGGGGACAAAAAGAGGTATCTGATGTTCATATGAAGTACTAAACAATCCCAGCTGTCAACTACCAATAAGACCAAAGGAGCTGAGTGGTCTAAAAATGTTTTGGCTGTATGAGTGCACCACCAGTAAGCAGTCTACCATAATGAGCCACTACTTGTGGGTTGAATTGGCACATAGCAGCAAGAGAACAGAAAATTTCTTACTGCTGATTTCCTTTCTGCTAGCAGTGTCTCCCACAATTCTGGATGCCTGAACCACTCTCCTCACACGCAGGCTCCATAGAGATAATTTGGTATCTCAGCTCCACACAGTCTGGCCATGCCTCCTCTGTTCACACTTGCCTCCAGATGAGTAATTTGAAAACCTTGCTCAGTCATCTGGTCTCAGGGAAGCTGGAATGTGGGATGCAGTTTCAGCTCTAATCAGGCCAAAGAACCAAAGTCTCTTTGACCAACGAGGAATTAAAAGAACTACCATTACCTGTTCGCATCTTATTTTCTGGTCCACCTTTCCTTAGTATTGGAAAGAATGGAAACAAAGTACGGGTAGGACAACTGTGTGACAAGGCATCTGTCTCCTACTGGAAGTGCTTCAGCTTTTGCATTCATATGACTTGCAAACAGGTTAGTTGAAGGGAAGCTAAATATTAAGAACTAACTGAAAATCTTTTGGTTTCAGTTTGCTGGGGCCACAAGCATGGCTAACAATATGAACCAATGTCAGCCTTTTCAGAATACCAGCTAACCAAACAAGCACATACCTGACTCAGAGGATGGTACAGGAAAACACACCACTTAAATACATAATTACATTCCTGACTGGAGAGGATGGTACAAAAATGATTTTCTTTAATTTTTATATTGTTTTCTTAACTCCTTTGCAAAAACTCAATTGCTTAGTGGAGGAGAGCAAGATACTTGCTCTTAGAAAATTGAGCATTTGTTTCAGCAACCAACCACTATATTTATTTTGAAAAACCAGTAATGCATATACTAATGAAGTAAAACGTATGCCAGAAAAAAAACAGATAAAGCAGGTATATTTGGGTAAAGAATTGGGAAAATAAGTACAAAAGCATAGGTTGTGTTATAAATGACTTGGTCCCTATTACATTGTAGCTAAACTAAGTTAATCTGCATATAAGTTAGAGCTACTAAAAACAAGACATGTAACAAAAAATTTTATCACGTTAACTAACATGATGATTAAGGGTGCATCTCATAGACCAAGAGAACAAAAAGTATCAGTGGGACAGTGAAGAAAGCTCTGGGCATTCGAAGCAGAAAAGAGAAAGTGCTTTATAAATAAGACTGTCAACTATTCTTCACTCTTCCATATACAGACAGGTGAGTTGACTGGGTGCTATTGAAAGACAGGATACCAGGCTTGATAGACATTGGTCTTACCCGGTATAGTTGTTTTTATTTTCTTATGAGTAAACAATTAGCTGGCTGGGTCTAACTTATTTAAAATGCATATTATAAAGCAAATTGAATTCAAGCACTAGTATTTTTAAATCTTTCTCACTGAAATATGATTAAATTTGGTTACTGTGTAAAAGCATATGTATCTTTACACTTTTTCTAATTAAAACACGTGTCTTATCAGAAATGTGCATAAGACTTAAGGGCTGGGAAAGACAATTCCACAGTCTGGTGTCTTTCAAAATAGGAGATTCCAAAATCTAGATGTAATTATTGGTTACATTTCAAGATTATTTAAATCTGAACTGTCCATTGCAACAGAGGCAATGTGAAAAATATATTCATGTAGTCAGCTATTTCAGCATTAGCTATTTTGACCACCATGCAGCAGAAACTGTTTCTAATACTATAATTCATAGATTTAAGACCCTGTCTGTTAAGAAATGGTATACTATTTAGAATGTATATAACATTCTAAACTATTTACTCAAACGCCAGTAAAAGTTAACAGAGGAATTACGACAAACAGTATGAAGGCAAGGAAAAGCTGGGTTGGTAGAGAAATTGTTTTTACTCATAGAAGTTACATGGCTCATTTTAGTGTCATTCATAATTGGGGTCAGTGCCACTGCATCCCAATCAAGGCACGTGTTATTCAAAATAATCATGTGTAGTATATGGTTTCGTGTACATTTCTTTTACAGTATTGCTACCAATCTTGGATCCTGACAGAGCAATAGTTGATAAATTCAATACTGTCCATTCACTAGATTATCAGGAAGACATCTATAAGAAACAACTGGATCTAAATCAAGTAAAGGCACTGCAACTATCATAACCTGAAGAGCACCACATGTGGCTTTTTACGCCACTGATGTTTTTTTCAAATCGCTACTTTATGGGTGTGATCACAACAGTTCAGCCCATTACAAGGAGACACAGACAGTAACCACTCCTCTCTCTGCCCAGCAAAGATCACCAGATGGTGACAACCAGCAGTGAGGGGAACCTCTAATACGAATGAACAGTACTGTGTAGTAACGAATTACAAGGAAGTTAAGACGACCTCACGTGTAATGTCAGTACTCCAAAATGAATAAGAACATGCTGGTACATGCATTACCAGAATAGAAGGGCAAAACTGCAAACAGAAAACTGGGGGAGAGTTAGTTTTGGCCATTGATAAAGCTGTGATAATGAAGGCAACTTAAAACTATACAAGAGCATTAGCAATATGCATTTCTTATTCAGTTAGCCTTATATCATGCACATCATCCTTACACCTATGAGTATTGTTTATCCACTGTAGCAATGCTATAGCACTGAATCTATATAATACACTGACACTAAGACTCAATCAGATTACACCCTTCAATTAAAGCGCAGGACCGAAAATTCCCAGGCCCTCTACCTGGGACAAAGAACAATAGGAAAAGAAGAAACTGTCCATGGGTCATATGAGGCAACATACAGAGCAGTGGATTTGGGGGAGAGTGGGAGGGGAATGGCAGATATGAACATACAGATAGATAAAGTAAAACAGCCAAGAGATAGTGTTTAGCCCACTGGGTCATTTTCACTTCATGCACTATGCTTTTCCAGGAAGATGGGTAAACATCCTCAAAAAAAAAAAAAAAAAAAAAAAGAGACAACTGTCAGCCTTGCTGGATCCCAAGGCATGGCTAAGAGCAGGAACTAAAGCAGGCTGTGAGCCAAACCAAGCCTTGTTAGACTATCAGCTAACCAAATAAGCACATTCCTGACCATAGAGGATGGTACAGGGACAATCAGGGAAGGATGGCAGAGTAACAGATGAGATTGGTTTGTTCAAACTAGCAGGTAACTAACCACATCTGGCGTGCAATTATGTAACTTGTTTGTATCACTGTATAGGGAGACATCATAGGACGGGCCATTTTTAATAGCCTAAGAGATAACATTCAAGTGAGCCTTGTTGCGGGCATACCCGTGTTTGCATGTCTCTATAACCGTTGAGCCAGGGCACAAGGCCTGTGCCTTGTTGACAATAAACCTGGCCAAGTGACACTGCCGCCAAATGACACCTATGGTCTCTCTTTCTGATTAACATAGCTGACTCAAAAAAAAATAGCACTCGCTGCTAGTGCAGCTAACACCTATGCTCCAAGACCAGGAGAAGCACCAACATTATCACTCACAACCTGGAGCTGTTGACCATAGACTTGACTAAGCCAGTCTGCCATTTATGTTCAGTTTTTCTTCCATGTGGCTTGCTCTGAGACAAAGGAGGAAATAGTCTGCTCTCTCATTAGTTCCATATATTGCCTGATAAGTATGTATGAGTGATATTACTTAAAAATTCCCAATTAACACTCCAAGGATTGACTGATTGTCATCCCAAAATGGGGCCCAGTATTACAATGCCTATTTAATTAGGAACCCCAATCACCACACATTCAACAAACACAAGGTAGCCATGTTAGTCTAGTTTATAAAAAAAAAAAAAAAAAAACACAAGAAAAAAAAAAAACAAGGAGTCAAACAAATTTATCACATGGGAGAAGTGGGATTCTCTCCTACAAAAGCTCATGTGATAAATTAGTCAGTCTTTAAAAGAGACACTGGACTCCTTGTTCGTTTAAATGAACAGTTACCAAAGTTACACACTCCACCCAAGCAAGGTAGATAAAGAATACAGACTGAGCTGAACACATCCATATGCTCTGAACATCCCTTGCAGAACACCCTGAAGTAGTATTGTCTACCACCTCACTATCACCACCAACACCAGCGATTGTCATCCTGGTTTTTCCCATGCTGCATATTCTGTAGGCATTTCAGCCTCTTTTCCTTATTTGTAGCTCCTCAGCCTAGTAATATTGGGGTGTTCTCCCACAGCTTAGCAATCCTTTTCCCTCAAGTTTCATGTGTACATCCATTGATTACCATGGCACTCTTGTGGTCATACATCTGCTGATGTCCCTAATTTAAAACACCACATAGTGGTGCCAACTAGCATTTTGAAGTTACCTGACCAAAGGTTAGTCGTTACAGCATTCTATCTTGTGATAGCTTATGATCTAGGGTTAGCTATTTGTATTGAGTTGAATAGCCAGGGTCTTCACTTCTGGAGCTCCATCCACCCTTGTCCTCAGTGGTGTTCCTGGGCCTCTCTTCCCCCAGCTGGAGGCAAGACTGTGTTAGTGGATAGGTGATCATAGTGGCCCTAAGACTTAATGATTTAGGGGCTGAAGGCTGGGCACAACACACCATCCATCATGCCTGGGAAGGCTGCCTCGAGATAGAGCACTGTGCTTTCTTGGGTGCAGCTCTATGTCTACAAGGGACAGAGGAGATGGCAGGAAAACACTGCAGTAGGGGCTCAGAAAGGGTTAAAGCTCTCAAGTTAAGCAGCTCAGGGAGGAGGAATGTCAGAATATTGTTCCTCACTGCCCCAAAACTGCATTCAAACAACTCAGATAAGGGCAGTAGCAAAAGAAACCGCCTCTGTCTGTAGCCATGGAGTCAGAGGATCTGGTGGCAAGTGAGAGGAGAACAGGGATGGCCAGAGCATGGAAGCCAAATGCTGATCTGCCTCCATGAAGCTGCAATGAGATTAGAGTAGCCCAGGCATCCAGAATTGTCAGAAGCTGGCATGCAGATGGAGAAACACAAGAATGGCTATGCTGGGTCTGACTAGTGGTCCATCTAGTCCAGACGTGGCCAAACTGGGGCTCAGGAATGAAAAAGTGTGGCTTGCAGAAGAACGTCAGCAGATCAATTTAGTAGGTAAAAGAATATGGCTATATGCCTCAGTGCAGCTCTTGAAGGTTTAATAATCAACTTGTGAGGCTCTTGAGTTCCCTAAGTTTGGCCACCTCTGATCTAGGCCAAAGTCCTGCCTTCCAGTAGCGATCAGCACCAGTTGTTTTGGGGTGAAATGAACAGCACAGGCAGTCTGATGCCCCTCAAATGTTATGGCAATTCACACTGTTTTGTGTTCTTGGATTGTGAGGTTCCTCCCAAGAAATTCCATCAAAATGAACTTGCCTGTCCTCCTTAGGATCTTGATAGTGGTGCTCTATCAGACATTAAAAATGTGTTAAGAAACTTAATTTAGAACTACGGGTCCATCTGTCTTAGCTGTTAACATTTGATTCCAATGGATACCAGCACTCATCTTTCATGATTCATCAAAAACACCTTTAGAGGACGTATTCAGCCTCCAAGCGGTCAGTTCCCTCAAGGTCTTTCTATACAATAAGGATTGGCTTTAAAGATCTTTGACATTTCCCCAGTAGCTGAGAGGCTGAGAAAATTATTATTATTGACAAACTGCTGTTAGAAACAAGTAAAAAAAATCTAGCTAGTGCAATTTGTAACCATTCCTAATTCAGTGCTACATGAAGTTGCACCTATTTAAATAGAGCCCAGGTTCAGATGTAACCCTTAGCAGTGCCTTCATTCCCAAAAGAAGGGAAAGCGTCAGCCCCTACTTGATCTAAAGAAACACTGCATGGTTATTTTGCCTGCTAATATTAATTCCCTCCCTTCACATGATTGGTTTGGATCAGTCATAGGGATCTCAGTCATATTTTAATATGAAGTAATTGCAGGAGTGTTTAGATTACAGCTTTTATGCTGGACAAGACAGATTTCCAAAACAACTCCAGGAACACATACTAGCCCATTACTTAATCCTAGACACAGGAGGGCCTGGCCCATGTCCCAATCTGAATTAACTAGTTCGTCAGGAGTAAAAGGGTGTTCAGATGTACTGTTTCTTACCTTCCTCAATGAGACATCCCTCCTTTTCCACTAGACAAAGTTCATGTTAAGTTAACAGGGTCATCAGTTTCACGGCAAAGCACCGATTATCCAATAGGTTCTTGGAATGCATAGAAGACAATTTTTTATTTCAAAAAGAGGAGAAAGCTACTACGGGAGAGGCTATTCTCAATTTGGTTTTGATAAACAGAGAGGAAGTGGTCGAGAATTTGAAAGTGGAAGGTAATTTAGGTGGATGTGATCATGAAATGATAAGAGTTCATTATTTTTAGAAATGTTATGAGAGAGAATACCAAAATAAAGACAACAGATTTTAGGAAGGCAGACTTCAGCACACTCGGAGTTGATGGGAAAGATACCATGGGAAGAATGTCTAAGAGGAAAAATGACTCAAGCCAGTTGGCAGTTTTTCAAAGAGATGTTATTAAGAGCACAAGAGCTAACCATTCCGCTGTGTAGGAGAGATAAGAAATATGGCAAGAGACCACCTTGGCTTAAACAGTAGACCTTCAATGATTTAAAAATAGAGACAGAATCCTACAAAAAGTGGAAACTAGGTCAAATTACAAAGGAAGACTGTAAACAAATAATTATGTAGAGAAGAAATCTGAAAGGCCAAGGCACAAACAGAGATCAAACTAGCTGAAGGCATAAAGGGTAACAAAAAGACATTCTTCAAATATACCAGAAACAAGAAGAAAACCAAGGACAGTGTAGGACCCTTGTCGAGGCTGTTTCCCCACTTTGGCACACTGTGTGCAGAAGGTAGGGGCCCACAACAGGCCTTAAAACCCCCTAGCCTTAAAGCCTGGTCTTAAAACTCTCCAAGACCACCAATTTCCTAGCCTTGGAGTGGTATCGCTGCCACCACTCAAATGCAAAAACCTCTTGAAAACCCAGGAATGTGTACTTGGGAATTCCTTCCTGTGAGGTACCCTCAATCACTTTTATTCCTCCCTCAGGAGAGTGATTGAACCCTCGCTGGGATACCAGATGGAACTGGGACAGATTCGCCTTTAGTAGGTAGCTGTGCAGTCTGTGGCACATGCACACAAAACCTCTTGCCTTTTAGGACACGGAACCGGACCTTACTTTAAAAGGGTAAAATCTTTAATTAAAAAGAACAGATAAACACAGAGAGTTGCTTCTCTGGGATTTAACTTGTGTAGTTACAGGATAGTGGGAGGGGGTACATATGCTCAGCACAGAGAACTCCAAAAACAAATAAATAATCTGATTGTATCTCAGTAAACGTTCCCAATTCTGCTCAATCCTGGTCAGTTACAAACATAAGCTTATCTTTTGCAGGGATGTTGCTGGATCCTTCCTCAGGCCTCTCTCTGGCCTCCTCCTGAGCCTTCCAGGAGCTCTGCTGCTACCAAACAGGAACAGGCAAGGCTGCCGCTCCAATTCAAAAACCCTGTATTTTGTTCCTATTGGCTCCCCTGGCATTCACTGACCAGGGTGTTAACCCCTTCTTCCCAAAGGTTACTACAACCCTTACTCAATGAATAGGGTAAAACAATAAATGAAAATGTGGAAATGGCAGAGGAACTCAATGATTTGTTTCCATCTTCACTGAGAAGATTGATGGAGATTGGATGTCTGATGCAGAAGAGGGCAATAGGAATGAGATAGGGTCAGAAGCTAAAATAGGGAAAGAGCAAGTTAAAAATTACTTGGACAAGTTAGACATCTTCAAGTCACCAGGGCCTGATGATATGCACCCTAGAGTACTCAAGGAGCCAACTCAGGAGATATCTGAGCCATTCGTTATTATCTTTGAAAAATCATGGAAGACAGGTAAGGTCCCAGAGGACTGGAAAGGGCAAATATAGTGCCCATCTACAAGAAAGGAAATCAGAGCAGTCCAGGGAATCATAGACCAGTCAGTTTAACCTCTGTAATGGGAAAAATAATGGAACAGATAATTAAGGAGTCGATTTGCAAACACATAGGAGAGAATAAGGTGCTTAGGGCTAGTCAACATAGATTTGTCAAAAACAAATCATCTCAAACCAACTTGATGGCTTTCTATGATGTGATAATGAGCCTTGTGGATAGAGGAGAAGCAGTAGATGTGGTGTGTCTAGACTAAAGTATTTGATATGGTCTGACATCACATTCTTATTAATAAACTAGGGAGGTACAAACCAGATGGAGCTACTATAAGATGGGTGAAAAACTGGTTTGGATAACTGCTCCCAGAAAGTAGTAGTTAATGGTTCACGTTCAGGCTACAAGGACATAATGAGCGGAGAGCTGTGGGGATCTGTCCTGGGCCAGTTTGTTTAATATTTTTATCAATGATTTGGATGACGGCACAGAGAGCAAACTTATAAAGTTTGCAGATGATAGCAAGCTGGGAGGGGTTGCGAATGCTTTGAAGGATAGGATCACAATTCAAAACAATTTGGACAAACTGGTGAAATGGTCGGAGAGAAATAGCATGAAATTCAATAAAGACAAGTGCCAAGTACTACACTTAGGGTTGAACAACCCACTGTGCACATACAAAATGGACAATGACTGCCTAGAAGGGAGTACTGCAGAAAGGGATCTGGGTGTAGTAGTGGATCACAAGCTAAATATGAGTCAGCAGTGTAATACAGCTGTAAAGAAAATCAAATGCCATTCTGGGGTGTATTAACAGTATTGTAAGACACGAGAAGTGATTCTTCACTCTACTCTGCACTGATTAGGCCTCAGCTTGAGTACTGTGTCAAGTTTTGGGCACCTCATTTCAAAAAGGGTATGGAGAAACTGAATTCCATAGAAGGGCAACAAAAATTATTAGAGGTCTGGAACATTTGACCTACAAGGGAAGATAGATAGAGCGGGATTTGTTTAGTCTAGAAAAAAAAGAAGACAGAGGGGATATGATAACAGTTTTCAAATACCTAAAAGGTTGTTATGAGGAAGAAAGAAAAATTATTCTCTTTAATCACAGATGATAGGACAAGAAGCAATGGGCTTCAATTACAGCAAGGGAGGTTCAGCTTAGACATTAGGAAAAAAGTCCTAACTGTCAGTGTGATTAACCACTGAAATAAGTTGCCTGAGCATGTTGTGGAATCTCCTACATTGGAGGTTTTTAAGATCAGGTTAGACAAACACACGTCAGGGATGGTTTAATTGGGGTACTTGGTCCTGCCATGAGTGCAGGGAACTGGACTCGATGACCTTGCATGGTCCCTTCCAGTTTCTATGATTCCTCTCCTTTTGGGTGCATTTTCACATGCAATTGAACTAGAAGAGGCTCAGCAGAGTGCATAAAAGTGAAACTTTGTGGAATAGTGACATTACCATGTAATCTTGCTCTAAGTGCAGCCTACACCAAGACATCGGCATAAAACAGGGTCTTTTGGGGCTAGAATAGAACAATTGCCCATGTACATTCCTCTACTTGATTCTGGATCATTATAGCACAGGCATTACAGCAAACTTCCTCCACCCCACATCTCTCATCAAGAAGTCTGGACAGAATGTTTCCACCTTTAACTAAAAACACCACTGTGCTAGTTTTCAGCTAACCTCCAAAGCACCCACTTCCAACGTACCTAGTGTCGCAACAACCCTGCCCCATTTCCTTCTTGACAAACCAGACACAGTTCTAGGGCTGTAAACAGAGCCCAGCAAAACAATCTTCACCCCCAACATAAACCAAGTTTCTTGTCACTCCTGAGTGCCAAGTTCAGGCCTTCTTCCTTTTCCTCGGAAAGCTGGCTCTCAGGCTTCTTCCCCTCAGAGTCCAAACTTAAGCCAATGCACAGTGGGTATCCACTTATTCACACTAGGCGCTACCCTCCTGCTTCCAGGGTCCGCCTAAGCTCAGCTCCAGCCCTTCTTCCCACAGGCCTCCCATAGCAACGTGATCCTTTTCCTGAGACTTGGCTTCACTCCGTTTCAAGGAGCAAAATCACCCTATGTGCAGTCCACCCAGATGAGCTCACCAATTAACCTATCTAAATCCCAGCTGATCAATATGGGGTAAGGGATGGAACAAAAGCAAGTCAGCTGGCACAGGTGGGGCTGGGTGTGACCAACCTGTAACAACCACACAGGAAAAAAAGAGATGTTGTCTGCGCCTCTTCAGTTGTTGGGTCTTGTTCTGAGACTGCTCAGAAGATACCAGGGTTTAATATAAGTTTGTGATGGGCCAACCATCTGTTGGTAATTTTCACTCAAAGCCACTTGAGCTGAACTTGAAAAGGAACCTGCAGATGAAAAACTACCCCCTTAGCCAGCTAGTGAGTAAAGCCCCTTTTATAGATATAAATCATTTTTTGAGACAGACTCAATCAAGTGAAGGATGGAATACCCAGGCAAATCACCACTAAAACCTGGGTACCCATCACCAATTACTAGCATTGGTTTCTTCCCTTTTCTTTACAGTTTTCACTTCACTGTTGCATTTGGTTTGTATACAGGTAACATTAATATTGTCATTCATCTCTTCAATAAAACCATACTCTTATCAACGTCTGCTCTGGGGTTTAGGCAAATTGGCCCAGAATAGTTTTATCATAAGAAATGGTTAGAAAATCAATCGCAAGGCAGAATCTTCACAGTGATCTTACATAATGTATTTAAATTTCCAGCCAGTAGCAGAAATGGACATTTGGCTTCTCTATTAAGAATCTGAATGTTCACATCTGAAAACTTCCACAGGGAGATGTCAAGTACATATGCTGCATTCATGGAATTATAGAAAATGTGTAATCCACTGGGATTTATTGCATTAAGAGAAACATGATAAATATGAAAAAATATTTCAAACAAAGTGAACCAGGGACCTAAATCAAGTCTGTAGCACTGAACAGGCAACATGTGGTAAAACTCAATTAGTACTTAAATGGAGACTGTTAACTGAAGGTTAGCTGGAGTCCTGCAAATATTACATAATTAGCTGTTTAAGGAGGTCTGGAAGGTCACTGTATCACATTTGCTTATATTTTTTTAATAACAATCACAAGTATTTTATGATGTACATCAATTTCACAGAAAAAGTTAAAGTTCTCTATTTAGTGGTACACAAAAAAAAGCTTTAGAAACTTCAAGTCTAACAAAAAATGGAAGCGTAATTCAGGAAAGTGCACTTAAAGCTGTGTGCCAGCAATCTGAAAATAGCCTGTATGCTGTTTACTATTAGGTGACATCCTAGTCATACAAACAAGTCACAATTATTTAATTTTCTTTTTGAAAGAAGCACTGTAGAGAAATAACTGAGCATACATCCCCTGGCATTTTTCATGCGTCTCCCTGTCATTTTTAGTGGCTTTTGTTCTTGATCTCTCTTCCAGTCACATGAAAATGATTGTGGCTGCAATGATATTTAAAAAAAAAACCCTACATAAAGTCCAAGAGATAATATGTGAGTGCATGTGTATTTTCATATTATATAATAGAAAAAAAATACACAGTATAGTATAAAAAATTTCCAGATAAACTCTATTTGCTATTCTCACAGTAGTAAATATATCAACCGATTTTCACAGTGGGTCTCTCAATTTTTCTAACTGGAACACATTAGCAATGAAAAAGGTATTTCTGCAAGCATGGGACATACTAAAATAGGTTCAGCTTTTGTATTGTGCAGGCCAGTAAAAAGCAATGCAGATCTTCCAAATCTGATGCTCTGGGATTTGCAGAGAAGCTAGACTTACTTTTAATGACTCTTGCCGTTAACCATGAAGGGCTTATAAGTACCTTCTGATAAGATGTTCCATCTTGGAAAGATCAATTCAGCCCTTGTTAAATGAACAGCTAGTGCACCATGAACTGGGGTGTAAACATATCATGCTAGTATACTATGCATTGACGAACTGTGTGGATCCTGCTACAGTGACACTAAAAAGTTCTCAATGTGCTTTAGTTTATTCCTGTTTCAAAACTGTTGATTTGTGACGTTCCCTACGTTGCCTTTTATGTGCTAGAGGCAAGGGATCAAATCTTAAAAGGATACTCCCTACTGGGTAAAAAAGAAAAGTGCAAAGTCTCTACCTGGCAACCATTGTCTTATACAGCATTTTTGGTGCAAATTTATCACAGTATGGTTTTTCCTGTATTTCAGGTATGGTCATGATACAGTCCTTTAAAAACATATACAATCACACACAGAGTGCCTGCAAAGGTATATTTTCCCCAAGGACACCAATTATTTTTTTTTCTACTGAAATAACAGATCTTAATAGAAATAAAACTCAAAGGTGGTATCTCCCCAGGCCAAGTCTACTGCACAGCCAACCAGACAAAGCTAGGTTTGTAAGGCATGCTAATCGTTTTAATTCATCACCAAATCACTGTAAAAGACAGAATTATATTAAAAATAAATCATTTCTGCAAAAACTACTGTATAGCTAGAATATATAAAATGAGTTATATTAAGGCCATTAGGAAGGAAAGACTTGCACCATAATAATGAAAGGCCAAATAAATGTGCCAATTTTGGAATTACTGGGGTTTACAGTATTTTCATCTCCCTTGGTTATTTGCTATTGAGTCTCTCTTCATCTAATCTTACTTCTGCTACTGAAAATGTCTCTGGAACAGAGAAGAATATTTTTATGTTCTCCAATTTAAACATGTTTTAGGATAAAACTCTTAGAAAAGAAATCCAACTGGGATAATGGTGATTTGCCTTCTATTCTCATTTAACTGATAATCCAGGTCAAGAGTCATCTTAGTACATAACCTTTCCTTGGGTCCACCATTCCTCCACTGCTGTCAAAGGCAAACTCCCTGTCACTTCAGAGAGCAGATTCCAGAATCCCTTTGTGCAATCTGTTAATTTCTGAGGTATAATTCCTGTGTGTATGATACATGTAAGACTAAAAGGTGAATTCTCCAATTTCAGACAAATGTTTAGTGGGCCGTTAAGATCATTCTGCCCAAATGAAAACAATGACCACAGTGTTCTGGACATAGTTTACTAAAGTTTTCCAGTCCGTATGACTTGATTTACCCACAATGCATAATCTGTTCACTTTTGGAATTAACATCTTCCAACAATCCATTTGATAGATAAACAACATTTCAGTAAAGAGCTATGTGAAAGCTGGTTGATGGGTTGTTGGCTGTGAGTTTTTTTGTTTGTTTGTATCTTGTAAACTCAGTGGTAACCTGAAAGGCAGCAAAAACCACATACTTGATATTTGCTTCTAGGTATAAGACTTTGGCATAAGACAAGAAAATAATAATATGGACAGTGCCTAGAAGAACCATCAGACATTCAGATGCAGATAGAGGTTAGCCATTTTTATCCCTCTTTCTCAAAGCTAAACATCTGAGCAGGACTTAAGATTTGAATTTCATTTGCTTTCTCAGAATAAAGGAAAAAGTGGAGGAAGAGGTGATGAAGACCTATGTAAATATATCTTACTTCTCAAGTCTGGGGCCAGAGACATACATGAATACTTTAGTGACAGATGGTTTCTAGTCAGTCCAAAAAAGCACTGTTGAATAATATTAACCAAAACCACCACAGAGCAGCAATTTGTTTTAAAAATTCCCCCTTTTGTTTTTGTGCTTGAGGAAAAAAAAATTCTATCTGTACCTAAGTGAATTTTTCTTATTAACAACACGAAGAAATGTGTTAATCTAAATATTTAATTAATCCACAGTGTGCACCCACAGGGATGTAGGTCAGGCAGAAGGACAGAAAGCTAAACTCACTGCATCTGCCTATACAATTCATTCATCCATTCATTAAAGTGTCTCAAAATTAAAATGTGGTGGGTTTGTTTTTGCAAAATGTTGATATTCAGAGCAAGATACCACGTTGAACTAGATAGCAGGCCTGATTCCTTCCATCTTGTGTCTAGTGATTTACACCTGTGAAAAAGGCGTCAAATGATACCATTCTGGTTTACGCTCACTTTGCAACAGGTGTAAGTGAGTAGTCCCAAGGTGCAAAGTTGTAAAGAATCAGGCACATATATAGGCAGCATATACTTCTGTTAACAGAATAATTAAATCATGTATTCATCAAGGGGATTAATGTCACCATTCCATCCCAAAATAAAACACTGTGTACTGTAAGTTTTTCGCAATGTCTCGTGTACACCTATTGGCTTGAGGTACTTTATAGCAGGAAGTGGGTCCTGTCTGTAAGGCCTTGTGGTGTGAAATGCAGTTTACTGATTGAACAGCAATCAGCATTTGGCAAGCTACCTGCTGCTTCTCTTCTGAAACGGTGCTGTTTCACGGTATAGCTTTTTCATAGCTCAGTGCATTTAGCAGAAACTCTTATAAAATAGACTAAAAGTACAATAATAGATTTGTCAGAACTTAAAGAATATTCTATGTGACAAATTCATAGTTGTTATAAAAGAGTTTCAAAGGTATACACAGATTTTGTTTGGAATAAAAATCCAAGAGAAAGACATAGCATCTTCATGTGAACCCTCATTAATAATTGAATCAAACTGATTCTGTACATATTTGCACTTGCTGCCAGTTTTACTGATGATCTGGCATACTCCTGCTGTGCCAGACATGTCATCCAGGTGAACCAGCCCTTCTCAAGTGTACTATGTAGTCTTCAAAGTGCTACACAAGCTGGCTGTATCCTTGCTACTTTGTTTCCCTACATGCATGATTTTATCTAGCAAACCAATACATCTTCAATTTTAACTTTAGACTTTCATTTTGCTATTTTACATTAATGGCACTTAACTGTAAAAAAAAATTAAGGTACAGGCACAAAAAAAAATGCCTTTCATCTCTACTTGTACACCAGTTCTCAAGCCACTGCCATGCTCTGAAATCTTGACACAATCCTTTGAGGAGCTCACGTGTTAGGATTAGAAAAAAAGAGTTTTCACTTCGAATATGGAGACTGAAGGATTTGCAGCAGATCAACCTGGATATCAGCACATACAGGTTCTCTCAGGTAAATTTTGGATGCAGAGAGTCGAAGGTTTGTATCATAGAAAGGTTCCATTGCATCAGATTAAGTGGGTGCATCATCACAGACTTTTTCCATGGTTTTCCCCCTTGCACTGCCTATGAGTGGAAAGGCCATGCAAAAGTGAAAAAACAGTATATTTTCATGGCAACAAAGTCAGTAGCTGAAACAACAGCTCACATCTCAATCCTCTTCTGTTCTGGAAAGCTGCTGTCCTATTGAAATGCTTCCTCCTTTTTGTATGCATTCTGTAGGATACAGAAACATGAATTTTAAACTTCTGGGGAGAAGTAGGCATGCAGTACTGAGGCTGAGTAAACTGTCTGAAAAATTCAGCTAGATGAATTATGACACTACCTAAAAACAAAGTTAAATAGTGCAGAGGGTGAGAAATAATCCAGTGGAAGCATTTATTGTTTGGAAGGAAAAGGAGCTGCCCCAAATGGGTCCAACTCTAATGCCTGTTGCTGCTGCGCCTGCTGTGGCATTACACTCTGCACAACCAGTTCTGTGAAGGGTACTGCACCAAAGTCATCTGTTTTTAGCCCATCACCGCTGTGAACTGCCCCATGCAAGGAGCTCTGTCTAGGTCTACCAGGCACTACTATGTTATGGTCCCCACGGTTGTCACCTAATCCTTGATGTTGTGGGTGCCGCATCAAGTCTGGTGGATGGAAAGGTTTGGCCCCAAAGGGGTCCAGCAGATTCTCATCTGCTTGCAAAGGATTGCCTCGATCTTTGCTGTCAGTCAATGCAACACTTATGTTTTCCTTGGAGTCAGAGATGGTCAGGAATTCATTGCTGCTTTGGGAGTCCCTACGGCCAGATTTCTTGTGCCTCCGGGCTCTCTCTGGGGTGCGGTAGTTGGGTTTTGAAGCCTTCTTCATGTTGGTTGGGGTCCCATGATGGCGCTTCCCATTGCTTTTGGGCACCTCCTGTTTCATGCGTCTTTGCCGGGAAGAGAGTTTCTGCAGGTTCCGCTGCTGCTTCACCTTTTGATGTTGCTGGCTCCCTGTAATCTCCTCGAAAGGGACAAGCCCGAAGAGGTCCTCTCTGCTCTCACTGCTCTTTGGGGTGGGAAGAGGCTGAAAAGGGGTACAGCCAAAAATATCCACACTTTGGGGAGAAGTAGGGGTGGTTTGGGTTTCAGCTCCTATAATCCGGCCATCTGACTGAGGCACCTTCTTGCTGAACGGGGCCTTGGTGAAGACATCAAAGTCATCCTGCTCTTCCCCCAGGCTGAGAAGAGTAGGCTGGGAAGAGAAATCTTTATCATTCTTCTCTCTTGTCTGAGACTGCTGAGTCTGAAGAGCAAAGAAAGGGACAGCGCCAAATACATCAAATTCTTGGCCAGAGCCCACCTTGGTCCTTGGTAACTCAGACGAAGAAGAGCGTGCTATTTTGAGTTCTCTGTTTTCACCACTGCCACCCACTTCTCTGTATCTACTGCATGAGAGCCCTTCCATTGGCTTTCCCTTAGTGCTGTCAGAATCAGAATCAGAACTCTGCTTTTCTTCCTCCTCCTCCTCTGCCTCATCTTCAGAATCCATAAGAAGAGGCCGATGGCCTAAGTTCTCAGGTTCTGTATCATTGTCATCATTGAAGTCTCCGTGCTCCCCCTGCAAGACATCTTCCTCCTGCTCCTCATCTTCCTCACTGCTCTTGGGAGAAGGAGGATCAGATTCAAAGTCACTCTCTGACTCATCACTTCCTTTATGCACTTGTCCCCCTGAAGTTTTTCCTCCTGGATGGTGCTCTTTAGGGACTTGAGTTGATTTTTCAGCCTTGGTCGGGCTCAGTTTATTTTCTTGACTGCCAGCTGAGTTGTCCATCATCTTCCCTGGAGAACCTGCAGGGCCAAAGAAGATATAGAACCTAACTTAAAATGAACTTTTACAAAAAACAGCTCTTATTTCACCTACATCATACATACACGTAGAAGCATGCAAGTGCCTTCAAATACTCTTCTTTTGCAGTTATTCAAAGAAGAGACTGAAGGTCCACATAAAAGTTTCAATTATTGCGCTAAAGTTAATGGAATAAGTTCACAGCCAGACTTCTGCGTCCTAGATCATTTCTAATACACCTGGCCAGTGGGAACAAAATGGTCATAAAATCAGACAATTAGGGTTGGAAGGGAACTCAAGAGGTCATCTAGTCCAACCTCCTTTTCAAAGCAGGACCATCCATGACTAACCACCATTTTTTCTTTTGACAGCCATCTTGTATATTGTATTTGACTGTACCTTTATATCTTCAAAATATTAAACTATACTATAAACAAGTAGGACCAGCTGTTCATGTTTCTCAATGCAGCTCCTATTGAGAGCTATGAAAACTGTTGGGTAGTGAGCTCTGAAAAATCTTTGCATTTCTTCAAGGTGCTACATGGGAGATACAGAGGTCCTGATCTTTTGAAAAATCTTATGGCTCAATTAATAAAAAAATAGCCACCCATGTGAGATGGTCCCAGTGTGATTTTATCTAATTTGTCCAGTAAACCATGTAAAAAATGGGCCTTTATAACAATCAATCAGAAAGCAATGCAGTGATATGGTAGAATTTTAATCCAAAGATGCTTCTTCAGTTTCGGAAGACAAATATGGATGTGTCTGAGGCAATACTGATTGCTACAGAACTGCTATAAAAACTGGCATCTATGGAAGCATCTTAAATCAGTGGACAACTTAGCCTCACTTCAACTGTGAAAATGAAGTGTGAAAATATATAACTGAAAGAATGGAGATTGCAAACTTCATGTGCAATTCCATCAAAAATGCTATCCCCAGGAGATCCCAAAGAATTAACTGAGATGGTTTAAAATTTCTCCTGGTATGTCAGTTTCATTTGACTTTTTCCATAACTACACATTTTTGTGCCTATTTCCAACACTTATGCACAAGTGAGAGCACTACCACAGCCCAGCCATACATATTTTCAGCTTCCTGTCATTAACCCAGCTATATCAAGGTTGTACAGCACAGTATTAAGAAAGGCTTGAGACAGGCCTTCATTAGCACTACTACTGTGTATGGGACATTGCTGAGCAGACACTGTATTCCCATAACCCTCCTTTGCCTAGAATGTTGGAATTGCTAGCCAATGTTCCCTCTAATTTTTTGTAGGCTGTATGTGCAAAAAAATTGTGTGCGCTAATATTAGTATTGTTGAATTTTTGTGTGCACTTTATTTTGTTGTGTGCACAGATTTCATGACCTGTGTGCGCGCACAGATGCGTACAGCTTGGAAGGAACAGTGAAGCCAAGCACACCAACTGCTACTGAAGTTCTGAGCCAGCCCTGCTCACAGGAGGTCTAATTGACATGGGAGAGATCTTTATAGGCTAAAGTGCCAGTTAGACACCTAACCGCCATTGAGATAGTTCAGGTAAGTGCTTAACTGCCAATTGGCATGCCTTTGAAAATCTTTATAGTGCTTAAAATGGTTTCAACAGTTAGTGATCTGTCTCCAGTGGAACTCAGCATTGTTAATGCCAGTGAGGCTGTGTTGCCAGCAAGAACCGTAGGAAATTTTAACGGTTTTTGAGACATACATCTCAAGTGTATGTCTTGCTGTTTCATATTGGCTGTAGTCAAAAAATCTGCTGAACTGATTCTCTGAGGTCTCAATTTATTTTCTCTCATTAAACAGCTTACAAATAAAGAAAAAAATATATTTTTTTAAAATGTAGCAGCCATTTAAACTCCATTTGGAAACTGAAAAATCAGTCTGTTCTTGCTCTAACATCATTATCACAAATTAAGACTCTAGCGTTAGAATGTAGCTGACAATTTCATTTTCAATGAATGATGCACAATAGGTATACAACTTATTTATTCTTGAGTACATTGGCTTGATAATGCTGAGAAGTAGTAAAAACTTGTCCATGAAAGTAAAATAAGCAGATGTGACTTATAACCCAAAGGGATAGATATGCTGAGGTGGTGGTAGTGGGTTTTGTTTTTTAAGAAATGTATCAAAAGTCACTTTGGGGTAATTACTAGAGCTGTCAAATGATTAATAAATAATAATTAATCATAAGGTTAAAATTAGTCATGATTATTCAGTTTTAAAGCACTGCTAAACACTACAATACCATTTAAACAAACTAAACATTTTTGGATGGTTTTCTACTTGTCATATATACTGATTTCAGTTACAACAGGATACAAAGCGTACAGTGCTCAGTTTATATCAAATATCTGCACTGTAAAAAAGACAAAATAGCATTTTTCAATTCACATCATACAAATTATAGTGCAATCTATTGTGCAAGTGCAATTTACAAATATAGAATTACCTTTTATTCTTTTAAAAAAAAGCATAACTGCACTCAAAAACAAAATGTAAAACTCTGGAGCCTGCAAGTCGAAGCATGAAGATGCCGGCAAATGATTAGCATATCTGCATGTAAATACCTTGCCACACCAAGTAGAACAGTGCCATAGGAATGCCTGTTTTCACTTTCAGGTGACATTGTAAATAAGGAGCATGCAACATATTCTCCTGTAAATGTAAACTAATTTGTTGGTCTTAGGTGACTGGCTGAACAAGTGGGACAGAAGGCTTGTATGAGATCATTGAAAAAATACTATTCTTTTAGTACAGTATGAATAATCTTTACTTGTTAAAAATCTAGTTAGTTTGTTTTGCATTAATTATATGCATTAACTGTGATTAACAGCCATAGTACTTGCCCTCAAGCTCAATAGATCTGGCAGATATTTCATGTTATGAAGATGCATCTCTCGCTCTGTAATGTTCACATTTTGAGTTTCAGTAACATGTTTGGGGATGGGTGAAAAAACAATACAGCAAACTGTTACAGTAAATTGAAGATAGGCTTTTCACTACAGTTCAGTGTCATATACTGGTACTTAAATGTCCTATTCTTTTCCATGGAACGTGGATCATGTTGCAGCTTCATCATGAGAGTGTATCATTTAACTCTATAGCAGGAGTAACCGTGATGAGCCTAGTTGCATGAGCACCCAAAGTCAGATTCACATTTTCCTGCACATAGTCTGAGTAAGGCAGTTATGTGTGGAGAAATGCAGAAGGGAAAGTGGATGAATTCAGCACACTAGCAAACCATATGGTTGCAATGCAGTCCCACTACAACCACTGTTGGGGTTTTCACACAGCTCCCCAGGCAGGGTGAATGGGCCAACCCAGCAAGGTCTCTAGATCAACACACACATATAAGCATATGTGAATACACTGGTAAAAAGCAAGCACAAACAGATGCTTAAGCAATACCACTTATATTTACAAAAAGACATAGCTACTATGAAACACCATTTTGTTGCTGTATTTTAAGAGGTCTTGTTTCTTCCCTCCTTCCCAGAAGCACTTTTTAAAGGCTATGTTCCAGTTTCCCACCTACTACAATTCTTAAAGCCTGTTTCAACAAAGCACTTAAGCACTTGTTTGATATTACTTTCTTTCTTGGTAAAACACTGATGCACTAGAAAGAAACCACAAATACAAAACCAAAATCAACTCTTACAATACAGCTAAAAAGGGACATGTTAATGCTTCTTTCTTCAGTCTCCATGGAACAGAGATCATGGGTCCTCTTTCAGGTACACAGAATAGTATGTTTACACAAACAGATCACAAAATACTCCCTCCACTCCAGAAAGTTTGTATTGAAAGTAGTGCGGGAGGCCAAAATAATGTCTGTAGAGCTTGTAAAGAGTGGTTGGCAGAAACAGAACAGGAAGCTAATTTTTTTTAAGCTTCAGCTGAATGACAAAAAAAGACCTCTTTCATTAACTAGTTTCTTCCTACAATGCTAGGTGAGGCCCAATGGATAAGGCACCAGATAATTAAGAGAGAAAGTCTATTCCTTGTTCTGTTACTGGCCTGCAGGCTGATCATGGGAAAGTCATTTCAACTTTGCCTTAGTTTCCCCATCTGTAAAATGGGAATAATATTGGCTGAGCGGTCAACATTTTGTAAAGCTTTTTGAGATCTATGGATGAAATGAAATACAAAGAGCTGGATATTCTAACACATTATTAACATGTTATGTCCAATTTATGTAATCTGATGCGGTACTGAGTGTAACCAACCATAAGCAGAGCTCTTAATCACATGCAGGGGTTGGGCAAAGCTCTACTGCAGCTCCACTTCTGCAGGGTTTAGATTTTCTCCTGCAGACCTTCAGAGCACCACTGCAGTACAAAAGAGGAGTGCCACTGGAGTTCAGCTTCATGGCCCTTTTCAGGTGATTCATCCAGCCTGTAACTGATGAAACATGGGTCATCCAAACCCCTTGCTTTACAAAGATATCACATGTGCTTTGAGATCTTTGCAAAATTCAGAGTTTAGTTATATTAGTCATATTTGACTGTCTTTTAGGTGTATTATACAGTACCTTCCCGTTCAAAGGACCACCCACACACACCCACACCCACATGTATATTTATACCTTTGTATAGTTTTCATTTCATCAACAGAAGATTTATATTCATGAAGCAATCTCTTGTGCATGTGTATCATGTCAAAGTAAATCCATGAACATATAGTGTATTTCCTAACTTTTCAGATCCTGGTTCCCACTAGAGCACACAACAGAGACTGTCTTTGATAAGTCACATTTTTAACTACAAAAAAAGAATCTCTCCTAGCAGCAGCTGTTTTATTAATGGATTTTGCTGCCATATAGGGGAAAATATAAGCTAAGCTATTGTACTGGTCTTTACTTTTGGGGTTATTTACAGGGATGCCAAGTATGAGCAATGTGCCTTCCAAAACCTGAAACAGGATGGTTTGTTACCTGAGATCTCAAATCTGAAGGAAGACAAGCAAATAGAGATTAATGAAAGAGAACAAGCAGCATCTTGTATATAAATTAACTAGATTTATTATAAGCAATATCATATAAATGCGTCTTTAAGAACTTAAATGTGGACAGAGTGAGAATCTTGATGATGAACTCAGACCTAGCATAGAAGGGCAAGATAGAAGTGAGGGGAGTACGCAAATCTGTGGATGGAGTAGAAGGGATGAGGGGCAATATAAAAGTGTGACAAGGAAAGATTCGGAGGGAACACCAGAGTTGCAGGGAGCTTTGAAGGTTGATGATGAGAAGCTTAAGTTGATGCGCTAGAGGACAGAAGGATTTGGAGAGGATGAAAGGTTAGGGTTAGGAAGGAATGGAAGCGTTACTTCATTAGACTAATGGGCCAGGAGGAGGGTTTGAGTGCATCTTCTATTGTGAGCAATGAAGAGAAATAAGCCAGCAAGGTATTCCACTCCAGAAAGCAAGAAAGGCAACTGCTAAAACCTAAAAGAAGAGCACTGTTACATGGCAATGCTTTGTAATCATCAGGAAGAGCAATGGGTGGTGGTGTTTATTTAAAGAAACAAACCACCCCAAAACACCACCTCATTGGCAAGAGTTAAAAATGCAGAGAATCAAATTGCCTCACCTCCAACCCCTCCCATCTCTGACTCTGTTTTACAATATTTAATACATTTTCAAATTTAATAGTTGACCTTTGAAGGCATGTTTATTTTTAAATTGCATATATTTTGAATGTATAAAGACTTGTTAAAACTGATGTAGTCACCTACTTCAGAGATGGGCCATATCTGTAATTCCCAGCTTAAGACACTGTTTCTACAAATACAGGTTACAGCATGGCATGGGACAATCAGCTAAAAGGCAAAAATAAAGTCTCCTCTAGCTCTTCAGTTCCAAGAGTGTCATGGGCAGGATTCTGGATCTGGGTTTGACAGTGCCTAAATGACATGGTCAGCAGTGGGCATTAGCCAACAGCAAGGGCTATGAAGTTATGTCTGCTCCTCATAACACCAATGCGTACGCTACTGTAGACCCCATTGACTCCTTTGAAGATACACAGAACAGTATCTCTGCTTCCTGTCGTCGTATCTGACCACAAAACCTTTAGTTCTGTGTTCCAAAGACTGTTCATAAAATGAATAGTAATATACAAGACAATGAAGAAGTTCCAAAGTGACAGTCATGTTAGTCTAGCTCAGCAAAACAAACGAGGAGTCCCGTGGCACTTAAAAGACTAACAAATTTATATATCGCATGAGTTTTTGTGGGAGAAAAATCCCACTTCATCAGACACAAAGTGAAAGCTCATGTGATATATAAATTTGTTAGTCCTTAAGCGCCACAGGCCCCACTGATGATTAAAAATCTTGTTGGTAGGAATCTGTATTTAGTTTTGTGGATGGGAGTCATCAGATGCGTATTTAACCACTTCTAATTCCAAAGAAACTGCCTCAAGCACATCATACCTAGGCTTCAAGAACTGCTTCCCAGTTCAGTTTAATTCATAAGGCTGTGCATGGTTTAGGTCCCTTGAGCTTTGCCATCTCAGTTGAAGCTCTTCTGCGGACAGTCCAATGACATTTTCAAGTAAAGAATTGACGCCGGTTAATTTCAGGAGAGTAGCCTAGTGTGAAAGTTGCTTTCTTTATGTGAGTCACAAGAGATCACTTTTATTGATTTTCAGAGCATGGAGCAAAACATGTTTTCAATCTAACATCTGCTGAACTAATCCATAATCACTGGTTGATTTATGCTTTGTTCAAATAGTTTGTGTTGGTAGGGGATCTATTTGTACTGTCCACTGTGGGCAGTTCAAGTCAGCAAAATTCTCCATGTAATATACCAATATGCAACAGCCATCAATATATAAAAATAAATCAATAAATAATAGTCACCCAACATAATTTATAGGTAGAACAGCTGTGTACTGTTTAGCAAAGCAATTATTAACAGCTTCTGTAATATGGCACTTGACCCTGAAAGTCCTCAGAGAAGCAAAATTTACATAAATTTAATGAGTTATGATATTTAATAGCAGTTGTGTTTGACTAAAGGATTCAGCTCACATTCTTGCCTGCTCTTTTTATAAAGAAAACCAGCACCCGTGGATTATAAGCAATTGAAGATTGTTCATAGTGCAGCAGAAGTTTGTATGGCTTTTTCCATTCTTAAATGATGAATTGGTTAGTCTGAGAGAAGACTGTCATTCTCTACTCACTAGTTTCTAATTGATAAAGTTTCTACCGTCAGCTTATAGCTTATTCCTTTGCTATGCAAGGAACATCCAGCTTTATCAATGCTAACAAGATCAATATTAACTTTTGATGGTTAAGAGTCTACTTCAGACAGGATGCAAAAATTTAATGGAATATCTTGTTTTAGTCTATGAAACAAAGAACAGTGGTTTTTGGTAAACATTTTTTTCACTCTGAGATACGCCCTGAGAAATAAGAAGTTAGAAGTAATGTACGTTTTTTGTATGGATTTAAGAACAAAATGACCAGAAACATCAGGTGATTATAGCTTTGGACTGTTTGCTTGCTTGCTTCTGGTGTTAAATTGCTTCTTATCTGTTCTTAGTTTAAACAGTACACATTTGCTTTACTGTTAAATTAAAATCTGGATTATTTGACTGCATACTTTAGATTTCCCAAAGGTATAGCCTTCATGTTGGGCTTGCTAACCCCATGTCATCCAAATCCTGACATTTCCAATATTTGCTGAGACACTGTAATTGTTAGCATGAAATGTGATTAGTTTACAAAATGAAAATAACCTAAATCTATCTGATTCAGGCTAGACATTAGTAACATTATGTTCAGAAAAACAAACCCGTTCTAAAAAATATTAGCCCCAATAAATGTATATTCTGCTTTTTCCATATCACTACAATAAACACCTATTTCTGTATAAAAAGAACTAAACAAGAGCATCCTTGTAACATATAAATGATTCAGTTTCTAGCTGATAAACTGAAAATATCTAAATCATCACACAATCTTTATTCTCAAATGCTTTAAACCTGATGATGCTGTGAGAAAATCTGGAAACTGCATTAGCAAGCCAAGAGAAGCTGTGAGGGCTATATTTGATCCATGAAGCATATATTGCAGCAGGAATTAACCCATATTATGGTGCATGTTTCCTTTTTCAATAGTGACCATTGTCATGACAGACGTAATGAAAGGCTTGGCTTCAGCTTGTGCCTATTATAGTCAATGGTGCTGAGCCAAACCCATACAGTTTGAGTCTTATAGCTGTAGGTCAACTTCATTTTTGTTAACCAACATTAACCTCCTGAAGCTTAATTTTTCAATACACCAACAATGACCCCTGTAGAGGAATGGGTTTGAGGATGGAGGAAAAGAAGAAAACTGGAAATAATTTTGTTATTTCAACTCACTTGCTAAGTCTATTACCAAGAGGTCTTATTTTCATTACGCCTGAAGTGTTTGGATGTTGTTTTTGTTTGTTTACTGAGATGAGTATTTGCTGCTGGGCCTGATCCACTGAGGTGTTGAGCATTTCTTATTGTCAACACACCCTTTGTCAATGTTTTTCTTTCAGTGGTAATAAAGCTATAAAGCTTTAAGATCTTTGGGAACAGCTTAATAGTGACAAAATAAAATTTAGCTTTTTTCATATAGACTCTGAAAACAATCAATCAATCTATGATTCCTTGTAACTGCCCGGAACAGACAGGCATGTTGAGCTTAATGGGACTAGTCACACAAGTACTGTTACTTGTAGTCACGTTTCCAGAATCAGGTTGATAAAAGGATGCTTGTCTGAAACTGTTCTATGGAGTCCTCAGCCATCACTAACATAGATGGTAAAACTAAGGAACAGATGTAAAGATCCACTCAGAGATGCAGTATGGCTTGAGAGAGATCATGGGACAGGAAGAATAAATTGCTAAGACTACAGCTGTCTGGCTTTTGTTTTGTTCTAAGTGCCTGATGAACTAGGCCTGAGGCCTTTTACTGTTCCCATCTATCATTTTACTGAACACAAGTGATATACATGAGAGGCTACTTTAGAATAAAGATTATGATGTCCCACAATCGAAGTAGATAGACAACATAAAAATGAGCTATAAGTTTACAAGAGTGCATTAGTTAGTTTTACATCAAGTCCCTTGCTTGCATCTAGTAGTGAGTATAGCAACTTTAACCAGCTGAATCATCTTCTATCCAAGGATTTCAAAAAAAAAAAAAAGCGCATAACTGCAAAATCCAATCCATATGCAGGTAGCTAAATAAGTGGTTTGGTTCTTGAAACTGCTGAGAACTTCCCACTGACTTTTCTGAGAGCTACTGAGCACTATTTTTGAAAATGAGGCTACTTACAAGCTTAAATAGAAACTCAAAACCCAACTCAATACACCCATTGTTTTTTAAAAGTACAGAAGAGAGTAACTGCATTCTCCTGAGCATATGTTGTGTACAAATAATGTTCAGCTTCCTATTTCTCCAGTCTGCTAATATAACACAGTTATAAAAGCACTACATGTGTTGCTAAGGGAATTTCTGAACAAGTGGCGTGAAGACTAATTATAGCTCACATAGTCAAAAAATAATCCCAATATATTATTCCTGTGGCTATCGGCATACTTTGAAGACATCTGCAGGATTTTCATTCTTTGACTGCCAAGTCATTTTCTATTTTAATAGTTCCCATTCTTCAGAACACAAGTATGCACACTTGCATAGCTTTGGTTTTCAAGTTGAAGTGTGGGAATTAGAATCGAAGCCCCTTCTCCTCAGCTACTACTGCACCTCAAAGAACGTTCACACAGAAGTGCACTTGAAAGACCTTGTTCAACCATTGTTCTGCCTTCAACTTCAGATTTAAAACAACTTTAACAAAGCAGTAACTATGCTGAATCATTCTTAGTTCTCAGTCTTCCACGGTTTAACAAACTGCTGCACTCTAAATTTGGTGACAAACCAAGAAGAGAACAAGAAATACTTGGGGGGGGGGGGGGGGGCTTGTTCTTAATACCTGTAAGATCTTGCCTAACCTCAGTTTTGTGTCACCATTCTGTTATGTTCTACTGACAGTAATGAACAGTGAGATCAAGTTACAGTAGGATGTAAATTTGAAGCTTAAGACATAGCTCACAAAGAACTCTGCATAAGATGCACATTCTGTTAATTCTCATTCCTATTAAAACAACCCTCAATATTGCACACTCCCTCTGGAATTTTAAAATAATCAGACAAAATATTTTCCCCAGAATGATTAATTATTTCATAGTTTTAGGACTGGGTGCTTCTTGTTCCTTATCTGGATGCAACTATTAAGAATCTAAATATGACTTCTGGGTTACTCTCAGACTCAAAATAACTTCAAACTTTAATTTAAATGACACTTCTGCTCTCAACTGCTTATGTCTCGTACTTCATTTACAAGCTGCAGAAACACATTTTCCATGTTTGTATGGAGAGTTTTTGCTTAGATCTAGATATTAGTTGCCTGTCTGCACCCTGTCCATGGTACTTAAGTGAATTCAATCAATGGTAGCATACAGGGGCTAAACTGGAAGATTTATTTAAAGACTCAACAACTTAATAACAAAAGTCTTTTTTTTTTTTAATCTTCAGGTAAGCTGTAAAAAATTATTTCCTAGAGGGAGAACGACAATGAAGAACCTTCACAATGTTTTTATTAAAAACCTAAAATGAATTTCCTGACATACTACATATTGAAACTCCAAGGAACATGCAAGTGCAAATCCAGCAAAGATTCATATTTTGCTTCGTGTGATTTTCATCTATTTGTTGAGCTGCTAATCTGAGATGATATGGATGTACTAAACTTCTGCAACTTCTACAACCTATCCTGAGATAATACAGATATGTAAAGCTAATTTGCTTTACCTTTTATAAACATCAGAAATACACAATGAAACACATACAAGAGAACATCATTAAGCAACTATTGACTGAGTCCACCTCAAGGAATTCCCATACACACTGAACACATTCTTCACCATTTTGAAACATTATTTGGACCCAAAAGGACCAATTAAAACTAACTGCTTAAGGCAATCCTTCAATCAATGTAACATCACAGAAAGATCCAAAATTTCTAGGGTTCTTCCCTCAACTCCTCACCCAAAATTCTCCCAGAGTTCTCTCGTCTCCCCCCACCTACCGCCCAACAACATGCAAGACTATTGCTGATTTCCTGACATGGAGAGAATTACTAATCACTGCTTTTGTAAAGAAAAAATGTATAAACAAAAAAGTTTTTGTTTTTTTTTTTAAAAAAAGATGTGCTAGACACAACAGAGGTTATTAATTTCTTTCGTAACTGGGAGCAAAAACTGTAATAAAATCTTATTATTGGTAGCCTCTCTGTAACTAGCAACTAAAAGGGGCCACAAAAGAGGAAAACAGTGAATGCCAGATGTTCCTTTTCCCTCTTCTTCTTTTCTTGAAGAATGCCTGTCTAATATATTACATAATTGTGACATTATAGGTCATATATCCTTGAGGTTTCAAAAAGAGCATAGGTATCTTATCCTACTCATTTCATGGCACAATAGAAAGTACAATTAACAGTCTCTTCTCAATAAAAGCCTTAGTCCAGAACATACAAGGTGTATATTACAGTGCTGGACTTAGCCAGATTCATAATTGTTTGAATAAGCTCTTACTACATACCTGTGCACATTATGCACAGCTCCCAAGTGCTTTTAGGGAATGATCATAATTCCACAAAGTCACCAATAACATTCCAGGTGACTATGGTCAGATCTAGTCGGTTAAATTAATGAACACTAATTTCAACCTTAACAAGTAACAAATAAATACCAAAATACAAAGCTCCTCTAACAAAGTTTTAACATAATAGAAATTTTCCTCCATCAACAATAAACCTATTCTCAACCCCAAAAGTAAAAGTTGTCAAATTATATTTCATTTACCAAAAATGTTCAATGTATCAAAATAAATGCCCAAAGGGGAAAAATGAGTTCATTGTTAATGTAATGATATATTGATGTCAGAATGCACTTTAAAAATCAATATGGCAAAAGATTACTTTTTAAAAAAAATAATCTTCTCAAACTGTAAACTGCTGCAATGAAATTTTCAAATATATATTTATATAAGCTGAAGAAGTATGTGGAGTGACATCTGTTTGCAATGTACCACTCAAATTGCTACACTTCTAATCAGGTTTGTATCTTGTAGGAGACAATTGTTCTTCACTCAAATGCAAGGCAGGTGGAACATCTTTAATCATATAAGAAGATCCCAATCTTCAAGGAAATTTTCTGTTCTGATGTTCTTTTTCTAGACATCCGATTATAAGAGGATGAATGGCTTGTAACAACTGTAGTAATTACTTGCCTTCTGCTGGTTCATCATTTTAGGGATGGGGGGAGAGAAGAGCAGGGCATAAGGGCCTTAAGCTTCATTTGAATTGGTAACATACTGCCGCCATCATTTCACAGCAATTCGCCACATGTCAGGCCCAAGGATTACTGGGACGTTTCAACTAAATCTGCACCATTTCTTTGACAACAGGCAGGGAAGCAGCTGCTGAATATTGTACCAGATTTATGATGCTTGCTGCTCTTGTTTTCAAGACAAGAACTAGAAATTAAAACATCTCTCCAATATTTATTTCTTAGAAAGTGTCTTCCCCCTTCAAAATGCATCTGTGAATTATAACCTTTAACTTGTTAAGTGTCTTTGATGGTTTGTACAGAGAACCCTTTTGCATCATGCACCATGAAAGGACTTGAATAATACATGATCCTGATGTACTGATCTATTTTAATGCCAGGAGTAAAATTACCACCTCATTATTTACTATTAAAGCATGTGTAGTTATACGGAGTCTCCAAAGAACCTCTGCTCATCACCAAAAGGAGAGGACTGAAGATGACCACGCTACAAAATGAGTGACAGGAGAACATCTCAAGAGCAAGGCAATTGGTGCTGCCCTTGACCATCAACTTGCCAAAGACTGTATATTCCCACTGCAGCAGGAATTTGACAGCCATACTTTAGTACAGACTACAAACAATATTAAGTGTGAGGTTTTTAGAAGAGATTTTTTTTCCTAAAGTGAATTACTCCATGAAGTCACAAACTATTTCTATGAAGTGAACCACTGCTTTAGTAGATAATCATTTAGCCAGAAATACTGGCATGAGTTAAACTGTACAATACACTATGCATCTTAAGAATACCAGAATAAGTAAGTTTTGTATGCACCTGGATAACTCCGCAATCAAATTTTATATTTATAAAAGGAAAGAGGTGTTTTATGCAAATTTGCCTCATTGATTCACCTATATTTTATATTTCTTTCTAAAATTAAAGTGGATTGTGCCTCACATTTATGAATCAAAATATATAGTAATCTGTGTGTTCTAGTTAAATACTGCAGGAGGATAATTTTATCACAGCAGTTGCGATGGTCTAAAATCATCTCTGTAGATTTAAAAATATGCATCATCCATTATTTCAGATACATTAGTCTCAATCCTGAGAGTAATGTTAACAGTTGAAAATTAAATTTTCAGGGAAAGCATAAACTAATTTAATCAAATATTTTGCAGTAGCAAAGAAATGAAAATAGTGCTTTTTTATTGACAAATGCTAGAAAATACAACTTGATTCAGAGAATAATTCATGTCCTTAGGACACTAAAAGTTTTTCCTCTAACACCTAGGAACAAGGTAGAGTTTAGCTATTCTTAAAAAGAAACACCTTTTCATTGCAAGGCAGAGTACAAAGCAGGTAACTATAACGTTTCCACTGACAGCACTCAGTACAAATAGCATAAGTTTATGCATAGGTATATTCACACACACAGATCCACTCTACCAGAACTTAAAATACAAAGGACCAAGAAGTTTGAAGAACTGAGCTTTTTTGTATCAAATTGTCTTCGACATCACAAGACATTATACACTGCTTTGCGATTTGACAGACTGAGGTGTAGATACACTACAAATACCAAGAATCCAGGGAAATAAATGTTTTGTCACCCTCTAAAGAAAAGATGCATTTCCATGCTTTTGTATTTGCTAAACAGCACTTATTCATGTCTAATTCTTCAACAAATGAAGAAGAAATTAACCTAATAAAGCTACTTTTGAAAGCTGGCTTATAGTATGAGGCAGCACAGGGTTGGCAGGGTGGTGCCCCAAAAGTTAACCTAACACAAACTACTTACAAAGTTAAATCTTATTTTAAGGGATGAAGTCCTGACTCAGGCGGTGGGGACAAGAAACTGGAAATGGTTGTCTGCTTTGCCCTGCCCTAAATCTCCTTGATCAGCAGAACAGAGTGAGCCAGAGTGCACCCACAGATCAACACACACTACTTGCAAATTCTCTTAACATGGTGTGTGTGTGTGTATGCCACAGTGGAACACAATCGAATCATCTCTCATAAAATGTTGACATTTACTGCATTTTTTTCCCGTGGCAGACTCCAGTATGTTCAATGCCTCCCAGACAGCTATAGTTCATATAAGAATGTTGACAATCAATAGCAAGAGAAGATCCTTCACATGTTCTCAGCCTCAACTGATCCAGGATTAAAAACAATTCTTAAAAGTGAAGAAACTATTAATTTTAGAACTGGCATATGAGTCAATAGTGAGGGTGTGTAGTTTTTCCCCCTTTAGATCTCCCCAGCTTTTCTGTTTTCCTGGACTCAAGATTATCCTAAATATTTAAATAGAAAAGTCTTTTTTTATTTATTATATTCAATTTAATTAACAGGACCATTATAAGCATGGTAGGCTGACAAGCAGTGGCAGAGATAACAGTATCAAAAAACTGTGTCAAAAGTTAAGGGAATATTAAAAATTTCCAAAACTAGTATCACCGTTGCCTTCAAGATCAGAAAAATAAACCAGTGAAGTTCAGTTGGGTGGCCATCACTCAAAGGGAAACCATTTCTGTCCTTATTTTGCACATTAATTCAGTCTCACCTATAACACAAAGAAGCGTCTTTGCAGAGACTGCATAATACAAAGTCTAGTTCTGTGGAGAACACACAACTCTTAGGACCAGCTTAAGAGAGTGAGAATTTCCAAAATTCTCCATTTATTAGAACAGGGTGATTGAAGATGGTAATTTAGTTCTGGCTGAGCAAATATAATGGAAGAAAGCGTGAAGAGACTTTAGTTATGTAAGCAGAACCAGTTTAAGTCAGACTGATGAGAGAAAGTTGACACAATGGGAATAGATGCTAGCAGCCTTGCTCTTAATGAGTACCATACAGCAGAGAACAGAATGCCAAATGTTATCCAGTTCACACCTAGTTATACATTGTCATAAAAAGCCTGACTGTTAGATCACCCGAGGAGAGTAACAGAAATGCAAAGCAAAGAAAAGGCAATGTGGTTGTACGCACACACGCACGCACACAAAGCATGCCCAAGACTGAAGACAAAAGTGAAATCTGAATATATTACAGGAAACATTAACATGGATATGGACAGTCAGAAAAAAAAATCATACAAAGACAGCATTTTTAACTCAACATACCCACAACTTTGAGCATCTTTAAAAGTTGTCTCTTATTTTACTCGTTGGCTCCACAATAGTACCAAGTAAAAAAGCTCTTTCTTTCCTTTTTTAAAATGTTACAGAAAAGTCTCCTAGATTCTATTCTGCTTCATGCATCAGAATTGTCAATGAAGTTCTTGGAGGATTTTTAATAACTCTCAATCCAGTTAGAGATAGCCAGAGCACAACCTGAGTTTTAGATCCAAGAGTCTGCAGCGCATTCAGAAAATCTCATCTTCAGTAGAGAAAAAGTTAGTGTCTCATAGCATTGTAAGCATCTGAATGCAACCAGATCTAAAGCTAAACTCTGTATCTCTCTGCTATTGCACTTAATAGGCTCTTATAAGCTAGAGCAGGAGTGTCAAACATCTGGCCCATGACTGTGCTGAGGGACCACCACATGTTCTACCTAACAGATTGCAATCTCAAATACCCAGCACTCCACAATGCCATGGAAGTGTCAGGTCTTGCAACATCACAGAGCACTGGGTATGCAAGACTGCGCTCCATGAGATCACACTCTTGCCCTAAAGGTGTGTGTGTGGGGGGGTGTCCTCTGGAGCAGTGGTCATCAAAACCATGGGACATGACCCAGTGGGTCACAGACCCGTGGTTACTGGGTCACGGCACTCCGGCATAAAAAGCTGCTTCATTCCCGCATCTGCAGCTCCCTCCTGGCTGCCAGTACAGCATGGGCGGCTCAGTGCAGCTCAGCTCCATACCTCCGGCGTGTCAGCTGCTTGGGGTCCTGCAGGGTTGCGTTGCGTTCCAGGGGCTGGGAGGGCTAGGAGGCAGCTGCAGCCCTTCCCATGTGCACACCTGATGTCTGCTCCCTCTGTCCACCCCTTTCCTCAAACACAGCTCGACCCTGCAGGATCCCAGGCAGTCAACACACAGGAGCTGCAGAGCGGAGCCGAGCTGAGCCAAGCCACACCACTGCACCAGCAGCCAGGAGGAAGCCCCGGGTGCTGGAGCAAAGCAGCTCTTTATGGCAGTGGCAGTGTGGAGTGATCTCCCCAGGGTGGCAGCAGGGCCAGGGGGCAGAGCAAGTCTTTAGCAACGGGGAGAAGCAAGCCGGGTGTCGCTGGGGGAGGCCACCCCCGCATGTCGGCTGCTCAGAGCTCCAGCTCCCACCATTTCCTCTCCCCTGCTGCCTCCCCACCACCCCAAGCCAGAATGCAGTGGGGAGAAAGGTGAAAGGGCGCTGGCCCCCTACCAACATTCCTGGACAGCTAGCATCCTTTTTAAGTTTCCCTGGGCTGCTACAGCTGGGGGAAATTTGAAAGGAGCCCAGTGCATATAGTAGCAGCAGGCTGTTTTGCTGCTACCAGCACCCAAGGCTAGGGTTACCAGACATCTGGCAAAAGGAGGATATGTCCTCTTTTTTGCCTTCATGTCCTCTGTCTGGCAGGCATTCTAAAAATAGGTAATATTGTCCAATTTTTTTTTTTTTTTAACTGCTGATGAGTAGAATGTTTAAAAAAATAAAAAGCTCCCAACCCAGGGCTCAAACCTTGAGGTTAAGGTCTGCTGCACACATGGGGAACAAAGAACAGCTTACAGAAAAATCAAGAGGGACTGGAGCACAATTTTCCTTATTCCTAGAGACTTTTGTAACAGCAGCCTCAATGGTTCAGTTGGTAGAAAAGCAGACTTTTAATCTCAGGGTCATGGGACACACATGGGTTTGAGCCTTGTGTTGAGCATTTTGATTTTTTGGCCTGTTGCTCCCTACAAGAGAGAGAAATTGGGAAAATGATATAGCAAACACTAATAAAATGAAGGAAAATAAAGTATACTATGAATAAAATTACTAACAGGGACCAATTAAGTAAAACAAATAAAGGGGCACATTTGAACTGGCTAGAAACAATTTAGGACAATTTTTTTTAAAAAAAATTGTAAAATGGGATGCTGTGGAAAGTGAAAAACGAGAGGCAAGTTAACTGCCTTTTTTAAGGTGCTTTTCAAGTTTATATCTGCAAAGCTTTTTAAACTTTTTTTTGGTCTCATGAACATTAATGAAAAGGTCATGAAAAGCTTTCATTTACTGTTATGAAAACTCAGAGATGTTGGTCACAGTCTCAAGTAATTTTTTTTCAACTGGATCCTGAGAAAGGAAGTTTGACAACCACTGCTCTGGAGCAGTCTCACACAACGCTCCATGATGCCACAGGAGTACCCTAGTATTTTGACTTATAGTATGTACAGCACACTTGAAGTACATTTAAGTCAAATCTGGCATGCCATAGCAAATGAGTTTGACACACCTGTGCTAGAGAAACCACCAACAAAAATAAAGGCCAGAAAAGTTGATGGGTAAAAACAATAGAAGAAAGCAGCAATACTCTTGTTTGACGTAAATGACTACATTTCCTTAATAGGAGTGAGTTTGTTTTTTTAAATGATAGACTATATTAATCCAATATATTTACATTTCCAGAATTGTACGTACATAATGTATCAATGCAGTTGGATACTAGTTAGATTAAAATCTTAATAGATGATGATAGAGAAATTGTCTTCTACACCCTCCTCAACACAAAGTTGTTGATTCTAATTTGCATTGGTTTGGCTATGCAACTGAACGAATGCCCTCTGAGATGGAGAGAGATAGTGAAATAAGAGGTAGTGAGGTTACATATGTAACTTGCCTGGGTGAGAAATGAAAGGTACAGAACCAAATGGATCTTCTGGAGCATGGTTCTGTGGAGCAGAATGTGGCTCCACATTCTTATCTGAGGATGCTCTCCTCTCCACGAGCCTGTCTGTAAAAATAAATGAAACAGAACAAAAAATAAAATAAAATAAAAATGGCAGCTCTTATGCCAATTTAATGATATTTAACAGACTTTGTTTGTTCTGGAAGGATAATACCCTCTCATTGTACCCTGACAGTTCTCCCATTTTTTGAAAGATTTAACAAAAGTTTTGTTTTACTTCTCCATTCCCACCCAAAAGTAAATAGCGGCAGGTGATAAAAATGCATTAGAAATCAAAATCTTATCTAGTTAAAATTCCTCAGAGCAGGGCCTGAAGTCTGTGCAAAAGATTAAATTTTAGTCTGTTCTTTTAGTTTCTAATTTCATAACGATCACCGCGAAATGTAAGGACCTAAGTCAGACACCTGGGCGTGTGTGCGCTTGTGTGGCTAAAAATCACCCCTTTAAAAAAACTCCACCAGTCTCCCCATATGAAAAGGCATCAATTAGTACTCCCACCTGCATTCCTTTAAAATGATAGAATTGTATTAATTGCCAAACCAGTTTGAGTTTCACCAAAACCAAACAAGTCATGTTTTGTATACTCTTTATTCTTGAGTATTCTGAACCATTCAGTGTTTCAGAATTACATATATACAATATTCAGCTTTACAAGAACAAAAAATATTGGGAAGAAAGTCTTCTCATTTAATGTTCCAAGTGTTCAAAGGGTGGTCAACAACAAGGAAGAGTAACTCAAACAACAGGAATCCTGTCTGCACTATTGATCAAGAGATCTGGAACCATTTCAAAGGCATTCCCAATGGAAGTACACAAACTGAGTTATAACTAAGCATTCTGTGGGTATAAAAGGCCTGTATCATCAACTGCCCACAGATCCTCTCCACCTTGTTAAATTCCAATTTTAGATTCCAATGAAGAAGGAAGAGGGCACAGAAAGTACACATTTAGATAAAGTTATCAGTAACCAGTGTTAATGTAACAGTCTTTATGGCATTCCATTGTAGATTAACAAATCATTGTAATTCCCAGGTTGATGCCTAATGAGTGTTTAATCATTATGGAGAGTGAATGAACAACTTGACAAAGTGATGGAGAGTGAATGAACAACTTGACAGTGAACATATTGTTTTGTGCCAGTATTTTAAAAGAGTTGTACTGAACAAAAGAAGCCAAACAAACTAGAAACGCTATACAGCTGAGAAAAGTTTAATGGAGACAAGATAAAGAGGTGGACACAGCATTTCTGGAACAGGCCTTGAGTCCTTCTGGCAAATTTCCACACAAGATGATGGTCACAGGTCTGTCATTTATAGCAGTACACTGCCTCAAGAATTCACGTGGATCTCTGGGTAGGCAGAAGGAGAGGGTGGAGACACCACTGTTTCAGACCTAAAGGAGGTTCTTGAGTCACGTGTGCACTCAGCTTGCTGTCAGCTCCACCAGCTCATCTATGTACCTTATCTTGCAACCTACTAGAGGGCCTAATATTTCAGTGTGCATGTTCACCTATCAGACTGTTGTATGACGACAGTTCAGGCTTTGATATGGTAAATCCTGAGCATTTGAGTCACAGGAAACTTCCAGTAGGTCCCTGATCAGTTTAAGTTTAAAAAAAAAAAAAAAAAAAAGCATTTTGTAGAAGCTATAGTAATAGTCAATGTCACATTAAAGCATAGTATAAGATAGGTGTGTGGATAGGTTTAAAAACAATAGTTTCCCATCACATCCACAAGAAGGCGGCCAGTCTAAGGATTTTGGTTAGTTGTTCTTTTGTACATGTTCTTATAAGATATTAATTTAAACAGCCACCTTCACATCTGTTCCTAGATGCCTTTTATACAGGAGACATCTTCTCTTATCTGTAAGGATCTTTCTTGCTTCACATCCCACTCAAAGCTCCAATTAAATGAACTGATTAATAACTGAGTTAGAGAGGATGATAGAGAAAATAAAAGCATTTTCTTCCACCCTTTGTTGCTTGTTTTAGGTTGTGAGGTCATAAGGACCACCAGACTGCCTCTCTGGACAGAGTCTACTGTACCGTGGGCGTCACTGTAATACAAGTTGATCTTAAATGTGCATGTGGGCAGCTTTAGAGCTAGAGCTAGACTGCTGCTGCAGGCAAAAAGGAGCTCTTTGTGTTGGAGTCTGTGCACAGTCAACTTTTAGAAGAGCTTTACAAAGAAAAGTTATCCCCACATTTTTTCCAGGTACTACATGGTCCAGCCACAAGAGGGTCATGCCCTCATTGGGGAGTGAACTACGTAGGACATAAGCATTAGTTAACGTTCACAAACTCTCTAAAAGATCTGACCAGACTCTAGATAAAGACATTAATTTTAAATCATAGGACAGTGATGGGTTTGTAATATCTTAGTAAAACCTACTTGACTTCAAAGCATCTAAGAACTAGACTGTGCTTTGTGATTTGGCATTGCCCTAGGAAGCCAAAACATTTGTTGACAACCCAACCTAGAAGAGTAAAAATCCTCACCTGATCTGTTCATGCATGAAGATCTCAGTATTTATAACTCAGATTACCCCAGGGTGTGTTTTTTCCCCCCTCTGTGGAAGAAGCTGGAAACTACTGTATCAACAGCAGTAGGGAAGTGTTTCTCCCCTTTTTGTTTCATGAAACAGACCTCACTATAGATAGGAAGGAAGCAGAGGGAGAAATAGGTTTTCAGACAGCTAGGCTCCAATTATAGAGTTGGGATTCTGAGCTGCCTGGAACATGAGCTCTGATTCAGGAGATGAAGCTAATGGGGGCCCAGCAAAGAGGTCACTGACTTGACATTTCTGACATTCTGCACTGAAACTGTCCCTATTTAATTGTTTCTGGTGAGGCTGATTTTCAGTCTGTGTAACATTACAGCCATACTACTTCTAACAGTAAAAAGGAGGCTTCTTAAAAAAAAAAAACCACACCTAGAAAAAACTGATTTAATGCTGTGAACCCTGCTTTCCAACCATACCCATTCTTGTGGATTAAAAAGTGGGGAAAAAAGAAGAAAAATCCAATCTTCAAAAAGGCAGATCCATCCACTATTTCTGAAATATTAGAGGGAGGCAAAAATCAGTGTTTTTTCAGTATAGCTTCTGATCCTTAACTGAGAAGCTGTACAAGAGAAAATATTTATCACCCTTAAGCAAGGCATCATATATTGTATACTTTCAACTTTCTTCTCTAAGAACCTTAACTGTTGGTAGCTTACTGCATGGGTGAAGATAGTTTTAGGCTTTGTAAACAGAAGTGTGCATAAAAACCATAAATGAGTATGCCTTCCTTCTCATTTGATCTAACCTTTGGTGTTGGAGGAGCAGATCACAGATGACTTGCCTCCCTTTGATTTGTAAATTTACTGGTAACATCACGCAGCCAAGGAATGAAGGGTGGGGAAAATGATTAAATCCTTCTGTGACTGAGAGGCTGTCCAGGGCAAAAGCAGGCTGAAACCAGTTTCTTGCAGGCTCTCTGAAGGATCCTCAACGTATGATACAAGCTGCATTGTGATAAGCCCAGAACTGAAGGATAAAATGCTTGTTTGAGCTTTCCTTGAGCGTCAATGATTAAGGCCATCAAGACTTACGCACTGATAAAGATTTGTCCTTCAGCACTGACGGACTTGGTTTTAGAAGAAAATTATCAGCTCCTTCAATGCCAATGGACAATACAATCCAAATAAGACTTTCGCATTGTCATAATATGTACACCTATTTTAAAAAAAGCTCTATCCAATTCCCTTGAACCAATAATAAAACTGAATAAAAAAAAGACTAAAAACCTAAAGATTTTTTAAAAAGCAGGATTAATTTGCTTAAAGAAACAGACTGGGTGGGTCCTCAAAAAAGACAGACAAAATAAATTGAAGGCACTTGGGCCTTCTATACATTTTGATAGAATGCTTGCAGCTCACAGGGTTACATGCACACTGGGTTTCATAAACACACTACAAGTCAGAGTGGATCTGCAGAGGAATTCCAAATAGGAGAAAGGGCAGTTTTCAGTCCCAGCCCCACCAGCTCCAGTTTAAGAATACTGGAGTTTAGAGAGCAGTAACTCAGTAGTGGTAAAAAATTTTTCCAATTTGGGAAATCATATTTTATTTATTTACTTTAGGAACAAAAATCTTCACTGAAGATGGAGTAGCCAAGAAAGAGAAATCACAATGAGCCAAAATGAGCATTTACTATCATTACCTATGTGTCCAGCCTGTTTTGCTCTGACTCCAAAGTATTCTGCTACAACTGAGCATTCTGTCAGTAAATTCACCATTTAGTCATAAGGAGACTCTCGAATTTTCAGTAACCCATTACACTCACTCATGTTTGGCCTCTGCAGCTTCAACTTTTCAGAACCATAGCCATGAAAAAGGAGACCATGCACAGAAAAAGCCAACAGGACAGCGAACCCCATTTTCTAATGCAAATAGCTAGTTTTGCAAAAAAAATTCACTCTAAAGAGCTTCTGCTCAGCTTCATCTACTGGTTCATTTTCAAGTGAATTTGCCCCTCAGATGACGACCTTTTTCACAGCATATATAAAAATCCAAGTTTATTCATTCCCCTGCAGTGCGCACAGAGGACAAAAAGCTTAATCAAAGCATCAAGAACTCTATTTCTCCGTGCATACTCTTATTTATACAGATATAGTTTAACCACCTTACATATGAAATTGTACAGCAGAATTTGCCCACATTAAAATAGCAATGCTGACAGCATCATATACCCTAAAAGCCTTGAACCTGAGAGCTTGTTTAAAAAGTGTACAATGGCAGAAAAAAATTAACCATTTTTTAAATTGTACTTGTATAAATAATGATGTAACAAAACAAATTAGGCCTTTTGAAAGTAAAACCAAGATTGACATTTTGGACACAATGGCAGCCCAGTAAAACTGAAAATAAATGGAACTGTTTATTACGAGAAGCAATAAGTGTCAATTACTGGGCTAAGTAGCAAAAACCCTAAGTTTTCTTCTCTTGAGTTTCATTCTGCAGTTATTCCCCCAGACTGAAAAAGCAAAAATAAACCCAGAAAATCAACACATTTTGCTATAGACCATGGCTTCATCCTGTAAAAACTGATGTCCTCTTCTGTTGAAAGCAATTTGTGATTTTATGAAAAGAGCAGTGATGTATATTTAAATACATCTGCACAATGTCAAAAACATTTCAGCAAGTATAATCTTTTTAATGTACAATGAAATTACTAAAAGCAGAATTCTGCAAATTATCTTTAATAAGGCACAAATGTGTACATATATCACACTTTTGCCACTTCAGCTGTATTGTGATAAACGTTCATTCCCCATTTTAGAAAATGACCATGGGTATCAACATACCTGTGGAACTAGACAACTACTAAACTGTCTCCAGACTCTAAATCCACAGGCTAAAACTTAGTGGAAGTATTTTATATTTTATCAATCCCGCATATCTTTAAAACTAGGGATCCCTTTAGTAACAGGAAGTCAATAACTGCAGTAAAATTCATTAAGGAAATCCTCAGAGTAAAAATTTCTAGAATTTGTGATCTGCAGTAGAGCTTTCCATTGAGGCTTTTAAATTGGGCTGAAGCCAAAAGGTGAGGAAGAGGAACTACTGCACCCCATGCAGTATATACTAAGCCAGCCTGCCACCTAGTGCATCATTTGGCAAACCACAGCAAGTTATGTCAACATTTTCCTGAGGCGTAGGCAGTGCTGTCTTGTGATTAAAAGAGACAGTCAGGAATCCTACATTCTAGTCTTGGTGCTAATAACTCCTTGCATGACCTAGGATAAATCACTAAACTCCATCTATAAATTAAATTATTACATAGCTTAGAAATATAATGTGGTATTAGTTGATGTTTGAAAAGGGCATTTTTTTCATACATAGTGTGATACACAAGCTAAATATTAAATACTGAATTACGAATGCAACAGTGCTGGGGAACTTAATTTTACAGACATATAACTTGCTAGTGGATTACCAATTATCCCCTTGAACAATAATAAAGTCGCTTTACAGACTAGGGTAGAAAAAGAAAGATATGCCAGTACTTGTATGTTTAGTCAGTTATTCTAGAAGGGTATAATACAAATATTGGACAATGGAAGTAATTGTTAGCTGTTAAATGTGAATCAGAGAACATGCAAGAGATTGTAGAGTACAAGGCATCAGTTTATGTTCTTCATGTAATTCTCTTGGAGAACGGTCAGTATACGTGGGCAAGAACTCAAACACTGGCACACCAAATCTAATATCCACTATGCTCTAATCTTTACTACATACTTCCATTAACAGTAATGAGCAAAAAAGTAGATAATGGTATGCTTTCAAGCACTTCCATTTTTACAAGAATTGTGTCCAGGAAACAGCATATTAAGGCTACTACAGTAATTCAATGCCAAGCGTTATATATAATGGAGGCAATATAAAACAGGAGTCAACCCCCATGTAAAAGTTGCTGTAATTCTTGTCATTGTTACCATAATTCTTCCTTTTTATGCCATCATTTTACAGTCCCATCTTGTTACTGTGATGTAGAAATGAAGTGATTCTAGGTTACGGACTGCATGGTAATCTTGGTAGACTATTCTTCACTGTATTCTCCTTGATTCTGCCCTGAGATACCATCAGTCACCTCACTACATACCACCATAAGCTCTCTATCAGATGGCTATAAAAGAATTATGTAACTTCAGGGTCTCAGACAATAGTGTTGGAATTTCTTGATGAGACAAACATATGCAAAGTTCTCCTACATTTACAGGAAGAAATCAACCATATGGAAGCTTTAAGGAAACAGCTATGCATGACAACAGCATTACTGAAGAATTTGTGTTTTGCTGGTATTTTAGAATATGGTCATGTCATGAAGAAACAGGTTTAAATCTTATCTTCCCATCTCAGAATTAAATTGTCAATTTTTCCTACACCTCTTTTTTCAGATGAGCAGAACTTTCGGTATGCTAAGTATAGCCAGTTACCTTTGGTAAACACATTTGCTGATGGCAGTTGGTGTATTTGTCATTAAGCCAATCAAAACATTTTTCTGGTCAGTATATTTTATTTTCCTTACATCTATGGCAAACATGTGACTCAAGAATACTCAGTGAAACCAGACAGAGGGAATCGCCGGGACATTGGCATAATTATGGTCAGGAAATGGTTAGGAATAATGAGAATGGTCAATGCTATACTGACCACTCACTTTTAAACAAACATTCCCCTGTTGAGAATTATCTTTATTTCCAAAGATTTTATACACATTTACTGGAAGACAAATATAGTTTCAAGTTCAAAAGTGTGGGATTTTTTTTTTAAAGTGGATATTTTCAATTAATAAAATCTTTCCTTCCCAAACATTAACAGGTGTTTTCTTTTACCAGAAAAAATTCATTTTTGTAATGCTATTTTGACATCTCTTGGAAAAGTGGTACAAAATAATCTCCATTATGGAACATTCACACCAAGTTATTTGTTGATTTTAGCCTGACTTCTTGGACATAAATGGTACGTTCTTTAATAACAATATATTCACCTTCTTTGCTGGCCTTCCACATTCTGACGGCAAGCTTACAAGAAAAAGTCATTCCAAAAATTAACTCACCAGAAATGTGAGAAAAGCTAGCACTATTGAAAGTGTAGTTATTCTTTTTACATTCATTCCTGATTAGCTATTTTCTTGCATTTTCACTAATGAGAAAGCTAATCCCAGCTGTCAAAGCATTATATCTGTGTTGCAGAAGCCACCATTGCGTTTTGCAACATGCTATGGTCTTTTTATAGAATAAATCTAGTCTTTCTTAACAAAATTACATTTGAAAAAGTATCCTGAAGAACATTAACAAGTTGACTAAAGAAAAAGTGATTTCAAGTAAAAACATTGAGATATCAACATTGAAGAGGAAAAAAAGTTTATTCAACTATTGCCATGTCAAACAATAAAGCAGCCCTTACATGTAGCCACTCATCAAAAGGACATTACAAAACATTAACATAATGTAATAGACCAATTTTTCTTTCAGGCATTTTCAAAGGGCATTTCAGACGCACAGAATCTTCTGTTCCAATGTGCAAGAAAATAGAGCTGCAAATGGAATAATGCAAGCAGCTAAGTTGTGTCATTTATCTGACCACCATACTGCTGATACTAAGAATTCTTGACAATCAAAGAAATGTGAGAAATATTTAAGAGTTAAAGATGGGATCAATATCAATGCTAGACAGTGAATTTCCACTGCACAACATTTTCCTAATGGAAAGAAAAGTGAGAAGGCGGACCTAATTCTGCCCTCAAATGCTCAGAAAGAATTTTCTATACAACAGACTGTGTGGCCCTTAAATAGGACAGTCTTTGGCACTGTTGAGCGTACCCACAGAGCCCTTATTTACTGTGAAGCGAAATAAGCCTTCAAGCGTCCCTTACTTGATCTCAGAAGGTCAAATTCCCTGTCCAGTAGCTCCTCCTCTGTTAGCTTGGAGAAATTGTCCTCTCCAAATGGATTCCAGCCTGACATATCAGGTGGGTTATTGATGTTCTGCTTTGGGTAACTGGAAACTGCCTCCACCTCAGGAATGGCTGACCTGTGAAGTTTATTTTGCAAAGTGGATAAAGAAATATTTTAGCCTAATTGATACAAAACTGAGAATATTAGAAATTCATCAATTCAGATCTGTCTAAAGAGTTGATCTTATGCACAGTGTGACAGCTTCCCGCTGAGGTTACGTAGTAACTTAGAATTTTGCTCCACCTTGTTTTCTATTACCAAATGCAATTCACTTCAACTTTGTTTCACTTCTTGACCTTTAATCCAGTCATTCTAACCATGGCCAAATAGCACATGCTTTCTAATAAAATGAGACCTAGAAAAAGTGGCGTAGCTTCATTTGTTTCTGTTTTAAATCAAAAAAACAGTCACAGTACTTATTTCTGCTTGGGAGAAAAGCAGTAATATTAGGAATATTAAAATGTTTTCCCTCTGTTTTGTTGCCCACCCACCCCCCCCAATTCAAGGAAAAATAAATCTGTAGATTGGGAACTGCTGGTCCTAAGGGGTGGCGCTATTGACTAAGAAAGGTTCCCCACCTCTCCATTGTTTATATGGGTAACTAAATTTAATACATGTTAACAAGAAAAAAATCATCAACAAATTTCAGACAGAGGCATGACTTGTTTGGCAAAGTTTTTGCACAGTGCCATCCCAATGGGATGGAGTTAATTAGGACCTCTGGCACCAATGTGCCCTCTAAGCTGATGAAGCACCTGAGCAAGTTATGGATGCAGCTGAGCAAGTTCCCCACTGGTTTCCCCAACCCCAGCAGGCCCCTTCCCTGCTGGCTCCCTGAGTGCCTCCATTGCTTGCTCAGCTGCATCATCACCTTAGAGAGAACTCTGAATTCTTGATCAGCTCTGTACAACCACTGTTAGGCATTATGGTATAACTCAAACCAGAAGGGCTGTAAATTTCAAAGCCAAAAGTGTGCAATTGTATTTCAGTAAAGAAATCCTAGGTTACAATCACACTATTACCCTATAGACTAAGATTTCTTCAGGCATAAGTCTTTGTGGACTCCAACCCACTTTGTCAGATGCATCTGCTGCATCTGACGAAGTGTTTTGGAGCCCACGAAAGGTTATGCCTGAAGAAATCTGTTAGTCTATAACAGGGGTGGCCAAACTTATGGAACTCAAGAGCCACACAAGTTGATTATTAAACCTTGGAGAGCCGCACTGAGGCACATAGCCATTAACTTTTACCTAACTCCAAAATTACTAAGTTTAAAATTTATTGAACACTAATTTTATTGTAAAAAGAGGACAAATAATTACTTAAGGTTACCATGAAAACTAGGGCCTATACAGTAAAAAACAAAACAAAAAAAAAAAACAAAAAACACGTAACTGCTGCTCAATGTAGAAGACTGCAGGTTGGTGAAATTTTTTATCCCGACCATGCTGCACTGCTGCACTACTCCCCACCATCCTAACCCCCTCCTGAACTCCTAGGCTTGAGCTACTTCCCTAAACTGATTTGCTGATATTCTTCTGGGAGCCACAATTTTTCATTCAGGAGCCACATATGGCTCCCTAGCCACAGTTCGGCCATGCCTGGTCTATAATGTGCCACAGAACTATCATTGTTTTTGCTGTATGCAGACTACTATGTCTGTCCCTCTGGAAATCACACTCTTGTTCACCTTTTAACAAATGTGTACCAGTTGCATTCATTTTGTTTAAGGAAACAACTCAGTCCTGTAAATAAGCACTGATCCTATAGCTAAGCTATTCCTCAGTAGAAGAACTCTCCTCCAAAAGTCTTCTACTACAAATCCCTTTAAAAACAGTTAGACATTTTCATCCCTGCATTAGACACTTTGCAAAAGAAAAACTTAGGCTGTGATCTACCCAGACCCGGCTTAAGGGGGCAGAGTAAGAAATCTCTTGTACTGCACATTTTCATTTTTCTCCTAGCATCATTCCAAGCCTGGCAATATTGGTGGGTTTGTTTGTATTCTTATCTTCATTAGCAATACGTGGTGCTTGTAATAGTGTATCTTTCTGCTCAATAGCATTTTGCTTAGGAATGAAGTTATGTGGGAGCCTCTCTCTTCTTCTGTGTTCAGCGCACTCAAAGGGCATATTCAGGTGGGAACTGTCAATGACAAAAAAAACTAATTCCATGGCCTGGGCTGCAAAAATTCAAAGAAGAGTCAGTATTTACGCTCCCTATTTACCTTGGAGATACTACTCAGCCATTCACAGTTCCTTACACCATGAGTACGTCTACACTTGCAGGTTAATTTGAATTAAGCCTCCTTAATTCAAACTAACTTAGTCCCTACCTACACTAGGCTTTTATTAGTTCGAAATGAGGAATTCCTTAATTCAAACTAATGAAAGCTTAGTTTGAATTAGTAAAACCTGCCAGTTCGTACAAACTAAGGACAGTGTAGACTAGGATTAACCCTTAGTTCAAATTTAATAAATTCAAATTAAGGACAGTTAGTTCAAACTAACAAAGTGGACTAATTCAACTTAACAAGTCAAATTAGTCCACTTCATTAATCAAATCAGTAAGTTCCAGTTCAGTTCAAACCAAACTCAAACTCATTAGTTTGAATTAACAAACTCAAGATAACTTTTCCAAGTTTAGACATAGCCTGTGAATCCAGTCTTTCAAACAGTTACTATTAGAAGGACATCCTTACTACTGAGATTAGTCATATTAACGTCAGTGGGAATACTCACGGCAATAAATGTTGAAAACCCCAATCCTGCAAAGACACACGTACTTAACTTCACACACATCAGCTCAATCATGTTAAATTTAAATGTATGTGGATATTTTAGCAGAATCAGGCCCTAATCCACAAATAATTTGCATGATTGGGTCCTCCAAATACTGTTTATGCAAGGAACTTTAACTACAATGTTGACAAATTTACTATTTTTTCTTCCTTATTTTCATTTTATTCCTTTATTGACTGAGCTTCTGTGGCTTCTATTTTAGTGCCCTTCTATAATGTGTACCTAGTGTCATTAAAATTATGTATGTATATAAAATAGCCTACCAGCTCATTTTGAGAACCAGCACTGTTATTGCCCCTCCCAAGACAGCAGAAAGCTCATTTAAGCATCTGACAAAGTGGGATTTTCTCCCACAAAAGCTCATGTGATAGAATAGAATAGAATCATAGGGTTGGAAGGGACCTTGTGAGATAAATCTGTTAGTCTAAGTGCCACAAGACTCCTTGCTTTTTTTGATTCACTAGACTAACACGGCTGTCTCTTTGGAACTCATTTATACTGTTGATACATTCCCCAGCCAAGTCTTTTGCCCACTGGGCTAAGGAGGGAAGTCTGTCTCTGTCTCTTCACAGCAGCTTAAGTTGCTGCTCCTATACTTATCTGAGTGCTTTCTCTTGCCAAGTGTGCACATCTCCCCCTACAGTACATCTGCTTTTTTATCTTCTCACCACTGGCCTGGGAAGCTAATGCTTCTCTAGCCTGAGAATGACACAAATTACAAAGCCTGAGATCTGTCTTTCAAGCTCTGCACCAGGCTAGTTAATCAGAGCCCAGCCAGCACTGTACTGTAGTAGATTGCTTCACTGCCTCTCAGCTCCATGCTGCCAGCCCTGCCCTGATCATTAAAAGGAGGAGTCACACAGCAGGCACCTCCCTCCTCCATGAGTATTTCCTGCTCCTGGCTGTGCAGAGGTCAGGAGGGGAAGCTATATTAAATCGGGCCTGACACCTGAACAGTTTCCCCTGCTTGCCCAGCCCAGCAGGGTTTTGCAAGACTCAGGGATCCTGGCTGGGAAGGACCTAAGGGAGCAGAAGTACCTAATGTTATGACAGTAACAGCTCTTCTTGCGACAGAGCAGCTGGGGACAGGATCCAAACATCCTTGCAGCCTCTGCTCATCCCAAGCCAGCTCCCTGGTCCTGCAAGTGACCCATAACTGAGAAGTGTGTGCAGAGAAAGTGGCTCGTTTTCTGAGTTCTCTCCCTAAGCATGGTCAGGGCAGGAGATTTCAAAACTCCCCCAGCCTATAATAGCTCCCTGACAGCTGAAGACTGTGTCTTCACTGCCAGCTGGGGCCATGGCTGCTGGCAGTGACGCATGGGCGGGTGAGTGACAGCTGCTGCACGCACACGGAGAGCTTACAGGAAACAATTGTCTGGTACTAGTGTACCAACATGCATACTCACCTATTGGCAGTGTAAGGGGACTCCATCACTGCTCCAACGTGAGCTGGAAGCGATGCAGAGTAGGAGATTAAGGCTGGTGAGAACTCTTGAGGAGAGGTAAGATACTCAGGGGACTGTGGCTGTTGAGGCTGCTGTTGATGTTGCTGTGCAAGGATCCGCTGCTGTAAGAGAGCTTGCTGGTATTGTTGCACCTGTGGAAGATACTTCTCATTATAAAGTAACCAGAACTCATGTGGCCACCTAACAAGCCACTTTCATTTGGCATCTTGTACAGCATTTCAACTTGCCACATTACTCATCATAGTTTCCAATGTTGTAGCTATACTGGTCTCAAGATACGCAAGACAAGGTGGGTGAGGTAATATCTTAAATTGGATTAACGTCTGATGGAAGAGCTATGTGAAATTCAAAAGCTTGTCCCCTCCACCAACAGAAGCTAAGTACAATAAATTCTTCTATTTCATCTACCTTGTCTTCATCTTCCTATTAATTTCAGACAAAAAATGAAAAAACTATCAGGCTATGGCAAAGTCATAGATACATATTCTAGCTGAAACTACAGGAACCAGTATTAGAGTATTTGTACTACTAATAAAATTTCTGGTTTATCGCCACTCACTAAAATACATGACTTGGGGGAGGGAAATCAGACTAAGCATGTAATGCTGCCATCACTACTATTTTGTTTTAATTACATACATTCAATATATTGCTGAAAGCACTTTATGGCAGCACAGAGGACTCCTTATAATGCTGTATTGTATGCTCTCTCAACACTAAATCCATTAAAGGTTCAAATGCTGAGTACCATTTACTTTAGTTTTGGTATAAATGAGTCTTGTAAAAACATACAGTTGCACACATACTGAGGTAAATCTATTCTGATGGGCTAATAAAATTTCTTGATTATGTCAGAGATAAGAGTACTTTCGGCATGAGCATTTTTCCATGGCTACATAGCAAAGCTGGAATAAAGTGACAATATTCTGTCTATGAATACAAATGCTATACTATTTGAATTAGTTTAAATCTTAAGTCTAATGAAAAAGGGCATGACTACAGAGATGTGTTCAGAGGAATTGCATACCCCAAAACAACAGGCAATTACTCCATTTTAAGACTAAATTGGCCTACAAAAGTTTTGCCTGAAACAGGAAAATTCTAAGCTCAAGTTTCCACTATAATGTACTCATATACCACAGTGCATGTACTATGTTAAAACAGTTATCTTTATTGAAACCATTATGCAACTAATCGTAGGTGAAGGAGAGGTTCTAAACCTAAAGCAACATATCAAAAAATATCAATGGTAAGTCAGATTTTAGGTATTCTTGAATGCAGCTTTTAAAACACATTTTATATAAACAGACTTCAACAAATTTAATGTACACTTGATTTCAAATGCTTTATCAGCAGCAAATGAAAACGTAAGTATCTCTGCTATAATTCTATATTTCAGGGAACACGCAAAATATCCAGCAAAAACTGCTAGAGTCCTGTGGCACCTTAAAGGCCAACAAATTTCTTCAGGCATTACCTTTCATGGCCCTATATCTGACAAAATGATTTGGAGCCCACAAAAGCTTATACCCAAAGAAATTTGTGTCTTTAAGGTGTCACAGAACTCATTGTTTTTGCTATACACAGACTAACATATAAAAAGTAAAGAGGAAAATGAGATGTTACATACTGGTATGCATAGAGTAAAAAAATTAACATTTCTGTGAGAAGATTAAGATTCTAATAATAATGTTAACTTAGCCACATTTGCACACACAACTGTCACCAGTGATCTGGCAAAGAGAAGCAAATTAACTTTATGGTATACAGTGTTGATTGGTTAATGTGCAGATGTTGGGAGACAAGCCATTGTGACTGTGTGTAAACGGGACCATGGTAAAATGTCCTAAAATAAAAGTACAGTACAGTATTTTTGCAACAAATCCATACACAGTGCAGCTGGTGTACCTTAACCTGGGCTACAAGGCTACCAAAAATGGATTTAGCAAAATTAAAAATATAAATTAACTGCTGATCCAATTTTTAAAACACAAAATATGCAAAAATGTAGATATCACCAAAACAATTATATTTAAACATTTAAGAATTCATATCTATTTAACCATGAAAACAGTGATGAAAATAAATACTATACATATCATTATGTGAAAATACTAATAAACAGAATGGAATCCATTTTGATTATTTACAATAAAGTATTACCATATTGTATACATACATGATTCCACATTGAGTCCACAGAGTTCATAATCCAAGAAGCGTGCTTATGTAAAGTTTATGCAGTCTGCAGGTTCATCTTGCTGGGATGGAGTTTTTATGAAGTACAATGTTATTTTCTGCTGTTTCCCATGCTTGGCTTTCTTTTTCTTCACAAAAATTGATCATTCTGCATAAGTGTAAAATTTGTATATTCTCTGCATCTTGCTCCTCCGTACATCATGCAAGAGTTTCGGCAGCAGTTAGCGCTTCTGAATAGGAAATTTTGGCTTTTTCAAGATAATTCTCATTATTGTCATCGTCATCTACTCCTTCCTGTAACTATTCCTCATCATGTGTGGTCCAACCCAGCCTCATAACCTGCAATTATTTCTTCTTCTGTCAAATCTTCTGTAGTTATGTCACTTTCATCTAGATCAGTGGTTCCCAACCTGGGGTCTGTGGACCCTTGGGGGTCCAGAGACATGTTGCAGGGGGTATGTGGAGCCTCTCCCTACCAAGGCCAGAATCCAGCTGCAGCCACGATGCACCCTGCCAGAACTGCCTCTCCAGGCCTGCAGCCAGATCCCAGCAGGGGGATGAGGCTGCAGCAGCACCCTGGGATGGGCAAGGGCAGGGAGCCATAGCCACCACAGCTCAGCTCTCCAGTGGCGCGGGCCATGGTGGCAGCAGTGCCACTCGCTGGCTGTCCCAACGGCACTGCCAGAGTGGCATGAGCCAGATTACATCAGCCAGGGAGCTGCAAAGATATATTATATTTTTTTTTTGTTGAAAAGAGGTCCCTGGCCTGAAAAAGGTTGGGAACCACTGATCTAGTTCTAGCCACTCATTTATGAATTCAGGCGATGTGTCTAATTTAAAGTCTAATTAATTCAAAAAGAAATTTAGCTTTGTCTTCTTTCATTTGTGTTTTTGTTAACGAGATGTCTTCTGTAAATCCTTCAAATTCCAATTCTGAATCACTATGGTTTGGGGTTTCAGAGGCAGAACCATTGACAGAAAAAGCTGGCCCAAGAGCCTTCATCCATCAGTTTTCACCAATTATTTCTTTTATGTTTAATTCTTTTAGGAATTCCGAAACACTTGATGACTCGCATAAAATCATTTGAGACTAACTCACTTTGATAATTGCTTTTAAAATTTTGAATAATGCCTTGGTCCAAGGGCTGGATTTTTGATGTTGTTTTGAATGGGAGATACAGCACACAGATTTGTCCATCATTTGATACCAGTAATTCAGAAAGAGGATGGGCCGGCCAATTGTCAAGCAGTGCTTTAGGTTGTGAGTTTTTTCTTGTGGAGATGTTTATGAACAGGTGGAACAAAAGAGTTGTGGAACCATGCTTCAGAAATGCTCCTAGTCATCCACGGCTTTTTTACTACTGGAGCATATGACAGGCAACTTGGCTTTGTTAAGGTGTTTAAAAACCATCAGGTGTTGTTGAACTGACCAATGAGAAGCAGTGTGAAATTATGACTGCCTGTTTCTTTCATACAAAATAGAAGGGTGATCCTGTCTTATTTTTTTAAAGCCTTCTGTTTTTTGGGTTTCTTATTTCACAGCTAAAGCTTTGTCTGGCAAAAGCTTTGCAAATAAAGCTGTTTCATCACAGTTGTATATTTGTTCATCACTACAATTTTCAGTTTCTATTATAGTTTTTAATTTGGTGGGAAACACGTTGGCAGCAGTTTCATCGGCTGATCAGCTTTCACAAAAATGCTAACTTGCGCGATACCATGGTGAATTTTAAATCGGCTTATAAAGCATTTGCTGGCTTGATATGTTTCATCACCCATTAAAGTTCCAAATTTACTTGCTTGGACTTGGAGAATTGGGCCACTTAGTGGCATTCCCATACCTCTCTCTTGGGCAAACCATGTACACAATTCTTTGTCTACTGCAGGCTTTGCCAAATAACGCAGGTGTTTTCACTCGAGGCCAACTTGAGAATCTAGGTGTTGTACAAGACTGTGCCGCTTTGTTTAGTTTTTTATCCCACCTCGTAGTGTTGATTCAGCAATCCCAAGACCTCTAGAAATTTTGGCTTGGGTTTCACTATTACATACCCAATCTGTAGCTGCTATTTTATCTTCAATGTTGTACAAGCGCTGACGCTTGTCTCCTGCCATTATGAACTAGAGCCTATACTAAAATATCTACAGTATTGCACTTAATGAACTAAAGCCTATGCTAAAATATCTATTGCACTTAATTACAGCTAATCAGAAATATATATGTTCCATGAAAATGTGATTAAAGCGTGATACGTCTTACCAAAATGGCGATGAAAAGAAAAAGGCAGGGCTAATAAGGCTTGCTGCATATGTTTCTGTGCTTAGGCCAACTTCCGGTTTTAAATACTGTGCATTAATGAGTTCTGCATGTTAAATCGGTAGCTTTGGGGGACACGATGCTAGTGTGCATTAACCAAATTCACAGAAAAAACTGATCCACACTGTAGTTCAATACCTACTTGCAAAAATCAAAACTGTAAATAGTTTAATTGGCTACTAACTGGGTTTTGAGGGAAGCAGGGGGTGGAAGGTCTTTAAGGACTGGGCTTCTATACTTGTGTTCAGTCACTATGACTGCATGCAACTTCATAAGCTATATACACTGTTAGCAAACTGTGTGTACAATTGTGATACATATCAGTACAAAGGGGCCTGAAAAGGAGCTGCTCAGTGTTCAGCATTTGAAATATTCAGGACACTTAAAAATCTAATTTTAAACAACTATTTTTGAAAATATTAGCCTGAAAAGTTCATTTCAAATATTAGATTTTTACAGAGCTTTAATGCTTGACCAACTTTAGATGCTGAACATATGCCTACACTCTTATAACACCCAAGTATCTCTGAGGCTAGTAAATAATTACTCAGTAGAGTTTCAGGCAGTATTTATTAACTAGAACCAAAAAATAAAACAAATCTACAGTCTTTAAATTGGGGTCACTATAAAAATCAGCTAACAGATTTGATCAGAGAGACTTGGCAGCACATGGTATTTTGTTAACACTGAAAGCTATAGCATGTTGGGAATCAATCTAAGTGATTCACTGGCCAATATTTAAGGTGTCTATTGCAGCTCATGTCTATTGAGACTGTTATATACGACAATTGACCTTTTTAGAGCATACCAACTAAGTCAAAGAATGAATCCACAGGCAACATACCATGGCAGGATACTGGGATGGGGAAGGTTGCTGTTGGTACACAGACTGCATCAAAAGTTGCTGTTGGACCATTTGCTGGTGCATTGCTTGTTGATACTACATTTAGAAAGAAAGAGATATTTCTGAAAAAATTAACCAAAACAACTCAATGAGTAATGATTTTAAACAGTTTGCTTAAAAACTGCATCTTTATGCACCAGCAGCATTTTCAATAAAGGAGCCTCAGTTAAAAGTAAGCACACCATCCACAATTGGTTCACTTTAAAGCATGCTGTTCTGGCAGTACAAAGTGTAAAAACTGCCCAGTATTTGGTCTCTTTCGCACATAAACACAAGTGAAATCTCAATGGTTACCTTAAAAAGCATTAGGGAACAGGGGATAATGGAATGATATGGTCCCAAAGAATCAGTCAAACCTGCGGTCATATATTGCATAACTGCACCCAAAAGTGTGTTTTAGGCACTGCCCAGTACAGTAAAACAATGCAATCCTCAGGAAATTTAGGCAGCCCCACTCCCAGAACACAAGTCGCAGTAAATCCTTGAAGTATACACAATGTCAACAGAAGAACTGGAGCAATGCAGAGTCACAATCACCAAAAGGGAGTACCTTTGCAGACCATGGTCTTAAAAAATGTTTGCAAGGTAGTATTTACATCTGCCAGGGGTGAGGGAGGGGGTGTTTTACAACACCTAGAAAGAGATCTCTTCTACTCTCGCCACTGCCCTCCAGGTTCCAAAAACCTCATCACCTATGGGAATTTTATACTGACTAGGCAAAACCAGAGAATAAGCATGCTTGCTACACAGATAGTATCTTTAGAGACTAACCAATTGCTGACAGTCACTGCCAGAATCAGTGTTTTTCTAGACAGTTTGTTGGAACAACAGTCTCTCTCTCAACACATCACTAAAACCTAGTGTTAAGTCAGGATCCAGGTGGGATCCAAGTTCAAGCAGCCAGAGGAAATAGCAGCTGGTTAGCATGTAGACTAGGGGTCTGAAACACGCAGCCCAAATAGCTATTTCCTGTGGCCTGTAACGACACTATTGTCACTGATATTTGCAATACCATTGTATGAAAAGATTTCAGTTGTGTGGCCCTTAGGCTAATATACTAGTCCTCACATGGCCCTTGTGATCTGAGTTTGAGACCCCTGATGTAGAATGCAACTTGCTGGGAAGCTCAGCTCATTTCTATACATAACAGTATTATGAAACAGACGTGGGAAATAAGACAGTTTTCTTTGCTCTCTGAAAAAATGACAGCTACCAGAGTAAAGTCAGAACAACATACAGAAGAAAAGTTTAGATTTGCTTGAATGATTAGAATACAGAGTTAAAGTGGGTTTACTCATATTTAACCGTTTCTAAACATTGTGTTTTCCTGTAGGAAAATAAATCTGTACCTGCTGCATGTAAGCATCCTGAAGTAATTGTTGCTGCTGCTGCTTCTGCTGGTGATTTAAGCGGTGCAGTTGCTGTAATCTCCAGTCCCCCTGCTGCAGCTGCTGCAGTACTCTATTTTGTTGTGGAGGATGCTGACTGGTCCCTTGAGACAAGACCTCTTGTCCATCTCCTGGTCTTCCAGTTCCTATGACATTTTTTTGAGATTTTATTAACTTGTATACTTCTGAAGTCTGTCAGCAGAATCATTGGCAAGAGTCACATTTTTATTTTAACACTTTTACTACAAACAGTTTTCTAAGCAGCCCAGGTCTACACTACATGCATACTGTGGCATGACTATGTCACTCATGGATGTGAAAGATCTCATTACTTGCCAACTTTAAGGGATGTATAAACAGCGCTATGCTGGGAGATGGGCTTCTTCTGGTGACACGGCTACCACCTCTCACAGAGGAAGAGTTATTAAACTCATTTAGCATGGACAATCTCTTTTCTCCCAGTACAGGGTCTGGCTTCAAGACAACAGGCAAGTTAACTGGTTTATGTGAAATTCTCATACCACCTTGAGACTCAAGTTCGGGTGAGTCTTAGTAGCACCATGTCCTTATAAAATGTTATGTAGAGTGGTATGACCATCAGTACCCAAAGTGAGACACATTAGGAAGACAGTTTTCAGACTGAAGTGGTATAAGAAGAGATCTGAATGCAGGAGCATCAGGAAGATTAAACTGAAGTCCCAGGCAGAAGGAGGTACTCAAACTGGGGTATATATGTATGTGTGTATGGACTTCCTTAGCCTGCTGCATCCAATCATCCTAGTGACAGGATTTATACAGGGGTTACAGTAAGGGGGAATGCCACCCCTATTTCTAGGTGGGCAGTGTTCCAGGGCCCCCTAAAAATAGAAAGAACGCACCAGAACAGTGGTCCAGTGCATTCCCCTAGGGCTGGCTCACGGAAGGGGCTGCAGGCTGGGGCAAGCCCAGCCACACACACCCCTTTCCCAGGGCTGCAGCAGCTGTAGCCCAG
>ML681966.1:79535773-79596873 GCA_007922195.1 Podocnemis expansa
CCTGTTTCAATGACTTACACTTCCCTGCATTTATTTCCTCCCATTCTATAAGCTCTCGCATCTTCAAAGCATCTGACGAAGTGGTATCTTCTCCCATTAAAGCTCATGCAATAAATAAATTTTTAAGTCTTTAAGTGCCACAGGACTCTGTTTTAAGGATACGAAGGTAACTGAACAGCATTAATATTTATTCTTCTTAAGGGCAGCCGTAAGAGCGTCCCTTAAGACTTATATTGATCATAGCTTAATGACAGAATGCAACTAAATCTGCAAAAGCTACTGTGACTGCACCATGATGATCATTCATAGAATATTCCAGAAATTGAATACTGTGATATAGATCAAGCAAGAGGGAATGATAAAAGATTTTTAAAGCCAAAACCTGCTTCTCTCTTCTCTTGGTAGTCAAAAATCTACAGTCAGTTATGATGAGTTCTATTTCACTATGAGGAGTTTTAAAGCACCCATGGTAAAACTCTGCCAGAGCTGATTAAAATTTTCAAAATTACTAAACTGACTTAGGTATCTCATTTAAAAAACTACTTAGGCACACAGGAGGCTAAGTCAAATCAACTTCTGGGCTTCTGAAAAGCTACTCTATGGATATCTGCTCATATTACTAGCCTGTCAAAAGAAACCAATGCATGGAAAAAAATTTTGTCACAAGAAATTTTTCTTGAAAACCGATCCCTGATGATGGCATAGACCTGCAGTTTAGAAGCAGAGAGACAGTGAAAACTGTATACATTCTTTTAGGGCAGGGGTCTCAAACACACAGCCCCGCAGGCCACACGTGGCCCCTAAAGCTATTCCCTGCAGCCCACAACGACTCTATTGTTACCAATATTTGCAATACTGTTGTATGAAAAGGTTTCAATGGTGCGGCCCTCAGGCTAGTGTACCGGTCCTCATGCGGCCCTCGTGGTGATTTGAGTTTGAGACCCCTGCTTTATAGAACAAACAAACACCAAACACCTAGTTACACGTGACCTACACAAGAACGACTGAGTTTGTAACCTTTTTACTTCATGATATACACGTGTTTTATGAACTGATTTTTCTTCAGAAGAGAAAAAGACAGATTAAAAATTCATAGCGTCTTCAATTTTCTCCCCAGCGTATGACTGGTATGTCATCACAAATACCACCCAGCTGAAATATGAATAATTAAGAACAGAAGGGATTTTTAGTCAGACAAATGCTAAATCTGGTTTCTTGTCTGTAAAAAAACTGTTCAGAGAATCTCTGTTCAAGAATACCTCCATCCCATCAACCAAACGGGTGAAAAGACTCCCATTCCACGGCACTGGATTACTATGAACACATGCAGCAAAAAAACAGAAGAGGCAAGACTTGGAATTCCTGATATTTTAAGGTACACAACCAAAAGTGTGTTAAAGTAGCAAGACAAACTCTTTTTCCCCCCCTTTGTAGTCACCTTCAAGACTCAGAGGTGTCTGCACAAAAAATTACATGCACTAAAAATTTTACAAAGTTGTTTACACTTCCATTTTAAATAATTAACTACCTTTATTGAATGTTCATTCTTAATAATGGAGCAAGAAAAAGTGAACACAGGTGAATGACAAAAAGGGTATTTGCATCCAAAAAACAGAGATCCTATTGATGAGAAAAATGTCAGCCAATTATCTACTAATGGACAATTAGGAACAGGACAATGGGTTATTTTGTGGTAAAACGACAGATTTCAAATCCTGAGCTAGTTGTAAAAGTTTATTTGGGGCTTGTCTAGTAAAGTTACCATACGAGACTACCAAAAAAACACTGACTTTTATAAATCTGACACACACACACACACGTACGTCATCATGGAGAGTTTTAGCATATTAACCACATATACAAGAAAAAAAGCAGGTGCACGAACTTACTATACCGTATCTTCATCAGAATCTACGGAGTGCTACATAATTTTGCTCACCTGGCTTTTATTTGGCTTTTTCTAGCAGCTGCCTCACTAGCTGTCATGGGTTCAGGAAGAGTTGAAGGGACAGGAGAATTCTTAGGAAAAAAAATATGAATGAAAATATAAACTCTGGAAAGCTGTTACAAATTGAAGAGGACTACTTTTGGCTGGCTTCCTGGGGATTCTTCATGTATAAATGAATTATCAGATAGCATTTCAGATTCAACACTGACTAAACAGGCATTATCAGATTCAATGTAAAAAGCATTTACCTATGTTATAAAGAGATTATTAATTGCAAGTTAAAAACAATTGAATTCATTATATGCAAAATTGAACATTGGAAACCAGAACTGTACAAAGCATTACACATTCCAGATGAGGTCTCACCAGCAACCTTGTACAGTGGCATTAACATTCCCTATTTCTACTGGAAATACCTCACCTGATGCATCTCAAAACTACATTAGCTTTCTTCCATGGACACATCACATTGGTAGATCATACTCATCCTGTGATCAACCAATACGATCAGGTCTTTCTCCACTGTCATTTCCAAATGATGCATCCCTAGCTTATAGCAATAATTCTTATTAGTCCCCCAGTGAGTGACCTTGCACTTCTCACTATTAAATTCCATCTAGTTCTAACACCCCATTGTCTAAGATTAAATTGGCAATACCTCACGGATGTGCCATCCACAAACTTTATTAGCATACTCCCACTTCTTGTGCCAAGATCAGTAATTAAAAGACTAAACAATGTTGGTCCCAAGACTAATTCCTGAAGAACAGCACTAATCACCTCCCTCCAGCCTGACAGTTTACCTTCCAGCCACCCCTTTAACCAGTTACTTATCCAGTTTCGAAATTTCATACTAATCCTCATCTTTTCTGATTAAACTAATAATCCCCATATGGAACTTTATCAAATGACTTACTGAAACCAAGGTAAATTAGATCTACTGCTTTCCTCTTGTCTTAAAAAAAATCTGTCATCTCAGAAAAGGAGATCACGTTGGTCTGGCACGTTCTACCTTTTCTAAAGCCATGTTGTATTTTGTCCCAGCTACCATTAACCTCTGTGTCATTACTACTTTCTCTTCCAAAATTTTTTCCAAGGCCTTGTATATTACTAAGTCAAGCTAACAGGTCTGCAGTTACTCGGATCACTCTTTTCCCTTTCTTAAAAACAGAAACAATGCTAGCAGTTCTCCAGTCATATGGAACAATCCCAGAATTTAGTCATTAAAATCCTTGCTAAAGGGCTAGCAATTTCATGTGGCCTGCCAGTTCTTTTACTCCTCTTGGACAGCAATTATCTAAGCACCCTGTTTCAGTCCCAGCTGGCCAGAGACACCAGTCACTGAACTGGGAGCAACTTACATGTTATAGACCAGACATGGCCAAACTGCGGCTCTTTAAAGAAAAACTGCAGCTCTCAGAAAAGCACAGCAGGAAAGGGCAGCATAGCAGGAGCCAGGGGCGAGAAATTTGCAGTGGTCAGGGACAGCAGACAGGTGGGGGCATGGTAAGAGCCAGCAGCGGAGGAGCAGCTTTGTGAGAGCTGCAGAAAAAAGCAGCGTAGTCAGAGCCTGGGGAGGGGCAACACAGAGAGCCTGCAGGGAAAAACAACATGGTAAAAGCCCCGAGGGGAGAAGCAGCATTCTGAGAGCTTGCAGGGAAAAGGCAGCCTGGTAAGAGCGGGGAAGGGAGGGAAGGGAAGGGGAAGGGCAGCATTGTGAGAGCCCGCAGGGAAAAGCAAGTCGTCAGTTAGGTGCAAGTGCAAGCACTCAGAGCAAGTACCTGCCAGATTCTACAGTTTACCCACACTTATTAATTCTATCCTCCTTGTCTGTGTGCATTATGATACAGTCTTTAATAACATCAGTGCATGATTTTTAAAATACTTTTCTTTTTTGATATTGTTTTCTGGGTAAATATTATTAAAACTGGCAACATAAATTGATCAAGTCTACAGTGAACTACAGATAAGTGATGATAATCAGCAATTTAAACCTGAAAAGCAATTGTAAATTTTTTTTTTAAATCACCTGGCATTTCCAGATATTGTAATGTAATGCAAAATTATTTCTCCTGTATTTCTATTTTGAGAATTAAATAAGAATCATCAGAAATGACTGAAAATTAACAAGTGTTGCATCCAAAACCACTGACCACTGTCAAAAGGTTATTAAAAAAACCCCTCTGTTTAAAGAATGTTACAAGTACTTATCATGGATCATGGTTCATTTTCAGCATGCAAAATGACTTACACTTAGGATAGACCACCACTACTGAAAACTGGCTTTAGAAAAAAAAATTCCTTAAGTTCATTGAACAAGTGTGCCTGAGACATCACTATGTCATCTGTCTGCAGAAGGAACTTCTAGTACATTTATTTTACAAGAAAATTTTAATTAATATAACTAAGTCAATTACCAAGATAATTTACATTCACTGCAAAATTCAATAGCAGCACTATACTTCTACTGATTAAATAGCATTCAACATGTATTAATTCTTCTTTGTTGTATAGTCAAAAATCTATTTATATTTTAGTGCAGTCTTCATGAATGACTATGGGTATCTGAGCCCATTAGACAAGAGAGTAATTGTTGTGAAGCGCTGAAGACGGAAAATTGTGTTGTAAACTTTCTGAAAAAAACTCTTACCAATAAAGATTTTATTTTATATTATAAAAACCAAATAATATTTAGAATTTATACAGGGCCTGACCTCAAACTGGATAAACTCAATGGGATTTTTTCCATAGCATCTTCTGTGCATGGACTCCAAAGCACTTACTGAAACAGGCTCTGATCTTGCACTGTCCCCATAAATTCTCATTGATTTGTTGCGATTCTGAACAGTTGAAAAGGTGTCCCTGTGTGCATCTCTTCACAGGATTAAGATGAGAGCAGTGTTTTCCCTTACTATTACTCTCATTTTAAAATTAATTGTGTCCGAGTCCTCAGACCTTTTGTCTTCACTGTCCATGAGTATTTTAGTGAACAAGTTTACTGGTAGAAATATTGGCAGGGAAGCGGGGGCATGGTAGGTGCCAGGATGGGGTGGGAGGCAGAAGTGCGGCATGGTTGGGGAGAGCAGAGAAGCAGCAGCGTGGTAAGAGAGGGCAGGGAAGTGGCAACAGGGGGTGGGGGAGAGAAGCGTGACATGGTCAGAGAAGCCATAGCATGTTTCGATTTTCTCATAGGCCCTAATGCAGCTTACTCGTTGTTAAAATAAAATCATGTTTTACAAGTCCTAAACATGATGTGGAATACTAAGAAATGAAAATACAAAGGAGAAAAAGTATAAAACTGAACATAGATTACTTTCAATTTTTGGCACAACTTACTGCTTGTGAGGCATCATATTGCACAATGGAATTCAAAACATTGTGCAATACTTAGAGATCAGCATCTCAGAGAGCTTTTACCTGCTACATTGACAAGTTACTGCCCAGATTTAAAAAAAAAAAAAAAAAACTTTGCCACAAGCCTGTAGTGTTCTACATCTAGCAACAGCTAAATTTTTACGGTATAGGCCTAGTTTCATTGTAATCTTAAATTATTAGAATCTGACATAGTAGATCAATATTTGCCCTATTTTTACGATAAATTAAAGTGTGCAATGAATTTTAAGCTTAGTAATTTTGGAGCATGTAAAAATGTGGTTATATGCCTCAGTGCAGCTCTTGAAGGTTTAATAATCGACTTGTGCAGCTCTTGAGTTCCATAAGTTTGGCCACTACTGCTATAGACTGTGCACAAGTTGCCAAGGAATGAGGGTTCTCAAACCAAAGCAAGGTAAAATGGGCTCCAAGAGTGAGTAACAGGGATGACATAACTATTCACCAGTCCCCATTGCAAGGAGAACATTACAATCCCATCTTTGAAATATTTTGTGGAGGCCTTGAGAGTCTCACTCCTATTTGTAGTCCTGCGCCAAGTGTCTCCTGATAACACCAACTGTGGTCTTCTGAATGGAGTTGGTTCTGACTTAATACAGAGAATTCTTTTGAGGTCTCTGGCTGGTGAATCTTGTCCACATGCTCAGGGTTTAGCTAATCACTGCATCTGGGTTCAGGAAAGACTACTCCCTTTCAAGACAGATTAGCAGAGATCCGGGCAGTTTTTCACCTTCCTCTGCTGCATAGAGTATGGGTAACTTGTTTGTGGATTCTCTATACCTTGAAGAATTTAAAATCTTATCTGAGGACTTCAGCTACTCAGCTCTAAGTTAGGGGTCCATTACAGGAATCAGAAGGTGAGGTTCTGTGGCTTGTGTTGTGCAGGTGATCAGACTAGATGATAATGGTCTCTCATGACTTTTGAGTTTATGAATGCCTGGGAAGTAAAAGCAGGTATGCATCAGTTCCATACCTTCCTCTATAAGCCATGCATGACATGTTCATCATGACCCTGACTGATCCGCCCCAGTGAGAAATAGGAAATGGAGGCAGATGCTCCTGACAGGCCTGAGCTCCAACAGGTTGACATGATTTGTCCATCTACTCTGAGTCATGAAAGTTTGAGATGAGCTCCCCATCCCAACAGTGATGCCTCTGGTGAGCTTAATGATTGAGTTGGACAACTGTAGGGAATGCCTGTGCAGATGTTGGAGTTGAACTAGTCACCAATACAGGAAGTTCCTCAAATCGTAGAGGAACCTCTACTCATCTGTCCAAGGTCCGTTTGCCTAAAGAACAAACCATTCGGAGCCAACCTTCAAAGCAGTAAAGGCATGACCGTGCATGTTCAGTCACTAAAGTGCAAGCTGCCACACGTCCCTGGAAATGAGAACAGTTCCTTATAGTCCAAGGACTTCCCTGAATTGTCCATATCAAACCTGTCTAAGGTAAGGTAGGCCCTGGCTGTTTATAGGCACTTCTTTTAACTAGTAAACTGTACTTTATAGATGTTAATGTGAATCTCCTTGCCTTTAGCTGAAGCCCCAACTCTCAAAACAGAGCAAGCGTCATTTGGATGAAGATAACATTATTTCTTCAGAATGGCACTAGAATACTTCATCATCCAGACACCAGTACTAACAACAACAAGCAGCTATAAGGAAAGTACACAATAACCAAGGCACACTCAAAGCAAGCATGCTAGAGCTCCCTCTCAGGCGGAGGTGGTTAGAAAAGGAGCTGAAGATGGTTCACCTTCACATCCGTATGCTGTCTCAGAGTCTGGCATGAGGAAGCAGTGAGTGCGCGTACGGTCAGAACATGCACAGCTAGTGAAAAGAAATCTTTGATCAAGGGCTCAAAAGGCACATGCACAGCTGAATCAGACCACCCATATGGGCACTATTCAAAGAAGAATGCTTGGTTTTGAAATAACCATACCATCTTTATAATATTACTGGTTATATCCTCTCAACTTTAACTCCATCTTAAAAACTTAGCTTGTGACTGGGAACTACTAGAGATTTTATAAATTCTCCCCCTCCAATGACAAAAGAAATATTAACATAAGATGGAATGGGAAGGAGAGAAATCACAGGCTATTACAGGGCTAGACAAAACCTGGACACCAAGTTGCCGTGGTACCAAGGAAAGACCGTTACTAACCTTTCCCATAACTGTCATTCTCCGAGAAGTGTTGCTCGCATCCACTCCAATTAGGTGTGTGTGCACACCTCATGCACAGCCGCCGGGAAAAGTTGTCCCTAGCTGTCCTTCCCTATCACGGTCGGCAACAGAGCCCCCTAGAGTCCCGCTTCCATAATACCCCTTATATGGGCTCGCCGACCGTTACCTCTTCAGTTCCTTCTTGCCAACGCACCGACTGAGGGGCAGGTGGGTGGGTTTGGAGTGGATGCGAGCAACACTTCTTGGAGAATGACAGTTACGGGAAAGGTTAGTAACCGTCTTTCTCCTTCGACTGCTTGCTCGCATGCACTCCAATTAGGTGATTCCCAAGCCATCAGCGGAGGCAGGTGTCGGTGTCTTGTGGTATCACCGATTTCAGCACCGCCTCACCCACTGCAGCATCCTATCTGTCATGAGACGTGATAGCATAGCGTGCTGCAAATGTCTGTATGGATGACCATGTTGCTGCTTTGCAGATTTCCTGGATAGGGACATGAGCTAGGAAAGAGGAAGATGCTGCGTAAGCTCTAGTTGAGTGGGCTGTTAGCAGGGGAACTGGTTTCTTCGCTATCTCATAACAGACTTTAATGCAAGAGGTGATCTATTTGGATACTGTCTGGGACGAAACCGGGAAACCTTTCTTTCTGTTCGCAACCAAAACAAACAGGTGACTGGATTTCTGAAATGGTTTCGTCCTTTCCATATAGAGAGCTAGGGCCCTCCTTACATCCAGTGAGTGGAGAACTCATTCCCTGTCCGAGGCGTGGGGTTTTGGGTAAAAGACCGGTAGATAAATGTCTTGGTTACAGTGAAAAGCCGACACTACCTTTGGTAGAAAGGATGGGTGTGGTAGAAGGCGTACTTTATCTTTAAAAAACACGGTGTATGGTGGTTCAGTTGTGAGCGCTTGTAGTTCGGAAACCCTTCTGGCTGACGTAATTGCTCCTAGAAAGGCCACCTTCCATGATAAGTAGAGATCTGAGAATTTAGCCAGCGGCTCGACAGGGGCGCGTGTTAACTCCTGTAAAAACTAAATTCAGGTCCCATTGCAGGAGTGGTGTAATCACGTAAGGAAAGCTCCGCGCTAACCCCTTCATAAACCTGCACACCATCAGGTGGGAGAAGAGGGAGAGGTTCTCTACTGGGCTGTGGAAGGCAGCGATGGCAGCCAGGTGGACCTTGATAGTTGAGATGGCTAATCCCTCCCCTTTCAGGTGAAGCAGGTAATCTAGCACATGGGAGACCTGTGCTGTACATGGTTCAATCTGCCTGTGGTCACACCATGCGGAGAAGCGGCGCCATTTAGCCTAGTAGATCAACTTTGTAGATTGCTTTCTGCTTTCCATCAGGACCCGTTGCACCTGGTCAGAGCAGGCCAGCTCTTTGGGGTTCAGCCACATTTTCCATCCTGTCAGGTGCAGAGATTGTAAGTTTGGGTGATGTAGAAGGCCCCGATCCTGGGTAAGCAGGTCCTCGCAGAGGGGGAGAGTGATGGGGGGCGCTACCTGGAGATCCAGAAGGATTGGGAACCATATCTGATGAGGCCACGCTGGGGCGACTGGGATCGTTGTGGCCTTGTCCCTCCTTACTTTCGATAATACCCTGGAGACTAGGGGGAATGGGGGAAAAGCGTATAGCAGGCTCTCTCTCCAAGATAAGTGGAAGGCGTCCACCAGGGAGCCGTCTCCGATACCCCTGAAGGAGCAGAATTTGTGGCACTTGGCATTGGCCTTGGTGACAAAAATGTCTATACAGGAAGTGCCCCACTTCCTGAAGATAGAGAGTATCACCTCCTGTTTGAGAAGCCACTCATGCATTGATCACTCTGCTGAGGGAATCTGCTAGGTGATTTTGAGACCCTGGAAGATAGGAAGCTTCCAGCTGGATACCCCTGGGAATGCGGAACTCCCAAAGGGCTATCGCCTCCCTGCACAGCGGAATGGAGCGTGCACCTCCCTGCCTGTTTATATAAAACTCTGTGGCTGTGTTGTCTGTCTTTACCACCACCCATTTCCCTTGGAGGTAGTGTCTGAAGGCTTGGCACGCCAACCTGACTGCTCCGAGTTCTCTCATGTTGATATGGTCTAGCGCATCCCGGGTGCCCCAACTCCCATGTGGTCATTCCATCCAGGTGAGCCCCCCCAGCCGACATCCAATGCATCTGTCACTAGCACCTTTGAAGGAGGGTTGGTGGAAAAGGGGACCCCTGCACATAAATTGGACGGGGCTAGCCACCATTGTAAGGAGTCCATGTGGGGGGACCGTGACAATACGGTCCAGTGGGTGTCTGGAAGGTTGGAAGACTGTTTCAAGCCACATCTGAAGAGGTCTCGAATGCAGTCTGGCATGTTTGACCACAGAGGTAAATGCCACAAAGTGTCCTAGCAGACAGAGGCAATTGCGAGCCCTCGACATTGGGAAAGACTATATATTGTTGATTAGGTCGACCATGTTGCTGAAGCGTTGGGGGTGGGGGGGGGGGTGGGGGGTTGCAGAGATGTTCTTGCCGTGGTTGAATCAATGACTGCTCTGAAGAACTCTGTTTTTTGGGATGGGATTAATACCAATTTCTCCTCGTTTATGAGCAGGCCCAGGTCATCAAGGAGGTTCCTTATCATTGTCACATGGGATATGACCTGCTCCCTGGATGATCCTCTCACCAGCCAGTCGTCAAGGTAGGGGAAGATGTGGACCCTGTTTCGTCTGAGGAACGCAGCCACTACCGCCATGCATTTCGTGAAGACTCTTGGCGCTGCGGAAAGGCCAAAGGGGAGGACCGTGAATTGAAAGTGGTTATCACCCACCATAAACCTCAGGTACTTTCTATGGTCTGGGGTAATTGAGATGTGGAAATACGCATCGCGCAAGTCGAGGGCAGCATACCAATCTCCATGATTCAGGGAGGGAAGAATGGATGTCAAAGTCACCATTCAAAACTATCTTCTTTACGAACCTGTTCAGGTTCCTGAGGTCTAGGATTGGCCTGAGATCCCCTTTTGATTTTGGGATCAAAAAGTAGTGTGAATAGAACCCCTGACCTCTCCTCTGCACCGGGACTTCCTCTACTGCCCCCAGCTCCAGTAGATGGTGAAGCTCTGACATCGGAATTTGTTCATGAGATGTGTCCCTGAAGAGGGACTGGGAGCGAGGGGGAAGGGAGTGGGGGTGTTGAGGTGAATTGGATAGAATATCCCTATCTTATCGTACGTAGTACCCATCTGTCTGAGGTTATTTGAGACCACGCTCAATAGAAGCGGGATAAGCAGTGCTGAAACATCGGTTCTGGTACGCTGTCCTCATGGGTAATTTCAAAAACTCTGTTTAGGGCCCTGAGACTGTTTCATTGAGCCCTCGGCCCGGCCTGATGGGTATGACCTCTGTTTCCCAGGAGGTGGGTGCTGAATAAACCTTCATCTCCTCCGTGCTGCGTCTTGTCTCTGATTATGGAACTGCCGTGGCAGGGACTGCATTGTGAAGCAAGGTCTCTGCGGTTTCTCATGGTGTGAGCCAAGGGATCTTAAGGTGGCTCTGGAGTCCTTCAGGTTATGAAGCTTCGCATCTGTCTGTTCTGAGAACAGAGAGGTGCCTTCAAATGGTAGATCCTGCACTGACTGTTGTACTTCATAAGAGAGTCCCAAGGCTTGGACTCATGAGCTACACTGCACAGAGATGCCAGTCTTGGGTGGGACAAAGTATTTCCTCTCTACTTGTTTAGGCGTGGCCGATACTGATGCGGGTGATTGCCAAATGGCCCTCATAGATTTATTTATGGTCTTAATCAAAGGTAGGGCCACTTTGGATGGGCCTGAGAGCAATAATATGTCCACTACCGGATCATAGGATTCCTCAGCAACCTCTGCTGCCTCTAGACCTAAACTCTGGGCTACCCTCCGAAGAACGTCTTGGTAAGCTCTATTGTCCTCCACTGGGGTTACAGCTGCGGACCCGGTAACAGCATCGTCTCAGGGAGGAAAAGGGGAGCCCCTAGATGTGGTCTGATCTCTGTAATCAGTTTTGAGTGACAAGCTACCTCTCAACTCCATATCCTCCGCCCCCATATCTGACTCAGTGTCCAGTATAGATCGTGGCGGAGGTATGGGTTGGCCCTGGCTTGTAGTACATGCTGGTGAGCCCCCTGGTCTGAAGGTCAGACCTGTGTTGACGTCCATTCGTTGCCCCCCGACCAAGCCATAAGTGGGATGTGCTTGGTATGGTCCTCCAGTCTGGTGGCATGACCAGGGGGTCCAGAAAGGCCAGTCGGGCATCCAGGGCATCTGGAAGGGGTGAGACAGGAGCTCGCCCTGCCGAGACTGGGATCGCGATCTGAGGGATTGTGTGTGTCCATAACCCATATCATTGTTTGGATCTCCAGGGGGCCATTGTGCCTCTGGTGGGGTTGTCTTCGCTGCCTGGTGCTGGGGGGGGGCGAGGCAACGGAGTTGGCTTGCCTCTAGAGCGAGAGGGGGCTGGAGCGGGTGAGGCTCGCTGCACTGGGAGAGGCGGTACCGTCGCTTCTATTAGCTCCTTGGCCGCTTCATAGGTATCCGGGGTGGAGGGGGGGCTAAACATGTCTGCCTCCTCCTCTGTCCCATCTGAAACGCTCGGTGCCGGGCTCGCCTGCATGCAAATAGGGGCGGGCTCAACCCTGGACACCAGCGCCGGCCGCAGCGGTGTGGAGCCGCTCGGGGCCGAGCACGGTTTTGCCAGCACCACTTTTTTATGTGCTGGTGATCTGCCGCGTTCCCTTCGGTGCCTCTTTCTGGGCACTGGGGACTGTGAACGGTGCCTCTCTGCCAGCTTCTGTCCCAGCGTTTTGCGAGGATCTGCATCAAGCCCCAGTTTTGCTCCCGAGCTCTCAGCACTCGCTGTGGAGTGGGACTGGGCAGGCATAGGAGCAGCAGTCTGCTCTGGCAAGCTGGAGGGGGGTTTCAGCGCTGCCTCCATCAGCCAGACTTTAACCCTTCTCACCCTGTCCTTTCTCATTCGGGGGCGAACGGATTTGCAGATTTGGCACCTAGCCGATAAATGTTCTTCTCCAAAGCACACCAGGCAAGTGCTGTGCGGGTCACTCCTTGGCATGCACCTGCGGCAAACAGTGCAGGCTTTAAAGCCAGGAGATCTCGGTATTCCCCAGCCCGTGGCGGGCTTGGGGGAATCAGCGTTGGTCCAACTATGGATGTTTAGTTATTCTACTCTAATCTACAACAAAGGAAAAAAGGGGGTAAAACACAAAGGGTAAAGTTTTAACAAACAACTAGTCAGGGAGAGTCTTGAAGACTGTCAGAGCTGTTCTCCGACCAGCTGTCACAGCGGGAAGAAGGAAACTGACATGGTAACGGTCGGCAAGCCCATAAAAGGGGCACTATGGAGGCGGGACTCTAGGGGGCTCTGTTACCAACCCTGATAGGGCGGGACAGCTAGGGACAACTTTTCCCGGCGGCTGTGCATGAGGTGTGCGCACACACCTAACTGGAGTGCACACGAGCAAGCACTTGAAGGAGAACCATAACCTGTTGCCTAGCTGTGCTGTAGTACTAGTACCTCCTGGTGTACCACAACCCCATCCCTCCCGAAAAGCCACCAGCGCCTTCTGCAGCACATGGCGTTTTTTCAGTGTGTGGGGGAGGTGGGGAGGCTTCTTTACCCTGGACTGCAGCCACAGGTGTAGACAGCAGTGCTGATTTTTTGACAGTGGAGGAGGAAGGACCTCTTCACACGCACTGCTGCTGAAAGTGGCAGTGGTATTTTGGCAACAGGGTCCCCTTTAATCTGCTGCACACCTAGGCGCCCCAATTTCTGGGCTAGTGCCTGGATACAACAAATTTGTTGAGGCCTGGACTATTCTGTTTTCCCTTGTAGATAGGTATAATCCTGCCAAGCAAATAGTTAAGGATGGTTAAAATACAAACCTAACCCAGAAAGCTCTGTTCAAAATTATAATCAGTCCCTTTTGTCCTCATTACTTCATGTAGTAACTCAACTCTGAATTTACTGTGAGATCAGACAAGAAACAATTTAAAAATTTATTTTATAACTCTAATATACCTAGCAGAATAAGAAGTGTGGATATTAAAATTCACTACAAGTACCATCACACTTTGATATAGTTTATCAACGTGTGTCAGAAGCTATTTTTCCATTCCATCTTTATTTATCAGTTAGACACAGAAGGTTCTAACACAGTTCTCTTTTTTCTTGGAGTTTACAAGCAATCTGTCAACACAATCTATTTGAAATTGATCACATCAAGATTTTTCAGCACAGGAATAGCCTTTTATAAAGGAAAAGCTTAGCTTTAGACATGTTCTCACTTTATTTTATATAAAAGTGATTACAACTCCTAACAATAAAAGGATACTTACTAAATCTATCAAGTGATGTGAAAAATACAAGACTACTTACATTAATATTGGATAATGGACATTCCTTTCTGGCAAGTTTAAAGGCAAAATAAGATACTTGAAAGATATCAGGTCTCCGCTCTTGATCTGGCTCAAGCATGTACCCTGTGAAAGTGGATTGATTAAATTTCTCTAATAGCAATTAAAGAAAATTTGCTATGACATACTATACATGGGAGTAAATGAGAATTAAATTACTTCAAGAACTGATTCAGAATTTAAACTCAATTCAAAAATTTGTTTTTAATTCTTTCGGAAGAGTGCTAAGTTGGAATGGTTTCTGTCACCAATGGTATGCAGCTTATACGGTTTGGTTTTACTCTTTTCCTTGTATGGAAAAAGAGACTAAAAATTGCATTGCCAGTCCCTGAACCTCAAGTTAGTCAGTTCAACCACAGTTCTGCAAGGACAGCTATAAAACAAGCTGCAAAGTGCTCTGCTAATAAGTAGTAAGTGTTTTAGGAAAACAGCTTCTCCATGAGCTAGATCAGAGTTATGTCCTCAAAACCTTTTGCTCCATTATTAGAAAGCAAACAACCAGGAGTACCAACCTATTTGAAAGGGATTTTATGGGACACAGTGACGTACAACAGCATGCCAACTAAAGGCATCACAGCCCTGGCTGATGCATAAATGTCACTGAATTTGGAACTGTCGCAATTTTTTTTTTTTTTTTTTTTAATTAGAGGGCCCATGCAAAAAACCACACACCACTCAAAAATAAACAAAGTCAACCTTTGAACTCAAATATGTTCTAATTTGACATATAATCAATCATTTAATGTGTAAACTGTTCTATCAGAATGTTATAATCATTAGTTAAATGCATACCAATTAGAAAAAAGGAGCATTAGACAAGCACAAACACATGCATCCATTATAGAAACAGCATACTTAAAAACAACACCAAAAAACCCTTAGTATTAAATGATAATTCTTTCCGAAGTGCATTCAATTTACTCAGTGAACTACCAGAGATAGTTAGGCTCAATATAAAGAGAAATGATATTTAACTAGTTTGAATGTAATGCATTCAACACAATATAAATTCAAATATGGAAAGATCTAATGTATTGGAGAATTAAGTATCCAGTCATGCTACATTTTTAAACAAGGAAAATTACATAAAAATCTACAATTTGGACTAGCAACTTCACATACAAAGGAAAAACATTCCAGTAAAAGTTCAATTTCAGTCCTCCACAGTGTTCTCACCAGAGAAAGAAGTATTGCATAAAATTCACTTAAGTGTTTTTAGATATTTTAAAACCACTTATTTAATTCAAAGAAAAAACTATGAACAAACAAATCCTTCCATAATTGCACTAAAGCTTACCTTTCACATATTACAAAGAAACGCAGCTTGGAAACCAAAAAGTTATGTTTAAAAGTATGGCTCTGACACTAAACAATAATTGGTTTCTTAAATTTATTTTGTAAAGTCTAGCCACACCTGAAATTCTACACCTTGCATCCTTTTCCTTTAACTTGCTTCCATTTGCCATTGAAAAATGATAACCACAAAGAATAGCAAGACAAATCTTTAAAGATCTTTTATTTATGATATTTAGTAGGACATTAAGCAAGTTGTGTCTGATCTGTAGTCTAAGCAGCAGTTTTTGGCCTCAAAGGTGACTACATCGAGAAAAAATAGTATCTGAGGATGAGTGAAAAACGTGTTCCCTAAACAAGTAATTTTTTAAAAATGAAGCTTTTAAATCAGACCAATCACTTCAGGGAGGAGACAGCGCACTGTTTCGTGCTATTTGTCTTAAAGCAGGTCTGAGGTGGGAGTGCTCTGAGCTGCTGTTGTCCCTTCCCTGATGTAGTTTTAACTCCTTTATCACACCAGAGGAGAGGAAAAATTTTGGCTGCTCCACTGATTTGCCCTGTGGAAGCCCCCAGAATGGGCAAGATAAGAGCTCCACTGGTTCTGCCTGAGCTTAAGGAGACACTGCACAAAATCTCTCTCTTCCCCAATGCAGTGGAGTCCAGGAGATGTGGAGAAAAAAAAACAGTTACAGCTCCCCAATTCTTTGTCTTGGGATATGCCTCAACTTGTGTCAGTTGGCTCTGGTTCCCAAGGAACACCACATTAATTTGGCACAACCCAAGTGCTCATGCCAACCCAACCTCTGACATGCTCCCCCTCCAGGAGCTGCAGAGAGGGAGGTGTAGAGATAGTGGATTTCCATATATCAGGATAAGTCCTATATGGAGGGTTCCCAACCTTTCAAAGGCTGTGGACCCCTTTTCTTGGGGGGGGGGGGGGGGATATGATCCGGCAGTGCCGCAGCAGGGCCCAGTCCCCGCACTGCAGTGCAGCAGGACCATGGTGATGGGTCACCAGAGAAATCCAGCAGGACCACAATAGGGTACAGCCCCCATGCCATGGGGGGGAGGAAGCCAGTGGGGTGCACTGTGAGTCAGCTCAACCCCCCTCTAACCACCCGCCCTGCCACACGCTTCCCCCATTGCCCTGGACAGACACCCCTCCCACACCCTTTCCCCAGCTATCCATCCCCAAACCTGACTCCTCCCATCCAGAGCCCCCTTATCTGGCTGCTGGAGCTGGGAGCAGCCATGCCACAGGCTGCTCTTCCCACCCTGGGCATAATCTGAACATGCTCAGGGTGGTGGGGGAGTTTTAAAAACTCCCAGCCTGAGGCAGAGAAGCCCCCTACCATTGTCTAACTTTTGGCTCTAGGCTCCCCCAGCTCCTAGCCTGTCCGCAGACCCCTTCAAGTGGCTCTCCAGCCCCCCACCAGAGGTCCGCAGACCACAGGTTGGGAGCCAATCTCCTATACAGTACAAAGAGGACAAAACAGAGAATCAGCCCCAAAATACTGATTGTAGGTTCAACCATTCTGAAGCACATTTCACCCCCAGGATTAAGAGGATGGACTCAATTACAATAAAACAATAGCAAATTTCACTCTAAAAGTGAGGTCTAGCTTCCCTGCATGCATCTGCAATAAACAAAGAGCTCAGTCAAAAAGGCTGAGGAAATACCATTTAGGAGGCTTAGGAAATACCATTTACAAGATAGGAAGAACAGTATCAGATCAGAGTGGGCACTAAAAAGGATGGAAAAGTTGCAGCACCAACACCAGCATGATTCTAGCTTGATACAAAGTTGCTGGAAATGATGGTATCAGAAGTACCTCCAAAAGAACAGATTTAGACTTGGGGGGTGAGGAACAAAGAAAGAAGAAATTAGGACTTCAATTCCATTAAGTTCCCCTAGTCCAGTGGTTTTCAAGCTTTTCTTCTCAGGACCCAGTTGAAAAAAAAAAAAAAAACATTTATGCTCACAACCCAAGAATTACATCTTTGAGCAATGCATTCCAATCTTTTGTCAGTGGCAGCAGGGGGTACCGCAACCCAGTGCCTGAGGGTCTACAACCCAGTACTCAGAAGCATACCCAGACTCACTCCGGATTTTAGTGTCCTGTTAAATACGTACTGGGCCCCAAACAATGTTCCCTCTAAGCCCATGATGCAGCTGAGCAAGTTCTGGATGCAGAATGTTTACACATAACACTAAAGAAATGAAGATGCATACACGTGAACTTAAGAGTGATATACGTTCTGTGTATTCACACTATGGTGCTCATTTATTTCAGGAATGAAGTTTAAAAAACTCTATTAGGTGAAATACAACATCTTGTCAAGATCCAAAGGAGCAGCTGTGTTAATCTAGTTCAGTAAAACAAAGAAGGATCCTGTGGCACTTAAAGACTAACAACTATATTTATTGCATGAACTTTTGTGGGAGAAAATCCAGTTCATCCGATGCTTTGAAGATGAAGGAACTTAGAATGCAAGTCTGATGAAGTGGGATTTTCTTCCCACAAAAGCTCATGCAATAAATGTAATGTAGTCTTTAAGTGCCACAGGACTCCTTGATCATTATACAACATACTGGGTACAAGCAGAGTTGCTATGCTGACATTGCATAGTGTTTGAATCAGTGGCCCTGTGTGTGTGTGGGTATGTGTGTGTCTGTCTGTCTGGGGGTGCTTATTGGGTGGCCCACCCGCGGGGGGGGGGGAGACGACCTCTGCTGGAGGGCTCCAGGGCCAGCCAACTACACTCTAACCGCTGCAACAGGGGTAGTTTATGCAAGTCCTGGCCAAGAGCCTTCCCTGCCCATGCGCCAGTTTCTCCAGCCACCCTGTGGCTGGGCTCCTTCTCCACCCGCTTCCCCGAGTCCCGGGCGCCTTCCCAACCGACCCCACCACCACACTCCCCCTGCTCCTCACTCTGACCCTGCTAAAATCCCCCCTGCTCCCTGGCCACAGGCTGCTGCCGCCTCAACCATCATCAGGGTGGGAAATTTCAAACCAACGCAGCCCCCTGCCAGCCGGAAGACTGTGTCTTCCAGCTCACTAAGGGCCGTGGCTGGGCTGTGCGCTGCTGGCAGCAATCTGTGCACCAGAGACTAATTGTTGCTGCGCACACGCGCAGCTTACAGGGAACATTGGTCCCAACCCTAAGTTTTGAAAACCATTGCCCTAGACAACAGAAATAAAATACTACAGGTAGGAGAAACTACGTGCAACCCTCCTCACCTGAAAGAGATGTACCATAACAAGACTTTTGACAAACAGACTGTTAAAAAGATTACTTTAGGCTCACACAGATTTAGAAGCATACTCAGACTCACTCTGGATTTTAGTGTCCTGTTAAATACAGGATAAAAAGCATCTGTAGCTTGTGTGACCCAGGAAGACAGGGTAAGTAAGTTGTTCAGAAATTTGCAGAGAAGGCTGTACATTGAACTCAGCAGAAGACATGTTGCCAAATACAAAAATTATAAAAATAGAAAAATGTCTCAGATTCTGAACAAGAACTTTAAAACAAGAGCATTTCAGGAGTTAAAAAGTTTATTAACCTAGGCTTCGGGAATAGTTTCTGGACAATAGGTTTACCTACAACTTTTGAAACCAACTGAAACGTGAGAATATTGAGCTGTTAGGACTCAAGAAAGGTCAAATGAATAAACTACTAAATAGATCTAATTTGAAAGCATATTTGTGTCTAATAAAACATAACTTTAAAGTAAGAGAATCTTCCTCATCTCTGGTATTCACATAAGGTTTCTGGAGATAATTCTGATGAGAGTTCTGCTCTTACTTCCAGTTATTTTTCTCCAGATAGAACACATTTAGTGAAAGTAAAATCAATAAAAATTTGAGACTGGTCTAGATGGACATTTTGTAGAACAGATCTTGCTTTATCTGCAAAGCAGCAGCACTGTTTTTATTCTTTGAAATAAAAACTGTGTAGAGGTTCAATTCAAGTATTTAACCTCATAGTATGTATTATTTACTTCCATGGATTTACCCAAGATTTTCTTTAAGCATTTTCAATTTTTTCTGTCCATGGTGGTTCTCTAAATTACAGCAATATGTGGCTATATTTAAGAGTACAGCAAGGAAGTGTAGGGAAAATTCTATGTTATATCTCAGCACAGTTTTGGGTATCTGCAGAAATTGATATTGCCAGTGTTTTCTATAAGAACACTCCTATTTAATAAAATAAATAAATAAAAGGATTTTTGCTCCTTGTTGCAAAAGTATTCTTGCAAATACAGCAAAAATACCCTTTTAAAAAAGTAACTTTTTCCAGCTTGTCTGCCATTCTGTCTTAAGTTAACTCAAGAGGATACAATTTCTCACACAGTGATGACAGCTCAAATTGGATCTAAAAGACTGACATTAAGATCAAGTTAGTTCCACTGCATACTAGTTAGATTCTTGCATCATAACCAAGTTTGCAAGTTTTACAGATAGATAGTTGAATGTCTCATCAAATCTTTGATACAAGTTTCTCAATACAAGCTTTCAGCAAGGATGAGAAAAGAAGGTATAGGTAAATGACGAGATCTGCAAGGAAGGTCTTGAAGAAGTGAAAGATTTCAGACAGACAGAGATGCCTTTCTATAAAAAGATTTTCATATTTTATACTACCTAAAGGACTTGTGGCACTGAATGGTTTCTTTATGGTCTGTCAACCCTCAGTTAAATACAACAAAAAGGAGATAAAAGTCTAAAACAGAGATCTCAAGGCAAGGTAAAATTATTTTCAATCAAACTTTCAAAATTCACTGATTTAAAGGATATTAATTGTAAGTGCATATTACAGGTAGGGAAGCTTTACTAGTATAGATCTAATAAACTCGCACAAAATTCTTTTAAGTGCTATCCAACTACTTACTTATCAAACAATGTACATTATGGGTATATCGGGAATTGTCTGGAATGGTAAAACTTCCATCACAAATAGCAACCTGACTCTCCCCAAAGGGAAGCGTGAAGAAACAAAGTTTATACAGCAAGCAGCCAAGTGCCTGTGGGGGGAAAAAAAAAAGAGGGGGTGAGTACTATTATTGCAAAGACTAGGGAGCAATAAACATGTAAAAAATGAAGAAAGATTTAACAAACAACAAATACTGGTCACTGCTGATGCCTGTCATAGATTCTGAAGATGGAAACATTGAGTTAACAAGGGTCAGTTGACATAACTTGGAAACGTAACCAATGAAGTGATAAGATCTTAGCAATTCTAGAAACGCTTTATCCCATTATCTAGATGCCAGACAGCAACAAAGCAGTTAAAGAAATTCAGAAAGAAAACATCTTTGGTTTTGAATTATAAAAAACTTTTTAAATTCAGGTGAATAGTTACAATGTGTGTTTATACAGAGGGACTGCATGTGTAGAACCATCATCTCTTCTGACAAATAGTCGTCTTTGAGCTCATGTAATTTTCCCATAAATCTTTTGATGGAACGAACTCCCACGTTCATCTTTCAAAAGCATTACACAGGTTTTCTTTAAGAACAAGTTCCAAAGGGGTAGCCGTAGTAGCCTACTTCAGCAAAAAGCCACCCAAGGAGTCCTGTGGGACTTTCAGCGACTAACAAATTTACTTATTGTATGAGCTTTCACATTGTCTAACAAAGTGGGATTTTCTCCCACAAAAGCTCATGCAATAAATAAATGTTAGCCTTTAAAAATCCCATAGGACTGACTGCCTTATTTGTTGAGACCAAGGGCTCACCCATGAGTGACTGGAGAGAGGGAAAGGAGGATGTCTCATCACTTCTCAGTGAGACTTTATTTGAGAGAGCAGAAACCGTCAGGTTTCACACACACAGTTTTTGCCTGGGCATTTAGAGCACCAGATGATGTATACCATGTTGGCATATGTATGTGTAGGATACATTGATTATGAAAGATATCGTACAAAGGGTGCTGATCATCATAGTGGCAGGGACAAGTCTGCTGATTTTGCATCTGTTATGGCAGGGTCTGGAGACACTGAGGTGGTAGGAGCTTGTCTGTGGGGAGTCTCCTTTTGCTCATGAGGTTGGGTGAGGGGGCTGAGAGGTGTTTAAAGGCCAGAAAAGATTTTTCAGAATGTGGTGCTCATCAAGTATGGGTTACCTATTTGGTGATATCCTATAGCACAGTTGTTGCTGCTGCTGGGCCCAATGGGCTGCAATTCTCTCACAACTCTGGCCCTGCCCCAGCAGCAGTTGGGGCCAAATTGGGCCGGGCAATGGCTGGGGCCGGGGCCGGGGCCGGAGCCGCTTGCCACCAGCAGCGAGATGCAGGCCAGGACCACCTGAAGAACTCAACATAGCTGGAAAGCTTCAGTACACTAGAAGATTACCTGACCACCTGGTTTCTTTGCTACACACTTTTTAATTACTGAACAGTGCCAATCATTAGAAATGTTTATCTTTGCATTAAATACATTATTTTCTCAGTCACTTTTTTGTCTTGCACTCGGATTATGTCCAGCTGGTAATTACTTTACATTCTGATAATATATAGTGTAATTACAAGCAAACATAGCACTCTTAACCTTTAATACACTATGCAAATGTTCACTAATATAAAACCACTAGAGACAATGAAATCTTATCACACCAAATCAAACATCACTTGCATGCCTGAATGCATAAGAGATGTTCAATTATTCTGTCTCCTCCATTTCAGTGTTTCCCTACCAGTGTGCCGTGGCATTTTTTGAAAAAACTACTTAAGAGTGTTCTGGATTGCTCATGAATATTCATAAGTTCATTTGGAGCATATATGATGGTATGCCTCAAAATAATTAAAGGTATCAAGGTGTGCCACAGCAGAGAAGAGGTTGGGAACCACTGCTCCATTTAATCATACTACAGAATAAACAAGTTTATATTAAAGCAATAAACAAACAGAAGAACAAGGGAAAATACTAAAGGTTACCTACGTTTTGCAATAGTAAGCTAAAGAAAGAATATTTAACCAAATATTTCCCTTTTGCATTTACAGTATGTCTCATATGCTCATTTGTCATAAACAAATCCATTCTCTAAAGCTATACTTGTATCACCATTTCCCACACACTACTTCTGTGCAAGAAGTCATCTTTCTCACTCACTGCAAAGCCTTAATTTTGTATTTTCTGAGCAGATAATTTTCTTTTAGTATTTTTTTAATCTTTATTAAGCAGAACAAATCTTCAAGAATGATCATCTTCCATCTTCCTTACCCAAATATCTGCCTTTGTAGTAACTGGTTTTCCTCCATAAAGATTGATCATTTCAGGAGCTCTGTATGACAGTGTTGTATACCTAGCAGAAAACAAATCGGAACAAAGGTGAAGCAGAAGATTTGCTGTATACCTTTATTACCAACCATTCATGAACTACTACACACTAATCATTTTTAGTGCAGATAATTGTCAGCCATCAATTACTTACACAGTATGTAAAATAGTAAGTCAACTGCAGCATTCTTGTCAACAATAAGTGATGCCCCTCGTGGGCTGATCACTAATCATTTAAGGGCCATGGCATCAAATATGATGCTCTGTACAACAGTTAAAGCTTTTTTATGGAAAGCTTAATCCTTTCCTGTTTTTCTATACTTCTAAAAGCACTACACAAAGTGGCTATTACAAAAATCAAATGCATCCTAATTTATAAACATAAAACAGTTTGTCTAAGTTGTAATACTTGGCCAGCAAAGGTTTGGGGGGGGGGGGGGGGAAATCAACAAGCATACAGGATGACCTGTAAGCAATCCTGAAAGATAAAGCAGAAGGAACATTGCAATGGCCAACAGGGCCATGCCTCATCAATATTTATCAAATAAGACTAGCATCTTTAACCTGTTTGTCTGTACTGTTACAGAATAAAAGTGTTAAATAGGTCTATGTTTACTGGCATCCTGTTAGAAATCAAACAGTGATCTAATTAGGTGGTAAATGCTATATCCTCATCCTGTCTTACAATACTTCAATACTGTATTCTATTGACTTTGAGATCAAAGGGGGTATATATCATCATTTCAATTGAACTTGTGGTAGAATATTATTGTCCTCATTTCTCTTTGAACATACATTTCCACATAATAAACCAACTGTGAACTACTCTGATCATTTAAAAAGCTGTTGCAAAAAGTATTTTCTGAGGATGGACCCACTGAATAGAGATCATATTTTGTTAGTTTACTTTCATCAAAGCCCACTTACTAGTATTCCCTGCCAACATCCAGACTACTCAAACTACAAAGCAAAGCTTTGGGACTGATCCTTTCATCTCAGGTTAGCTTAACTTTTAACAGGGAAGATGTAAACCACAGAACCAAGGCCTCCTGCTAGATACTTGGATTACCCAGAAATTCTCATGGGGGAGGAGGAGGGGGGAACCTCTAAAACACGCTGCACATGAACTGCCTATTGGGCTATAACTATTTGAATTGATTACAGAAAGACTTACAGAAATCAGCTGTCTGCCATTTTACCTATGACATTGACCTAAGAACTTTACACATTTGTACGTATACTGATGTCTTAACCATCTGTGACTCTTCTTTTTTTCTTTGATTAATAAATCTGAGATTTAGTTAATAAGGATTGACTATAGCATGTATTTGTGTAGGATCTAAAATTTTCATGGGCCTGGCAGGTTACACATCTGATCTTTTAAGACTGGTAGAACTTTAATTATGGTAAGTAAGTGAAGGATTACAGAAAACCTATCTTAGACTTTATTGTCTAGATGGATGGGAGCAAGGGCTGAAATACCTAAAGATGACAGTGTGTCTCTCTTATTAGACCACTTTACTGCCTTCGTCAATCTAATTATAGAATAAACCATTTTAAAGGATTGTCTGCCTTGACTGTGATATTCTCAGTGTGGCTCATCCAGGCTTCTGGTCTCATAAGTTATTGATTAGAACACATTATTTTAATACAGTCAGGGAAATGAAAATATACAACAAGAAATAGCTGCTTCTTAAGAAAAGTTAATTCCAAATTACACCTTAGAGTGGGTCATTTTAAGTTCTCCTTTTTTGGCATTTTGTTCCTACTAATCTAAAGACCTTAAACATTAACAGGTGAGTCCTGTGAACAACATGAAGCTAATGGTGGAAATGTGAAGCATAGAAGGAATTGGATGGAGCTAGAAAAGCCAAGAGTGATTTTTCAGAGCACTATATCAACTTCTATTTTTTGGCATCTTTTCTAGATAAATATTACATTCAAAAGTTAAACCCAGAAGCCCAAGTTACATCTTCAAACTGATTCTTGACAATTAAACACATTTCAGGGATATTCAGCCCATATTTGTAAATAACCATGAGCTTATAAAATGTAACATTCCCAAATACAAGGCTGTATACACTAAATATCACAAACAACAAAGGTACACCTTTAAGTTCTGGATAATATACAGGTACCCTTCAGCACTATCTTTAGCAGGTAACAAAATAATTTTTAAGCTTGAAAATACACACAATTTCTCCATTTAAACACAGTGGAAAGGGCATGGATGTTACCAGATCCACTATTAGCACAGATTTAGACCACTGTAAGTCAGTATGAAGCCTTTTCCAGTGTCAGCAGTCATGTAAGCTAATTGAGTATGTTCTCATCTACTTTTCTAATTAGTCATTTTACAATGATACCCAATTCCTCAAACGCAAGACCAGGGCTTCACTGAACTAACAGATCTGCCTTCAAATAATTCTCCACCTAAGGTCCCAAGACACTGCACTTAACATGTTGCTACTACGGCAATTCACTTACACATCGTAAACTGCAAGTCAGGGGTTTAAATAGGACAAAGGGAGGCTTATAGCACAACAGGAAACTAAGGGGAAAGAGCTGAGACAGTAAAAATAATATGTGGTTTCATATATTCTGAGTGCAATGTACAACATGGAGTCGTCAAACTATTTGTAATTAACACTGCCACTCCCTCAAATTTCACGGGAATTGTCTGCTCGTAAACTGAAACAGCATCAACATACCCAGGTATTCCTACCATCTTGCTATGTCTATTTTAGATATTCAAACAGCACTGATCATCACTAAGGAATGGGAGTTGTGCATTAACAGGAGTTGTGCACTTCAATCAATCACCAGGAACACAAATTGGTTCCTAGACAGACCCTTATGTTTCCATTAATGTATAAAAACATACAATAATTTCTGTACTGGTAAGAAAACTAATTATTGCTTACGAATAGCCACTCAAGCTAACTTACTTTTTAATTTCTTCTTCAACTACATTAACACCATCTTTCTGAGGATTAAGATATTTGTTCGTGGCACTGCCAAAGTCACAGAGAACATAGTTGCCATTGTCATTCAACAAAATATTCTCTACCTTAAAATAAAAACAAAACAATCAAGAACATTGACAAAGAAAGACAAAACTGTGCAGCATCAAATCTTACAGATAACAGCTAATACATAATCCTTCTATTTTTAGTAATAACAGACCTGATATATACTAATATTCTTAAAATTCTAAAGAAATGTACCATTAATACTAAAACAACAGCTCTACCATTACCCCATTAGTGACCAAAACTGCCAATATCCATTATACAAAAATGTGATGTCTACAGCCCACCTAACATTTTTCATTTAATATTCTTGGTCTAGTTCTGCAGATAGAAATTGTTTCCTTCCCTGTACATCAGTGAGCAACTTTTGAACACGAGATGTCTTCCACACTCCAAGTCATCTTTTGATAGCTGCTCAACAGCAGCAAACATTTCCATTCATTACCTTTTACTGGAGCTCTTACCTTTAGGTCTCGGTGAACTATTGGCGTTTTGCAGTGATGCAACCTGGCAACAGCTTCACATGTGTCACAAAATATCCTTAGCACTTCTGGCTCAGTAAAGCCTGTCTGAAGTCTCTGATTCATCTGATTCACAACCTGCCCCGCTAAATTAGAAACAAGTTTGTAAAAGCAACATCTATTTAACTGTCTTTTAAAATGCTGTATTGACTTTAATCAAAGGTTTGCATTTCTATGTAAAAAAGTTATCAATATATATTAGTCAATCACAATTTTTCAACCTCAAGTTTTTAAATTAACCACTAGTCCCGTTTTTCAAACGGGGCCAGTATGACTTCTCAGACCATGTACAGAACATGCAAAGTTAATTCTCTTACTCTTAACAACTTAAATTCCTAATATGAATCCCCTATTCCAATTCATGATTATTCCTGTCCAATCCAAAGGAAATGAGACAAAAGGAATTTTTTAGAACTGAAGTCTGAAACCTCCCCACTCTAACACACTTGATGTTCCTCAAATCCTTCCTCAGCTGACAACATGCAAAAACTACAAAAGCTATCATTTCAAAACACCCATTATTGCAGATGTCATTACTGAAACATTTAACTCCATCCAACATCACTTCACCTGTCTAAACCAAAATAGCAGATAAAATAGGAAAAAGTATATCCTAAGAATTACTATTATGTTAGGGAGGTCCTAACATCTATGACTCAGCGACAAAAGCAATGACAGCTGAGTAACCTTGTCAGAAACTAGAATTAGATTAGAAAAATACAATGGAAACTATACAATAGTCTTTGACACAAGATTTTCTTCTACAGACACTTTTAAAAATATGCATCTTCATCCTGACAGCAGATATATCTGTTGTCCAAGAACTGCTATCTATATTTTTTATCCCATTTCAGAAAGAATACATCGACCAAATCACAGCATTGCATGTTTGTCCCAGAGAGGACTTATGTTCCTTCTTCCACTCTTTCATGTATCTCTGTGAGAATGAGCACTAAATTCTCAGAGGAAGTTCTTAGACTACTGGTATTCACTGGTGATCACAGCATTACATTCTGGTGATTCCTAGCACTACGCACCATTAAAGTGAAAATTTCCTTGGGGGATATAGATAAATAAACAAATGGGGAAACTGGTTTCCAAGAAAAGACTCTTTTGTAAAAGGATCACTCAAACAGCAAGAGAAAACATTAGGCCAACACACAGGAAGGAAAGAGTAGAGAGTTCAGCAAGTATGCCAGCAGCAGTTTTTTCAGAAATAAGAGACTGTTTCCATTAGCTCAATTCAGAAACCAATACCCATGAATTATGACTTCAAAAGCAGTGGATCAAACAAGAAAAATGCATTTATGCTCTCCATTAATCCATAGCTTAATTTTATCATCTGTCCTCCAATCAAGTTAAAGTGACATTTAGAAACAGCAATGCTTGAATTGTTCACCATATATTCCCATTTGTTATACCATACACTAAGTATTTTACAACATTATGAGCGTTACTTTCAGAAGCTGAGAAAGCATAGGTCCTAGTAACTTACAGTCCACATTTCTTAAAAATCAAATTTATCAGTTTAGTTCATTCGATAATATTTATCTAAACTGACAGGCCACAAATTTTTAAGATTTTACATACTGAAATACAGAAATTTAAATCTCAGAAGTCTGAATGATGGAAAAGACTGCAGTTATGTAAATTCAGAACCATAGTTTAAAAACTCTAGTACATTAAGCATTTATATAATGCACCTGAAGCATTTTCATCACCTAATGTCCTGACTTAGAGAACATTTTATTTTCATTGGAAGTAGTCAGTTACTTTGAAATCTAAGGATTTCTCCAGATTCACTGTCACTAGAGCATAATATAACAAAATTTGAGCTAAACTACTAGAATAAATATGTATATAAAAAGGGGAAAAATTAACTATGAATAACATTAAGAAACTGGACAGTCAAAAAAGAGGGGATGATTCTGAAGGCACTTTAGAATCTTACAACTGGAAGGGACCTCGTGCGGTCTTCTAATCCAGTCCCTTGCACTCAAAGCAGGCCCAAACATTATCTAGATGAAGGATCAGCAACCTTCAGCACATGGCCCATTCTGAGTGGAACACAGCGGACCTGCCTGAGCTGCACCATTCCCAGCTCCAAGAGGCACCATGTACCTCACCTTCCCTCCATCAGAGCTCCTGTCTCCCAAATGGGTCCACCCTGCAGGAAACAGTCACCAGGACCACAGATACTCCCTTGCCAGCAAAGGGCTTGCGGACACCCCCATCCCCACTGCCACTAGGAGAAGGGGAGTGTTTTGCCAAACATCTTCCTAAAGGTTGCAGACCCCTGATCTAGACCATCTGACACGTCTATCCAACCAGCTGTTAATCTCCAATGACAGAAATTTTACCAGCTCTCTAGGCATTTTATTCCACTGCTTAACTACCCTGACAGTTAGGAAAAAAGGCAATGAGCTTAAATTGCAAAAAGAGTGATTAAGGTTAGACATTAGGAAAAACCTCCTATCTTTAGAAGTCAACAGGAACAATTTTTCTCCCTCTTCCTTGTAACAATCTTTTATGTATTTGAAAACTTACGTCATCCTCCAGTCTTGTCTTCTCCAAACTAAACAATACAATTTTTTCAATCCTTCCTTGTGTGTCATTTGGGGTGGGGGTGTTGGTGGTGGTTTTGGTTGGTTTGGGGGAGGGGTGGCGGCCTCTTCTCTGGATCTCTCCAATTTGCCCAAATCTTTCCTGAAATGTGGTGCCCAGAACCGGACACAATATTCCATACAGCAGAAGAATTGCTTCTTGTGTGTTGCTTGCAATACTTCCGCTAATGTTGGCAGAATGATTTCTTACTCTTTTTGCAACAGTGTTACCTTGTTGACTCATTTAGCTTTTGATCCACTATGACCCCAGATCCCTTTTCAGTACTCCTTTCTAGGCTGTCATTTCCCGTGTGTGTGCGCACGCAACTGATTGTTCTTTAAGTGAAATGTTATATTAGTCCAGATCAATCTGAATTTTAATCCTCTTCTCCAAAGCACCTGCAATACCCTTTCCGCAAGCAAACTTTCCAAGTGTACTCTCTATCTAGTCATTAATTAAGATATTGAATAGAAGGAAATGAATCGCTGCAGATCAGGACATGAGAGACCATTATTTGGTTCTCCATGCCCTCTAACCTATGTCAAATAAATTGCTAAAAACAATTAAGGGGTTGGGATTATGAGAAAGTATGCAACAGTTCATCATCTGGAGCAGCAGTTTCACAAGTGAAAAGATATTCAGCTTTACCAAGTCTTCATTCCCAAATCTTGTCATTTCATATCGATACACAAATATATTTTGAGAGTTAAAAGGGAAAAACAAAGATGGACCATTCACACATTTACGTAAACATTGTTTCCTCCCCTCTCATCCTTTTCTCAGAGAACTGTTGATATAAAACAGCATAGGATGATCCTCTCAGGTTTTCCAGATTCTTTCTTTCTGGCACTTAAAAACAAACTCAAGCATGATGGTGTTTTTCTTGACCTTAATTAAAAAGATAATAAATGTGGTCTTCGCCAAAATACATGTCACATCTCAGGAAACAACCCCAGCCTCTAAGAATCATTTCCTTACTCTCATAAAAAAAGAAATCCAAGAGTAGTTTACTTACCTCGACAATATTCCATTAAGATAAGCACCTCCCACACATTGTCACTAACTGAATTAACAGCACAATCCAAATAGCCCACAATATTTTTGTGCCCAGACAGTTCTTTCTGAAATCAAAAAACAGAAACATCACATTTCGAATAATTAATATTTAAAGAAAGTATAAAAAAGTCCGCATAGTAGACAGAAGATCTGTGTAGGGAGCTTTTCTTCTCTAGACCACACTTGAAACATCCTAGGTAACCACTGAAGTGTTCTAATAGCTACTTGGACGTTTATGTTAAGTGTGCAGGTGTCTCAGCTACAGTTCTCTGTGGCTGTTGCCCACATCAAAAAAAAATATTGGCAATCGACCACACCCTACACTCAGCTAAGCATCAGGGATTACACAAAGCTGTGACAGGCCACTCCCCAGATCCAGTCTGGTGTGCCGCTGTAAGTCCCCCGATTCCCATTCCTGAACCCTGATTCGCTGCACTTTGCCAAGCGACCACTCACTCCTGAGCCACTCTACTCTGGTCTCTGGTGTGCAACTGGTCCCAAGCAGTAGATGTATGACCTCTGGCTACTCAAGGATGGTCCCACAGCCAGTACCCCCAGCCCCCAGCACCACCTTGGGAGCCACTGTCTACACAGATTGGGGCCCACTCCCAATCACCATACATTCATGTCTGCCCATTTAACAAAGAAATGGATTGTGCTCAGCCCTCTTCATACACATCCTCTAAAGATCACACAACTTTAGATAAAACAATTACAAGTTTTTTGATCAGATTATAATTTTAAGTAAGAATATGGCCAGTCATGGCAGAATCACAATATAAATGAGTCAGGAGAGACCACAAGAAAACACCACACATATACTACCCTAATATCTTTACTTAAACTGACCTCATAATTCAAGTTCACACTCAAGGTGTTCGACTGGCAGACGTCTGCACAGCCAGTCTCTGCCTGAGACCAGGCAGGGCCCACATCTTGCTTAGAGTTGTTTCAAGAAGGAGAGTCTCAGCTAAAAGCCTCAGACTTTTCCAAGTGTTTCTTTTTTTCCCCCAAAACTCCTCCTCACCACCACCACCCACCCTTGGCAGCGATGATCCCTTTGTCTTGTCTGAGCCACCTCAATTAGCATATCTTTGCTGCCTTTTCCAGGTATTTGCTTGCTCACTGCTGCTAAGAGTTGTCTGTCTGTCCCTCTCCTCATTTAGCAATGGAAAACATGTTACGAGTCCGTGCACATGCATGAAGTTGTAGGAAACTTGATATCATAATTAATCATGTGACATAGGTTTGAGCATTCATAAACACTGCATGGTGTAACCGGCAACAAAGCATACAATCACAGCATAGAAGGAACAGGAAAATTATATAGATGGTTCTCAACCTGTGGGCCAGGGACCCCTGGGGGTCTGCAGAGTTATTGAAAGAGTTCTGTAAATACACCTGTCCCAGCCAGTGGCAGGAAGCTGAGGTGATCCATGTTGAAGAAGGCTCTAAATGAATTGTATTTGCCTGCTGTGAACAGCCACACCCTGGCTATGGCCCCATCCTTTAAGAGCAGGCAGGGGCCAGGTCCTCCACTGCCCCTACACAGCACCACTGCCTGCAGTCAATCCCCAATAACAAGCATCATTTGGTGGGTCCACAAAATTGTTTGATGTTCAAAAGGGGTCCTCATACTCAAAGAGGTTGGGAACCACTGACAGATCATAACCCAGGGTGCACAGATGTGCATCCTGTGACAAAAGCATACGCACAATTCCTCCCAAAGAGAATTTAGAAACCATGAGCAGGATAGTGTGGGCAAACTTGATTGCTATAATTTATGCTGCAAAAGTTCAGGCAATTAGGTTCAACTTAATGCAGTCAGTCTGTAGGGCAACTTTCATAAGCACTAAGCTCATTTTAAAAGAAAAATACTCTGCTCATTTAATCTTTAAGAGAAACTCCAAAATGTTAAGATTTAGCAGTTATAATCATCATATACTGCAAACATTCATGGACAAACACTGTGTTACCACTAAAGGGCTAATGGAAAACCAGTCAAAATTCAGGCAACTCGACCACGCCTCTTACAAAGTTAACACATGGTCAGTCCAGAATTGTCATTGTCCTTGTTTCTAAGAAGCCCAATAGAAAGTAATTAGTTTTCCCCTCACAGGAAGATGAAAGAATCCAACCACACAAGCTTCTCTCAGTGCTAGGAACTTCTTTTCATAATTACAATCTGAGAGCTCCATCTCTAACGTCCCTCACTGGATAAAGATCTGATCCAGGAACAATTTGTTAGCATTCAAAACCAGCTGAGCCTAGGGCAACTTTTTCTCTTCGGTTACCTAAGAGGCAAAAAGCATTGTCCTGTGGGCAATGCCCACAGGCATACCTTCACAGATTCCAAGCCATCAAGGACCACAGCTATCATCCAGGGTGACTTCCTATATAGGTCTTTAGAGGAAAAAAAACCCAAGCTCCTCTCGATTTAAAAGCTGTTAATGATGGAAAATCCATCACAACCTCTTATAAGTTGCTCCAACAGTTAATTACTCACTGTTAAAAATTTACATTTCATTTCCAGTTTCAATTTGTCTGGCTTCAACTTCCAGTCACTGAATCATGTTATAAAACTTTGCTAGACTGAAGAACCCATTAAGTGTTTGCTTCCCACACAGGTACTTCTAGATCAGGTGTGGCCAAACTGCAGCTTGCAAGCTGCATGAGGCTCTTGAAAGACAAAAGTGTAGCTCATAGAAGAGCATGGTGGGGAGAAGCAGGGAAGTGGCGGCATGGTCAGGGACGGCAGAGAAAAGCACAGCATGGTCGGGGCAGTGTGGAAGCAGCAGCATGGCTGAAGATGGTGGGGAGAAGCGCAGCATGGCAGCGGATGGCAGGGAAGCAGCAGCATTTTTATTGTAGGCCTAGTTTTCATGGTAACCTTAAGTAATTATTAGAATCTGACATTAGGGGGATCACTATTTGCCTTCTTTTAACAATAAAATTAAAGTGTGCAATGAATTTTAAACCTATTAATTTCAGAGTAGGTAAAAGTATATGGTTATATGCCTCAGTACAGCTCACAAAGGTTTAATAATCAACTTGTGTGGCTCTTGAGTTCCCTGAGTTTGGCCACCCCTGAACAGAAAAATGTCACACCTTAACCTTATTTATTAATCTAAAAAGATTGACCTCCTTCAGTGCATCAATAAAAGCAGATTCACTGATCCTTTAATCATTATCCCAGCTCTTTTCTAAACCCTCTCCAATTTTTCAACTTCCTCTTGAATTGTGAGTACCAGAACTGGACACAGTATTTCCACAGTGATCATGTCCATTGCAAATTCAGAAATAAAGTTACCTCACTAGTCCTACTCAAGATGGTCGTTTATGCATTCAAGGATCACATTTGCCCTTTTGACAATAGCTTTGCTCTGGGAGGCCATGTTCAGTTGATTACCTACAGCACCATAGCCCCAAAATGTTTTTCAGTCACTGCTTTCAAGGACAGAGTTCTCATTTTGTTAGTACAACCCACATTCTTTGTTTCTAGATGTATGCATTTACATTTAACAATATTAAAACACATTGTTTACTTGTGCCCAATTTACCAAGCACTCCAGACAGCTCTGTATCAGTGACCTGTTCTGTTGTTTACCACACTATTAACGGTGGATCATCTGCAAAGCTTTTATCAGTGATGATTTTGCTTCCTTCCAAGTCATAGATAAAAATGATAAACAACATAGGGCTAACAACCAATACCTACAGGATCCCCTCTGCAATCAAACATTTGCTTGATAATGATTCCCCATTTACAGTCACATTTTGAGATCTATCCATCAGCCAACTTTAAATCCATTTAATGTGTGCTGCGTCTATTTTTTTTTTAATCTTCTTAGTTGTTTAAGCAAAATGTTATATGGTAGCCAGTTAAATGCCTTACAGAAGACAAAGTATATTACATCAACATTATTTCCTTTATCACTCAAACTTCTAATCTCAGAAAAAGAAGCTATCAAGTTACTCTGACAGGATCTATTTTCCATAAAAATATTTTGATTGGCACTATTAATATTACCCTATTTTAATTCTGTATTTATTAAGTCCCATATCAAGTGCTGTATTACTTTGCCCAAGATTGATGTCAGACTGGCAGGTCTGACATTACCCTCACCATTCCGTTTACACTTCCTAAGTATTGGCACGACATTAGCTTTCTTTCAGTCTTCTGGAAATTCCCAGTATTCCAAGAAGTACTGAAAATCAACATTAATGGTTAAGTGAGCTACTCACTCAGCTCTTAAAACTCTAGGATGATAGCTTGTGGAGGACTTGCTGGTTTAAAAATCTTTAATAGCTGTTATTCAGCATGTTCCTTAGATACCAGCAGAATGAAGATGTAGTTTCATCATATGAAAACTGATCCGTTTTTTCTCAAATACAGAACAGAAATCTGTACTGAACATTTTCCTTTTGTGCATTATTTATAATTCTATCATTGCATCTAACAGACCAATACCATTGTTAGGATTCTCTTTGCAACTAAAACTTTTCTAAAAGGTCTCCTTATTTTCCTTAATTCCGCTGGCTTCAAGTTTTTCCTGCTGCTCCTCTAATTTCCCAAATATATTTTCTACAAATCATAGCTTCTGATTTATGTTGATCACCACCAACTTCCCCTTTCTTCCATCTCATTTTTTAAAAATTCATAGCTCCCTTCATTTCCATCCAAATCAGGTCAGTTTTTTTAACCAATACTGATTTCTTCCTTGAGGGTGGCTTTTGGGGCACCTAATAAAATGTTCTTAAACAATTTCCAATCATCATTCACAAGGACGGTGTTCCTACATAAAAGAATTAAGACCCTTGCCTTCCCGCTAGAGTTATGAAGAATACAGTGGCACTGTGAGAATCGAGAGAATTTCTTGAAATATTGGGCCTTTAACTCTCGCTTTAATCAGGATCACTTGTGAAGCCTGAAGGATCTTTAAAGGAGTTGTATGGTACATTTGAAAGACATCTGCTCATCACCAGGAAGAAACATCAAATCAAAGCCATGAACCTGTGTAAGCAGGTGCAGCAGTAGACCCACCTGGAGGGCACCTCCTGGTGGTGTTTCTGAGGAACTTAGCTCAGGTGGTCCCCCACCAGGTGGTCCGTCCTCCGCTTCTTCACAAGATGACTCCTCTCCTGAGTCCACTTCTTGGCCCTTAGCCCTCCGGCTAAGCCCTACAGTCCATTCCTTCTGGGGTTCTGGCCACTAAAACAGTCTATGGCCAACTCACCCTCATTCTGGCCACTAAAACAGTCAATGGCCTATGAGCCTGTGCTACTCTAGGCACCTGTGCTGCTCCTGGCACATTGGGGGAACAGGGAGAGGCCTGGGCCCACCCATTTCTCCAGGCCCCAGCCCAGGGACCCTAAATGCCTCCACTGAGGCCTCTGCCTCCCTCCAGTCACTCTTTTGTGTCGACTCTCTGGGTCACTTCCCCAGAGCCCCAGCTGCACACAGTCCCACCAATGATGTCCAGCTGCTGTCCAGTCCTTGGCCTCCTTGCCCTGGACCGCCGCTCCAGCCACTGCCACAGTCTGCTCCCGTAGGATCCCCGGTTCTGGTCAGCCCCGAGTGCCTGCTCACACTCGGTGCTCTCCAGGGTGCTGGCTCCCACCGCCAGCCTGCCAGGAGGAGAACCTTCTCCCCCTGCAGCTCCCACTGCAGACTGATTCTTGCTAGCTCTGCTACTCCTTTATATTCTTTCAACCTGCCTTTTGACTGACTGCTGCAGCCCTCTCACCTGATTGGCTGCTAGCTACACACACCTTTTTAACTCCTGGTGTACCAAAGCAGAGCCACTGCACTGCTACACTTTCCCCTGCTTAAAATCCTTTCCCCTGAGGAGATTTTTCCTTTTTCTGGGCCTCCTCTGCCCACAACTGGGCGTCTAACAACTCAGTATTGTCTTCCTGCCCCCGGAGCCACTCTCCAAGATACTCAACCTCCTCCTCAGCACCCTTCCATGCCTGCTCAGCCTCCCCTGGGCCTCTTCTAGTTGACCCAGTGAATCCCCTAACTTGCCTTCCTCCAGGGTCTGGGTCCCCTGACTCAGCCTTGGCCTTCACCCCAGATGGGCCTCTCTACTGGTCTGCTCAGCCCTCACTTGGACTCCTGCCTCCACATAGGCTTGCCCTGTCCAAGTCCCTTTTCCACAGGCTCTTCTCTTATCCTCAGAGGGGTCCCCCCCAGTCCTCAGTCTGGACTGCCTCCTCCTCCTGGCCAGTCCCTGATGTGGCTGGCTTCTCTGGCACTTCAAATTTTGCCCTCCTTTGCCTCAGGGGGCAGTGCCTTCTAATGTGACCTTCCTCATGGCACCTTAAGCACCTCTGTCTTCTTCTGTGCCCCTGGCCTCTCTGGCTCACTCCCTGTCCCTGGAGTAGCCCTCTCTTTCTGGGCTGGGCATTCTCACTTAAAATGCCCCCCTGACCCCACCTGTCCAACATGCTCTACCCCACCATGTTACCCTCACATGCAGGGTTCTTTGGGGTCTTTCCCCACCAGTCTGTCCACTGGTCCCTTCAGCCACAAACAAAGCACCGGCTCAAGTCTGTCTGTCTTCTCTCCTCTGGTCTGCTCAGCTGCCGGTCCTGCCACCAGGCTCCAGCTCTGGGGCTTACACTTCTTTCTCAGGCCCTGCACCTGGGCCTTCAAATGCTGGTTTACTACCCTCATTTCTCACTGGCCCACAAGGATTTCAGCCAGCTGGATCCTCAGGCCCTTCATCTGCTGATCCTTGGCCTTGACTGGAGTTGGCCACTCCTTGCCCCAACCCAGGAGGGCTTTGCTGCTCTGCTTTGCAAACAGAGTCTCAACAACCTGTGACTCCATCTCTTCACCACTGGTTCCATCCTTCCCTGAACCCTCTGGGCAAGTCCCTACGGCCCCTTGCATCAGGAGCAACCGTGCCACCCTCAGCATTCTCCACCACATGTAAGCAGGTGCAGCACTAGACCCACCCTGGAGGGTGCCTCCTGATGATGTTTCTGGGGACCTTAGTTCAAGTGGTCCCCCTCCAGGTGGGAATATATGAAGCCATATATAACAAGCTTCATGTGCTAGATACTGCTCAGAATGGACTGGATAAAAGTATAGCAGGAGCAGCACACATGGATGTCGTGTAGAGATACCGTCTTGGTTGTGATAGCCCAGTACAGGACTGTCGTGGGTTTTAAGAGGATTTTCTGATTGACTTGAACAAAAAAAAAAGAAGAAGAAACTCTACATTCTGCTGTATGTTGCTTTTTCCCTAGTTATTTCTTCTCCAGTTTAAATTATGAGCCAAATCTTTAAAAGTCCATTAAGTATTTGTTTCCCAGGTAAGCAGTTATAGACTGTGATCAAGTTGCTCTCCAGCACTGGAGCCCAATCCACTATCTCTAAGTTTATAAAGCAAGTATGCCAGCCATAATTTAGCTTCCACAAGCAACGTAAGAGCCACAATTTCTGCATCAAGAAGTGTGTCCATGGAAAGGAAAAATAGCATAGATAGTAAGTGAAGGAATATAATCAACAAGCTACACCCTTTGTTATTTTACTCATGTTCAGAGTGTTAGTTGGCTTAAGAAGTAACCATGATAAAACACTAGCTCCCTTCAGAGAATTTCAGATACAAAGTTCTTATTGCTTTCTTCTCATGTAAAAACTTGAAAGATAGACAATTAAACCAGGCTGTTCCTTTTTTGCATAAACAGACGTTAACTGGGTTAAAATCAGTTACACTTGTGCAATCACACTGCAGATAAGATTACTTACAAGCATCATTCAGCCAGCAGAACCTTTGCCATAGACCAGTGGTTCCCAACCAGTGTGCCGGGACACACTGGTGTGCCATGAGCATCCCCAAGAGCTGGAGTCAAAGTTCCCTCCCTGCTCAGCCCAGTCACATGGGCTGTGCAGGACTGGGAAAAGGCAGGGGTTAAAGTAAGGGGGAAGGCACTGGAAAGCAGTTCTGGGGCCCTCGATTTTTAGGAAGGGAGCCTTCTGCCCCTCTAAAAATAGAGGAAGGCACTGGAACACAGAGTTCCGGGATCCCCCTAAAAATAGAAGGAGCAGCCCAAACGCAGAGTTCCGGTGGCTCCACCTTAGGCCCAGCCAGCGGGTGGGGGGGCTGGGAGTGTGTGAATCTCCCCCTGCAAGGTGAAGCAACTTGTGTCAGGCAGCCTGCAAACAGCCCAGGTAAGGGCTTTGTGGGGGGTAGGGCTGCTGGGGTTTGTGTGGGGCAGGTGTGTGTGTGTGTATGTGTGTGTGTAGCAGAGGTGGGTGGGAGTGGCTGTGTAGCAAAGGGTGTGTAGCTGGGGTTGTGGGGCAGCCGGGGGGGGGCGGTAGCTGGGGAATGGAGGCTTAGTTCTGGCCCCTGCAGTGATGGGAGGGTCCCTCAGGGGAAGCAGAGGATGGGACCCCCTGGGGTGGGAGGGAGCTGCAGTGGGGTGAGGATTTGCCCTGGGTGGCAGGGAGGCACTGTGGAGAAGGGGAAAGTGGGTGCTGCACCATGATCCCATGCCCTACCTTCCTACTCCCCAGGTTCCCCCTGCCCCCCCCATCCACTCTTGTTCTTTCTTCCTCTCTCCTCTCTTGCCATCCTTGTGCTGCTCCCCACATGGCTCTCCTTGTCCTCTCTTGCCACCCCTCCCCTTCTGTGCTCCCCACACTCACTCCTGCCACTGCACACGACTACAGACCTCCCGTGTTTTGCCACCCCTGCTCTGCTACCCCTACTACCCCACACAGGAGCATTTCCGAAACACTGTGCCATGGTTCATGAATATTCATAAGTAATTTAAGTTAATTTGAATATTCATGAGTTTTTTAAAGGTGGTGTGCCTCGAAAAACGTGAATGCATCAAGGTGTGCCGCTGCAGAGAAAAGGTTGGGAACCACTGCCATAGACAATACTTGAGGAGCTTAGACTCAGTTCACAGTCTGGCAGAAAACTTTATTTGTAAATGCTGACAGAGCATTGTGGAAACCCACAATGCCATTTTTATGAAAGCTTTTACTCAATCACACTTTAGAACAGTTTTAATGTTACATGTTCCACTATAATTGCTTGAAGGAATTATGATTTTGAGATTGGAAAAGATGATCCATGAAAAGATAGTCTTTCACATAATTCACAAAGTAAAAAATTTAAAAGGATAAGTAATATGCTTAAGGGATTTTTGTCTTCCTTTCTGGTCATGTGCATATTCTCTTTTGTACATAGAAGAGTATGTGTTTTATAAGTCATGTGCAGTACATTCCCAAGTTCTGTTCTGAAACCTTTTAACTACAGTCAGAGGGTTTAAGAGCATGAACACATTAGCAATAGCTTTCGGGAAACAATATGCTCAATAAAGAAATTTGAACAGACTATTGGAAGGGTAATAGTTGCTTTACTTACCATAATTGTAATTTCTCTTTTGCAAATGTTGAGGTCAGGCACGTTATTAACATACATTCGCTTCAATGCACAGCGTATTCCATTATGGGTACGCACCACAAACACAGTGGAAAAACCACCTGAGGAAAAATATTTACACACAAGTCAGACCACTTGAGGTTTAATTTAAAATGTATCAAACCATGATAAGAATTTCCTGGAACACACTTTTTAAAAAAAAAACAAAAAACTAGGAAGCCATTGATACTTTAGTCCTCTTGTAACTGAGCTTTCTTCTTCTTAGTTAACCATTTAAGGTTCCAACATTTTATACAGTGCTACAGCATGAAAAATGTTTCACATTAATATGTTAGTCTGTCAACTCCTACAACTTGTAATTAGTGCCACTTGCAGATGATGATAATGAAACTTTTCTGAGGTTTAACCCAGGATGAATAATTACATGTTTTATAATTCTTACTTCTGTACTTAGTCACAGTTTTTAAGCTTTACATAGCAAAGTCACCCTATCATCTTCGAAGTACACAACTAATACTTAATTTTATGGGTTTTTTTTTTTCATACCATAGCTACACAGCTGGGGAGGGTGGTTGACAAAGTAGCCAGTCTAAATATAATGCCTTTTTAAAAGATCAAACTTTGGGGAAAATTGCTAATTAAATTGTTCACATAATACAAGTGTCAATTTAAACTTAGCCTGCTTTTACTCTACCCATGGATCCCTTTGGCATCACTATATTTCCCATCTTCAAGCATATGACGAAGTAAGATTTTCTCCTACAAAAGCTCATATGATAAATGTTAGTCTTTAAAAGTGCCACCAGACTCCTCGTTTGTTTGGCCACACTATAATGGAGACATCAGAGAATAAAACTAAATTCTCCCTTGATCAGTCAATTAAGGAGCAAACATCAAAAACTCCTTTAATACAAAATGCACATTTTGGTTTTGGGCGCTATACACATACCTGAAGTTTTTTGTGTGTGTTGGTTTGTTTGGCTGGTGGTTTTTTGTTTAAGTTTTTCTGCTCTCCTCACTCTTGTAAGAAGCATACCAACAATAGGAAGACAGCTGGACAGGGTAAACACTAAAATGATATATGCACAAAGTGCTTCCCAATCTCTAAACTTCATTCATCTTATATTACTTAAACAAACAAAAGGATTCTGGTGGAACTTTTAAAGACTAACATTTATTTACCACATGAGCTTTTGTGACAGAAAAATCTCACTTCAGACACTTGCAGATAGGGAATTTAGAGACTAAGTGGAAAATAAATGCAAGGAAGTGTAAGTCTCTAAACACCCAAGTCCACATCTTTCCCACACTTCTAAAGGAACTGTCTCTCAATCCAAAAGAATCATGACAATCAGCGCTCTCCATAATTCACTGCAATCTGATCATGAGCCTGAACACTCATCTAGGAATTACGACTCAACAATGCAGAAATCTAAGTTTATAAACAAGGACATGAATGCACAACTAAAAAATGAAATGCCTAATTGCTGTCTCAGCCAATTCACAGGTCTCCTTCTGAAAAATGCACATCTGTTTTGGACAATTTGCACTGGAAGAGGGAGAAAATGATCATATGAAGACACCCTTAACAACACTCTGGCAAATTGTTTTTAGAAGTCCTCTGAAAGTGATGGTATGGGTCTCCCAAAAACACAAGAAAAAAGTTTTTTGAGATACTGTGACTGTCAATGTGAATGCATGTAAGGTAATCTTTAGGCTCCAATTCAATACCTCAACTAAAAATTTCAAATTCAGGTTCAGGCCATCTACATTTAAGTCCCTTACATATGTAGTATTTTATTTAAAACTTTCAACACATTAAAAAATGGTGACTTCTTTTTGATACACAGGCCAAAATTTTCCAGAATAGCAACCTCAAGTTCAACTCCTAAATGCGGGATTTTTCAAAAGCATCTAAGTGATATTAAACAGCACAAGTCCCAATTATTTCAAATGCAAGCCCTGATGGAGAGCGTAGTGCACTCTAAACATTTCACCTTTGACTTAGGGAAACATGGTGTCAGATACCAATTGTGTGGGACATCAGTGTCTCCATTTTGTTGCTCTTATAGAAAATATGTTAATAAGATTCTGGACTTGTCTTTTGCAGCACAGAGGAGCGTCTTAAAAGCAACCCCTTAATAGAACAAACTTTGAAATACAAAATTCTATTAGCATGGAAAGACACATTTTACTTTCTTTGATTTTCTTGTCTGAAACTGATCAAGAACTAGGAGAACATAAATAACACTTTCAATAAAAACAAACAAAAAAAAAAACCAAAAAAAAATTTCAGTTGTGATTTTTAGCCACCCATATATGTGAACAGATGGAAGTAACTGGCATGCAGTATCTGAAGACTCAAGTAGTTATTCTTTTTTTCTTAAGATAGAAATATGATCTAGTGTTTAAAACATGAGACTGAGTCAGGAGAGTTGATTCTATTCCCAACTTTGTCACTGACTTGCTGTATGACCTTCGACAAATCAGACTCACATCTCCATTTTCTCCATCAGTAAAACTACCCTGCTACTTCAAGCACATTTAGAGCCTTTGATGAAAGTTCCTATGAAAACACTAATTGTAAACAAAATGAAGTAGCCAAAAATATGAAAATTAAACACACTAAGTGGACTTCCATGATAGTGAGGATATTAACTAGAAACCAATATGAAATTATTGCCTTCACCTGAACAAGACACCTATATACATAGAGGATGAAAACCATCAACACTGTTTTGCTGGGCTCCAGTTTGCCTAGACTTGAAAACCCATGAAACAAAAAAAAAAGAAAAAAAAAGGAAAAAAAAAAAAAACTTAAGGTAATTTAACAACCTCTCTCTAAAAAAATAAATGGAGAAAGTTGGTGCCTCCGGAAAAAAACTAGGCATTTGTTCTTTAGCATAGCAAAAGGAAGCATCTTCAGGAAGTACCTCGTTAAGGAGTGTCCACTTTTCAGTAAGTGTCTTGTGTAAATCATCTTTGAGCACTATAACTGGCCTAGCTTTGAGGGCAAAGTCATAATGAATTTTGGACTGTGTCTGTGAACTCCAAAAAATGGCAGCAGTGGGAAGAGACTATAGTCACGCAACCCCTTCTATGTCCCACTACCCATGCCATCAGCTATCTCCTCAGATGCACACTCTCCTGAGACTAGAGAAGGAAGACTGAAAAAGGCTAAGCTTTTGGGAGCCACCAGCAACTCACCAGACTTAGACTCCCATTGAATCTATCTACTTTTAGGGGACTCAAATACCAGGCATCAACATTAATAGGTTCCTTTTGATGGCAGTGATGGGCCTTGATCAGAATGTTTTGGTGAAAGTCTGTTTTAGCTTTGCTGGGGGTTCACAGGCAGCCCACTACAGTAGCTCCGAGGTATGTGAACATCCATCTCAGCTGGGGCTCAGCTCAAAAAATTTAAATGTTACCTTTGTTAACTATGTTCATACTGATCAAAGCATGCTAAAAACAGAGGAGGAAATCACATCTAGAAATGTTAATGTGCAGATTGCCTGAGTGGGAGTAAGGGAAAGGGAGTCTCGCAATCCTTACCTCCATCCAGAACCCTCTGTGGTAGCATATATATTTGCACCTGAGCCTCAAGGTTTGTGATAGAGGGTGGACAAAAACTCAAGGCAGCTTCTCCTTCCTCTCCTCTTCTATGCAGAATCCCTTCCTGCTGTTCTGTGACCTGATCTGCAGCAGGAACTCAAAAGTTCCCTTACTGTCTGCACGGTTTCTGGTAGCCACACTACCCAATTACAGGTTCTCTAACCCCAGTCCCTGAAACTGCAAAGAGGAATGGAACACACAGTCTTCTTAGAGCTGAGTCGTTCTGAAAAATGCCTTTGAGGCATACAAGCTAACAAGATTTTTTTTAAAAAGATTACAAGTTTGGTTGATATAAGTAATGTAGGTAAGTGCCTTACAGAAATCTGTTAAATCTATTAACTATGACATTTTGATTAAAAAGCCTAGAACAATACAAAGCTCATACTATGCATTATAATGAATTAAAACTGGCTAGCTAATTGGTCTCACTGTAATTATAACTAGTGAATCAAGAAAGGATGGTCAACTTGTTAGGGAACTATCCCAGGACATTGACTCATAGAATCATAGGGCTGGAAGGGACCTCATGAGGTCATCTAGTCCAACCCCCCTGCCAAAAAAGCAGGACCACTCCCACTAAATTATCCCAGCCAGGGTTTTGTCCAGGCACGCCTTAAGTATCTACAAAGACAGATTTCACCACCTCCCTAGGCAGCCCATTCCTATGCTTTACCACCCTCCTAGTAAAAGTTTTTCCTAATATCCAGCCTCAACCTCCCCAACTGTAGCTTGAAATCATTGCTCCTTATTCTGTCCTCTATTACTACTGAGAACAGCTGAACTCTGTCCTCCTTGGAGCATCCTTTCAAGTAGCTGAAGGTTGCTATCAAATCCCCCCTCAGTCTTCTCTTCTGCAGGCTAAATAAGCCTAATTCCTTCTGCTCCAGCCCCTTGATCATTTTTGTTGCCCTCCACTCTTTCTAATTTGTCCACATCCCTTTTGTAGTGGGGAGCCCAAAACTGGACTCAGTATTCCAGATGCAGCCACACCTCTGCCGAATGTGAGGGGAATGATTACATCCCTCAATCTGCTGGCAACACTTCTTCCGATATAGCCCAGTATGCCATTGGCCTTTTTGGCAGCAAGAGCACACTACTAACTCATTCAGCTTCCCATCCACCATGACCCCCAGGTCCTTTCCTACACTGCTGCTACTTCTCTGATCGCTCCCTAGCCGGTAGCAGTGCATGGGGTTTTTCCATCCCAAGTGCAGGACTCTGCACTTGTCCTTCTGGAACCTCATGAGATTTCTGTTGGCCCACTGCTCCAATTTGTCTAGGTCTCCCTGAATCTTGTCCCTGCCCTCCAGTGTGGCTACCGTTCCCCCCAGCTTGGTGTCATCCGCAAACTTACTGAGTGTGCAGTCTAGCCCATCATCCAGATCATTAATGAAAATGTTGTACAGAACTGGCCCCAGGACCGACCCCTGGGGAACACCACTCGTTACTGGTTGCCAACTAGACATGGAGCCATTGCTTTCTACATGCTGAAACCATTGATCTAGCCAGTTCTCTATCCACCTTACAGTCCACACATCCAACCCATACTTCCTTAACTTGCCAACGAGAATGCTGTAGGAAACCTCATAAAAAGCCTTGCTAAAGTCGAGGTATATCACATCAATGGCTCTTCCCGCATCCAAAAATCCAGTCATCCCATCATAGAAAGAAATGAGGTTGGTCAGGCACAATTTACCCTTGGCGAATCCACGCTGACTGTTCCTGATCACTCTATTTTCCTCCACATGTTTCAAGATGGATTCTTTAAAAACCTGCTCCATAATTTTTCCAGGGATTGAGGTGAGGCTGACAGGTCTGTAATTCCCCGGGTCCTCCTTTTTCCCTTTCTTGATGATAAGCACTAAATTTGCTTTTTTCTCATCCTCCAGCACCTCCCCCATTCACCACAAGTTTTCAAAGATAATGGCCAGCAGTACTGCTCTCTCATTGGCCAACTCCCTCAGCACTCTCAGATGCAGTTTGTCCAGCCCCATGGACTTATGCACATCCAGCTTCTTTAGGTAGTCCCTAACTCGACCTTCCATCACCGAGGGCACCTCATCTTCTCTCCAATCTGCCATACCCAGTGTAGTGGGCTGGAAGCTGGCCCTGCCTGTGAAAACTGATGCTTTTTTTTTTTTTTTAAACATTGAGCACTTCAGCTTTTTCCTCATCCTCCATCACAAGGATACCTTCCGAATTCAGTAAGGGATACGCCATCCCTGATCCTCTTCTTGTTATTGACATACCTGTGGAACCCCTTCCTGTTATCCTTCACATCCCTTGCTAGCCACAACTCCAATTGTCCTTTGGCCTTTCTGATTTTAATCCTACAGTCCCAGCCAATATCTTTATATGCATCCTTAGTCTTCTGTTCAAGTTTCCACTTCCTGTAAGCCTCCTTTTTATGCTTTAGCTCAGTGCAGAGTTCTCTGTTAAGCCACGCTGGGCGCCTGCCACATTTGCTGTTCTTTCTGCACGTGGGAATGGTATCTTCCTGTACCCTTAGCAGGGTTTCTTTAAAGTACAGCCAGCTCTGTTAGATGCCCTTCCCCGTCAGATCAGCCTCCCAAGGGATCCTGCCCATCAGTTCCCTGAGAGAGCCAAAACCTGCTTTTCTGAAGTCCAGGGTCTGTGTTTTGCTTCTTTCCTTTTTCTGTTAATCAGCATCTTGAATTCTATCATCTCATGGTCACTGCTGCCCAGGTTGCCATTCACTTCCACATCCCCAATCAATTCAATCAATATGGAAGACCCAAACTCAACTCCCTGCTTCATAAGTCTTTGTGTGACCTAAATTAAGTTACTTGGTCTGTCTGTACCTCAGCTCCCATCTGTAAAATTGGGATAATAGCCTCCTACTTCCGTGTTGTCATGAGAATAAATATATCTAAGATTGTGATACACACTGAGTGAGTCATGCATCAGCTGGAAGTGAGAGAGGAGAAGGCACTGGGCAATTGGTTGACCACAAGATGACTGGAAGCTGCCACTGTGATGTAGCTATGAAGAAAACGAACGTGGTCCTAGGACACATAAGACAAAGTCTTTCCAGCCCACATCTGGCATACTGTATGAAGTTATGGCCCCCCTTGTTTAAGAAAAATGAATTCAAACTAGAGCAGGTGCAAAGAAGGCGTATAAGGATGACCCACAGAACATAAAACATGCCTTATGAGAGTACACTTAGAGCCTCATTTGTTTAGCCTAACCAAAAAAAGGTTGAGAAAATACGATTGTTCTATATAAGTACAGCAGAAGGATAAATACCAGAGAGGGAGAGGAATTACTGAAGTTCAGTACCAGTGTGGGCATAAGAACAAATGGATATAACCTACCCATCAAGAAATTTAAACTTTAAATTAGATGCAGGTTTCTAACAACCAGAGGAGTAAAGTTCTGCAATAACCTTCCAAGGGGAGCTGTGGAGGCAAAAAACCTAAGTGGCTTCAAAACTGAGCCTGATAAATTTGGTTGTCTGCTTCATGATCCCGGCACCAGCTTAAAATGTTGTTATAGATGGAGGAGTATGCTTTCAAAGTTGAGACTTCTATAAGAAAGTGTTCTGATGACTTTGGAAGACAAACTCAACAATACTAGTAACTTTAGATATAGCTGATTTGGGTTCAGAAACAGAGGACTGTGTGATAGGATGTCTTGTCTCTGTGAGTGATAGGAATGATCCCAATTTCAGCTGTACCCGGTCTTTACAATCAGGATCTCCTCAGTCGATATGGGGTTATCAATATTACTGTTGCCAGGTTTTATTTTATTTTTTGGACCACATTCCCTGAAAATGCAAAGGTGCAAACTCAGAGGATCATCTGCAGCCATTTGTGCATGTGTCCATGAGAATGCAAGATTCACCTCCCTGGTGAAGTACTTTGGTCTCTTCACGTTTTTTATAAATGAATAAGTTAAAGGCAAGTTGAACAAGAGAAAGATTAACTAGAAGACTTCCTGGTTCAGGCACCACAACTTTTCATCTTGCACCTGTTAATCCAGTCTGCCTTATGGTTCAAGTCTCCATGTACGTGAGCCACCCTCGAGGAAAGGAGAAAACCCCTGCACCTTGCATGGGTTCCATTGCTTCAGCATGTTGTGCTGGGTTTTGTTTCCCATGGTGGTTTGCATATGTGACTGTGCCCTTGCTGTCTGGACGTAGGCCCCCTCCCTAGGCTTGGCAAGAACCTTCACAGTGTCAGTTTGATTGCTCTTAGTTCCTAAGAGCTTCATGTTGTGGGTCTCTTGCCCCAGGCCTTAGATGCCTTGAGCTGTTTAGGATGCCAGGTGTGCTCCCCAGCCCTCCGGGTAGCATCAGTTGTGAAGATCAGGGAACCTGGAAGGCATATGGGCACACCTGTGGGGATACCGCCCTTGACAGATCACCATTTTAAGGACCACCTGTGCCAGTATCCTCCCTTAATCTTTTATGCATTTTGGGAAGTGGTCTCATATTGAAGATAAACCCTGAATGGGCCTGAAATGTAAGTGCACTCTTGAGGTGATCACCATACATGATAGACTCACAAGAGCCAACTACTAAACTTCCTGATATCATGCACAGGGACCACCTCAAGGGTGCAGTCGCAAATCAGGGTCAGTACAATCATGGGCCTTTCCAGCAGTGTTCCAACACCAAGCTAAAAATTGACCCAAGCAAGATCACTGCTCACCACTGCCCTAACTTATGATAAAAAAAGTCCCCCCCTTAGGCAAAAGTGAAGGCAGGAGGTGTACAAACCAATGTCTAAGCACCAGAATGAAGGCAAAGAAACTGCAAGCAAGCAGGAGTAGAGAGTGAGCAGCCAGACTGCCCATGCAGATCTAATCCTGTGATCCACCACTGAGCTGCTGACAGAGGAGAGCAGCCCAGACATCCAGAATTGTGGGGACTGCTAGTCTGCAGAAACAATCAGTTCAGATCACTAAGGGCAGATAACACTTCCTTTGTATAATAAACCAGATCTTGTTAAACTTAGTCTGTTAATTTTAACAAATAGAAGGTTAAGTGGTGATTTCAGCCTAACAACATATATCAGCAAATAAAAAACAAAATTTGATAATGGGCTCTTCAGTCGAGCACAACTGGTCCCAACCTGTGGTCTGTGGACCACTGATGGTTCGTGAGCGTAATGCAGGTGGTCCATGAGGGCATAATAAATGATTTATATAAAACAGCATAACAATGCATAGCATAATGAATTATTAGAAATAGCTGCATTTTTAATACCCTTTGATATGTTTCACTCCTGTCAGCCATACACTGTGTTAAAAATGTTTTTAACAGTTTGCTTATATCAGGGTCTGCAACAGCTTTCAATGTAGAGGTCTGCACAAAGGAAAAGGTTGGGACCGACTGATCTAGCTGACGAAGGTATAAGAAGATATGAACAGTGGAAGTTGGTGAAATTCAAACTGGAAATAAGATGCAAAATTTTCATAGTTAAGGTAATCAATTTAAAGGTCACAGTGAGTTCTCTATCACTGAAAACTTTTAAATCACAGTTGGATTTAAAAAAAAAATACCCACACACTATCTGAAACAGGAATTTTAGGGAAGTTGCGTATTCTTATGTAGATCCTCAGACTAGATCAGTGGTTCCCAACTTCTTCCTTTATGAAGAAATAGTCATTGAAAGCTTTTGCAAACTACCACATAAGCAAACCGTTTTAAACATTTTTAACAGAGCCTACGGCTGATAGGAGTCAACCTGGTATATTAAGGGTATTAAAAATACAGCTATTTATTATGCTCACTCAGAAACATATTGCACTCGCCATGGTACATTTAACTACAGTAGGCCTACCAGTGGGAAAAAGATAACATTTACCGTATATCATCGCGTATAAGCCGAGAATTTTGTGCCTGAAAACTGGCTTCAAAACAGGCTCTCGGCTTATACTCGAGAGAATAGGGTAGACAGCCCCAGCCAGCAGTTTCCCTGACCATGTGACAGGCCAGAGCCCCAGTGTTGCCGCCAGGCATCTTGGGCAGTTGGCGGGGGCTAGAGTAAGGAAGGGACCCTGCCGTCTGGAGCGACCAAGTACGGAGGCCGGGGGGGGGGGGGTGTCGGTCTGGACATTGATTCAGGGAGGCCAGAGAAGCGGCAGCAGGGACCGGAGGTTGGGGAGGGGGTCGGGGAGTTGGGGAAAGTGATGGGACGGCCGGGAGGGTTGGGGGGGGGGTGTTCAGGGAGACCAGGGAAGGGGCGGCAGGAGGACCCAGGGTTTTTGGGGAGCCCAGGGAAGCAGCGACAGAGACCAGGGATTTGGGGGGGGGGAGGCCTGGCAGGCTGGGAAGAGCGGCAGCAGGGAAAGGGGTGGAAAGGGTGTTGGGGAACAGGGGAACAATAGCAGGGCACTGAGAAGTGAGCAGGTGGGCAGCAGTGAGGAACGGGCAGAGCAGGTGGGAGCAAGGGGGCAACAGTGAGGAAAGGGCAGAGCAAAGGGCAACAGTGAGGTAAATGAGAAGTGAGCAGGCGGCAGCAGGGGTGACGGAAGTGAGGAAAGGGCAGAGCAGGAGGGCAGGAGTAAAGAATGGACAGCAGGGGGACAAGGGAAAAGCAGCAGCAGAGATTTTGGGGTATGGAAGCTGTCAGAAACCCTAGAGGAAGCCAGCAGCAATGGGTGGGGGGCTAGGGGCCAAGGCCAAAAGGGGACCTTGGCTTATACCTGGGTCACTAATTTCAGCTTCTTTTTTGGGCTCAGAAGGGGGGGGGGCTTGTGCCCGGATCGGCTTATACCCGAGCATATACGGTAACTAATGAGAAGGCTGTTGTTTTGCAGGCATCAAGAGAACATTATATTACACAAGGATGCTTGTGGAACAAGTTACATTGCAAATAATAATGCAACAACAAAAATGATACATAAGAGATACATGGGGTTCTACTAATATAGTATCTTTCCTTTCCCACTCCACCTCTACCCTGGACCACCTGCAGTACCCTCACAGACCACCAATGGACCACAGGTTAAGAACCATTGGACTAGATAAAACAATCACAAAGTAAAACTTAATGAAAGCATGAAGTAGATCCTTCAACTGTTAAGGCTCAAAATTTTCCTTAAATGGACGAATTACCAGCAGCAATTTAAATACAAATATGCAACTAATTGTAGTAGGAAATTTGAAGCCTATGAGATAGATAACAAATACCAACAGACCAGTGCCCAAAGAGTCTGTAATGGCATGATCTATTTATCAGTGCTGTTAATTACAAAACAAGACCCACTGTACAACATGCACTGTAACTGGATAAATAGTACATATATGAATTGGAGGGGGAAGGGATTGTTCTACAGACAGCTTTCAGTATGGCCAAGAAGAGCTGTACAATTTGAATGTCATAGAAAGCTTAATTGCTACTGAAAATAAAGTAATAGTTTGATAAACCTGTTCCTGCTTGCGAGAATCTGTTTTTAAAATGTCTCAGATTCAGAAAAAAGTATATTAACCATGCTACTTGTTACACAGTCCCTTTAACAGGCATCTTCATCCATGTATAGCAGACTCAAGAAGCTGTAGTTATGAACTCTTAAGGGTAAAATTCTCATAAGCATTTTTAATTGACAGATATGCCCACTAGGTACTTTTGAAAATTGTACGCAAAGTATTTAATTGGCTCATATATATGGTGACAGGATGATACTCAAAGTAATTAGAGTTTCATGAGTCTTAATTTCAAGTTCTAAGAATATTTTTCAGAGAAACTAACCTACTGTTTTGTGAAACTAATATTGAAAATCTTATTTCTTTTTCCCAACACACCAAAACTTAAGCATTTCTATACATTTATTGGGCATTAACATCTCTGGCCTTCTTAGAGCTGAATATCAAGTCGTGTCCATTTCCCTTTTTTGTTTCAAGCATATTTAAAATACATACACACACGCCACAATAACTCTTTATTCCAAGGCAGGCAACCCGCCAGCACGTGTGCCAACAGTGGCATCTGAGCCCATTCAGAGCAGCACACAGCACCCTCTGCAGTACCACAGAAATTGCCATTCCTGCCACTGAAAGCCACTCTGGGCAGCTTCCTTCACGTGCAGCTGGGATACAGGGGGCTCCCCCCATGCTTATGCCTCCATGTGACACAGAAAAAAAGCTGCCCAGAGTGGCACCTTTCTGTAGTGTGATGCTCTCTTCGAAGCATCTGAGGAAGTGGGATCTTCTCCCACGAAAGCTCATGCAAAAAATAAATCTGTTAGTCTTAAAGTGCCACACAACTGCTTGTTGTTTTTTTTACTGGACTAGACTAACACGGCTATCCCTTTGGAAACTCCTTAAAAAGGAGCCACTCTTTGTAGCTTCTTTCTGCAGCATGCCTGGGAACCCCTGAAGGAAGCCATTTCTTTTCATGGCATGCCTGAGGATCCTGTCCCCAGGCCCACCGCCATGATGAGCCACTCTGGACAACTTCTTTCCATGGCATGCCTGAAAAGCACTCTCACTCCAGCTATGACTGATGCTGAATTTTCCGGCAGCCACCACATTTTTTCAGCAGAGGGGGCAACTGGCATAAACTGAGGGTTGGGGAAGAAATGGAGGTTACTCACCTTCGTGCAGTAGCTGAAGTTCTTTGAGATGCGTGCTCCCGCCATGCTCCACTTTGGGTGTGTTTGTGTCCTCTGGCACCCCAGATCGGAGATTTTTCCCTAGCAGTGGCTCAGGCAGCGGGTAGCTGCGGCGGCGTTCCTCTTCCCGCCTTGATGACGTCAGCCACTGACAGTGCCCGCTAACATCTCTTGCCAGTCCCTTTCTACCCCAGAGGCACCCTGAAACAAGAAACAAACAAGCCCCCCGAAGTAGAGGGGAGGTGGGAGGGTAGTGCAGCATGTCGGGAGCACGCATCTTGAAGAACTTCGGCTACTGCACGAAGGTGAGTAACCACCATTTCTTCTTCGAGCAGTGCTCCCGACTGCTCCACTTTAGGTGATATCATAGCAGTCATTGGTTTACAGCGGTGCGCACTTCGGAGCTGTTGTGTCAATTGTATTGAGTACTGCTTGGCCAAGAGCAGTATCCAAAGCTATAATCCACTCCAGCGCGTAGTGTTTAGCAAAAGTGCCATTAGAAGCCCATGTGGCTGCTTGACAGATAACATGGAGCGGAACTTTATTAAGGAACGCAACGGATGATGCCAAAAATCTAGTAGAATGTAGACGAATAGCGTCAGGTGGGGTTGTTTGACGTATTGTATGTGCTGTGCGAATGCATGATGCAATCCAGTTAGATATTTTTTTAGAGACTGATTGTCCTTGAGAGTGTTCAGTAGTGGATACGAACAAGCATGCAGATTTTCTAAAGTCTTTGATTCTTTCCAGATAGTATGCAATGGCACGCCTGACATCAAGAGTACGAAGAGCGCCTTCTTGTGATGTGGAATGTGGTTTTGGATAGAAAACAGGTAAGTGGATTACTTGGCTGATATGGAAGGATGTTTTAGGTAGGAATTTCAGATGTAGACGTAGTGAAACTTTGTCCGTGTAAGGCGGGTAAGCCATTAGCGCCACTAACTCACTGACTCTCCTAGCCAACTTGATTGCTACTAGGAATGCGACTTTCATAGATAAATGAAGCAGTGAGGCGGTGGCTAATGGTTCGAACAGTGGCCTCATTAGTGATTTCAGTACCAGGGTAAGGTCCCAAGGTGTTGCTGGTGGCTGGACCTGTGGAAATAGATTGTGTAACCCCTGCATGAACCTCTTGGTGATTCGATGATCGAAAACTGATGTGCCATCCACGTGGTCATTGAACGTCGAGATAGCTGCCAGGTGTACCCTGATTGTGTTAATCGCAAGGTTTTTGACTTGTAGGTGCAGTAGGTAATCGAGGATCACCGGGATGGGAGCTTCTGCCGGCCGCAGGGTTCACTGATCGCACCAGGAGGAGAATCTGGCCCATTTCTGCAGGTAAGTGACCCTTCTAGATGGTTTTCTGCTGTTCAGAAGGATATGGCGGACTCGGTCAGAGCATCGAAGCTCCGTATCCTCGAACCATCGAGGTTCCATGCCGTTAGATGGAGCCTGTCTATAGAAGTGTGAATGCGGTTCCCGTGGTCCTGGGACAAGAGGTCTTGAACCAAGGGTAAGGGGATTGGAGGTGTCTTGGACATTGCTATGAGAAGCGAGTACCACGGTTGACGTGGCCAGGATGGGGCTATCATAATTCCTGCAGCTTTGTCTTGCCGTATTTTGTGCAGAGTGCGAGCAATCATTGGAAGCGGTGGGAAGGCATACAGGAGCATGCCTCCCCAATGTATAAGGAACACATCTCCGCTGGACCTTGGGCTGATTCCCGCTCTGGAGCAGTAACTCCTGCACTTTTTGTTGGCTACCGTGGCAAGTGGATCCATGATTGGAAGGCCCCATTTGGCAAAGATGGCCTGGATGATGTCCTCTCAAATTTCCCACTTGTGGTTGTCTGGGAACGAACAGCTCAATGAGTCTGCTAGTACATTCTCCTTGCCTGGGAGATACTCTGCTTGAAGGGAAATTGCGTGATCGATGCACCAGTCCCAAAAGGGACATTGAGACCTGGTGCCGCCCTGTCGGCTGATGTAAAACATGCAGAAGCTGTTGTCTGTGCGGATTGTCATCACCCTGCCTGCTATCAGTGGAAGGAAGTGGTAACAGGCTTTTCAGACCGCCCTCAGCTCTAGTAGGTTGATGTGTAATGTCGCTTCCACTGAAGACCACCTGCCTTGGATGATCTGATCCTGGCAATGCGCTCCCCATCCTAGAAGTGATGCGTCTGTTGTGATAACGGTTTGCGGTTGAGGTGGGGTAAATGGGATGCCTCGTGACAGACTCATCTGTTGGGTCCACCAAGACAGTGAGTTCTTGATGAGACGGGGCACAGGTAAGAAAGTTCTAGTCGGATGTCCCAGCCATTTGAAGCGTGCAAGGAACCACAGTTGTAATGGACGCATTAACAACCTCGCGTTGTTGACTAGGTAGGTGATTGCAGCCATGTGTCCTAACATTCTCATTACCGTGTGGGCCAATACAACTGGTGAACTTTGGATATTGAACACTATTTGTTGTAGATTGTAGGTGCTGTCGGTCAGTAAAAATGCTGTTTTTAGTACTATGTCAATGCTTGCTCCAATGAAGTGAATGTGTTGTGTTGGAGACAGAGTCGATTTGTCAATTTATTCTGAGGCCTAATGTCAAGAAGAGTTTGCTTGTGATTTGTACTGCCTGGGCTGTTTGTTGTTGTGTGGAGGCTTTTATTAAGAAAACGTCCAGATAAGGGAATATCTGTATGTGTCTCCTGTGTAGGAATGCTATTACTGGAGCCATCAGTTTGGAAAAAACCCAGGGTGCCGTGCAGAGTCCGAATGGAAGCACTGTGTATTGATAGTGATTCTTAAGGAATTGGAATCGAAGGAACCTGCTGTGTGGCTGACGAATAGAAACATGGAAATACACATCCTTTAGGTCAAGGGAAACTAACCAGTCAAATTGTTGGAGGGCAGGAAGAATGCTGTTTAACGTCACCATCTTGAACTTTTTTTTTACTTGAACATGTTTGTTGAGCTTTCTGAGATCGAGTATGGGTCTCCAACCCCTCGTCTTTTTCTCTGTTGAGAAATAAGGGGAGTTGAATCCCTTCCCCCTCTGCTCTACTGGACCCTCTTCGATGGCACCAATGTGTAACAGATGTTGGATCTCTGTCAAGAGGTGTTGTACATGAGCAAGGTCCCTGAAAAGGGACGGGAAAGGGGGTTGGGTTTTGGGTCTGGAGATAAACGGGATGGAATATCCGTATTGAACGATCTCTAGGACCCATTTGTCTGATGATGTTTGCTCCAGTGCTGGAGGAAAGGTTGGAGTCTGTCCTTGAATACTAGGTTGTAAGATGGTACTTGTGCATGGTGGAGGTCCTGCAGACTGGTTGTTCCCTCGACCTGACCATCAAAACTGGTGCTTCGGATTGGTAGGTTGTGGTAGTTGCTGAGGTTGAGTTCCTTGCCTACCCCTGCTGTCTAGCTCTGTTCCTGTATAAGTAGCCTCGGCAGCTAGGTTGACTGTGCGTGTACCTATAATTGGCCGGTTGGTTCCAGTGAAATCTGCGCCTATACTGTGGGGTATAGATCCCCAGTGTTCTTAAGGCTGCTCTGGAGTCTTTCATCCCATGAATAAATTGATCTGTTTTTTCAAACAGATGATCCTTATCAAAGGGGAGATCCTCAATGGTTCTTTGCATCTGCTTAGGGAGCTTGGCTGCTTGGAGCCAGGAAGAGCGTCGCATTACCACGACTGTTCCCAGTGTCCTTGCGGCGACATCTACGGCATCCAGCACAGCTTGGAGGGCTGTCCGGGCTGCAAGCAACCCCTCTGTCACTAATGCATGGACTTGTTATTGTTTCTCCTGTGTAATGAATTTAAGGTAGTCATTAAGCTTATTATAGATATGGTCATAATTGGCAAGCAGAGCTCTATAATTTGCGATTCTGAGCTGCAATGCTGCCGAGGTGTATACTTTCTTGCCTAATGTGGCTAGTTTCTTCTCCTCCCTATTAATAAATGAGGACTTAACATTTGGTTGTCTGTTTTTGTGGTCTGCGGCGTCTACCACCAGGGAATTTGTCTGGGGGTAAGTGAAGAGGAACTCATTCCCTTCGGGAGCGATGAACTATTTATCTACTCTTCTATTAGCAGGGAGTGCTGATGCTGGCATTTGCCAAATTTCATTCGCAGGCTCCATAATCCCTATGTCCATAGGGAGAGCTAACTTGTGAGACTCGTTCGATTGCAGGATTTTGTATAATTTAAGATGTGGCGGCTGAGCGTCCTGTAGCAAAATGTCCATAGCCTCAGCCGCCCTTTTGAACAGCTCTCTGAGCTGTCTATTATCATCATGTTTCCCCTGTGGGGTAATGTCTGTTGGAGTACTGTCCACACCTGTGGTTACCGTGGTTGGTACAGACGTTGTAATTGTTGGGGGCTGAAGCTGAATTTGTGAAGGTGCTGAAGAGGCGCCACTGGGTGGCGGTATCAAAGTATATGGCTGCCATGATGGGTAGTTTACACCCTGCTGAGGACAGAGCACCCAAGGAGGGTATGGCCACGGCATAGTACATTGGGCATTGCTAGTTATGGGCTGAGGCAACTGCTGAACAGGTGGTTGGCTTGACACAGGACTAGATGATCCCAAGGAACCTGCAGCTGTTGATGGAGAGGAAGGTGGACTTGAGTTCGAAGAATCGGTCTGAAATAGAGGCGACCTCGGAGAAAAGTGGACTGTCTAGTCATCTATGAGCTCCATATGCTTTGTTTTGTTCTTGTGTTTAGTAGGTAGTGAGCTAGGGGAGGCATCCCGGATCAAACTGAGCTAAGGAGTAAGAGGTGTCGCCAGCGGTGTTAAAAGCTGCGCTGGCATGGGGCAGACCGGGGGGGGGGGGGCAGGGTCTGTGAAGGACCCAGCAGCACCAGATAAACTGCTCCTGTCAGAGCTGGCGACGGTGCGGGGAACGGTGCCACTACTGCGCCAGGGAGTGTTGGCGCTGACATAAATGACAGTGCAAACGTCAGTGCAGTGCCTGGCACCAAGACAGGCGGCGGTAGCGCTTGTTCCTTTGATTGTGCCAGCTGCCACGTGCGGCTCTTATGCTTCTTGCGCCTGGCAGGGTTATCAGAAACCTGCATGGGGCTGCAGCAAACAGTTTTGCTGTGCCTCTCAGTCCCTTTAGGCTTTTTCTTAGGGACAGGAGAAATTGCAGCGGACCTGCGCTTGTGTGCTCCCTCAACTATGTGAGGAGAGACGCCGGGGTCTGACGCTGACCGGAGTGCTCCTTCTAACAAGAGCAGCTTGAGCTTAGGCTCCCGCTCTTTCCGAGTCCGTGAAGTCATATTCCTACAATGTTGACATTTTTGCGAGGAATGTCCTTCTCCCAAACACTTAATACAGGAATCGTGTCTGTCTGAGGCAGACATCGCCTCATTACAGGACCTGCAGCGCTTAAAGCCGGGCAGGTTTGGCACTGCGCTAAGCTGCTTGTCAATTTCACCCCCTTTTTTTTTTTAAACTTCTTTCTAATATGGTTGTTGTTCATCTTTCTTTTTCCTCTGTCCTTTTCTTTCTTCTTTTTTACAGGTAGGAGTGGATGTTATGGAGAGCCACCTCAGACTCCATTTGGAGTCCAGAGCGGTAGAAAGGGACTGGCGACAGACGTTAGCGGGCACTGTCAGCAGCTGATGTCATCAAGGCGGCAAGAAGAACACCGCTGCAGCTGCTCACTGCCTGAGCCACTACTAGGGAAAAATCTCCAATCTGGGGTGCCAAAGGACACAAATACACCTAAAGTGGAGCAGTCGGGAGCACTGCTTGAAGAAGGACCAGCTCAGGGATGGCAAGGTTGCTGACCCCTGCTCTATTCCTATAAGCTAGGAAAAGGCAACAAGATTTTCAAGAATTTAGGGCCCAACTCAACTCCTTAAGGAGGAGACCTTACTTGCAAAAAAGGGTGTTCACCACTCTCTTGAAAAAGTACGCCCTTTTTAAATTGTCACCAGCTGAGCATGAAAATGTTCTAGTATCCCAAATCACCATTTACTTCAAAATAGTGGCCAGACTAATTAATATAAATTAATCTAAAGCTCATTTGACATTACCTGTACTGCTGTGTCACATAAATTCAAAATATGCATTGCACAGACCTATGCCACTATACTCCACCAAAATGGTTCAGGTACATTTAGTGAGGTACAGCAGCATTAATATTTTGTTCCTTTCTCATGAATTACATGGAAGAAACTTTTCTACTTCTATTTGTCCACCCATGACCAGCACTGCAGCAGCATATCAACATATGCTTACATACACAGTGCCCCACCCCAAAAGCGAGAAAACATTAAACCCAACTAAGTTTTCTATGATGCTTATAATCATGAATTTACATAATCTCCCACAACTGTATAATTCATGAATTTAACTACAAAGCTTCCTCAAGATTGTTCCACATGACAACATCTAGATGCATCCTTGAATGATTAGGGATTGAGAAGTGGTATTGAGAGCCTCTCATGTTTTCAGGAAAAACTATTAAAATAAATCAAGACAGTACTCTCAATATTACTATCTATGGAGTTTCTTCATTATTCCTGTGAGAAGGCTGTCACTATAATTATCTTGCATCCCATCTCTGCCACAGAAAGATGTATTACTCAATACCAGTTTTGCACAAGACGGATGCTCTAGTGACCTCTGAAATGCTACCCAAGAGTTCTACAAGACTCTTCTGCCTGCTTCTGGGGAACAGAATCTCTGTATAGCCCTTCTAGTATTTCAACCATTAAAATGATCACATTATGATCACCACACTCTTTCAACAGGTCACATCACTGGAGGACTGGCTGGAAAGATATAATTATCTAACAGAGGCATTTAATTTAGCTTCCAGAAACTCTCTTCACTTTGAAGGTGCTCGGAATAGTCGTGACAGTCACTGATGCACTCAAATTCGCTGGAGACTTTCATACGTTAGGTTTACCATATGCATACCAAAATTATACTTGCAGAGCTATGTTGCTGGATGTTTTCCAAGAAGCAAACAAATGGTGAAAAACCAGCCAGACAAGGTGCATTTATACCTGCCAACAGTGCTAATTAACTCACAATGGAATTGTTCCTGCATGATCAAGTGCATCCAAAACCATCCTCCCCTATTAAGGATCTTGAATGATGTACTAATCAAACCAATCTCGTGAAACATCATGTGCTCGAGTCATTCCTGCAGCTAATCAAATGCTTGTGTGCAAAGACCAGATGATCATAACCATGCAAGTGGTCAGCCAGCAACTTGACTTGTACAGAACTATGAGCATCAGGGGTGGACAAGCATCAGCAAGATACCATACCTAATAGCCCTGCTATAGTGGCGCCCTACTCAGAGACAACAGTGTGTATGAATGTGTTTCCAGCCCTAGATGTCACAGACAACTTCTTCAGGATTAGTCAAGATCAGCATCTTTCATAAACAATGCATTCATATGTTAAACCACATTTTTAAAAGCCTTGCATTTTTAAACATTTTCTCAAATATATCTTTACTTAGTTGTTCCAGGTTTGTCATGTTTGGTACCACTGTGCCTGTGCGAGAAAGGGCTTTTTAATTATATGCAACTCAACTCATTTAAAAATTTTCACAAACTGGATGACATGGAACAGGGAGCCAGAAAGGTAGTGAGGCCCCTTAGCCATGCCTCAGAGGATAACGCCATTGAAATTATAATTCTGTAGATTTTTAAAATTCAAATGATACCTCCCTTATCTTTCTATCACTAACTTGCTCACAGAATGAGATTTTTCTTCATTATGCTCCCAGACTATTAGCAGCAGCAACAGGCATTATTCCTCCACAGCAGTTCAATGAATTAACCAGCCACAATTGGTTAAAGAGACGTAACCAGGTGTCTCATAAACAGTCTGTCAGAAGACTAATAGTATGAGTGCCTGCAAATAAAGTACTAAAATTAAAACAGTTTAAGGTTAAACATCTTCTGCATCACAATTTCATATTTAAGAAATACCCTGAAACAGAAGACAGATCAGTCAAACTATGTAGGTTTTAATTTTAATTAAGCTACAAAAACTGCAAACCTTTGAAAAGACTATGTAGTTACCTCAAAGATTTTAAAGAATTGAATTTTGCCTCCAAGTAAAATGCTTTTCTTTTCCTTCTTGGTCAGGATAAATTAAGTGGCCTCTAAGGGTATGCCTATACTTACACTTTAAATCTAAATAATGATGATTGTCTAATATGTCTATATATTGTCTAGATTAGCATGTCTATTAGCTTTCCATATTTCAAAATAAAGAGCTCCCTCATTTCAACATAAGGAAAGGTCATTTCAATACAATAAAACCTCACTTTATATCAAAATGAGTTAAATAAAAAAAATTATTATTTTGAATCACCACAGTGTAGCCACGCTATTTTGATTTAACTATTATTTCGATTTAATGCTTTTTGCCCTTCTCCCTCTGAGGGTGCCTTCCTCTTTTTATATGTTGGGTGGGGGCATGGCCCATCTTGCCACACCTCCCATGGTGCCCTCTCCTAAACTGAACTAGCAAGTCCTGCCCCTGAGCACATTAGTTTGATTTGGTTTTCTAGTGGGGACATGCTAAATTGATTTAATGATTTTTATTTCAATTCCATTCTAAGTGTAGACACAGACTAAGAAAGAAGCAAGCTTTTATAAGCTTTCCCAAGTAATTCATTTCTGAAGCAGAATGCCTGGAAGTATGAATACTGTAAACAAAACTACAAGTTTGCACTGAGTTATCAACCATAATTACAGTACTGCTTCATTAGCTGCCTTTTCCCTGTTCATTAAAAGCACGATGCAAGTCTCTCTAATACAGGGGTACTCAAACTTTTTGTGAGCCGGTCCACATTCAGCCTTCCACCATTGACCAGGGTCCACAAACAACTAGGGTGGGGGTGGAGGGTGAGTGGGAGCGGGGGGCGGTGATGCCGGGAGCGTGGGGGGACGAGTGGGAGCGGCGATGCCAGGAGCGTGGGGGGGGGCGCGGCAATGCCAGGAGCGTGGGGGGGGCGCAAGTGGGAGCGGGGGGCGGGCGATGTCAGGAGCGTGGGGGGGCGGCGATGCCGGGAGGGGGAGGTGCCGCCGGGAGTGGGGCAGCGGCTGCGCAGCAGGCTCTGTGGGGGGGGGGAGCTCAGCGAGCAACAGAAGTTGCTCAGCTGCCCTTAGAGCAGGGGTACTCAAACAGGCCACTGTCGCGGTCCACCGGAAACCTCTTTGCGGTCCGGATTGTGGACCGCGGGCCGCCATTTGAGTACTCCTGCTCTAATACAACTAATTCATAGACTCCATTGTTTAAAGAACTAAAATACTTTGGTTCTCTTAACAAGGAAGTGTGGTAATGAAGTATCATAATTAGAAGTGCAAGGTTCAGTGCCATAACACCCTAGCCGAGAATGCTGATTCAGACATTAACCCCTTTTCACCTGTACATTTTGCATTCATATTATATAAGAGAGACTTGCCACTACTAGACTAAAACATATGAACAGTTTAGAAATGAATTAAGAAAAAAGTCAATCAATTTTTTTTTATTGGTCATGACTCAACCCTCTTGGCTTCAATATATTTTTTATATATGTATAATTTCCCCTCTCACCCCTATGGGTGGTGTGCGTCTTCCTCAACCTTGGGTCCTCTACCAGAGGCCTGGGAGTTTGAGGGTTCTGCGCAGTATCTTAGCTGTTCCTAGCACTGCACTCTTCTGGACAGAGAGCTCTGATGTTGTTCCTGGGATCTGTTGGAGCCACTCTCCCAGCTTAGGAGTCACA
>ML681966.1:79597273-79674570 GCA_007922195.1 Podocnemis expansa
ACACACACACACACACGTGTATATGTATATGCATATGTATATTGTTTTTTGTTTTTTTTAACAAAGAATCAACTTGAAGTTGCATTCGCAAGCATGGATCTTGGTTAAAAAAAATTGGAATTTACTTGTAATTATACTACCAGTTATGCATTTAGGGGCTAAATGTACTGTAGTATTCTGCAACATGTATCAGTCATCATCTGCTTAAAAGGAGAAACATATCGATGGAAAGCAGGGCTTAATCTTGAATTTTAGGAACCTTAAACTGGCCTGTCCCAATCTGGTTGGAGACAGAGTGGTCACTTCAAAATTATATGGATGCACTGTAAAAAACCAACCTTTTGAATGCAAAACCACTTACTGTACAAAGCACCTTTGAACAGCTTGCTACTTGACATGTCTGTAGCACAAACAAATTAAGCTCTTAATTTTTGACCCAAGTCCCAACATTGTATCTTCCCAAAACTGAGACACCAGGCTACATCTCCGAACTATGCAAAAGAAGGAGTTGACATGTGTTTTCATTTTGGAGGCGTAATAATCCAACTAGCTATCTGAACATTTTATACATCTCACTCTTCCCTCCCCCCTCCTCCACCAACTACATCAATCCACTTCAATCTGCAATGTTTCCTTTATCTTCTGAACACAACGATGGTTTAAATATGCATTCCAATAAAAACAAAATCATCTTTCTCCTTGAGAAAATTTAATGCAGAAAAATTTGAAAGTTAACATTGTATTCATACACAAGAATTAGAAAATTAAAGTTTATTACTGGTCATATAGAAAAAGTTTAAATGGTGTATGTGAAACATGCAAGAAATACCTTCTCAAAATTAACTTTTTATAAAGAACTCACTCAAGATTTCCTAACTGAATTTCTTAACCAACAAATAAACCAGTCATCTGTACAGCACAGGAAAATATCATGTTTAAGTTTTATCTCATTTAGAACAACTGTTGGTGTTACTGATGAAGCCATTAGGTAAACTCAAACAAGGCCTCAGAGAAAGCAAAGCACAGGTACAGGGCTTTTTAGTTAAACAGGCTTGCCTGGACTAACACTATGAGGCATTAAAATCCCCATTCAGTAGGTAGAGAGATGCGGGTCTCTATGTAAGAGAAAGTTTCTGCCTCTTTTGACACTCTGAGGACTGCTTGGGGGGACGGCACATCTGATGTTAGGAAAGACATCAGGGTACAGAAGAAATGGAAACCAGTTTTGGGGGCCTTTCCCAGTAGGGAATCTATACGTCTGTGTTAATGTGAACTAGATACCTTTTAGTCTGCAACAGAATCATCTGCACACAGCACGCAGAATGCAACATTTTGGTGCATCCTGCAATTTACAATTCAGTAGCCTAAACTCTGACAATGCAGACACTGCCTTTGATTCTCTCCTTTCAGTTGGTCGCCGTTACCATATCAAGCACCATGAACACATTCAGAGTGGCATCCATATGTAAGAGGCAAAGGAACTGTGCTGGAAGTTCCAAAGGGGCAGACGTGTTAGTCTAGTGTAGCACAAGAAGCAAGGAGTCCCATGGCACTTAGAGGTTAACAGATTTATCGCATGAGCTTTCGTGGGGGAAAAAATCCCCCTTTGTCATAAGTTTTCTCCCATCTTCAAAGTGTCTGACAAAGGGGGATTTTCTCCCACAAAAGCTCATGCGATAAATAAATCTGTTAGCCTTCATGTGCCACAGGACTCCTTGCTTCTTGTGCTGGAAACGTTATCCTAAGGTAAAACACCAGTGTCCCCCAAGGGGATCACTAAATAACTATTTATAGGAAGTAGCCTTCAGTGCCATAAAAAAAATAGGGAAACCCTCTAAAATTTATGATTGCCCAGGTGTCCAAGCATGCCTATATTAGATTTGAACTTTCAGAATACACAAATCAAACACTGCTCTGTTCCAGATTCTTTTATAACCAGGAACAGAATGGGTGAGAGGCTCTGACTATCACACTTCTTCAGAGGAGAACATGGATTATTTCATGCCCATTGTGATTCTTTTCTTGGTTGGCTTAAGACCAAAAGAAGCTGTCTACATCCTTGGACCATTTCTAAGGAACACCCCTTAAGAGAATTCTCCCAAAGTTCACTCATCCAATACGGAAACAACTGAATAACTACTCTGAAAACTGGGGGGGGGGGGGGAAACAGATCATGAAGCGGTGGATTTCAGTCCAGATTAAGCTGACAGGAGTCATGCAGACTCCTTGAAAGACAACTGTTTAGATGCAGGTATATTTTCTCCTCAAGCCACTGTTGGAAAGAGAAAGCCCTAGTCTACGCTTAGGGCTTTTCTCGGCAGCAGTCAACCAGAATTTACGCAAGGCATCAAAAATGCCTTGCATAAATGCCGGCAATCTCTTAAGCTGCCGGGTCACACTCAGGAAAGCTTACACCTCCTAGGGGCCAGGACTTCCAGAGCCGACTTCCGAGTATGCAGCAGACAGTTCAGACTCACTGCTAAGTGATCTCAGAATGCAAGGCTGACAGGGGTGATTCTGCCACTATCAGTACAGACAGCCTAAGGGAGTTTCTATACCTGCTCCCTAACAACAAACCACTTTAAAGTTTTGTTTGCCAATTTAAATCAATCAATCTCCTTTAACAGAATTGATCATTTTGCCCACTATGTATGTGCCTCTTCTGATCACACATTCATCAACCCAGGTTTAATACTGGATTTGTCACCTATGAACCTTTGCAGAAATACCCAAAGTGATTTCATCACACCACAGTGTATTAAATCTGAAGCACATGCCAGTGTTTCCCAGGACAATTTCTCAAACTCAATAGCATCGTACCATCTGAAATCTCAGGAGGCATGCTTTCTGCTTAATAATACTTGTTTCCCCATGCATAGCACTGCAAAGCCAATTGACAGTGTTAGGCTTCTGACTATCAGGTAGATTTGGAAGGATAAATGGCTCAACCTGTTGTTGAATACTTCCAACAAGAAATAGCTAGTTCATAAAAACAGATTTCACCATTTTAGTGTTTCTTTTGATATGCTAATAAACTCCAGCTACAAATTGCCTTGTTTAAGGTATCAGAAACTCAAAGAGTCGTGGTTTTTAGTCCCAAAGTACACTAATCCAGAGAGATTTGGGGAGAGAACCCCATGTCATAGGACACCGTTGGGTTTGCAGGAAAATAGCGTGGTCAATTTTTCTGCAACTAGTATTACAGGGGGTGAAAAAAATAATTATAGACTGGCCAGTTTGCAGACTCTAGCAGACAACACTGCATCACTTAACTTACACATTTGAATCAAATGCACCTTCACAGCTGTAAAATACATCCAACAGACCAGGTTCAGCCCAGGCTGGTCATAGCACTTGGACTTAGATTTGCCATGTGAATGCCAAAAAGCAAAACAGCTCTGGGCATGTTTTCCAATTTTTAATCATTCTTCTACTTTCTAGGCACTAGTTTTGTAAGCCCCTGGCAAAGCATGTTGCAATTTGGACTTGCAGTGGCTGGTCCATAGAGAAAAAACAGCCTACTGCCATTACCAGTTATTACTTTATCTCAAATGGCAGAAATCCATTCTGTGGATCTCGAGGTCCTGGATTCCAACCCTGCTCACACCCATAAAGAAAAACTAGTATGTGACTTTTTTTTTTTTAACCTAGGAAATTATACACAACATATCATGTAAGAGGAATGTTAAGGTTGCAAGTTTAAGCACTTAAAAGAAACAAAGTGAAAGAACTGAAGTTTCACGCATAACCTTAACTTAGCATCACTACACATATATATTACAATATTCTCTTCAAGTTCTTATACTATATTCCCATATAGAGGAGGCAGCTAGCTGTTCTCAGTGGTAACAGAGGACAGAACAAGGAGAAATGGTTTCGAGTTGCAGCTAGGGTGGTTGAAGGTGGATATTAGGAAAACTTTCACTAGAAGTGGGGATAAAGCACTAGAATGGGCTACCTAGCAAGGTGACAAAAGCTCTTTCTTCGAAAACATTTAAGGCCCGGTTAGACGAAACCCTGGTGGAGATGATTTAGTGGGAGTGGTCCTGCTTTTAGCAGGGAGTTGGATTACATGACCTCATGAGGGTCCCTTCCAACCTTATGATTCCTTACATAGGTTTATGTATGTCATCTATTACCTACACAATCTGTATACAGTAAATAATGTTTTTTCCCTGTTTATAAAAAGGCCCAGTGTGTGCAATCTCATTCTACAATTCAATGGCATTATGAAGCACTAACAAACATCTACTAAAATCAGATTGCTCATTTTATTGATTGATGTCAAAAGCAATGAATTTTAAAAGGACCAAAAAAAGTGTTTGAGAAGCACTGAGGAAGATGCACTGAACTAATTAAAATTACTTTGAACAGATTAGATATCCAGATGCCATGACCACCAGACAAAATCTTAGATATGCACAAGTCATTGACTGGGACTTAAGGACCTGGGCACTATTCCCAGTTCTGCAGCTCAACTACTGTGTGTAAACTTAGGCAAGCCACTTGACCTCTGTGTCAGTTTTCCCTCTCTGCCTTTCTTTCATCTATTTAAATTGTAAGCTTGTTGAGAGACAAATCATTCCATTTTGTGCATTTACCCTGGGCACCCTCATGGCAGGTGAAGACTCTAGGCATACAAATCAAAAAAAAAAAACATTAGTACTAATTATTTTTATTAATATATGTTCTGCATATAGCTATATTATCTGCTCATAAAACAGCACAACGGTGATTTCACTAGTCCAGCTCCATGGAACAGAGTTTGACAATCAAGAACTTTTGTGAGAGAAAATTCCACTTCATCAGACACTTTGAAGATGGGGGAATTTACAGAATGGGAGGAAAATATATGCAGGGACATGTAAGTCAGGGGATTAGGTCACACTGTAGCAGCAAATCAAAGCAGTTGTTAAGATTCAAACACTGGGGAACAGCATATAGAGGAGGGTGAGGTTAAATCTCCTGCTGTAATGGGAGAAGAATCCATAGACACGATTTAATCCTGTTTTCGCAGTTGAATTTGCATATGAATTCCAATCCTGCAGTTTCTTTTTAAAGTTTTGATGCATCACCCATTTGCTTGAGCACAGCTTTAACAATTTGTCAGTAGAGGGAGAAGGAAGATTGTAATGCTGCTGCCTCAGCTATGCCTGGAGGAAGCTGTCTGCAGCAGTGAACTGCAAAGACAGGCTACCAGCACAGCAGAGCGAGGAGTGCTTCTGACTCCAAGGCACAGCACAAGGGAACAAAGGAAGCACTCCAGCTGATCCTGGCTCAGCCCTACTGTGGTCTGGCAACCAACCAGAGACTCAGTCACAGCAAGCTAAGCTCTGGAGAGCCACTGCAGAGCCCCCCATCTCAACTATTCACTGTCAATCAGCCAGCATGCTAATTTGTTTGACAACTCATTGCACAAGTCACAAACAAAAAAGGAAGAAGTGGCTGGAGCCCATGTGGGAACAAGCCAACCAAAGGCCAGCCGGGATTGAGCCAGCCAAAGGCCAGCCTTCTAAACAAGTGACAGTGATGGGTGGGAGGGGGAGAGCTAGGAGCCCAGCTTGGCTGCCTGTGACTGAGACCAATTTTTTGCCTACCACCAGGAGGTAGGGGAAGTGGAAAGGGAAGGAGAGGGGGAAGGTGGTCAGGGAGTCCGTGTGGCAAAGTGGATCCCACAGGTTAGGAAAAAGGGAAAGTGAGGGAGAGCCTGCAGGGTTGGGGAAGAAAAAGGGGAGCCCATGCTGCTCTGAACATGGAATGGGAAAGGGTTGGGGAACCCATGCAGCCACATGGCCCATGACAGGTGCCCTGCCTTTCAAGGTGCACCCCCACACACACTGAATGAATTTGACACCTCTGCTCCAAATGAATTGTATTTTCCAGCTGTGAGCAGCCACACCTTGGATGTGTCCCCACTCCTTGGGAGTAGGCAGGGACCATGTCCTCCACTGTCCTTCTGCAGTATCGCTGCCTGCAGTCACTCCCTGATTACAACTATCATTTGGGAGCCCACAAAATTTGAGAGTAAAAGGGGCCTTCAAACACTAAAAGCTTGGGAACCACTAGAGTAGACTAATACAGCTACCCCTTTGAAACTTGAAAATCAAGAGCACCTAACTTCTTAGCATAATTTTGCTGCAGTTTCATCTTATAATAAAAGTATGTTAAAGTTATATTACAAAAGCAACATGTTATGGAGGAATGAACACAGGGTTCCTAGTCAGAAGGTTCCAGATTTTAATTCTGGCCTTCTCCCTTGCTGTGTGGCTTTGGGGAAGTGATTTATCATCTGCTTCCTTTTTTATCTTATCTGTATGACTGGAGGATAATTACAAACTTCATGGGGTTTTGGTGGTGACAGCTCCATGCCTCTACAGGACATTGAAACATATAGAGGTGCTGTATAAAAACTATGTATATGATTTTCCACTTAATATTCCACATTTTGTTTGTTCACTATAAAAACACTTTTAATTTTGTATATTTCTAGAGGAACAGTGGTATGGTAAAATTAATTAAAGTTGGAAAAACATCCCAAGAGAGGAATCAAATGAGCAATAAAGTTTACGAGATAACTATAGTCAGTTTCACCACCCTGGCTTTCTAAACAAAAGTATAATCTCAGAAATTCTAGTTATTCTCATTGTGCTGCTACCTAAGGAACATATGGTAACAACAGAAACACCAACTCAGCCTTCAGCCACTGGGACTGAGGAAGAAGAGAAAACAGCTATTATAAAGGGAAAACAAGAAATCTATTCCCCACCTAATTAAGTCAGTGTTGTACAATATAAAAATTTCAACTTTCTGATTAACAGCCAGCAGTGTAAAACATGAAACTTCTCCTCAAGCAACAGCACAATGTATCCTAACCAAAATTTAAGTGAAATGGAACAGATTGTGTCAGTTCCATCACTGAACCCTGGTCTTATCACACTACAGTTAGTAAAAGCTGTGAAGATTACAGGTATGGGGTGATTGAGGCCAAAAGGAGAGGTGGATCAAAAAACAGCATGGCAAAATCTCAAACAAATAACCAAGAGACAAATAAGGGACAGTGTGGAACCCTCTCCAAAAAAACAGGGAGGAAAGAATGCCCCTCGGTTCACTTGCTGACAAGGGAAAATGAACACAAAATGTACCCATGTATAGATCAGACCAGGAATTCAAGATTTATTTCCCTCAAAAGAAGCCAGAGATGAAAGATGGATAAACTTTCCGCTTCCAGCAGCCAGACTAGAGTTGGAGTGCAGAAGTTATGTATCACCAGAGAATTGCCCATGGCAACTGGATCCTACCACCAGGATTTCAGTTTCTATATATTATCCATATACTGTTATAAGCACTACAAGCAATGTTAATAGTCTTTTTAAAAAAACTACTAAATTAAGTTGCATTGACATATTGTATACATATAGATAAAACTGATGCAGAGGATAAAAACTGAAGTTTCATAATCAATTTCATAAGGGCTCCAGCAATAATTCTTAGTGTGCCATGTGAAACAAACTTACAGCATTTCCCTAGCAGACTGAGGTAGGCAGGTACCCACATTATCATTTTTTTTTAGACTCTGACTTGTAAGAATATCATTACCTGTACAGGCCACCAAGCAAGAAAATAAAGAAATGATCGTCTAAAGTCTATAACTCTCATTAGAGATAAGACCTATAATAAGAAAGTACAGAAAGGTGATAAAAGTTTTAACACTAAGGGGAAGACCGAAAAAAAGTTTAAAATTAAAAACAAAGAACAGTCATGATCCCAGGCACAGGACTTAAAATATTGTCCCACCCACTGAACAATACTGTCAAAAATCAATTTCACTTTCTGTAATCCAAATACAGTAGAACCTCAGTGTTACAAACGCCAGAGTTATGAACTCACCAGGCAAATACACACCTCACTGATAACCGAAAGTACAAAATCAGGCAGCCACTGAGAGAAATAAAAAGCACATACTGTACAGTACTGTTAAATGTAAGCTATTAAAAAATAAAGGGAAACATAGTAGTGTTTAAAAGCACTATTAAGTTAATATTCAGCTGTAAGCTTTTGAAAGAACCACCATAACTTTTGCTCAGAATTGCTGACATTTCAGAGGTACAAACAACCTCCATTCCCTATGTGTTTGTAACTCAAAGTTCTATTGTAGTATGTTTTTAGTTAAAGATGTAAAAGGAATATACACCTCAGCACAGAATATGTATACTCATTTTAAGCCCCTCAACCCCACAATCCCCACAAATGACCAATATACACTTCCCAATCTGATTTTTGAAACTGGCTGCTTTTCTCCTGCAAGTCTCCATAATTTAATTTTGGACAAATTAATTTTCTAGTTTGTATTCATGACACCAAGCAAGAATAAAGATAGCTCTGTGGTTAGCATACTGGACTGAGAATTACATTCAGTTCTTAGTGACCTTGGCCAAATGTCTTTCAGTTTCTTCTCCATAAAAAGGTCCTACTACTACTTTGTTACTTCATGGAGTGCCGTAGGGATAAACTGATCTATCTCTAAGAGAAGCTCAGATGTGACTTGGGCCACAAAAATATGTACAAGGACACTTCAGATGGATTACCACTACTGATTAGAAATAATTAGTCTAAGACGCTGACTCTTCTTCACTGTTGAGCATACACTGTGTTGTGGTGTTGTACCAAAATACTGAGATTCATTCATCCAAACACAAAAAAATTAAGGACTTGCCTACACAGAAACATGGTACTTGAAACGTTGGGGTGTGAATGCCCAGTGTGCTAGCTTGCTACCCATTAACTGTACGTGGTCCAGCTGTATATCAAAGTGCACTTTCAGTGCACAGTTGTGACGTCTTGCAACTTAGTGTATGGCAAGCCAGCATGCTGTAGACTGACATGATGCGTTGATACATTAAATTACAAGCTGTGTCAGTTAAAAAGTTATGGTTAAACCATTTTAAGTGAAGGATAAGTCTGTCAAATGGACAAAGGACATACATCCAAACAAGCCTTCTAACGCTGATTGGAATTTGTTTTTACTACCTTCCCATGCACTTGCAACCCATTCTCTTTCAGAAAAAAGAACAGGTGACAGTTAGGGTAAAGTTTTCAAAATCACCAAAGTATTTAAGCCCCTTATTAAAATTTTACCCCTACATTAGGATCAGGGTAGAAAGAACAGTCTTTTTTACTCATCTGTACATTGCCTATCAACTGTCTAGAGTTCCTAGGCGCTATCATAATATAAATTAATAGTAATTTCAAAGTAAGTTCATGTCAGTATCTCCACAGCAACAGATGCACAATAAAAAGTATTTTGCAAACAGAATCTATCAAGATAGGGTGGGGGAGAGGGACAAGTCATGAAATATTCCCCAAATAAAGACTTAATGAAAATGATGCTTGACCATTATCTTACAAAAGCAGCTTTCAGAGCTACTAAATTCCTATGTATGCAAGTTTCTTCTTCTAACCTAAACTAATGTTCAATTACAGTTAGATAAACAGAATGTATTTAGCTTCTTTTTTAAAACCAAATTGAGTATAGACAATAAAGTGGGAAATGTGACAAATTACAATATACCAATACACTGGAATGTAGAAATAATGTTTTCTAGGAAACAAAGTAGTAATGGTATGCTGAGCAAGTAAAAAAAAAATCAAGGAGTATGAATTCTTTTCCTTCATCAGAAGCAGACACCCCTCTGAAGCTGTAAGGAATTTTTTTTCCCCATCTATTCTTCCTCATTTTCCCCATCTATGTAGTAGGGGTGAACCTAACAGCCCTGTGAAGTAGATAGATGATGTCTGCTTTTAATATAAAAACAAAAAATGTGTTGAGTTTTGATTTTAATTTGGGGTTATATAAAATCATTGAAGGTTACAGCAGTGGTTCTCAGCCACTGTGTCAGGACACAGTGTGTTACCACACTGTGGTAACTTGTGTTGCAGAGAGCTGGGTGGGTATGCTGGATTTGGCAGGGGTGCTGGTGCATCCTGTGGGTTTGTGCATGCTGCCAAGTGTGTCGTGACCCACAAAAGGTTGAGAACCACTGAATTACAGAATAATATATACTAGTAACTAATTATATTACTCCTCCAAAATTAAACACTTTTGTAGTGAAACTGAAATGCTAAGGGAAGAGCCAAAAGATTTTATTTCCTTATTTTCCTCCTAGTTCCACTACAATGACAGAGTGAAGTCTTCCTCTATTCAATACACTTGCAGTTAAGCACCATTAACATACAGGTGTGAAAAGATGGGGTTGGAGGGGTGAAATCCCTGCCATACTAGTGTAGCTACCACAGCAGGTTGCAGAGCTAAGGTGATTGCCTAAGAAGGGGAGGCAGCTGGGTCCAGATACAGACAGGGCAGCCATCCAGAGGATTAATTAGTCCATAACAAGCAGCTGTCTGTGAAGCCCCTCGGAAGGCTTATAAACCAGGCCACAGTGTTTGGGAGGAAAGAGTCTCAATGGCCCTGAGCAGCCTCTGAGAGGTGTGCCACAAGTAGGGCACCGTACAGTGGTGGGTACTGAAAACACAAAACTATAAATAAAACACAGGTAACTCCAAGTCTGTGGGTCCAAACATCCTTTATGGGCTCACAGGGGGACAGAAGACCAGGGCACAGTAGCAGCCCTTCTACAAAATGTAATGCAAGTCAAGAATTGCACACATCTACCCATAGGTACTTCCTGCTTTTAAAGAACATTTATTTGAACACAGTTGCATCCTCTAGAAAACAGAACATTAGCCTCAGTTCATATTATTACTAGAGCTAACCTATCAGAAGTTTTAATGAAGTTAAAACCTTGTAATACTTTTACTGTAGCATTAAACAGCCTATTTTCCTGCCTTCAGATCTTGTAAGAATGTAAGTTCCTTTAACCCCTCTCTCCTCACCCCCATGCTACTGACACATAACTCTCACTTTATTTTGTATAAAAACACAGTTTGCACATGTGGAGAGGGAGTGGGGTGCTAAGGAAAGAAGGGAAATGCATGAAAGGAAATTTAAGTTGTACCACTTCCTCAGTCCTCCATTTGGAATATTTTATTTACTCCAAAGACATGATGTCACGTAAAAAGCACCATATCAAACATCTAAAGTTCTTTCACAGTCATAATTAATGCCATTTAGTTCTATAAAAATAGAAGATAGAGATTCTTACAGAACAATAAATTAAGTATATTACTCAAATATATTAACATCAATTAAGAATACAAGAATATTGTAAAAAGGTAGATAATACCATGCTTTCCAATATTTAAGCACAATGCAAAGTTGTACGTAAGCAAGGACACAGGTATTAGAGGCTTGCAACATATTTCATTCATAACTCCACTTCCATACTTATGTTTTTTTTCCTACTACAAACTTTATTTGCTCATTTTTCCCTTCAAGCAACTTACCCAGTTATACTCTTGGTCTTCACACAGGGCCGAAACTCGGGTGCCCTGGAGCAGCTCCATTGAGCCGCTCTACCAAAGGGTGCGTTCCTTGCTGCTCGCTCCAAGTGCTGCTCATTCTAAGGGGTGCGTTTCAAGCGGAACATGCCCCGGTTATCAAAATGCCTAATTACGGCGCTGCCTACACATCATCTCTGGCCACTATTTGGGGGTGAAACTGCATGCTGTGTGAAAAAATACTTCCTCATGAGTTTGATTTAAATCAGTTGCTGATTTATTTCATGGTGCACCCCTGGGGTTTTTGTGCTGTGCCCGCTAGTCATGAGCGTAAAGACTTCTGACAGCAACAAAACAAGCAAGGAGTCCTGTGGCACTTGACAAACACATTTATTTATTGCATGTTCATCTTTAAGTGCCACGGGACCTCTTGTTTTGCTGAACTAGACTAACAGGGCTATCCTTTGAAACTTGACAGCCACGACACATGACATTCCAGTGTCAGCCAGTTCTAGTCTCTTGTATCATCTTCTCCCCCCACGGGTGCTCCGCCATTGGGGCTATGTTTTCCCCCACCTCGCCTTGCAGGCTGAATGCTTCACACCCACATTTCCCTCTCCTGCCAACAATTATGGAGAAAGTTGCCCATTTTGGACCTGTGACAGCTGGGATTGAAGGGAGGGGAAGTCTGTTGCCATCGAGAATTCTGTGGCACGTAAAGACTAACAGATGTATTGTTTGCATGAGAGAAAATCCCATTTTGTCAGATGCTTTGATACATAATCTAACATCAGTATATTTCTACTATATCCAGTTGTACAAAGACTACATCTGACCAAACAGAACAGCTACTAAATACATTTCCTTTAAATGACACACGCTTCTAAGCAACAACAAAAAGGTCAGTGCAGTGGATTATTTGAAATAAGCTTCTGATATGTTTGAAAAAACAAAAAAAGAAAAAAAAAACAAAATTGGTTCATTTCGCTTCTTCCTTTGCAAACAAACTGGCTTGAAGAGCACAGCTATTCCAAAAAGCAATATAAAACATAACCAAGTTTTGAAGAATTCCTCTACTGAACCCCTTAACTCTTTAAAATATTAAATCAGAGAAGATGCTATGAACAATAGCCACTCAAGTATTATTCTCATCTAAGAGCCATATTACAAGATCAATCCTGATTGAAGGAAAATGACTTGAATTTATGACATTTCTTTTATCTTTATTATTAGTAATACTTTGGATTAGAAGTGAAGTGTTTTAATTTACTTTTCATTATCTGTTCTATTACTTTTTGGCTTTTCCCAGATTCAATTAAAATATACATTTCATTTCTAGGCATTTTCAGGTTCTTATGCATTAACACAATGCTGCTGTTTCAGATGTCAACAGAATAAGGATTATGCAGTAGAAGCCCTATTTTGTAAACTATTTGGGAACTGATTTCTTAAAATAAAAAAGTTCATAAAATTGATCAGAAAATTGTAGTATGTAAAGTACACAAGTTAATTATCATTCAATGTCATTATACATAATGATGGGTTATAAATGCATCCCTGATTTACCTTTTTGGAAAAAATCTCTTTGCCACCATTTTTTACAAACCTGTAAAGATGCTTGCAAACTGGCTAAAGGAATGAAATAATGTTTGACAGGAGGAAAAAAAATAGTTCATAATAAGCCATTCAACATCAAAATGCATAAAGTCAGGGTTCTAAGTTATAAAGGCATCCATTATTTTAAAACCTTAGGAATTGCCGTAACAGATAAGGCTAGCCTACTAAGCCCATTTACCCTGTCTCTGAAAGCAGAATGTACCCACAGATTTCTTGCAGGAGGACTTTATGGAACAAAATACCATCAAGAAAAATTTCTTCTTAGCATTTTGTTTCATCAGTTTTAAATTGCCACCTTTCAATCTGATTGAGGGTCCTCTTGCTCTTTATTATAAGCAAGCACAAAAACTCCTAGTCACCATTTTCGCTACATCATTCACTGCATATTTTACCATGTCTCCCCTCCTACTTCCACTATAAGATGAAAAACCAGTGCCAGATTTCTTAATCTCTTCACTGAAGAGATTTTCCATGTCAAATTATTCTCACCCATCTTTGACTCCTCCTCACACTGCTGATTCATAATGGGGTATTTTCTCAAAACTATATCATTCTCCATCTCATTTCTTATACATCCTAATGTTTGCTTTTTTGACCACACTTGCACATTGAACATAGGTCTTCCATTGAAGTAACCATTCCAATAATTTCATGGAAGTATCAAGTTGCATTAGGTTTTGTAAACAGATATTTCCTTTCAAAAACAAATCCCCAAACCTAAATCCAACAAATCTTGATATTGACACTTGGCTCTATCTAACCAATAGGTAAAGGGGGATTTGGTTGAGAGAAAAGGCATCAGAAACTAGATCAACATTACAGATTTATCCTCCAACAAAAAAATGGTTTTGATCATTTTTCACAAGAAGGTTACTCACAGGCTAACAAAAAATCTATATATCATTTATTTCAATCTTCAAAAAGATGCTTGTGCTCTATAAAGATGAATGCTTAGTTAAGAAACTGAACATAAGTATTGATAATGAAGTTCCAACCAATTTGTGAGGCTATGTAGTTTAGCCTTTCACATCACTGAAAAATCAGCAGTGCTCTTGTTGGCACTGTAACTCACCATAATGAGGCCATGTATATCATAGTGGCAAATCTAGTAAAGATTCGTTACCATATGCTAACTACTCATGTACCAAATAAATCTCTGAAATACCAATTCTGCAACCATCAGGGCACTAATCCTGTACTCCCATGTAAAGGGACTGAAGTCAAGCCACAGGATCTGCCTTGGTAACAGCCTTCACTCAGTTTGAAATATTATTTTTCAGTGTTTGAAAAGTTTATCCAATACTTGCTTGTCCAACCATTATGCCTACCAGCTCATGTGAAAAATATCTACGTTGTCATTCAACACAAAAAAACAGATAGTTGTGTACTTAAATTGCAATGAAGGCTTAATAAAATTTCTAGTTTACTTATCATTTTGTCTGGTTTTTTTTTTTTTTTTTTTTTTTTTTTTTTACTTATCATATCATAGGGCTGGAAGAGACCTCATGAGATCATCGAGTCCAACCCCCTGGGAATTGAACCCAGGACCTTCTGCATGTTAAGCAGAGGTGCTTACAGGAGTTAAAGTTTATTAATACCATTTCTCTTTGGAACGGTCTACACTACAGAGCTGTGTTCACATAAGTCAACTTTTGTCAACAAAATAGTGAAGACATACACAGTGAAAGAAGCCTCCCACTGATGCAACTCCCTTGCTACACCAAGGTAACAAAAGCACCTCATCAAGAGATGTAGGGCTTATATCAGCATAGATAGAAGGACAGGGTCAACGTAAACAATGCCACTCCTTATGTTAGGTAGCTAACTGTCACTCTCCTCAATTTCAGAACTCCAGCAAAGCTCTGAAATTACCAAGAAAACAAGCTGGAAGCAAAGTGAAAAGCCTTGGGGTGGCTGCAGGCCAGGAGAAGCAGCAGCCACGGCGGCAAAATCCTGAGTCCCAACTGCAAGCCAGGACAGAAGAAACCACAGGCAATTTTTCTCTGCCTGCTCCATACTTGAAGCCATCTGGACAGCCCCATTAATTTCATGGTGAGCCCACCAGAAATGGGGGAGGCACCCATCATGGGAAGTGACAGACAGCCAGAAGCCAGCCTGAGAGGCTTGGGCCGAAAGCTGACAGCCCAATCTCTCAGCTCCCCACACTGCCCCTCTTAGGTTACTGGTGAGGACGCAAGTGCTCCTGGTGCAGCCTGACCCAAGGAGGGAGTACAGGCTAATTACTGTAGTCGCCATACATTGAAATGTTATTTTGACTATTTTTTGACTGAAGACAAGCTCTTAGACCAAAAGGTCTTTGAGGCATGGATCATATACCTTCCTATGAATTTATTATACAGGACCAACACAATGGTGCCCTAAATTCTGTCTAGAGTATCTAACAAAAACAGTAATACTTGCAAATATTTGATCAGCTGTAGACCTAACTGAATAAAAAAGAATTTGCCACACAAGTCCAACATACACCAGGTGTTTATGCACAGGAACAAACTCCTAATACAGTAAGACTGCAAAGAGGGCTGGGGTCTAACAGAAGGCTACAGCAAAACACCACTGTCAAAAAGTAATGTTCAGTTAAGCTAACCCCACCGTCAGTTATTGGTAAAGGTGAAAGCACTGGCAATCCCTCCCTCTAAGATGCTATTTGGAACTCTAAGGACTTCCATCTTTCATATCAGCCTCCTGATAGTATTGGTTTGATTGATGTGGCACCTTATGTCCGAAATCTCTATTACCTGATGCTCCTCTCACCCATCCTTCTCTTTCTGTTCCCCCAACTTCCACAGCCTCCACGGCTCCTGTTAAGAATGGTATCTCCTACTACTTTAGCTATTTCCAAATTTCTCCCGGGTCCTCTCTGTTGACAGCTTCAGTGCCTGATCCCTTCCAATGCTCTTCCTTCCAAGAAGCACTAAATTTAAATCAGCTCGATTCTTATCGCTTTCATCAGCATCTAAATTTCAGTGAAAACTGACAGGAGTGGCTGATATGGTATGCCTGAAATCAGAAGGACAAGACAACCTTGCACCATATCAGGAAAGTTTTCTTCATGACTATAAGCTTTCTTTTACAGGAAAGAGGAAACACAGAATCTTAAGAGTTTGCAGAAGTATCTAATAGCAATGAGAAGTTCCTACAGGCCCTTAAGCAAGTGATTTTTTTTTTGAACTCTGCTAATTTTAAACTAATCTGTGCCCTTCCACATTTTCACTTAAATCCCTATTTCAACACTGAAGTCAAAAGAAATGATCCACAGGGGTGTCTTCAGAATGCCATTAACTATCAGTGCTGAGTACAAACACTGAATATTACCTATTGATTTGAACTGTAAGTTTGATATGAAATGCTTTCTAATGTAATCAAAGAACAAAAGCAGATACAAGTAGATGAAGTTATAAACTTATTTTATGACTAATACAGTTACCTACAAATAGTCTTGATAACAGAGCAGCCCACAGACAGGCTATCCATACCACTGTTCTCCAACCATTAGGCCGCTCTACTAGGCTATCAGCAGAGACTTTAAATAAGTTTATATTTTTCTTAACTGACAATTCACAAATAAGATTACCAGAGTCCTCTTAGTATACAAGTCACAAAGGACTACATTAAAGTTCCTATTTTCTACTGTTAGCCTATTTTAAGGCAACCCCCTTCCAGTGGATCTGCCACGCTTACAGATGCCGTTCATGACTCTGACACTGGGACTGGCATCAGACACTGGTCTGATGGCAAATTCCTCACTCTGAGGAGACTTCAGGAAATGACCTGTAATGATCTTCTGTTTGCTGATTACTGCTCCCTCCATGCCAATTCTAAATCTGACACGCAGCGAAGTACAGACTATTTCGCTTTAGTTTGTGACAGTTCTGGTCTCGCAATCAACATCAAGATGACAGAACTGATGTACCCCAGCCTGCATCAGGGAAACTTGTACAGCGCACTGCTATGGTAGGTGAACTTATTCACTGCCTGGTCAATCTGGCCATTTAGTGTTTCAGACCCTTGCAAGTTACTCTTGAGGCATTTCAACTTTGAGCCAGGGTTTTGGGAGGCTCTTGCTCAGGATCCTTCTGTGTGGCAAAAGTCTCATCCATACTGCACTTAAAGTCTATGAACAGAAAAGAACTACTGAGCAGAGCAGAAGTGCCCGCAGCATGTCTGCTGTTAATCAAGTGACCCACAGCAACATCTCTTGTTAGCTGTGCCACAGATTGTTCAAAACTCCAAACTGGCCTGATCAGCCACTCATGTGTTCACAGAAGCCAAACCAATCGGCAAAGTCACAGTCCTTTTTGACCCCAAAGGACAAACAACTTTAAGTCACCACCTCAACTATTAGAGAAACATAGCCCTACATAATTCCAAGAAGACTGCATCTTGCAACAAGCAGAGGCAGATTCCTGTACTGATCCTTGGCAAATGGTCCACATAACACACACAGCTGTTTATGCAGCCCACAACAGCAAACAGGTTGAGAATCACTGCTCTACACAATGAGCAATACTGTACAATTCCCTTCTGAGATGGGTGGACACAAGCCCAGCTTTGTATCTGAAATACAGCTATGGTATATCGTATTCTTGCAAAAGTCTAAAGCACTAAAAGTGAACAAAGTCACATTAAAGCTGATTTTTGGAAAGCAGACTACTGTGCATGTGCTGGCAAATTTTCGTGACTAATATATGTTTAACTCCCAACCCACATACTGTGTGCATTTGTGCAAATTTTGCATGTTCTCGTTACCATTTGCAAATATTTATTAAAACTGCTCTTTGATTGGCATTAATGGCATTTATATAACCTCTAAACTGATTTCTTCATTTCAAAATGAGAGAATTGGTAAACTGCTAAAACACTGATACTGATAAGAGATCCAAGTCCTCTGTTTAGCCCATGTTATTGAATAAATAGGATTGCCATAGGAGTATGTTATTCAGCAACTTTTTTTCAAAGTTCTCAGATTCTAGGAATCACTTTTAGAAGTTTGAAAGGTCTATTGGGACATAAATTCTAAGCAGGAAGAACTTGACTTCCTTAACTTTTAGTTGCTTCTGAAAGAGCCACTTTCACTTATAGATCTTTTCAATTTAAAAATGAAATGAATAGTTTGTTACAGCATCTTTCTTTAGCTCTTGGGCTGATTTTTTGCATTTATTTCCTATTATCAATATCTGAACTGCAAACCTTTTTAAATACCCACACAAAGGCATAGGGACAACATCCAGTGCTGCAAAATGTAAAGTGCAATCCCCCCGCCAGACACATGCACACTTCAATTAAAAACTCTGCTTATGGTTACAGGTTAAAAATCCTTTCACACAGATGTGTTTATCATCCTTTTAGCTCCTGGGTCTCAAACATACAGCCCATGGGCCGCATAAGGCCCCTAAAGCTATTTCCTGTGGCCTGCAATGACACTATTGTTACCAATGTTTGCACTATCATTGTATGAAAAGGTTTCAGTGGCACAACCCTCAGGTTAACATACTAGTCCTCACATGGCCCTCATGGTCATTTGAGTTTGAGACCCCTGATTTAGCTCAATTAGTGTTCAACACTGACAAGACTCTTAGTTTTGTTGTTTCATGTTGGAAGGGAGATTCGTTCATGCAAAAACAATGAAAGTCCTGCGGCACCTTAAAAACTAGCAAATTTCTTTGGGCAGAAGCTTTTGTGGGCTGGAGCTCTGATTCGCTGTCACCATGTGACTTGATCCTATGACTTACACTTCCCTTTGTTTGTTTTCCTCCTGCTCTGTAAGTTCCCCATCTTCAAAGTAGAATTTTCTCCCGTGAAGGCTGATGCGATAAATAAATTTGGTAGTCTTTAACAGTACCTCAGAACTCCTCGCTTGGTTAGCATAAATGACAAAGTATTGCCCATTCAGAGCTTTTGTACTCTAATGTAACTTCACTACAATGCCAAATGAAGATTTACCAATACAAGAAGCTTGCTACTGATATAATTAATCAAATATTGCTGCAAGGGGGAAACAGGACTACCATGGCATGTAAAAGCTGCAAACATCCCAAATTCACTGCTGATCCAAGTACAGATCTGCTGAATCCCAGAAGTTAGGCCTTAGTACCAACTTCATTTAGACCAGGCCTGTCCAACATGCAGCCCAGAGGCCAGAATCCAACCCACCAAGGGCTTTTATCCAGCCCGCCGGGTGCTGCTGCAAGAGCCTGAGAGCTGGGGCTGGCCTGGGCTCTTTGGAATACTCCGTATCACTACATCAAGTGTGTGGGCAAATACTGACAATTTGTACAAGCCAAAACAAAGCCAAGTACCACACTAATCATTATTTTACTAAAGTTTAATAATAAAAATCAATTTTTATGTCTTATTTGTGAAAAGTTCTCACCAGCCCCTCAACTGAGAAAAGAATTGCAATATGGCCCCTCACCCAAGGAGACTGGACACCCCTGATTTAGAATTATTCTAGTAACCAGGACAAGTCTTACACAAGCAATACTCACACCAAGGGTCTCAAACGTGCAGCCCCTAAAGCTATTTCCTGCAGCCCTCAACATCACTATCATTACCAATATTTGCAAAATCCTTGCATGAAAAGGTTTCAGCGGTGCAGCCCTCAAGCTAACACACAAGTCCTCATGCCGCCCTTGGGGTGATTTGAGTTCGAGACCCCCTGCCTCCCACAAATCCATGCCCTGGCCCTGGTTACTGCAAAGCGCAGGCACACCCTGAAACATCATCTGATCTGACTCAATGAATGATCAGCCCCAACAACAGCATGCCACTCGCTAGGCTATTTTATCCTGTTTACCAGCAACAACGTGCCAGCTAACTATACAAACCCTCTAATGAGGCCAAGGCACCAGCCAACGGTTGGGGGGGGGGGGGCAGCCCAAAACACTAACCGGCTTACAAGGGGTAAGCAGCTATTCACAGACGGGGGAAGGAAAGCCAGCGGGGGCAGGGAGGAAGAGGAAAGCGGCGCTGCAGGTTTTAGCTCCGCAGCCCGGAGTGTGTGTGGGGGCGGGGGCGTTTCCCCTCTTTCTGCCCCAACTTTTTACAGCCCCTCCACACCCCAGCCCCGCTTCACTGCCTCCTGCCCCCCAGCCCAGTGAGGCCGGCAGCGGGATAGGGCTGCTTCGCCGCGCCTCTGCCCCACACTCCCGGTTACCTTCCGCCAGCAGCTCCTCCAGCGTGACCTGGTACCGTCCCACGACGAGCACCCGGCCCACGGCCGAGCCGCCGCCCCCTCCGCCCGCTCCGGCGGAGCCAGCGCACGTCGTGCAGCCGCCGCCGCCACCGCCGCCGCCGCCCTCCGACTTGGGCATGCGGGAGAACTTCTTCATGGCGCGGCGCGAGCCCGAGACGCCGCGCGCGGGGGGGACCGCGCGGCGCTGCCAGCAGCCGGGCTGCGAGCCTCACATGCCGCCCGCGGGGAGCTGCCGCCGCGGAGAGGGAGGCGGCGCGTGCGGACTTTGCGCTCAGCTCACGCGCAGGCGTCAGCGCCGGGAGAATCGGGGACAGCCCCGCCGCCTCGCCCGGCCGTGTGTGTCTCGCTGCCGGCGCATGCGCACTGCCCCGGCTCCGCCCCGCCGCGGCCGGAAGTGACGTCGCCTCGCCCCCGGCGCGGGCGGCACGTGGAGGCGGGAGAAAGGAGGAAGCTCGCGCCGCCCCGCGCGTGAGAGGGCGACGTTGCTTCCACGGCCGTTGGAGGGGAGCGGCCGTTTGGAACGTTGCGGGGGTTCGGAGGCTGGGTGGCGGGAAGTTCGAAATCTCCGCGTGGTGGGGCCAGCTAGCGCCCGGCCACCATGCCCGGGGGAAGGCGGCCGGCCAAAGCATGGGACGGCTTCCCCCATGCCCCTCTTTCCTCCCCTGCCTGTAGGCTAGGGGTCTTAAACGCCACTCACTATGAGGACTACTACTGTAGCCGTAGGGCCGCAGCACTGAACCTTTCCATGCAAATTTCCAAAGGGATAGCCGTGTTAGTCTAATCCAGCAAAAAAACAAACAAACAAAAAAAAACACCAAGGAGTTGTGTGGCACTTTAACACTAACATTTATTTTTCGCATGAGCTTTCATGGGAGAAAATCTAACTTCCTCAGATGCTTCGAAGATAGCCATATTGCAAATATTAATGGCAATAGTGTCCTCGTGGGCTGCAGGAAACAATTTTAGGGGCCGCATCCAGTTTGAGTTTGAGACCCAGGCGGTAGGCTGTCGCTCTTGGTTAGGCTTACCAGCTGTCAGGCAAAAAAAAGACATGTCCTCCTTTTTACCTTCACATCTGTCCAGCAGACATTTTAAAAATATGATTTTGTCTGGCTTTTTACTTATGGGGGTTAAAGTATGGTAGAATGCCCCAAAACACCCTATATTTAGAGGAGAAATATTCCAGGCCCCTTAAAACAGAAGAATATTACATTAATACTACATTTTCTCCAATGTCCTCCTTTTTGTACTTCCTTGCCCTCCTTTCCACGTGTTGGTATCTGGTAACCCAACTCTTGGTGGCAAGTTCCAAAGGGACAGATGTGTTAGTCTAGTTCAGCAAAAAAAAGAGAGTCCTGGGGCTCTTAAAAAGTAATGTTTATTTTTCATAAGCTTTTGTGGGCAAAAATCACACTTCATCAGATACGTCGATGATGGGGGAAGTTTACAGAATGGAATGAAAATAAATGCAAGGGAGCGTAGAATGTGGGATCGGGTCATACAGTAACAGCAAATCAGAGAAGTTGTTAAGGTTCAAATCCTGGGAGGCTGAAGTCAGATTACCTGATGTAATGCAAAAAGAAGCCTCAGTCTTGGTTTAATCCTGCTTTCACACAATCTAATTTCAAAGCATCTGACAAAGTGGGATTTTCTCCCACACAAACTCATGCAAAAAATAAATCTGTTAGTCTTTAAGTGCCACACAACTCTTGGTGGCAACAGACCTCCCCTCCCTTCAATCCCAGCTGTCACAGGTCTAAAATGGGCAACGTTCTCCATAATCGTTGGCAGGAGAGGGAAATGTGGGTGTGAAGCATTCAGCCTGCAAGGCGGGGAGGGGGAAAACATAGTCCCAATGGCGGAGCACCCGTGGGGGGAGAAGATGATACAAGAGACTAGAACTGGCTGACACTGGAATGTCGTGTGTCAAATCAAATCAAATCATAGGGCTGGAAGGGACCTCGTGAGATCATCAAGTCCAACCCCCTGGGAATCAAACCCAGGACCTTCTGCATGTTAAGCAGAGGTGTTGGCCACTGTCGTGGCTGTCAAGTTTCAAAGGATAGCCCTGTTAGTCTAGTTCAGCAAAACAAGAGGTCCCATGGCACTTAAAGATGAACATGCAATAAATAAATGTGTTTGTCAAGTGCCACAGGACTCCTTGCTTGTTTTGTTGCTGTCAGAAGTCTTTACGCTCATGACTAGCGGGCACAGCACAAAAACCCCAGGGGTGCACCATGAAATAAATCAGCAACTGATTTAAATCAAACTCATGAGGAAGTATTTTTTCACACAACATGCATTTTCACCCCCAAATGGTGGCCGGAGATGATGTGAAGGCAGCGCCGTAATTAGGCATTTTGATAACCGGGGCATGTTCCGCTTGAAACGCACCCCTTAGAATGAGCAGCACTTGGAGCGAGCAGCAAGGAACGCACCCTTTGGTAGAGCGGCTCAATGGAGCTGCTCCAGGGCACCCGAGTTTCAGCCCTGTGTGAAGACCAAGAGTATAACTGGGTAAGTTGCTGGAGAATATGGCCATCTGTGGCTATTAGTCAAAAAGTTCAGGTATGCTGCACCATACTTAAGACAGCCTAAACCAGTGGTTGTCAAAGTTTATGTTGCGACCCAGTACTAGGGCACAGACCTGCAGGTACTGCGTCATGGCCCTGGCACTGCTCTGGATTGGGGGCTACTGCACCGTGCTCCCAGCCTCGCCAGCACTGCTCCCAGAAGGGAGGCAGCTGCCCCTAACTCCCCGGCCAGACAGCACTGCTCCGGGGTGGTGGGGTACAGCCCACCCTCCACAGCCTTGGTCATTGCTGAATTCAGGTAGCAGCTGGTTTTTTTCAGTGGAGGAATCACCGAATGGCAGAGGAGTCCAGAGCTGAGCCTTGAGGAAAAAAGTTTGACAACCAGTGGCCTAAACTACTCGGAAAGCAGGTGGATGACTCCAAAATTGCCCTGATCTGTACGCTCTACAGGAAGCTCTGCTACTGGCTGCCCACTGTCAGAAGGCAGGATACAGGACTAGATGAACCAGTACAGCTATTCTTATGTACCTGGAGTCTCAAAATAATTTTCTGCAACCTCTAGGTGTTCGATTGAGCTGTGTAGTGTGAATTAGGCAGTAGCATATAGCTAGGACAGTAGGGTTAGTTGTCAGTTCACAGGCGTTGCTGGCACTGGGCACCCCCGGGCACGTGTCCCGAACCCCAGCACCGGTGCCCCGGATCTCCGGCCCATGGCAGCGGCGGCCCCATCCCTGGCCGGGGATCCGGGGCCCAGCCGCCTGTAGCCGGGGCGGGCAATCCAGGGCCCGGCGGCGCTCCAGTGACAGCCCCATCCCCAGTTGGGGATACAGGATCCTGCGGCCACTGGCCGGGGATGTGGGGCCTAGCCACCCGCGGCGGTGCGGTGGCTTCTGGCCCTGTCCCTGGCTTGGGGCGGGGCCTGGAGGCTGGGGGCAGGGCCTGGGCCCGTGCCCCGGGTCCCTCCCCCGGCCAGCAAGGCTTCTGTGTCAGTTCATTAAAGAACCTTTTGAGAGAAAAGAAACCACATCTTTTAGGCACCCTTTTTTTCCCCTCTCAGTTTTCTGATGAATAGCAGATTTTTCACTTTCCCACTGGCAGATGATCTACAGGGAAAGAAGAGGTTCAAACAGAGCTAGTGCAAGGAAGGAGAGGGCAGAGGAGAGAGAAAGTGAGGCACAACATAAAGAGTACCTGATGGGGATGATGAGAGACATAGAAGAGTGGGTGAGCTGAAGAATAACCCAGCAACTGGAAGAGGCAAGATGAGGATGAGGCTGGACTGTAGGGTAGAAAGGTACCAACTGGAAAAAAATGGGGGGGGCAATGTTGCCCCTTATTCAAATTTTGTCTGTAATCTTTCAGTTTTTGTGCTTAAAGCTTCAGCACCGGGACTCATGCGACAATGGGGAAAATCCCAGCTTTCATTTAAAAATAAAAAGTTTCTAGCCTCAAAGCTGTGGAATAATCTTTTAAAATGCATAACCCAGAGGCTTCAAAATGATAAAGCAAACTAAAAGAGGTCAAATTTGACTATTAAAAAAATCTCATGACTTGTAAAAGAATCTCCAGTTTGGGAGCTTTATTTGTGATTATTTAAAAGCTTGCATTCAGCAGTACCAAGGGTTGCAGAACATCAAGATTTAACAAGACACTGATGGAATGTAAATTACTGCATTTAATGCCCTTATATGTAGATCTGCAAACCTCTTCTTCCACTAGATCCACAAATACAAATCTGCACATTTTAAAGTGTATACAGAAGAGACTGTGTTTTTAGATTAAAGATTTCTTAATACATTATATGGTATGACTCATATAAACTATGAGCAGTGTGATTGACATGACCACTGGACTGAGCCTATTTCTAGCTCTACCACTTCCATGCTGGGTGACTTTGAGCCAGTCATGTCACCCCTCTAAACCTCATTTCCTACCTGTAAATAGGGATAATGATATTGACCTTCATAAAGTGCTTTGAGGTCTGAGAAAGCTCTACATATGAGAGAGGCCTCTTTTTTTTTCTTTTTTTTTTTAAATCATCATGCAAAAATGTTTGAAAGCTGCAGAAACATAAGATGTTTGCTATGTGCTGCCATCAACCTTGGAGTTACAAGTATACTAATGTCATGCGTTCTCTACTGTTGAGCTCTCCAAACTTCCTCTGTTTTGTTTCTTTCTGTTTCCTGAGCACCTGTCTCACAACTGTGAGCTCTTTTCTTCACAGAACTCATAACACAGTTTAAACTCAAAGTCCCAATGAAGAAAAATTAAAGAAACCTTCCCCCACAACTGCTTGCAATTCTCTTAGAAGGAAATAAAGCCAAAATGCCTAGAGATTTTCCTTCTCTAAACTCTTGCTGTAGCTATTAGTTCTTAAGAATGTCTGCCTGCTGTCTTCTTTCTGGACAATATTTTCCTAATCCTGAATTCCCAGTCTTCATACTGGAAACAAATGAAAACAACTAACTATTCAGAATGTTTTCTCTCAGTCTCTCTCTTTAAGCTAGTTCTCCTTAAAATTTATCCCTCATCTCATACACAAAATGTAGATTTTGGCTTCATGTTGTAGCTGGTGTGCAGAAACAGCAGCAGTATCTATGTTGCATTATGCTAGTTTATTTACGGTACATGAAGGTTATTCTATCTTTTGATAAGTTGGACAGTCTGAACAAGAGAATTTCAAGAGCAAAGTCTTGTCATAAATGTTATTTTCTCTTTTCTATTCTTAACTCATTGTTTTATGTTTGTTTTCTTTCTAGCATTGTGGGAACCCTGAGAACCACCACGTACACAAAGAAACAGCTATACAATCTCTCCACCCCCCGAATTCTGTTTTTCATTTCCTTGCTGATGACCCTGATTTAACCTGTATAAGACACAGTTACCAACACTAATCCAACTGTTTGCCGATGAAGTAAGTGAGGAAAAACCCAAGAGAGAAGTGGGCTTTTTTACTATCATGTAAATACCTCAGATCCAACACTTAGCGGCCAGAAGGAAAGGGTTTTTTTTTTCTCTCTCTCTTTTTTTAAATATATACAAAATAGCAATTATCCGGTACATTGTAAGTCTACTGTGAAAAAAGAGAGTGTGGATGAAAATCACTTCTTTGCAGAGGGCCAACACAAGACCCATTGGACTACATAAAATTTTAAGACGAATTGGCAGTTTGTTTGTTTTTTTTTTAAATGTATGTGTATAACAGACAGGTAATAGCAATGGGCTTTTTTTTAATTCATTGATTTCAGTTTTCACAGTGGTGGGAAGATATGTGCGGCTCAGATTACATTTGTTTAATAACAGTAGACGCTGAAATTTAAAAATAAGTGCTTACAATGTACCAGATAATTGATATTTTGTATGTATTTAAAAAAATGACAAAAAGCCTTCTAGAAACTTTTTTTGAGGCCTCATGCTGGCCTTCCAAACAGGAGAATTTCAACCCTGTCAGTGTGTCATCAGTTCTAAACAGGAAATAAAGTGAGCCAGAGGGAAATTCCAAAATTTCTGATTGCTAAGAGTAAGAGTAGGATGGAGAAAAATTGAAAAACGGTCCTGGGAGGCATAAATGACTGAATTTAGCCTTGATGTAAGTGAGTGCATGTCTCATTGACATTGAAGTCAGGAGCCATTGACTTTAGTGGGAGATTTGCCATTCATATGCAGGTAAATTTTTTGTTGAGGTTACAGTCCTCACCCAGGTAAGAACAATAGGGGAAAGCAGAGAAATTCATCTCTGTTCTTTGGGAAAATATCAGTGGATGGAATTTGTCCAAGAATGAAAACAATACAGTAAGAAATATAATGAAGATTATAAGAGAATTACTTCTGTGCTGGTCCTACAAGCTGCTTCATGCTGGTGGACCCCATGCTCTCTCTGGGTAGGGTTACCAGATGTCCGGCAAAAGGAGGACATGTCCTTCTTTTTGCCTTCATGTCTTCCGTCCTCCAGGCATTTTAAAAATAGATGCTTTTGTCCGGCTTTTTACTGATCAGGAATAGAATGTTAAAAACCCCTCTAACAGCCAAGGTAGGTGGCAGGAGATCTTCCCCCAGCAGCTTGAGATCGGAGGTGGTCACGTGCACCCACCGCCCAATCACAGCTCAGCACAAACCAGGCCTTTTCACTATGAGCTCAGGTAGCCCCTGACTGTGAAGGCCACTTTTACAAAGCTACCTGAATTCCTTAGTTGGTACAGTAGATATCTTTTAATCTTGGGGTATGGGTTCAAGATATGTGAAAGGCACTTTTATTTTTGGCCCTTGCTCCCTACAAAATGACTAAATTGGGTGGGGGGGAGTGATACTAATAAAAATGAAGGAAAATAAAGTCTACTATAAATAAAATTACTAAGGGACCAATTGAATAAAACCACTAAAGGGACAGGTTTGAACCTGACAAACAATTTAGGACTTTTTTTTTTTAACTGTAAAAATGGGCTGCTGTGGAAAATGAAAAAAGAGAAGTTACTTAACTGGGTTTTTTAGAACTTTAGGTACTTTTCAAGTATATATTTGAAAATTTAGTTTAACTTTAGTCTCATGAATATTAATGAAAGGGTCATGAAAAGCTTTTATTTAATGAAAAAAATCCAGTTTTCAGTAAAATAAAACATTTTGGTAATTTTATTTTAAAATAATTTAAAAACACATGATATTGTGCAGTTTTAATGCTGCATTCATTAATCATTACCCATTTTCCATGACATAATACGGTAATAACAGTTATATTAATACTACATTTTCTCCACGTCCACCAATGTCCTCCTTTTTGGACCTCCCTGTCCTCCTTTCCGTGGCTTTTGGCATCTGGCCCCCTATCTCTGGGGCAGCTTGCAGAAATGGAGTCTTAAATGCCAAACCGGAGTCCTTTAATAGTTTTCTCAGAAAAGCTGGAAATTAAATAAGCAAGATCAAAGATAGAACTGAATATTAATTTTCTTTTTAAGCTATTTGGGTGGATCTTGCAAGAGTCTGAGTACTATGAGCCCAATCCAGCAAAAACATTTAAGTTTTAACTTTAAGTTCACCTCAGTAGCATTACTCACATACTGAAAATCAGGGCCATGTTAATATAATCTGGGACTCTAGAAACACCCTTCCCCCAGTCCTGTCCCTCCTCTTCTAACAAGACGGGTAGCAGGCTGGGGCCACCTAGTAACACCAGGAGCGGCAATATAATCCTGGATCACAAGACTCCAGGAGTTGAGGCCCTAAGCACAGGTGAAAATGTTTTGCCAGATTGAGGAGATGGTGATCAGCACCATGCAGAATCAAATCCAGAAAAGAAAATCTAGAATTGGACAATGCAAAGAAGCATGATAAATAAGCTCCTTACAAAACTGCCTGTCAACTTTATTTCCTTTGCTACTGAAATGGAACTCTCACTTATTTCAACAGATAAATCTAGTTTTTACAGCCATGCAAATATTCAGCTAATGTTGAATGTTACGTTCATAAACAACTTGTGCATAAAGTGATGATATATATTGTTGAAGGTTCAGAATAAAACATTCCACAGTATCCCTGTGCTGTAAGTGTAAAGACAGAAAGAAGAATTTAAAACTTCATAGCAGTTAAGGGCTGGGATTGAAGACTTAAGTTCTAGTCCTGCTTGGAGACAGGCTTTGTTTGTGTTCTTGGGCATTTAGGGACTTAAACAAATCAGTGAAGCCACTTGCAAAGTAAGATTCTACTCTGAATAGAGATGGCAGTCAGACCCAGAGTTCTTTGAGATGCTGTAAAAGTGCAAATTACAGTATTATTTTTATTCCCATTTTAAGACATTAGTGCAGTGATTACACTGTTTTACGCAGCTAGATTAAGATTGGAATATGATTCCAAGAATTATTCATTCATATAACAGGCAGATTTTTAAAAATGTTTAATTTATGCTAAAGCTAATCTGCTCATCTGATAATTTATTTTGATTATAAATAAATGTCAGACCACACATCTTTGAAATATTTGTCATACACTGTGATGATTGTGACTCTAGATCACAGTTCTTGTTTATTTGGTAACACAGGGCCAAAGTCATCCAACTTTATGGGAGTCTGTTCAGGTGAAACAACACATCCTGTTAAAATCAGGAATTCCGTTGACACGAATAACTACTAGTGCAAAACAGTTGGCTTCTTCATTCACTTAGACGTTAGGCTGGTATTATAGTTTCATTTTATATCTATTATTTAAACAGTCTAGTCAGAGTTGTTTTCATTTCCTTCACCCTTTGCATTCCAGGTTATTCACCCTCTAACGGTAATTTTTATCCTCTGCCCTTCTGGCCCCCATGTTTTAGTCATCTAATTCTTGCTAATAACCTCATCCTGACAGTACTTTTTTCTTAAGAAATGTCTGTTCTTAAAAAGGTATACTGTACAACACAATTTCAATTATGTCCTTAAAACAGGTTTCCTCTATGGAGTTTTCAAAAGAAAACGCTCCAGGCTAAGCATTTTAATAAAACAAACTGACTCTGATATCTTTTGAAACTGCACCTTTTTCAGTAAGTAAGTTAGTGAAATACAGTGCTTATCTTCCCAAACCATGGTCTGTGACTTATAGAAGTACCTGCTAATACTCCAGGGAAAGCTGACTCGTCATATGATGCTGAGTTCCCTTAGTTCCAATTGCTTAATTGCTTTACAAGAAAACTGAAGTACATTGAATATATGACTATTACTCTTCTATGTAACTAGCTGCTGTGTTTACCACAGTTGTGGGGGTGATTGGAAGGAACGTGGCCAGCAAGCAAGCTTAGGAATGGTGATAGAAGTGGTTTGCATGATCACAAATGGAAGTAAGGCATCAACAAAACAAGTTCCAAAGGGGAAGTAACAAGTTCCATGTTAGTGTAGTTCAGCCAACAACAAAAAAACCCAAAAAAACCAAACCACACACATACCCCCCCCCCCAACAAAGAGTCTGGTGGCACTTTTAGGCTATGTCTGCATCTAACTGCTTAGCTTGGACTTGCTTAGTCCAAACTAAGCAGTTCAGAGTTAGTTCAAACTAACTGGAACTTTTTAGTTTGAACTAACCACGTTTGTGTTAGTTCAAACTAACTTTTTAGTTCAAACTAAAAAAAAACGCAGTTAGTTTGAACTAACCGCTTAGTTTGAACTTATTTAGTTCGAACTGGCAGGGCTACATTGTGCTAGTTCAAACTAAGTTTGAACTAAGTGGCAGGGGCATCGCTGGGGCGGGGAGGGACCTGGGGCACGGGCCCAGGCCCCACCTCCACCCCCAGCCAGCAGGCCCCACCCCCTGGCCAGGGATAGGGCCAGGCAGGGCCCAGCCAGAAGCGGCCAGGCCCCCGATCCCTGGCTGGGGATGGGGCCGCCGTGGCCGCGGGCAGCCCCGTCCCTGGCCTCCTGTGGCTGCTTCTGGCCCGGCCCGGCTGTGGCCTAGTCACCCGCAGCGGCGCGGACCCGCCTGGCCCTATCCCTGGCCTTGGGGTGGAGCCGGCCGGGCGGCCAGCCGGGCCCTGGATCCCCAGCCCAATTGCGCCAGAGATCCGGGGCACTGGCACCGGGACTCGGGGCACGTGCCCTGGGGTGCCCAGCACCAGTGACGCCCCTGCTAAGTGGTTAGTTTGAACTAAAACATTTTTAGTTCAAAGTAGGCAAAGCCTAGTGTAGACAGAGATCAAATTAGTCCAGATTAAGCCTGCTGAATTGAGACTAATTTGCTAGTGTAGACACAGTCTTAAAGACTAACAGTCTCCATTAACATGCAGTCCTATCCTTGTGGAAAAAAGTTTGAGATCCCTGCTCTGTCTAACTTAAAACACAAGCACTGTAGAGGCAGGGGCTGTGGGCCAGAGCCTCACTAGGCATAAATGTTCATAGCTCCACTGATTTAAGACTTAAAATCTTTAAGGTTAAGTCAGTGTAGCTATAACAATTTACACCTACTGAGGATCTGATACTTGTCTTTTTCTCTGTAACAAGACAGGTCCCAGGACTTTAGCGTCCTGTAATGAAGGTCAATGTTATGTTCCATGTCACCTTTTTCTGCTGACCTGTAATGAGTGAAACCATTGTGTGGAGTTCCAAAGGGGCAGCTGTGTAGTCTAGTTCAGTAAAACAAACAAGGAGTCCTGTGGTACTTAAAAACTAACAGATTTATTTATCACACGAGCTTTCATGGGAGAAAAATCCCACTTCATCAGATGCTTTGAAGATAGGGCAGAGGCTAATAAACTGAATCAAGGTATCAACAAATATATTTTAAAATCTATGCAAGTTTATCAGTCGCAAAAGTAAAGCTTAAGTATTGTGTTAACTTCAGCACAATACCAAACTGGAATGTCTCAGCCTTCCTTTATATACACTTGAAATACACATACATTATTTAATATGACAAAATAAACCCATGGTGCCACAGAAAACTGCCAGAAGCTCTGCTATGCCAGGAGGCTATTTGGAACACTAAGTAGTCATGGAAAGGCCATAGCACCTTTGAAGAACACTTGACATAAAAATATATATATATTGTTTTCACATAACATTCTTTTTTATCAGAAGATTGCAGTTATAGCTTTTATCTCTGTTCTGTGAAATGCTTGGAGACTTTTTTCTATTATAATAAAGCTTTCATGGGAGAAATCCTACTGCATCTGATAAAAAAGGATTTCTCCTACAAAAGGTCATGTAAAAAATAAATTTGTTAGTCTTTAAAAGTGCCAACAGAGTCCTTGTTTGTTTTGCTGAACTAAGCCAACACGACTGCCCCTTTCAAAATTAGTAGATACAATAACACATTGGTTTTCAAAACACCTAAAAAGAACTTTTACTATACTGAGAAAGAGTGTAACAAAAATATGTATGAAAACACCTGTATGTGCTTTAAACTTCTACCTATCAGCTATGTTCTGCAAAAGTTAAGCATGCTTCGTGTTCATTATATAAACTGAATAGAAAGGATTCATTCCATAGGCCTAGCTAATATGCCAGGCATATATTCAGGAAGATCTATGTTCCAATAAAAATTGCATCATCCATTTAAAAAAACAACACAAAACAACCCTGTTGTCTATTTCTCATTTTCAGTTTCTAGAAACAAAAATAATGTCTCTGCAGGAACTTGGACTCTCAGATCCTCCCAGCCTTTCATTTGTCCCCAAGAAATATCTGAACCTAATTCTTTATTGTTTAACTGGAGTGCTTCTGCATACTATCACTTAGCATTTTCATCTTTAGAAAGAATAGAGAATAAATTCTCAATGTCCTTGCCAGTTGAGTAATATAGTTGTGCCAAGTCATGGGGGCTGCCCAGGTCAATGTGATTTTTGCTGACAACAGTAAACAGGAGCTAAGAGACAAGTAGTACTTCTAGTAACTTCTGGGTTTGGCTAGCCAGCTAGCAGCTGATGTCTCTGCCTCTGTAGGAACTTCAAAACAGAACAGGAAGGGTTTCCTGTTTCAATGTTTGCACTATAGGTTTATTTTCACCAGATAAACATTTAAGGTGAGATTTTCAAAAGCATTAAGCATTGGGTCTCATGCATGCAATACAGCGTGTTTTGACTATTCCAAATCTCCTGGACTGGGTGATGAACATTTCCTCTCATCAATCTGGTCACTAGCCTCTGGTCTTTTGTTAAATCATAGCATCAGACAAAAAGAGGTCAACTGGCTTGGGTAGTCTACCCTACCAATCTTAACTATTATCGGCCACGTAGAGACCGGTGGTACATGCTCTCGTACAGGAGTGTGGGCCATAAAACATCCTCTCACTCTGTGCACACTGTGGGATTTTTCTCCCATGAAAGCTCTTGCAACAAATACAATTGTTAGTCTTTAAAAGTGGCACAGGACTCCTTGCTTGTTTTGCTGAACTAGATTAACACCCCCTTGGAACTTGTCTACAGTGGGGTTAGCAATGAATGCAAACAGGAAGAGATTCTGTCACGAGGTAGGTACTCCCCCTTTCCCACATATGGTGTTAAGTAGACAGTTGGTACAAGGGAGCAGGTATAGTCTTGACTATATCCCCCAACATACCTGCCAGCACAGCAGCAGCAGCATGGAGGGGCAAATAAGTTGAACTAGCTAAAGTGCTGATACAGCTTACTTCTCCACTGGAGCAAAAGGAAACTCTGAATCATAATTTGCTTCCAGTGCATCTTCTTCAGGGTCCAAGATAGATGATCTCATGATCTAAGGAACCATATTGCTTAAGATCATTTAGCAAGGGATTTAAACACTGCCTGGAACGAGCACAGACAGTGCATTCTCTTGTTAGCACCCAAGAGTGACAAATCTGAGGAGTCAGATCAGGGGATTTTTATATATTTCAGGAGCTAACATCTTGATTCAAAGCAAAAAAGCTGTATTACTTTCACCACACATGGCAAACCTATATCCCTGTCCAAAAAAGAGGGAGTACAAATATAACAAAACCAAATTGCACTTTATGAATATTGGCCAAAATTTTCCAATCTGGGTTTCTAAACTTAGGTTACTAAGTCAGTATTTTGACTCCTAAATAAATGGTGGTCTGATTTTCAGAGATACAGACCACTTGCAAATCCCACTGAGGTGACTAGAAGCTACCGGTGCTCAGCATCTTTGCAAACCAGGCCACTTTCATTTAGGTGCCAAAATATGGAGTTAGTAGCCTAACCATATTTATGATTATTATTTATTTTTATTTCTGTAACATGTAGGAGCCCCAGTCAAAGACCAGGACTCTGTTGTTCTGTGTGTTATTCAAACACACAACAAAAGGACAGTTCGTGCCCCAAAGAGCCAGATTTTTCATTTCTTAAAAGACTGCTTCCAAAGAAAACATTTTTGGCTATTCAGATTAACCCAGCAACCCAAACTGAAGAAAAAAAGAAAACCCCAGAACTGAAAGCCCTGTTCAGCAGAATCTTCACAAATAACCTTGGCTGTTCACAGCAAAATACTTCTGGGACATTGTCAAAGTGCTAAATAAACTCTGTCTGCCTCCAGTAAGTAACATCTACGATCTCTATTTTACCAATGGAGAAATTGAAGCAGAAAGGTTGAGTGGTATTGATATACCAAGATGATGGGTGAGGAATAGGTGAGATGTATCTAAATATAATAGAAAGTGACTATCGCATAGTGACTGGGAGAATGAGTAAGTATCAAAAGACAGAGGTAACATTCAGCTGTCCTTGGCTCCGAATCCTGGGACTGAACTCATATGGCTTGCTAGAACTCTATGTGTAAACAAAGTAATTAAATCTATTTAGAAATCAATTCAATTAAAGCAGGGCAGTCCATTTATGTGGACACTCTGGTTCTGAACTAATTCAATAAAGTTAGTTCATCTTGTCTGTGCCAATAAGGCTTTAGCTGAGACTCCTTATAAGCAATTCACATGTGATGAAAGAGCTATCTTTTTCACAGGAAGTGGCCTGTGTTTCCTCTCTAGCTGTGAGAATGCAGCTTTACAGTGAAATAACAAAAGGTGACATTTTCTTTTGCTGGTATTCTAGAAATCAGACCCAGTAAATGTGTTAATCTGTTTCAGTTAAAAAGACCATGCTTAAAAAATAATTGAAGAAGTAGTCACATCCAAAATTACAGCAACAAAATCCATTCTTATTGCCACAGGTGACATCACGTAGTATTACAGTAGATAGCCCAGCTCTGTGCAGTACAAGAAAGTATGGAAAGGTTTTTCTATGAAGACACTTCAGAAAGACTAGACTGGTTGATTTAGACAAGAACTAAAGACGACGCTGGTATGAAAATCCATAGGGGCTTTATAATTAAGAAGTAAATAGATTTAAAAAAAAAAATTAACGTGAACAGTAAGTTTATTTTAAAATCAGGGCTTTGTTTTTCTCAGTATTAGGAGAAAAATGCTTTATTGGTTTCATATGTAACCCTTCTGCCAGGGTGAGCCAGCAGGACAAGGGCCTGGTTCTATATCTAGAGGTTTCCAAATAATGTAACACCACCAACTGGCTCGAGCCCCCACCCAGATTTCTGGGAAATCATGCACTATTCCCTGGGCACCCCAAAGGGGTAAGGCTTCCCTACTCGCAAGCATGAGATGAGCATAGTGTACAGAACTTTTAATAGTAATAAAACAGAATGTAAAAAAAAAAAAAAGGCCAAATAACAGAAATCAGCACTGATCTAGCAAAATCAGTACAGAGCAAGGTTCCCAACAACCCACACCACATAACAGAACATACAAGACTTAATGGCAAAACCCACACTGATCTGGGGAATCAGTGCTAATCAGGCTTCCAACATGATCCCACATATAACAGCAAAGGTAAACTCACTAGCAAAATCAGCACTGATTTGGAGAATCAGTGCTAAATAGGCTCCCAACCAACCCTAGGAAACATAGGGAGTGTCTTTCATGCCAGCTGTCCACCGGCACCAGCCACTGGTCACTCAATCCATCCACTAGCACTGTCTGTTGGCTCCGCCCACTGTCTACCTGCTCTACCCACCGGTCACTCACACTGCCCAGCTCACCGCTCTCACCATCCACCAGCTCCGCCCACTGGTCTCTCCATCTGCTGCTCCTTTTCAGTGATTTCAGCTCAGAGAGAGAGGGTTTCCCCTCTCAGTGATTTCAGCTCTTAGACCTCAAGTCGCTACAAACAGCTATTTCCATTAAAATAACAAGAAAGACATCAAAAGAAGCCCAGCCAGATCTATCATTTGGCCATGAGGCAGAATGCCTCAAGCATAGTTCCAAAAATAGCTATGCAAACCCCTTCCCTGCCTTAACTTTCCAGGCTGAAACAAGCAGTGGCCTCTCCTACAAGTCTCTTTATAGTTAAAGGTAGCTTGTACTCTTTGTTCCAAATCTGTTTGGGTTAGTTAATCAGAGAGTAGCATATCACCAAAGACAGTATTTCATATTCCCTTCATTAGAATTACAGATATTAACAGATCTGTGATCAGACCAACCCCAAATACCATTACCCATATTGCCCTGAACCCGTAGTTTGATTATGCTAATCTATTCTTTGCGCTCATGCAAATACTAAATCCATGCAGATTAGTTCCCCCCCCCCCCCGCCCTGAACCTGTTAGGCACAGCTTCTAAGCCTGCCTTACACATACCTTTCTATTATTATATTGCATACAACCCAACTAAATCTCACAGGTATGCTTCACTTGATTCATGCTGAACAAATCAGTAAGTACTGTTTACAAAGCATTTTCAAGCCACTAGATTACTATGAAGCTGAATAGATTATTTTCTACTCATTGGCTAGTCTAGTTTGCTGACAAGACAAATGAAAGTCATGACATGGGAAAGAGGAAGCCAGTTAAATACCATTTGCTTCTGTCTGTAAATGGGAAGGGAAGGAAAAGGCATGCTTACGTTAACTACATGTAAGTTAACTATGAGCGGTCAACAAGTAAAGATGGCATCGTATGAGGAGGCAGCAGTGAGCCTATTAATTACAGGTTCCTGATTAGTTTACATTGATGTCTGGGCAAGACTTCTTTTAAAATGTCCTTGTCTTCATGCTATGATCCAAATCATTGTCACAGAAGCCCACCTGAAATCCAGGGTTACCTCACTGGAAAAGGCTTTTGGAAAACCTTTGAAGAAGAAGAAAAAAAAAGTTGTGTAGTCAGCCAGAGAAAAGTCAAGACATGCAAAGCTAAGGCTGAATGTTCAACCTTAAATAAGCCCCTTTGCACATGTGCATAATAATATTCTTTTTAATTAAGAGCTAATTTATCACTGGCACTACGCAGCTAGGCAGGGAGGTAGGTGGGGAGGGGCAGAGGATAAAAGTAGTGCTTTAGACAGGTTCTTTGTACCATAGGCTGCAGTGTGAGATAGGAAATGTGCTCCACATATTCATTACTCTTCCCTCACCCTCTGAGCAAAAAAGTCAGAAAGGACAGAGTAAGACAGAGCAAAGCTTTGGGTCCTACCACACTGTGTAATAGCTAGCATGGCTGCACCTGGATACTGGGTGATGGTCATTGCACTGGTAGACCCAGCCTTGTTTATTTCTTCCTGTGTGTCGGGACATCACAAACTGCTTCCTAGACATTTCCTTGCTCAGGGTAGATTGCAAAGTGATGATCTAGCCCCCAGTAAGCACACTGCTTTCCTAAAAGCTGCAGTACCTTTTCATCATGGGGTATGTCCACACGTCTCTTTTATTTCAAAATAACACTGGTTATTTCAAAATAAAAAAAAAGATTAGGTCCACATCATATTTTCTTATTTCAAAATGATGGGCTCTGTCATTTCAAAATAAGAACTGTCATTTCGAAACAGCTTACACCCCATTCATTTCAAAACGGCTGTTATTTCGAAATGGTTATTTCAAAATAAGGCCGTTTGGACATGTTGTTTCAAAACACCACCATTGTTTCAAAACATGTCCAAACGACCTTATTTCGAAATAACCATTTCAAAATAACAGCCATTTCGATAGCAGGCTTTCCCTTAATTCGAATTAACCTATTTCAAAATAAAGACTTTATTTCAAAATAACTCATTTCGAAATAACATTGTATGTGTGGACATAGCCATGTACTTTTAATGTTCCTTTCTTATCATGATACAAAGAGCTAGATTCTGCTCTGGTACCCTGGTGTAAATTCCAAGCATCTCATCCCTGTTAAATAGTGAAAGATGCTAGGGGAGATTTTTCAAAACCACAAAGGGGAGCTCTGCTTTTTTTTTTTTTTTTTTTAAATCAACCTCAGTATTAAAATGCACAAATGCAAATTGGCAAAGTTAAAATTGAATGCTCACTCTGCACTACGGGGTTCTTTGCTTTTGTCTGCTAAACAGTGCAGCTTTATTTTCCATGAACAGTTTTTTGTCAGGGAATGCCTCCCAACACAGTATGTGAGCTAAGATTGCTATGAGAACCTCTACTTATTAGTATCTTGACTTTTTGGGCTGAGAGCCATGCCTTGTACAAATTTAACATTGTGTTACAAGGGTTTTCTTTTATTAAATGTATTTGGGATATGATATTTATTAGATAATGTACAGAACTGTAACAGGACCTTTTAGAGTACAATGACTTTAAACAATTCAATCTCAAATCCCATTAGTTGATTAGAAGAGCTTTCACTGCAGTTGTTAACGTACCTTCATCAAGGCTGGTTAACAGAATATTCATTTTCTATATTTGTACTTGTTCAAACTGCAGACCTACAAACAATTCTTCTGCTTATGTAAAAGAGGGAGGGCAGAAATTCAGAATGAGCCAGGGCTTCATTACACGTGTATGGCAGAAGTCACAGATATAAACTATGGTTCAATAATGGCATCACTGCAGATGCTTATACAAATTGTCTCCTTGAAGTCCTTGAGACTACCTGTGCAGATAGGATTTTGCAGGATCAGAGAGAGAGTTTCATCCTTCCAGTGCAGAGTTCTTTCTAACAGGGTTGACCAATTCAGTCCGAGGAGATGGCATTTTCATTTACAGAATGCCATGTACCCTGCTTTCTGATAGAGCAGAGAATATGATAGAAAGAGGTATCAGTCTGTACATTTTCATATTCATTGTGTGTATAAAATTCAAAAAGTTAAAACATGGTCCAAACTTGGCTCAGGGACAGGCACACATGCACAATAACATTTTGTGCATAACAGACAGCAATGAAAACATTGCTAATTACAATGGGCATTATTTTTCTTTCCTAGAGACTATTTTTTAGGAATCAAAGCTATTTTTTATTAGCAAATAAAAATCATTGCTCATCTGAAATATAAATGTAGTCAATGTTAAGAGTAATGGAAACAAGGGAGCCCAGAAGTCCTGACAGTCTCATTCATATATATTCATTAGTGTTGTTGACCAATGTGACGGGTGATAGAATAATCACATGACTTATGATATGTCCTGAAAGGGTTCAGGAAGAGCAGATTAATGATGGGTGTCTAGTACAAGGGACTAACAAATTGGCTTTCAGGTCAGCTGTGCAGTTTAATAAAAACCCTGCACTGGGGCTGATATGCAGCCACTTCATCCTACAGGGGGCTCTTGCAGGCATTCCACCACCATTCATGGGAAGCAGTGCCCCCATATGCGATCAGTTGGCTGCATTGGCCAGTATATAGAGGGGTCAAGCCCTGCCTCCTGCCCTCTTTTGGGGGACTCTTGTGTATCCTGCAGAAAACGGAGAGAAATGTGAACCTAAGTTACAAGTAGTTAGTGTCTAGCCTGCAACCATCCCGCAGCTAAACTAATAAGTGGGAAACAATCAGCGCATACTTCAAAGATTACCAAGTAAAAAGAACAGTCAGACCAAAAAAAAAAAAAAGAACCACAGAAGAGGGCATGACTCTATTGTTGAACTGTACTGTGCAGTTATTAACTGAATGTAGAACAAGTCTGAGGACAACATACATGAAGAGGCATCATTAAAGCAGAAACTAAACTTGCCTGTCATTGATAGAACTTAATGAGACCAGGCTCAATGTGCTTTTCAACACAGCTGTAGGAAAAATTGTTTGACGTGTTGTGTATGAAGAAGCAGATCTTTAAGGTTATTGTAATCAGAGGTGGATAAGGGGCTGCATGGCCCCTGGGCCTGGGCTGCACTGCCCACTACCCTCCCCACCATCTGGGTCTGCAGTGCCCCCTCCAGCCTAGGCAGGCCAGCACTAGGGTCTCTGGGGCCAGAAGCTGGCCCCGGTCCAACTGATCAGCCCCCAGAGATGATGGGGCCAATGGGTACGCATGGTACAGATTCTAGTATGGTCCAAAGGCCCCAATGGAGGCTGTACTGCATGCCAGGCAGTCCCACTGCTGGAGAGGAAAGACCAGTTGCACCAGCCAACCTGTCCCCTGCAGGCAAACCAGCTGACCCAGGGATGGGGTGGAGTGCAGAGCCCAGCCTCTGATCTGGCCCTTCCCACCCAAGGGAGTGGACTTGTTGGCCCAGGAACGGTATGGAGTGCAGAGCTTGGTCTCTGGGCTGGCTCACCTGGAGGTGGAACTGCTAGCCCACTGGTGGGGTGAGAGCATGGAGCGTGGCTTCTGGGCTGCCCTGCCCCACCTTCCCCGCAGTGCTGGCAGGGCAGAGAGTCCCCAAATCGTGCTGGGCGCTTGGGCATGGTCCCCATAGGCCTATGCAGTAATCTGCCACTGATTGTAATGCAAAGAGGGGGCAGAGATTAGGTTGTATAGTGTTACCCATACGTAGTAAAGAACTAAAAAAACCAGGAAATGTTAATGTAACTGGAACATCACTGTACATTCTCGAGCGGTGTAAAGGATTTAGGCACTGTACTGTCATTGATATTCAAATTTCAAGTATCAATATCAATTCTGAATGCCAAAATTCTATGAAAACACCAAGCCAAATTCTGCCACTCTTAGTCACACTGAATGGCACCACACCTTGCTTTACCAGTAGTCCCTCACAGTGCAAGCAGTCGAATCTGGTTTTAATTAATTGACACAAGTATTAAAGGGAAAGAAGTCTTAAAATCTCCAGAATGGTGCCAATTGAGCAATTCTCTAATCCAGGGCGAATGTTTTCCTGATCTCAGACGATCCAGTTATATTTCTGAAGCACTGACAGCTCTAGTGATTTTGTCTGAGATAGCATAACTGCTTTTCCGTTCCTTGTTGATATCACTTTTGTATTTTAATTATTGCAATTATAGTAACTGGTGAAGTTCCTATCGCCCACCTAAATCTACAGTCATTAAACCAGGCAATATAGTTAGAAGATTTTTTTTCCCATACTATGTCACCCCACCCCACATTAGCTGCTCAAATGGAGAATTTTAAACTGCTAGATCAAAACAGTACCAGTTGTTTGTTTTATAACATCACACACCAGTCAATGTTAGGCAACTAAAGAAAAAAAATATTCACAGAACAACAAAAAACAAAAGTACAAAGAACAGCATAATACTGTGTTAAACAATTTAAAACAGTTCACTCTTAGTTTCTCCTCTCTGAGTATAGTGCAGCATTATATTTATTCTCCATCAGCCATCTCTCCATAGTGTACCAAGAAAACTACAGCTTTGTTACTGCTTAGAAGTCAATAAGGTTTGCCTGAAATGGACAAAGATTGTAAGTATCTCTTTGTTTGCTCCCTTTCTAAAAAACAGGAAGGTTCAAGACTTTTTAAATACTTTTAGAATTTCAAGCTGTAGGAATGAGGTGTTGGTTTCTGTGTTTGCTTTTACAGGCAGGCAAGGCCAGTCACAGTTTGGTTCCATGATCTTAATCTTGCATGGAAGCCAGCGAAAGTGGAGACTGCTCAGGACTTTGCAAGATCAAACTGTGTCTAATTTATTATGCCACAAACCAAGTTCTGCTCTCAGATGTGCATATGCAGCTCCAATTAGCTACCTTCCACAAACGAAGTATTCAGGGCTACACTAGAACCTAAGGCTGTATTCACACACAGGGAGTTATTTCGATATAAGTCGTTTTGAAACAACTTATATTGAAATAACACCTTATTTCGAAATAACTTATGACGAATTAACAAAAAGTTACTTCGAAATAAGGAAAAAGGCGGGAAACGAAATAGCAAGTTCACAGTGTGAACATGCTGTTTCACTTGGGGAGGGGGATGCAGGCACCGGCAGGGTTCAGCGCAGCCCAGCGCTGATCCCCGCCGGCTTAAAGCCTGGTGGGTGCCTGCAGCCCCCCTCTGCAAGCACTGGCGGGGATCAGCACTGGGCTGTGCTGACCCCCGCTGGTGCCTGCAGCCCCGCTTTGCCAGCCAGGGGACACCCCTCAGCACCCTGGCCAGGGTGCTGAGGGTTCCCTGGCCAGGGTGCTGAGGGGGCAGCCCTTCAAATGTTGTTTTGGAACACCTTGTTCCGAAACAACATGTTCACACGCATTGTTTCGAAACAATGGTTTCAAAACAAGGTTGTTTCGCCCCCCAAATGGGGTTTAACTTGTTTCAAAACAACACTGTTGTTTCGAAACAACTGGTGCCTGTTGTTTCGAAACAACTGTGCATCATGTGAACATGGTTTTTTTTGTTTCAAAACAACCTCATTGTTTCAAAACAAAAATGCTGTGTGAACACAGCCTAAGAGTTATGAGCTCCAGAGTTGCAAACTGACAGGTCAATCACACACCTAATTTGGAAGGAAAAGGAGGTAATCAGGCAGCAGCAGAGGCGAAAAATAAATAAAGTAAAAGCAAATACAGTACAATACCATCTTTAAATGTGAACTAGTAACAAAACAAAGGGAAAGTTTAAAAACAGATTTCCCAGAATAAGGAAAGTGTACTTGTTTCATTTAAATTAAGATTTTTCTTCTGCATAGTAACATTTCCTATTGTAAAATTTTGAAAGAGCCACTATAATGTTTTGTTCAGAGTTATAAACATGTCAAAGTTACAAACAATCTCTATTCCTGAGCTGTGCATAATTCGGTGGTTCAGCTGTATCTGAGGGCAAAACTGGGTCCTGTCAGCTGAAGTGGCAGAGCCTCCATTGCTAGGAATGGCCAGTGCTGTCATTTTGAACTTTTCCTCCCCCAGCATATGTTATAAGCTTTTATCTGCATTTCTTATGAATTGATAGAAGAGGATGTATACCCATGGTAAACCAACATAGCTCCATTGACTTCATTAGAGATATAGTGATTTACACCAGATGATTGGTTGGTTGTTGCAAAAGCTCCATTAATGCAAAATAATCCATGAGTGGCTCATCTATCTATATCAGGCATGGCCAAACTGCAGCTCATGAGACACATGTGGCTCTTGAAAGAAAAAGTGTGGCTTCCGGAAGGGCAGAATGGTCGGAGACGGGGGAGAAGCACGCCATGGTCGGAGCTGGCAGGGAAGCGGCAGTGTGGTCAGATACATGGGGAAAGCGCAGCTTGGTCAGAGCTGGCAGAGAAGTGTGGCATGGCCAGATGGGGTGTGGCATGGTCAGAACCGGCAGGGAAGCAGCAGCATGGTCAGAGATGGGAGGGGAGAGAGAAGTGCAGCATGATCGGGGAAGCTGCGGCATGTTTAGACTTTCTCACAAGCCCTAATGTAGTTTACTCCTTGTTAAAATAAAATCGTGTTTTACAAGTGCTAGACATGATGTGGAATAATAAGAAACAAAACTACAAAGGAGAAAAGTTTAAAACTGAATGTAGATTACTTTCAATTTTTGGCACAGCTTACTGCTGTGAAGCATCGTATTTCACAATGAAATTCATTAAAAATTGAAACATTGTGCAATACTTAGAGATCAGCACCTGAGAGAGCTTTTACATACTGCATTGACAAGTTACTGCCCAGATTTTAAAAAACTCGCCACTAGCCTGCAGTATTCTACATACAGCAACAGCTAAGTTTTTACTGTATAAGCCTAGTTTTCATGGTAACCATAAGTAATTATTAGAATCTGACATTAGTAGGATCAATATTTGCCCTATTTTTACAATAAAATTAAACTGCACAGTCAATTTTAAGCTTAGTAATTTTGGAGTAGGTAAAAGTATGTGGTTATATGCCTCAGTGCAGCTCTCGAGATTTCATAATCGACTTGTGCAGCTCTTGAGTTCCATAAGTTTGGCCACCCCGATAGGCCTGTGCTAATAGCACTCAGTACACGCTCAATGAATATGAATGCCAGCCAAGGGAGTTGTACTCCCAAACAACTCAATGCCTCCATGCTGCCCCAAGACTAAACCTTATTTTCAAGGCTCAGGTTGGGTGGTGTGGGAGCAACTGGATAATGAAAACAATCGCAAAAAGCATCACTAATTTTTACATAACTTTGCTTATTAAAAAAAACCAAAAGCAAAGTTAAACAGAATTACATAAGTGGGTTTCAAACTAGGGATGTTCAAGCCCATAGCAAGCCCTAAATGCTATGGAGCTCATTGAGACACTGATCACTGCAGGGATCCTAAACTACACATCAGAATTTGGAATAGAACCAGAGCTCTAGTGTAAGAAGGAACAGAGGTGTGGGCATGGACTTGCGAGAAAGAGTGATGGAGCTAGGAATGCCAGGCAGACTCATAGCAGGAGCAATGGCTTTGCTATAGAAAAGCAGCAGGATTTAGTTGAATAATTTGAGAGGGTGAAACAAAGCCACCAAAATGAGTTCATGGCTGGAGAAAATGCCCAGCAATCAGGGACCTTAGAGACCTTGATCTGTTGAATGTCTCAAAGCAGATTGAGAAGTGGTTTGATAACAGGGTATAAGTACCTTCACAGGGAGAAAATACTGGAAAGTAAAGGGCTCTTTAATATTTGGAGAAAGTCATAACGTGACCAACGACTGGAAGCTGAAGCCAGACATTCAAATGGGAAATAAGGTGTGTTTTTTTTAACAGTTTAGGTGATCAACCATTGGAACAAACAACCAAGAGAAATGGTAGTAGATTCTCCATGTCTGGATGTCTTCATGTCAAGACCAGATGACTTTCTGGGAGATATGCTGTAGCCAAACACAAGTTGTTGGGCTCAATACAGAGGTAACAGGGTGAGATGTAAGGACCTGTGATAGATTGGAGGTCAGACTAGGGTACAGCACCTTTAAACCTTAAACTCTATGACCCTGTGACAGAGCACAGAACTAGAACTTAGGGTATGGCTTAGACTGTGGCAGCAACTTCTCCACCATCAGATAAAACTTCCCAGTTTGATTGAGGAGTCTGTGAAGACCAGCTCAATTGATCAGGGAGTCAGTCCATTATCTCCAGCACTCAGCTGGAGTAGTGTGAGTTTAAGGGAAGGCATTTCCCTTCAACTCAGCACAGTGGACCTGCCGGATGTTTGGGAGTCAAAGGGAGGTATGCAAGTTATTTTAAGTAACTTTTATATCTCCCTTTGACTGCCACTGAAAATGGTGGGAAATGTAGACTAGACACTAGAGCTCTGGTTCTATTCCAAGTTCTGATCTGTAGCTTAGGAAGTTATTCTACGTCTCTTGCCCCACCTTGCCTTTGTCTATTTAGAATTTTGTAGCAGGGGCCTCTTACCATATGTATATACAGTGCCCACATAGCTGAGGCCTGCAGAAGTTACTGTAATAGAGTTCCTTGGGTACATCTACACTGGAGCCTTAGGTTGACTTAACTCAACCCACAGACCCTTGAGGCCACACTGGGCTTTTATGAAATCAACTTAAGCGCTTCCTTAAGTCAACTTAATAACACCACCTCTTAAGGTCAACTTAACACTTAAGTGAAATTTACTAACTTGACTTAAGCTAGTGTAGATTGGGAATAGCCCTTAAATTGACTTAATTGGCCTCCAGGCCCCCTCCCAGAGTTCCTGGCCAACAGGAAGGGTCGACCTAGCATCTGCCACTGTGGACTCAGGCAGTTGACAGGAGTTTCCAATGTGGACTCTCTGGGTATGTCCACACATAGGTTTTAAAGTGAAAAAACACTGGTTGTTTCACTTTAAAAAAAAATTAGGTCCACACAACATTCCATTGTTTCAACATGACTTGCCCCGTCATATCAAAACAACAAAAGTTAGAGTGAGACAGTAAAACCTGGTAGGGAACTGAAATGACCATTGAATCAAAACAGTCCTTTTGAAACAACACTGTTAGGACAGGTTGTTTCAAAACAATGGTTGTCTCAATTTAACCCTGTTTGACCTTCTTCTTACGAGGGTGCATGGCACTGTGGAAGGAAGACCTCCTCCAGCACCCTGGACAGGGAGGAGAAAAGTACCATGGGGGGATGGGGAGGCAAGGAAGGGATCCTTGCTGCCTGGTGCTCCTGGAGGAAGGTCCAGTGGGGTGGCGAGGAAGGGCTCCCTGCTCCCTGGCACCCCTGGCAGCTCCAGCAGGCTGGTGGGGAAGAGACCCCTGCACACCCAGCTCCCCCCACACTGGCTGGGTGACAGGGAAGGGACCCTGCACACCTGGCACTCCCACCAGTAGCCTAGTGGTGGGGGAGAAGACCCCCCCCGAGCCTGGCTGCAGCACGCTTGCCAGTGCCAGGGGAAGGAGCCCCCGGGCAGCTAGAACCACACTAGCCAGGCTGCAGGGAACGATCCCCTGGCTCCCGGCGCACTCTCCAGGTGGCAGAGGAGATGGGGCCCCCCCACACCCAGCTTTTGGTGTAGGGCACTCCACAAGTCAGGCACAGGGGTCCCATCTCCCCCACCCCACCCTGGGGAGCATTCCCCGCAGCCCAGCTAGCACAGTTCTAGCCGCTTGGGGGTTCCTTCCCTCGGCACCGGCAAGCACGCTGCAGCCAGGCTCAGGAGAACTCTTCACCCTACTGCCCAGCTAGTGGTGGGACCACCAGGCACACAGGGTCCCTTTCCAACTACCCAGCCAGTGCAGAGGGAGCCAGGAGTGCTGGGGTCTCTTCCCCGCTGGAGCTGCCGGGCATGCAGAGATCCCTTCCTCACCATCCTGCTGGAGCTGCCAGCAATGTTCCCACTAATTATTCATACGCTGTGTGCGCAAAAATATTTCCTTGTGAGCACCATTATTAGCACTATTGAATTTTTCTATGCGCACTTTATTCTGTTGTGTGCACAGGTTTCATGACCTGTGTGCACAGGTTTCATGACCTGTGTGCGCGCGCACAGCTTAGAGGGAACAGTGGCTGCCAGGTATGTTGGTCAGCGGGGATCGCTTCCTCAGCGCCCCCCCCCCAGCCAGCGCCAGATGCCGGTGTGCTGGGGTCTCTTCCCCCGCCACCTGACTAGCAGGTGGGGCTCCCTTCTCCCCCAAGCCTGGATGCACTGAAGGCTGCAGCCAGTCTGGGGGAATGCCTTTCCCTCCCAACCTGGGGTCAGGGAGCCCAGAACCGGTGGGGGATGCTTTTCCCCTGCCACTGGCTCTCCTGGAGAGAGCCAGGCAAGGGAATAGGTGGCAACATAGCCCTGCCAGGCGGCCATATTGCCACACCTCCCAGCATGCCCCTCTCCTAGATCGAAATAGCAAGTCCAGTCCCTGGACATGCTAATTTGATTTGGGTTTTTTTGGTGTGGACCTTTTAAATCAGGGGGTCTCAAACATGCAGGCCATGGGCTGCATGCAGCCCCTAAAGCTATTTCCTGCAGCCTCAGTGATGCTATTGTTACCAATATTTCCAATATAGTTGTATGGAAAGGTTTCAGTGGTGCAGCCCGCAGGCTAATGTACTAGTCCTCATGCGCCCCTCATAGTGATTTGAGTTTGAGACTCCTATTTTAAATCGATTTAACTGAAAGCAATTTAATGATTTTTATAGCGATTCAACTGGATCACTTTAAGTTAAATCAATTTTACTGCTTGTGTGTGTGCATTAGAATCTAAGTTGACTCCACTGCAGGCATATCCTTCAGCCTACACAGAGATTTTTGCTAGCAGCAAGCAGGGCTGTTTGCATTGATCTATCCTGTAAATCGTTGTTTCCTAAAATAACCTGATCTGAAATGCTTTTTAAAAATAAATATAGAAGAAGTTGTTCATCTTTAAATAGATCAGCTAAACCATTCAATGCACTCTCATATCCTCCCCACAGAATCTTAACTGAACCATCCATTCTGTCTTCCAAAGTAAGCTCATTTGTTTAATTGTGACTGGTAGGTTTTTAATGTGAAACCCTGTCTAACCTCAAGAGTTTTCCTGAGTCAGCAATGATGTTTTCCTTCAGTGGGATGGCAGGTCTCAGATACACTATGACACTTGATCTGGTCTGCAAGACTTTGGTCCAGCTTTCCTGGATTATTTTGATCACAATCAATATGAATGACAGCTTTGCAGAAGCTGCATTTCTAGAATGAGGCAATGAAGCTCATGCACTGAGCTTTGCCAAAACACCCCGTAGCATCTTGGAATGAAAAGACTCTTGTTTCTAAGAACACAGACAATCCCAAATGCAGACAGGATGGTTTTGCCTTCCAGGGAAAACTGCCTTTTACCATCAAGGGAAAAGACTGTTGATGGCTGGGACAGGCAGATTTATCAGACTAATAACCAGGACGCTAATCGTGATGTGTGAAGAAGGAAGATGGGTTGGCTGTAGTTGAAGGTCAGGGCACAAAAGTTTTTGGAAGCTGGGGGGGGGGGGGCAGCTGGAAGGGAAGTGTATATGCCACCCATTAAAGTCAAATAATTTCCCATCTCTTCTTCCTCATTGCCCTCCTTTCAGAGAGCATACCAGGGCAATTACCATTTCCTTGGGAAAATAACACTATTTTTCCATTTTCTCTCATTTTCTCACAATTCCAGACCTTCTATTTAAAAGCACCCCTTAGAGTTGCTCCAAATTTTTTTCTTGTCTCCTCCCGTTTCTATGATCCCTCATCATTCTCTTCAGGGTTTTGTTCTTAGACTTTCATCTTTTGCTCACTTCCTCCTCTGCTTGTCTCCTCCCATCTCCCTGGTCCCCTTATGCAATTATTTCCCCTTTTCATTTTCCTATCCTAGCTCTTTGCCTTCTACTGCTCCTTAGCATAGCTGGTGGTCAATATTGTTGAGCTGCCTGTACAGTGTCCATTTGCTGCTCCACACACACTGCACACACAGGATAATTCACACGAAGAAAGACTGCAGGATCATGTCCTAGCTCTGTGCTGTGATGAAGCCAAAAAGGGAGTTAAAATAGGAAAGGAGGTATTTCAAGAGCTGTATACTACTCTTATTAGCCAATTGGAAAGATGTAGATTTGGGACTTCCTGGACAGCTGTAAATTCTCCCACCAAAGTTCAAATTCACAGAAGTCCAATGCAACTATCACATCTTAGTTCCTTTCCAATGTGAATTAAGTACATCATCTACAGATGGAAAATGGTTTAAGGTTACCTTCCTTGTTCTATCACCAAATTCATTCTTCACTTCTTATTCATTGCAGTCAAATTCTTGTTGGGAGTTTGTTTTCAGTGGGAAGGGAAAAAGAAAGCTCATGAATGGTTATTTATGACTTGATTAAAACAAAATATTTTCTTCCCAAGGCAAAGTTGTAAAAAAATATTTTTGTTTAGATTCCAAACATAAAGTCTCTGTCAAATATAAGGATTTAAGCCACACAATTTTACAATCTGATAATCATCCCTGAAGCTGTCTTTTATGTGTCAAAGCAATCAGCCAGGATGGGGGGGGGGGCTGTTTCCAGCCTGTCCCTTGATCACAAGTTCTGTGACAAGGGTGGGTTGAAAAACCAAGTTTCATATCAGAGAGTTCTTTTTATTCCTGAGATAAATAGACTTATTTCTGTTACTACCTGTGCAGTGGCTGCATAGCCATATTGAAAGTTCACCATACTTTGTTACGTATGAATTGAAAAATGGGGAAGCAGTATGGTCTAGTAGTGGGTAGAGCACTAGATCACAACTCAGAAGACCTGGGCTCTGTTGCTGGTTGTGATACTGGGCAAGTCACTTTGCCTCTATGTGTAAAACTGGGATGTCTGTAAAGCGCTTCTCTCTGGAGAGCTAGGCTGTATTATTAACGTGCAATGGAGCTTTATTTTCTCTTGGTACAGAGCTAGGTCTCTGAAGACCACTTAGTCATAGTCATCTGCTTTCTGAGAGCAAGAAGATGTGATTTGATTCAAGACGAAAAGTTTTGTGAAGCAGTTGTTACATGGTTTCCAGATGGGCTTTGCATCATGCATCCATACTGTTAGGACAGTCTTAGTGCTGGCAGCAACAGGAAGCTGCTGTTGTGCTTATTTGCATGTTTTAAGGAGGTCTGCCAGCTTTTCAAACACAAGTAGTCTCTTCTATAGGCCAAATAATTCTGAAAGAAAAAGTACTCCAAAGACTTTGCTTTTTGCCTGATTTTCTGATAGCAGTCACTTGAACTGCTTGCAGGGAAGCCGAGTTTATAGTTAGACAAAGGAAATAAAAGCCATACAAGATGTTGGCCCCCTCTTTCAGTGTTAAATAAGGCAAATAAATGGTTAGTTAAACAAAACGTTCACATTTAAGACGCTGTGTGGTTAGTTGTTCATGTCATCTGTTCCCTTCCTTAGCACTATCAAGGATGATCATTACATATAGGAATTTTCAGAGTCACTCAGTACCTCATCCAAGATAGGATGTTAGGATGTAACAGAACATGCTAACATCCCATCTTAAAATCTTAGTCTGACTGTGCCCATTGTTGGCCTTAAGGGAACAGAAGTTAATCCTACATCAATGTTTTGGAAAATCAATCTTAAAAAAAAAACCAAACAAGAAATGAACTCTAGAAATAGAAGCATAATTTCCCCCAGCACAGAAATGTGAACTGCAATTATGGTGTGCATGAAAGTCAGAGCAAGAAATGTGACATTTATGTAAAACATAAAAAACTACCATAAACACAAGAAAGTTGTTTAAGAGCAGAAAATTCAAAACATACACATCAATTTCCTTTGGGCAGCGCACCAGTGACTAGTCTTAACCACTTTAGATGCACTCAATTCTAACAGATGCTGAGCAGTTGTAAAGCACAGAGCACCCTCAACTCACAACAGAGTCACGAGGCATTCAGACTGTATAGTGCCTTTACAGGATCAAACATGGAGTCCCGTGGTGCTTAAAACTAACAAATTTATTGCCATGTGCCAGAAATGCCCTCTGCCAAACAGGACAGTCTCTATGCAAAAAAATAAATGGACACAAATCTGACAACAGAAATCACAACAATCTAAAACCAGTGGGTCAGCATTTCAAGCTTCCTGACCACTCCATTGACAATTTACTAATTGCAGCGCTCACACAGATGAATAAAAGATCAAGACTTCAAAAAGAAGCTGCTGAGATTGAATTTGTCAATTTGATTGCATTACTTCAGGGTTTAATAGGGATTTTGGATTTTTCTCTCATTACAACAGGTGATTTGACCTCATCTTCCTCTGTATGCTTTAGATTCAAACACTGGGGAACAATGGCTTTGATTTGCTGTTACAGTGTGACCAGATCCCATGACTTACAGAATGGGAGGAAATAAATGCAGGGAAGTGTAAGTTCCCCCAAGTGGCGTCGCTAGTGTTGGGCACCCCAGGGCACATGCCCTGGGTCCCAACGCTGGTGCCCCAGATCTCCGGCCCAATTGGGCCAGGGATCCAGGACCCAAACCCTGGTGGTCTGCGGCCACGGCAGCTGCGTCTCCGGCCAGGGATCCAGGGCCTAGTTGACCGCCCGGCAGGCCCTGCCCCCTGACCAGGGATAGGGCCAGGGGATGGCTGCGCTGCTGCCAGCAGCTAGGCTGCGGTGCGGCACAGCCTGGCCAGAAGCGACTGCTGGAGGCCGGGCCCACAGCTGTAGCCCCGGATCCCAGGCCGGGGACGTGGCCACCGCAGTCACCGGTGGTCAGGTCCTGGATCCCCAGCAGGGGACGGGGCCGCTGCAGCCGCGGGCAGCTGGCCAGGTCCTGGATCCCCGGCTGCGGACGGGGTCGCCACGGCCACCAGTGACCAGGCCGGGGATCCGGGGCCCAGCTGGCCACCCGTGACCTCAGCAGCCCCATCCCCTGCTGGGGATCCGGGGCCCAGCTGGCCAGCCGCGGCAGCTCCGTCCCCTACTGGGGATCCGAGGCCTGGCTGCGGCCGCGGCAACCCCGGCTCCAGCCAGGGATCCAGGGCTGCGGCCACGGGCCTGGCCTCCAGCCGCTGCTTCGGGCCGGGCCAGGCCAGGCTGCACCGCGCCACACCGCAGCCTAGCTGCTGGCAGTGGCGGGGCCTCCCCCCGGCCCTATCCCGGGCCAGGGGGCGTGGCCTTGTGGCTGGGGGCAGGGCCCGCGGTTCCCCCACTTCAAAGTGGCTGACGAAGTGGGATTTTCTTCCATCGACGCTCATGCAATAAGTAAGTCTGTTAGTCTTTAAGTGCCACAGGACTCCTTTCATTTTTTATTGAACTAGACTAACACTGCTGCACCTTTGGAACTTTACAGGATCAAGTCTGAGCTGAGAGTTTTGGGTTTCCCTTTCTGTAGCTGATCACATCTTTGAAACAGACAGTACAGCTGGGAACATTTCCCTTCTACCTTGTCAGCAACAGAAAGTTGCACTATTTTAAATTGTTAGTTAAACCAGTGCTCAGTGCTGCATGGACACACCTATTCTTTTCAAACCATTCTTATTTAGGTTTACTTAAGTCTAATGGGAGGAACTGCTTAAACAATGAACAAGCCAATCTTGAACTGAAATGAGTGCTCACAGTAACTGGCACCAGTTTAACTAGAATGCAGTTAAGTTAAACGAATGCAACTTTCTCACATAGTCAAGGGCCTTGTCAAAATTCCCATTTACTTCAATAGGGCATTTGCACTGTCTGAAGGTCACTTACAAGTTAGCCTCCAACAGATGACAGAAGTGTATTCCTTAAATTTGAATTAACAGTGAGAGTAATTAATCACTGGAACAATTTATCAAAGGTCATGGAAAATTCTCCATCACTGACAGATTTTTGGAATCAAAATTGGATGTTTTCCTAAAAGATCTGCTCTGGGAATTATTTTGGGGGAAGTTCTCAGGCTGGTATTATGACTAGAAGATCCTAATGGTCCCTTCTGGTTGGAATCTATGAAAAGGCTGAATTTGGTAGAGGAGGGACAGTTTCTTCAGGAAAAAAAAAAAAAAGGGAAAAATTGAGTAAAAAATTTTATGGAATTTCAAATTTAAACAGAAGTATGCTGCTGCAAAGATCGGTGACTATGTCTCATATTTCTTTTCTATTTCAGCATAAATAAACAAGCCTGACACAATGTCAAAGGATCTAACAGAAATCAATTCCCTCCTAGAGGTGATGGGTAAGAAAGTCAAACTAAATTGCACTAGAAACTTCCAGGACATTTTAAGGGAAGGATTTGTATGTTATTGGTGATTTTTGATGCTATATTTGATTTCAACAACATTACAAATATCAATTGTGTCAGGATACAATTACAACAGAGATGTGGTTATCCAATTGACTTGCCCAAGGCTTTAGCACAATTTGGCAGTTAGAGACAATAGACAGTTCAGTCCCATATACCCAGTGCATGGTACAAACCGTTTTTAATCAAGTTGGGGGACAAGTGTGTTGTAACCAGAGCGCCTGACGTTAATACTACCAGTGCTAAGCATTCAGGAATGTAGAGTAGGCTCCCAATAAAATCATGAGACTAACTTTGAATCATATTTAAAATACATAAGTGTTCAGGTTCATTATTAGTCTTATAGGTTTTGAGCCTTTAGGGTAGACTCGTTTCATGTTTCCAAGCTTTTCTCTGCAATGAGGTGGGCTAGAAAATGGATTTTTTCAAAAGTGAAAGCTGAGGTTCTCATATAATCATATGATTTCAGAAGCTGGGGCTTTGAGAAAAAAACATTAAATGTTACATGACTAACAATAATACCGACTCAGTTGGCAACACTGCAAATATGACTGCTATCTGTAGTGTAGAAAACCTTTGAGTCTTGCAGCCTTTATTCTAGCCAACGTTCCATTTATTCAGGGTCAGTGGACCTTTTGCTTGAAGGAGGACTGCAGGATTTAACCCTGTATTTGTTGTACTGATATACATATGTATTCTGTTTATAACTTTGAGTCATCAGCCGTGCAAAACAACTTTGTTTTTTAATAAAAGCTTGGAATTCCCCTTTAAGATAGAGTGAAGGATTTATGCATGGCAATAGCTTGTTTTACTTCCTTGGCACTTTTTTTCACTTCCACATTGTACATTTTGGCAGAGTTGACTAGTTCATTACAAAGCAAGGCTCTCTTGTAGAGCTGTAAAGTGTTGGGGGCTGACTCTGATCTCCGACTACTGTTAATTCAGTGCAACTCCACTCAAGTCAATGGAGTCATTCCAGATTTGTACCAGTGTAAGTGGGATGAGTGTCCAATCCAAAGGCTTTTGCACTTTGCAGAATTCTGCAAATTATTAAAGATTGTAAAGTTCTTGGAAGATGGTAAGCACTATTTTATTTAAAACATTTAAAATTAAAGTGCTGTGGGTCAAATCTGCCATCAGTTACACCAATATAAGTGTGCAGTAACTGCACTGACTTCAACAGCTTTATGATAGCATAACAGAAAATGTAATCTGGCAATATGTTTCCAAAAACACAGTATAACACTTCCATAAAATTTTATTTTCTGGTGAAGCAAAACCTCCCTCGGATTACATCTTTTCCTATCAAACAAGATGATATCACACTTTCACCTCACTCAGAATCTGAATCTTTTCTCACAAACCTTGTACTCTTGGTTCCAGTAAAATTCTTCCTTATTTAGACCATTATGAATGAGAGAAGAATCAGACACTCAATCTTTAATGCTTTTGTTTCCAGGATAAATGACTGTTCTGCTGCTTTCCCCATGACTTATTCCAGCGATCAGCCTGCCAATTCAAACTGGCTCAGCGTCAGGGCTTGACAGAGCAAAAACAACTGAAAAATAGCAATACTACATCTAGTTGGCTAATTTGGAAGTTATTTCTCGTACAGATATAGCTGCTGGGAGGGTGAAAAGTCATCAGTATTTTTTTTTGTTTGTTTGTTTGTACACCTATTCCAATGACCGTGTGCTTTGCAAGATTTTGCTTCGCAAGTTTTCAACAGGAAACAGATGACTTGAAAAGCTGAACCACCAAAGGGGGTGGGGGAAGGAAGAGAGAAGCATAAACAGTTGCTATAGAATGCAAGCAAATGTAAATGAGCAACCAAGCAAGAGATGTCAGTGAACTACATATGCAGAGATAACTAATAGCAGGGGTACTGCAATGCTAAAAAGACATACTAGCTGCATACAATTAAAGTCTCTTTTATACAGGATGGTCCAGTTTTAACATTTGATTATTTGCAAGGAGTTGAGATTCTTTTATAGCTTCTTCTCACATCAAAAATCTCTCTTTACTCTTTGTTTGCAAAGTTTAAATACAGAAACTAAAAGAAGTAGGGCCTCACTCAGTGTAAATGAGAATCAGGTCCATAGACACCCATTGAGAAATGACTATTCCTTTGGTAATGAAAGCTACAGCAATGAAAATAAAGGAGTTTTCATTCTTATTACACAACTCCTGTATAGATGAATGGGAATTCCATCATGGCTAAAAAAACCAACAGTGTATAGTCCAAAACTAGGATTTAGATTTCAAATGTTGCTGTATATACTATGGTGCTCTGGTAGAGTTTAAATGATACAAAATCATATTTTAGCTCAAAACAGCCCTGCTATTTTACAACGTGACAATTGTGAGTGCTCAGTTGAATTCACTAATGGGCCTTTACTTTGCACACCGCATTCTCACCCATTTAGAGGGGAAGCCAAAAGATTTTTTGCACATTTAGATCATGCATTATTTAAAAAAAACCAAACAAACAAACCATTAATCCCAACTGTTTGGCTTTAGAATTAAAGGATGGTTAGCTTTGACATGTGACCTAGTAAAAATGCCATAGAATCATAGGGTTGGAAGGGACCTCATGAGGTCATCTAGTCCAACCCCCTGCCAAAAAAGCAGGACCACTCCCACTAATTTATCCTAGCCATCTTTTTACTTCTTTCATCTTTCAGACTCATTGGCTGAGTTTACTAATCAAAATGAGCTTTACCTTCTTTTAGCACCTTTTGACACTCACTGCAGAGCAAATGGAACAATGGCCGAGCAAGTAAGAGTCTATTCCAGTGCATGCATTCTCACAGGCCTGATAGTGAGGATGATGGTATCACAGTGTAGCATCATACTCCATAGCAATCTCAAGCCTGAGAATTTTTACCTAATTTCCAAAAGCAGGCTCTCTCTCTCTCTCTCTCTCTCTCTCAATCTCTCTCTGTGTGTGTGTGTGTGTGTGTGTGTGTGTGTGTGTGTGTGTGGTCACTTTTCAAAGCATAGAAGAAAATGGGATATTTTTTCCCACAAAAGCGCATGCAATAAATTTTTTTAGTCTTTAGAAGTGCCACATGACTCCTTGTTTGTTTTGCTGAGCTAGATTAACATGGCTACCCCTGTGGAACTTTTCAGAATAGGACAGCATTTTGAAATCCAAAGCTCCTTCAACCAGAGTGTCCAAAATGTTCCATGCTTAAAACAGAGCTTCTTGATAAATTGTTCAATACATTTCTTGCAGTGAATGAGAAAATGTATGGGCCAGGGCCTTTGCCTTGCTCCAGCACACATTCTTTGGCTATGTCTAGACGCACAGTTTTATTTCAAAATAAGTCCTTTCGAAATGGCTTATTTCAAAATAAAACCCTTATTTCGAAAGGGCTCATTTCAAAATAAGGAAAATCCTGCAATCGAAATAGCCGTTATTTCGAAAGGGATATTTCGAAATAACACCAATTGGACTGCTGTTTTGAAAAGTTATTTTGAAACAACAGGTCTACACAGTGTTATTTCAAAAGAACAGGTCTAAACGGCGTTATTTTGAAATATCCCTTCCGAAATAAGGGCTGTTTCGAAAACATCTAGGTTTTACTGTTTTGGAACGACAATTCTTATTTCGAAAGGATGGGATCCGTCCATTCAAAATAAGAAAGCGTTGTGTAGACCTAATTTCTTTTATTTCAAAATAATGAGTGCTATTTCGAAATAAAAGTGCTGTGTAGACACAGCCTTTGACTCCCCTAGCTGCCCACCGACTTAGAAATGACATCGGAACAGGAAGAAACTATAGGAAAGAGGAAATCACTTTCAAGTACAATAACTCAATTTTTGACAAGCCTTAACTCAGTATTTCAGGATGTTCCAATATTCCTAACAGAATAATTAATTTGATTTTTGGTAGGTAGGGTAAGACACCTACAGCTAGATGTATAGTCAGAGACCAAGTGCATCGTTTGTGATTCACACCTAGCTCCACCAAGAAACTTGAGGTCTCTGAAATATAGAGCTCCATGTGGGAGCTCTCTCCTTCCTCTGACTTTTGCTTTCCACAACCATTGCTGATTGTGACTGATGATAAGAGAAGGGTTTGCATGAGTTTTCTGACCACAGTACATTAAACTAGTATAAACAGAAGAACATATTTCCTTGGCTGGAGTCCAAAGAGCTTGCCATCAAATACAGACCCAGAGATGATACCAATTTAAATCAGAATACATACAGAGGAGGTGAAAAGTTCTGTAGTCCCTATACCAACATATGAGCCATTCTCCTCAGTCTTCTTAGCATACGTGCAATGTGCCTCAGGTGACACATGACCAGGATTTATCACCAAATTTGGTCCACTGGTGTCAAAATGCAATGCTCTCCTAATCCTCCAGTATTGCCAGCCTCAAGTGTTAAAAATAATCATGATTCAGGCTCCCAAAATACAGAGACTAGGTCTAGATTCACATGATTTTTAAAAAAATAAAAGCGTGGTGGGCAGTTTATTTGCCTTCTGGTTTTTAAGCCTTTAGGAGTTTTAAATTTTCTCCACACCAAAAGGACTAGGAACATAAAAACTCAGATTCTTTCCTAATCACATGACTCCAGGAGCTGTAGCTTTGAGAAGATATTAGATAGAGTAAGACTTGCAGCAAATTATGAGTGTTAGTAACATTGCAGCTCCATAGCTTTTGATAGATTAGTATTCCTTGACTGCTTTTCCTTAATTAGAATTAACATTTTCTTAATTCAAATTAACTTATTTCAGAATAACTATGTATGTGTGGACATAGCCTTAGAGATTAACAAATGCATTTATTGCATAACCTTTTGTGGGAGAAAATACCACTTCATCCCCAAGCATCTGATGAAGTGGAATTTTCTCCCTCAAAAGCTCATGCAATAAATAAATTTGTTAGTCTTTGAAAGTGCTACAGGACCCCTTGTTTTTTTACTCTTGGCTATGTTGCCCCATCACCACTGTGAGTGGGCGTCAGGTGCCAATCTGCCAGTCTCACAAGGTGCTCTCTCCCTCAGTGACAATTTGACTGGGAAAAGATTTTCTTTCATAGACAACTGTGAGATGCTGCTAAAAACTAGAAGGATGGTATAAAATACTGGGCCAATTAGTCAATGACCAAGAGGAAAGAAGCAAACCTAAGACCCAGCTACTGAAAAATTATGGCATGACCAAAGTGACAGCTTTTCATCTGGTTGGGATGGTTCCAGAATGTTTTTTGCTTTGACCATGCAAGGAGAAACAGCAATGCAAAAAATCAAAGCTCAGCCACAATCTCCCTCACACACAATAAGTGAACTATCAGGGGAGCTGTTAGCAACCCATATGTAGGTCACCTGACACATTCCATTTTCAAAGATTCTTGCAACCTTTTCTCTGAGAAGATCTTACCCATCTATTGTTTTTGGCAGAGGGAGTGCCCTCTGGCTACAGAAGTGCCTTTTCTTTGCCCCATAACATTCTTTGCCAAAACACAAACTGCTAAAGATAGATATTTCATTTCTCTTGCTCTCATTTCTGGAGGAAATTGTGACAGCCTGCCAACATCCACATGCATTCTAAGGCCAGACTGGTGTCACCAGCAAAGCAGTGGATGGAATACACAGTGTACTGGGAATACCTTGGCTTTGCCGAATTGTCCGTGGAGACTGGGGCAGGAGAGGGAGCTGGGATAGGTGCAGTTTCCCCACCCCAACCCAGTATCTAGCTCTAAGTAGTTTGTATCCCCTTCTGGGGGCACCATCTAGGATTGGAGCGCCTTCAACTTGCAGAGAAGTAAGGATTGAGAGCCAGAGTGGGTTCTCCCTGTCCCCAAACTCAGCACCAGGAATCAGCAGCCCATCAGGTATTTAGGACAAACAGCCTCTTCCAGCTAGTAGCTACTGTGGTTAGGTTGCTCAAGTGGTTGCAATCATGACTGAAAGTGCTGTGTTCAACCCCTGCTGCCACTGCATAATGGGAAGCTGTTACAGTTGAATATAATGGCATTTGGTGGTGGCTTTCCCTCCTCCCCCTCAGGAAAAAAACAAAACAAGGATATTACATACAAGAAAAGTACATTAGACCAACATGTTTAAGGTTGTAACATCATGTACCTCACTCGGCCATTAGTTTGCTGTGATGTCTAGCAGCACTATGCCAGGAGGACTGGATTAAGTCAGAAGGAGTGGTGGTTTTTCAATTCCTCCCCCGATGCTCCTTTTGCTCCAGAAGGAAAGCAAGTTGCTATACCCTTCCTAGGATACATTTCCCCAACAGGTGGCTGGATATAATGGCTGGCACACAGGAAGGCAGAACCATGGCTCTCTCCTCTTCCCAACCATTCACCACCCACTTTCTCATAGCACAAATTATCTAACAGACACCCCTCAATCCCACACCTGAACCACAATCTGATTAGACCTGGGGTCTCAAACTCAAATCACCACAAGGGCCATACGAGGACGAGCATGTTAGCTTGAGGGTTGCACCACTGAAACCTTTTCATACAATGATACAAAGCATAGTCAAAATGAAAAAAGGAAGAGTAACATATATGCCAAGAGTAAGTAAGAATTACTTCCGTTCAGGATGAAGGTATCATCAAGAAAACAAAGAGTAAGTAAACAAATGCAAAATTTAAAGTGTATTATCTATTATGTGAGAAATTCTAAGCTTTGTTGTGAGCTGCAGGAAATAACTTTAGGGACCACATGCAGCACATGGGCTGTGAGTTTGAGACCCCTGGTTAGACCCTATACAGTCTTGCTGAGTTTAGGATGCTGGATGCTACCCTTGTTGCAGCACAGAGCCTGATTGCAGTTCTGCCCGGTGGTAGCTTCCTCTTTCCCAACAGAGGCTTACAAGTTTTTTTCTGTTGGAGGTTTTGAACATTTTTGTTTCTGCTTTGGAAGTGTCCCCCCCCACCAGCGGCTCTATGGTCAGGCAGAGACTTGTTTTCATCGTATCTGGGGAACACTTATTGCTTTTCTGAATGGCTTTCCTAGTCCTGAAGGGACAGGATGATCAATCTGGAACTGACCTCTGGCAGTCAGCTTGCAGATCTATGTTTAAAAACTGCTTGTTCGTAGGCCTCAAGCTTCTGCTGTATCATAGCCTGAAGAATACCCAGCAGAAAACTGCATATTTTTCTTCACTTAGAGACTGGTCTGGCAGTTCTGCTTTAGCTGTTTGTCTTGCAGGACAAACTCACCAGGTATGTCTACACTTGCAAGTTAGTTCAAATTAAGGAGGCTTAATTCAAAGGAACTTACTCCCTGTCTACACTAGGCTTTCCTTAGCTCAAATTAAGGAATTCCTTAATTCAAACTAATGAAACCTTACTTCGAATTAGTAAGACCTTCTGGTTAGTTCAGACTAAGCCCTTAGTTCAATCCTTAGTTCGAACTAAGGACGGTATAGACTAAAATTAACCCTTAGGTTGAATTTAATAAATTCAAATTAAGAGCAGTTAATTTGAATTTGTTAATTTGAACTAATAAGTTCAAGTTTAGTTTGAATTAACAAAGTGGACTAATTGACTTAACGTTAAGTCAATTAGTCCACTTTGTTAATTCGAACTAATAAGTTTGAGTTTAGTTTGAACTAAACTTCAACTTGTTAGTTCAAATTAACAAATTCAAACTAACTTTTCCTAGTGTAGACATAGCCACTGAGTCTTCAGTTGGTGAAACAACCTTTGGACAGAATGTCCTCACACTGTGATGGACACCATAAAATGGTGTTACACCTGGGGTCTCAAACACATGACCCACAGGCCACATACAGTCCCTAAAGCTATTTCCTGTGGCCCACAATGGCACTATCATTACCGATATTTGCAATATTGTTGTATGAAAAGGTTTCAGTGGTGCAGCCCTCAAGCTAATGCACTAGTCCTCATGTGGCCCTGTACTAGTCCTCATGCATCCCTTGTGGTGATTTGAGTTTGGGACCCGTGTGCTACACCATCCTTTTGTAATTTAGAGTAAAAACAATTACCTTCCAAGTCTTGCTTGATTAAGATGACTCACATATTTAGGGAACAGCCTCGCAGTGTCATGCCTGGATTAATCCTATTGACTTCACTGTCATCTACTTGTCTCTACTAACTTCAGTTTAGAGCAGGTCAAAAAAATTTTCAACAATCCCCCCCCCCATATTGTTTTGATTATACATTTGAAAAAATACCCTGTGTCAAATTCAAAGTTACAAGATAAATTGCAGAAAAGTGACTAGTGATATGGCTAATCAGCGTTGAGCATGAGTTGAGCTGAAAATGCCTGGGTTAAGCTTCGATTATGAATTAACATTGAGAAAAAAAGTCAACATCGCAACCAACTGCCAGAGCAGAAAGCTGGGAACTGCCAAATATCCACGCAACTCTTCTATGGGCAGCTGTATACTGTATAGATCGTTGACAGTACTTTAGTATCAGTGGGAATTAAATCTGAATGGAGTATGTTAATAAACTGGGCAGGTCTGCAGTAAATGAACAGTGAACCTTCTCTCAACAACTTGAAAAAGAAGCTGTCACTTTCCTTCATTCAGGCTCCTTTCACTCTCACGCTGGTGCCATAGGTTGCCAGGAGACAGTATCATTCCACATGAGGGCCAGCCATTAACTGCCTTTTGCTTTCTTTTTCTTTTCCGTCTGGCTCTTGCTGTTTTCAGTGGGAAAAGCTGGAGAACCTCTGTTCTCCCTTTCTGACGTAAAGGCCCCATTTCTACATTTTTGAGTTTTCAGAACTGTTATTGGGTCTAGCTGGAGCACCTGAGGGAAGTTTCAGACTGGCACGAACTCAGACAGGTGTATCTACACAGGAAAAGGGTTTGCAAAAAATAAATCTGTTAGTCTTAAAGAGCCACACGACTCTTTTTTTTTTTTTTTTGCTGGACTAGACTAACACAGCTATCCCTTTGGAAAAAGAAAAAAGGTTGTAATTATTTTTAGAGGATGGGAACTGTCCTAGAATAAGGTTAGTAAAGCACATGGGAGGAATGTCTTATGAGTGAAAGGCACCTCAGATTAGTCTGAGTCTGCAAAATTTCAGGAAACATCTAGGTCTGAGTCCTCAAAAGGTGCCTAACTCCCACTAAAATCAATGAGAGTTAGGTGCCTAAATACTTTTGAGAATCTGGGCACTAGTCTACGCTGGGCATGCTCAGAGGTTTAACACACACATTACTCTAGTTACTAATATTACACAGTCTCATTTGCGTGGTCATTCCTATATTTGTTAAAGTATACAAATCCTTTTGCCCATCCTTAACTATTTTAAGGCTTATATTTTAAAACAACTTGCAAAATTCCACTTCAGCTGCAGGAAGCTCTCGCTGGTGATATAAGCCACCAAAGTCGGCAGAATATATGCTGTTATCTTTAATTAAGCAAGTTAATTGCCCTTATGGTTGGAACTGAAACCTACTGAATTGTGACCACAATGGACCCAGTCTAGTACTGCCTTTCTGAGTCTGCAGATGCACTGACACAGTGTAGTAGCATGCCATCTACTTTTGCAAAATACACACTTCATTCCCTCCCTGGGATGACTCCATCTAGTCTATCATGGAGGGTATCACTCTGCAGAACAAAATGGTGCCCTCCACACAACATGACCTCACACACACCACGCTTGTGAGGTAACACTCCACAGAGGAGCCCATTTTGGATTACCCACATGAGTTGTTTGCATGCCTTGCTAGAACTGTCACGGGACACCACAGTTCCATTGTCACTCCTTGCTAAGCAGAAGCAGAGTGAAATTAATGAGACACCACTTTCACAGTTGCTTTTCAAAACATTATGGGCCTCAGTGAGATTGGCAGGGATCAGGTTCATTTCATGCTGCTGTTTGGAAATGTTAGTATTCATGGTGGAACAGGATCCATAAAATGAAGGCTGAGGAGGGGTTAAAGTAGCAGATGCCTCCCCACAGAGCAACCTGAACACTGCAGGAGAAACTCTAAGCAGAGACTTTGCATTTAGGTAATGACTCTGCAAAACGCAGTCTGGTCCCTTGTCCTTTATATCTACTTCCGGCTAATATGTTTAGTCCTCTGGCCAGCAGGGGTCAATGAAATTTTTAAACCTTGAATTTTTATTTAAAAAAAAAAAAGAAAGAAAGAAAATATTGAAGAAAATAAAGCTGGAAAAGAGCCATGAAATCAGCCAATGTTTTCCAAAGTAAATACTGGTTTTGGGTACCTAACTCGAGACACCTTAAAGGAGTCTGATTTCTTGGAAGTGCTGAGAAATGATTCTCTGAAAAACATGCCCTTTTAGGTAACAAATAGAACACCAAAAATAGAGAGAGAGATTGAAAATCACTAGTCATTTGGAAAATCTTGGGCCCCTTTCCCAGTCCCTGGCCAACACAAGTTTCTGCTTTGTAGCATAATTCACTAATGTTTTGTCCAATCCAGTTTTAAATATCAAACAAATCTCCTGTCACTACCCTTGGGAAACTACTCTTCCTATACTCACATGGAGGAATTTCTCCCTGATATTCAGCCTGAATTCTCCCATCTAAGTAGGCTGCTCCTTTGCTCAGGGTATGTCTAGACTGAATCCATTGCGTCTGGCTCCATGGATTGAGGCAGTGCGACTCCTTGAATGGCCAGGAGACCCACTCAATCAATCCTGAAAGTGTTCTCTGTCCAAGGCAATAACTGTACCTCCAGGAAAAGACTAATAATGGATCAATTGGAGAGCATTTCCCCCATCAGTACAGCCCAGCGAAGACACTACAGCAAGAGACCAGAAGTAAGTCAGCAGGAGATACACATTCTACAGTACATAGCTTGTGTATCTCCCATTCACCCGGTGATCTCATCAGGTTCATATTATTACTCTTGGTTATACTGCCCAGCCCACCATAAACAATTCTTCTCCCTCCATGCGTCCTGATCCTGCTTTGATAGAAATAAATGGCAAAACTCCCATTTGCCTGCAAGTGCAGGACTGGATTGTTGTTATTTTCACCTTCCAGATTCTTGTCAACATGCATCAGATCCCCTCCCCTCCCATCCAGCTCACTTAAGCAATGGAAAAACAAAACAGAAGAAAGAAAACAGTTGCAGTAATCTGATCAGACTGCTGTGCACATAGCTATACCACAGAACTTGTGTTCCGCTCCCTAGCCCAGGAGCGCATCATGAAATGTTTCCCCACTCTTGCCTTCTGTCACTAGGATCAGTGACAAATGTGTCAAACACACACTGTACAGAATGTAGTGTTATTCCTTGTGGGATTCAGGCATGCAAAATTAATTCAGGAATGGTGAGCCTGGGAAACTTTCCCTAACCCTTGTCACAATGGGAACAGTTAAACCGTACCTGAGACCAAAAATTAAAGAAGACTTCTCCCCTCTTTGTACTTGCGGTCAAATTGCTGGTCCTGAATCTGCTTAGCCAGGCAGAAAGAGGAACTGTTCAGCAGTGTGCAAATGGAAGAGCCATTTCATAGCATTCAATCAGCTAAATCTCATCAACTTAACAGTTACAATAATGAGTGTCCTATTAGCAAGACTGCGCTAACAGGTGCGTGTCAAATAAATGTGAGACAGATAGCACCAGACTGCTAATTGTCCCCCACTTATGCCATGAGGACTTAATGACCATGTTAGGAAGCAAATTAGCCATGCTTGTAAACTTCATTGGGATGGCTATTTTGCTTTTAGAGTCAATTAAGATAATTGTAGCCAGGCCTGGTTAATCTGAATCAGGTTTGCAAAGGCCATCTCCATTTAGAGTTATATCCATTTTCTAAACTTGCAATCAGCAGCCAGGGATGGGTGCTGTCCATCAGGGTCTTGTTGCAATCTTTGGACACAGCAGAGTCAAAACCGAGGAGGCTCAGGTTAATGGAAGGTCGCACTGTTTACGTGAAAGAGGCCTATGGGTTATACTGTCCTCTTGCTTCTTGTACATCTCTCCCTTTTGTCTCTCTGTGTGTGGCTTGTATCTGGAACCATCCCCTTCGGCATCCCTCTGGCCAGCAACAGAAGTACAAAGAGTTTCACAAGCACATAGACATGCAGCTGAGGCTTTGTTTGCTTGCAAGTAAACACAACCAGAACAATCAGGCATTGTGTCTGTTTTTTAGACAAACTGTAGCCATGTGGCTGTGGGTGATTTATCTCTAGTGCTAGCTAGGGCACTTTTGATTCCAAAGTCTTATTTATTTAATAGGTTGCGAGCCAGCTTGTGTTGGTGACAAAGGAAGGTAAAGGTATTGGTTTGTTCTTCTTTTCTTCTACACCTTGGACTGGAAGGCCTCGCAGTCCAGTCTTTCGTAGCCCCATACTATGGGCATTAATGAAGTGGCATTAGCAAGCCCTCCCTGTTGTTGGTACTGAGGTGGGCCCTATCAACACTGCCTGCCTCGCTATCTTTAATGTATTTATCCTTACAATACAGCTGTGAGACATAGTGATGGGGAACTGAAGCAGCAACTTCCCCAAGTCAGTCAGGAAGGCAGTGATGAATCAGAGACTTAAGTCAGATCCCCTAAACACTGACTAGACCAGTAGTTTTCAAACCATGGGTTGGGACCCAATACTGGGTAGCAGTCCCTCAGGTACTAGGTCGCAGTATTCCCCTTGATGCCTCTGCCAAAAGCCTACAATGCATTGCTCAAAGATGTAATTGTTGTGTTGTGGGCATAAAAGATTTTTTTTCAATGAGGCCTTGAGGAAAAATAATTTGAAAAGCACTGGACTAGACCATCCATCAGCTGTCCAGTCCAAGTGCGTCAACCACGATACGCAGGGGCTAGTAGAAAGGCTCCTTGTCAGGGGTGTCGCTGGCTGCTGGCACACAGGGCATGTGCCCCAAGTCCTGGCGCCAGTGCCCTGAATGGCTGTACACCCCTGCCTCTCCTGACCCTGTCCCTGCTGGGTCCAGGCCACCCGCGGCAGCGCCTGCCTCTCACAGCTGGGTAGCCGGATCCAGGCCAGCTGTGGTGGCACCTGCCTCTCCTGGGCTGGGCCGCGCGCAGCAGCCACTGTCTCGCCAGGCCCCATCCCCATCAGGGGATCAGGGCTAAGTTGGCAGTGGCAGGAGTGCAGGACTCTGACTCCAGATCGGGGCCAGGGGGTGTGGCCAGGGGCCAGGGGGTGGAGCCTGGGCCCGGGGCCCAGGTCTTTCCTCAGGGCAACGACGCTCCTGCTCCTTGTACAGTTATCATTGCAGGAGGCCAGCTTTACCCAGGCCTATTGTGTAGTACTGTACATGTACTCTTCAGTGTAACAATTAAGATTATCACCTGTGTTTTTTGCACACTTGCTGCCCATTTGCTCCTGAATGTGAATGGTCTCTGACTTTGCACTTTACAGTAAGGAGGGGGTTTGGAGGCATCATTTTAAAAACACTCCTCTGACTACATACATTACACTGTCTGACTAGAAAACCTGGCAATTATTTCACCTCATAATTTTAAATGCAGTCAAGTGGGTTATGGCATCAAAGCAGCAACTATTGCAGTCCTCTACCACTGCTAGATTGGCCGTATGAGGAAGACGAATGCTGGCACCGCAGCGTCTTATGATACAAGGAACTGCATAAATTAAGATACTTGATGCAATCCGAATGGATTTATAAGCTTTTTTTTCAAGTTGGCTTTTACTGGAGAGGAAATATAGCAATTACAGATTGGTTAGCAAACAATCAAAGTACTACCTACACAGGGGTGGCTAAACTTATGGAACTCAAGAGCCACACAAGTTGATTATTAAACCTTCAATAGCCACACTGAGGCATATAGCCATATACTTTTATATACTCCAAAACTAGTAAGTTTACAATTAATTGCACACTTTACTTTTATCATAGAAAGTGGGCAAATATTGATTGTACTAATGTCAGATTCTAATAATTACTTAAGGTTACCATGAAAATTAGACCTATACAGTAAAATCTTAGCTGCTGCTAGATGTAGAAAACTGCAGGCTAGTGTTGAGATTTTTAAAATCCCGACCAGACCGTGCTTTTCCCCACCACCCCTGACCATGCCACGCTTCTTCCCACCATCCCAACCCCCTCCTGAACTCCTAGGCTGGGGCTGCTTTCCCAAATTGCTTTGCTGACGTTCTTCTGAGAGCCACACCTTTTCATTCAAGAGCCGCATGTGGCTCCTGAGCTGCAGCATGGCCACGCCTGACATATAAAGTGTTACATTCGTTCATTAGACTAGTCTCTGGTATGTGATTGTGCTTCCCCATCTTTTCAATGTGGCTTTATTTTTTTCCATTCTGTAATTAAAGTCATCCGCCTTGATACTTAAATTCATTTGTATAATTTTCCATCAACACAAAAATAAACCTTTTCAGTCTTTAGTCTATTCTGCCTCTTCTCCATTGACCCTCTTTGTCTGTTACTAAGACTGCAGGTCACATTGATACAAAAAATCAACAAGTACACAATATCCTGTCTTCAAAGACCTTTTTGAACTCTAAGTGTCTGAATTACGTGATATCAACTTCCACCCATGTCTTTCTAGAGTTGAATCTGCTACAATGCAGAAGCTGAACACCTCTAAAGTTTGGATCAAGGCCTTTATGGCTTTGGTCTAGGAGTATATTTCACTCAAATATTCAGAGTGTGGAAAATGTGAAATTTTCAGAGTCCAAAAATATAATAAAATGTACTATAGACTCCACTGGCAGAGCATGTTATTCATTTAGGCCTGTGTCTCTACAGCCTTACATTTTATGTAGTCATTTACATTTGTGCAAAACAGTCTGGATGAGAATGAGAGCTTTCAACTGCAAGCTCAGATACTTAATTTTTTAAAAGACCAAGTATCTACTCTGTGCTCCACCCAAAAGTAAAAGCTATTCAGCTTTTCAAGGCTGAGAATGCCAGGCTCAGCAGCAGTGCATACAGATGTATGCATAGTTACCTGGCATCATACCACTGCACTACAAGAAAATGGTTCCAATTGTTTCTTTTGCTTGTTGCTCATATAGCCATACTAAGAATTATTTTATAGATAAACTTCATGTTAACTGAGGGGAGGAAGTTACTACAGGATGCAGATAGGCAGGAAGGATAGAGGCCTAGTTCATGGAGAGAAAGCTTCAGAATTACATAGTCATTTTCCTGTGCAGCTGGTAAAACAAGAATTCCCATTAACTGCTTGAGTGCCATGCCAATATAACTCAGTTCATACTACTTGGTCTCTGTTTCTGAAGTAACAAGTGACCAATGCCATGCATCTGAGAGACACTTACATTCAGGGGTGGCTTACTGCACGGGCCAATGGGGCCTGTGCCTAGGGGCCCACCACAGTGTCAGGGCCCCTCCACTCTGCCAGCAGCCTGGCACTTCTGAGGGGAGCAGGGCAAGCCAGTCCAGAGGCTGGGCTCTGCATTCCCAGCCCTCCATTAGGCCAGCTGCTCCTCCTCCAGGGCGGGGTGCACCAGCTGCAGCCTGGTTGGTCGGCCTTGCTTGGGGGTGGCAAGTCAGATAGTTGCACATGCAGTACAGCCTCTGGTGCAGCTTTTTTCGGGGGGAGGACCTCTGTTAAGGGAGGGGTCCACTGGTGGGGAGGCCCTGTGGCCCCTGATCTGTCACGTACATTACCATCCTCTTTGAGCTACAAACAGCAGTCCAAGAAGCCTGTAAGGTGAATGGGACTGACACGAATGCAGTACTCTAAAACTCACTAACATCAATGGGAGCTCAGCATGGAGTCTTAAATGTAAAATGAGCAATTGATCTGCAGCAGTGTGAAGCTGAAAGTAGAGTTTCAGCCTGTGCTTGCCACCATGGTCTCAAGGGGAAAAAGAATTTGGTTGCTAGAAACAAAACCAAGGACTGGGGAAGAGGAATGCGGCTCTAGAACAGCAAGGGAAGATGGGGTATTGATACTGGTGATTATTTTTTGGTGCACTGGAGGTCCTCATTGACTCAGTTAAGCCTTAGTCTTCCCCTGGCAAGGAACCTATAAAACATACCATGGAGGACACCATGCAGCGTCCCTTTGTCAGGTACATATAAAACATCCTAGAGCACCAACTGGGTTAAAACTCCTTGAAACAAACAGGGAACCTGAAATAGAGAAATACCTGAGGACTTTATTGCATAAGATGTCTGAGTTGCTTTGGAGCACAGCAGAGGAAAAGTCACTAGGCATCAAGATGGTGCTTTATCACAGGAGTTCTCTATGGATAGCAAACAAATGAGTCGAACTCTGTACTCAAAGTCAGTGAGAAATCTCTAACTGGTTTTAACAAGAACAGGATAGTGTTTTATTCTGTGAACTCTTTTGTCTGATCAGTGGGAAAGTTAGGCCCAGATCTTCAAAGGTATTTAGACACTTAATGTCTATGAGAATTAGACACCTAAACAGCTATGAGGATCTGGGCCTGGGTCTCTCCATATACTAATTTCCCAGTTGGGGAACAAGCTGTCATGGGAATCAACTAAGTTAAAGTACTAGCAGAGTGCCACATTTCCATCCCAGAGAAGGAAGCAATGTTGGCTCACAGCGCCTGCCCCTATACTTGTACAATCAATATCATGTAATAGAGGGGCAGTTTCTGATATTTTTTCACGCCTCTAGTCAAGAAAACAGCTCAGTATAGGAGACTTGTTTTGGCAGGCCCTTCAAGTTGAGGGCAAGTGAAACAACAACAACAACACTTCTGCAGTATCTTCCGTTTGGTAATCTGAGAGGTGCACAAATGCTGTTTCAGTTAAAGACAGATGGTATATTCCATCACCTTAATCAAATCCCGTAGTGGAGGGAAGCTTCCACCCTTAGCCAGCAGAACTATGGAGCTGTTGTGATAGCCACCCATCCTGGAGGGCACACCACCAGGGACCTCTAGTGCTGGAAGCATGAGTGAAACAGCTCCATCTCTATAGATGGGCAGTAAACAACTCCTAGCCTTTGCATATTGAACAGAGTAACACGCACTCACCACTGACTTAGGCTGTCAGAAAAGAATGACCAGTTATTCTCAGCCATGAGTAATAGCACAAAGCTTTTATGTCAAGCGATTGGTTAATTACATGAACATCACCAAGGTGCAGAGAAAATGGAAAGTTTGGCTAGAAGCTGTTTTTGGTGGCCAGACTTAGACTTAGATATTGAAAGAAGGTAAATCATGACTTTTCAATCCAGGAGTTGTAAACAGAGCCAAAGTCATCCTTCAGGTCTCTATGGCTAGTGAGGAATGACTACAGAAGAAGGTGAGAGCCACTGGTCTAAATTGATTCCAATGGGCACCTGCTTGAGATTAATCAATCATGGACACAAAACCCTGATGTGCCAATTTCCAGAGCAGTGCTCTGACAGGGAAGCCAAGATAAAAGCTACAGCAGATGAGTGCTGGTGATCTGAACCCTGTGACTTCATTTCCACCCCACACTGTTCTTCTCCCCATGCAACTGCAATTACATGGTGTTATAACAGCATAGACAGAGGCAGTTCAGGAACTGGCTTTTTCGAGGTGGAAACCGTCACAGAGATAAGGAAAGCATCTTGAAAGAAGCTTCCCTGCTCTTCAATAAACTGCACTAAGGATTTGCATAGACAAGGGAAATTTAAACCCATGAAGGCAAACTTATGTAAAAGGGGCAAAGGCCCAACAAGACGGCGGCTATGGGTGGTCAGGGCAGTTGCTCTGGTGACCAGCTTCCAACAGCTCCACATCACATTCAGGCAGGGGTTGAGGGTGTGAATTGTACACCGGGTTTTGTTTCGTTTTTCATGCTCAGCCATTTGGCAAGGCACCAAAAGAATTTTCGCCCCTGGGCAGCAAAGTGTCTAGGGCCAACACTGACAGTACAGCATGCCAGTGCAAATCCGATTTTGCTGCAGAAAAGCATAGCTATGATATGGGTTAGAAATGAAGTAGCTACAGCAGTGCAACAAAAACTTCAGGTTGTCAGAGCTTTTTCATCCCCTGTTGTTGCTAGGGTCATAATTCTAAGAAAAGAAAATGGGGATGAGGGCGGCTTAGCTTCTAGTGTTTATCTGACCATTATATGACTTTTCCTTTCAGTAGAAAACAGGAAGTAGAACTTGGGCTGCTTCTCTTGCCACAGTCTTTGTCTACACTAGACTTCCATTAGTTCAAATTAAGGAATTCCTTAGTTTGAACTAGTAAGACCTGCCCTTTAGGTCAAACTAAGCCCTTAGTTCAATCCTTAGTTCAAACTTGGCACAGTGTGGACATCTAAGTCCACTTCCTTAGTTTGAACCAAGGACAGTTAGTTTGAATTATCAAAGTGGGTTAAATCAAATTAACTGTAATTCACCTTAGTCCACACTGTTAATTCAAATTAATAAGTTTGAATGGAGTTCAAACTACATTTGAACTTATTAGTGCAAATTAACAAATTCGAGCTAAGTTTGGGAAGTGTCGGCACAATACACCCATGCAATACATCTGCTAGTTAACTATATTTTCTAAGAATGATGCCATCCGCAAAGGTGGTGGGAAAGCTGCCATAGCTCTAACTTTCGCCCCACTCTGCACTGCTGCCTCTGCGTAAGAGATTCAAAGGCCCAATAGTTTCCTTGTGTCCTTTAAGGATCAGTTACCTTTATCCAGTCAGAGATCAGAGACAACACCACATGACCAACAGATAATAAAAATCATCATAAAGCTAGTTTAAGTTAGAGGTACTGTGCCTTTAAAACAGCAACCCACTGAAAATCAGGCAAACAGAGCATTTGGTTGCTTTTCTTATCTGTGCACTGTCCTTCCTTGCCAATCCTTGAGGAACGTACTGTTACAGATGCAAACACCACCACTTCGGGAAGGAAAGGAAAAGGGAGCAGAGTTGCAAACTGTGGAAACAGACTGCATGGCAAAACAGGAAATGTGGTGGGTACAGCCAAAAAAAGGAATGTTTTTATATGAAACTCCAGGCAGTTGAAGGCCCAGGAGGACCAAAGAAAACCAGCTCTATACTCATCCATAGATTTTTCAATGTCAGGTTCAACCCTGTGATAAATGCATAATGGTGCCGGGACAGGGAGCTACAGATGGCAGCTGTCTGACATACTGCAAACAACTGACTGTCTGAATCTGGCCCCTTTTGCTGTGAATTGTGCTGGTGGTGTGCCGTTCAGGGTGTGGTTCTTATGAACACATGGGTGGTGCTGTCCACAGCATGTATTCTTTCAAAGGCTTGGAATCTGCAGTTCCACTTGTGTGACTGGTATCTGAGACACATGATATCATTTCTGATCCCTGTCGCGATGACCTAATGTTACAAACAAGAATGGCACTGGAATTGTGACTCCCATCAGGGAGAAAAGTGTTTTAGCAGAAGGTGTGCAGGTCTCCGAGTTGAAGCCAGTTTAAATCTTTCACATAGCTCCTGCATTATGTTTGGCTGCGTAAGCAAAAGTCAGATTTTTAAATACAGCTTGTTTCCTTCCTGGCTGAGGAGACAGCAAAGCCATTTTTTATAAAAGCTGATTGACCAATTTTTTTTCTCATTCAAACCAGGAAACTGTGTATACATTATGGCTAGCGTTAATGCACTCCTTCAAACACATACATTTACCCATGCTCACATGACTAAAACTCCCTTCCCAGTTAGTAACAGAGCCAAAAAACAATAGCACAAAAATTTGTAGAAGCACCAACCACAGAGCATGCACACACTAGCGGATCCATAAGGATGGGTTTATAGTTAAGACCTCGAACAGGGAGTTAAAGCCTAGCTGTTTAGTTCCCAGGATTGTCAAAGCCTTCTCAATTGACCTTAGCCAAGGCACTTAATTTCTGTTCCTTCTCCATAATGTAGAGATATTTCATTTCTTTTACCAATGGCCTCAGCTTGATCACAGCAGTATGGTCCTATAGCTGGGCAAGGCCTTAACAGGCCTGGATTCAGTTCTTGGCTCTGCTGCTGGTTGACTTAGGACAAATCATGTCACTGCTATTTCCACCACAGTGTCCCCATCTGCAAAATGGGGCTAGTGAAGCTGACTTCCTTTGAAAAGTGACTTGAGATGTGCTGATGAAAAGTGCTACATATTATTAGGGTCTGTTTCGATTACAAGCACCTGAAGCTAGTGACTCTCTCTTATCATATGTTTGTAGATAGTGCCTAAGGCCTATCAATGTACACATGATGAATGCTAAAACTGTGATTAAAACTCCATGAACGCCACCTATGCTGCCTCCATGCCAGTGCACAGATTAGTTTGTATGTTGGTAAGTGATGTTTGGGGAGGGTGATTTATGCAAAGCTTTGTTAAAGAAACAGACCCAGGGCTTGGCTATATGATTGTTTAGGGATGTAACTCAACCTCAGACCAGCCAGTTTTGCACGAAGCATCCATGCAGCCCCCTGTTGCCATGTGTTAGTTTCGAGTGAGGTTGGAGCTAGTCCAGTTTCTAAGTGGGGTAGAGCAAATGCAATAACTGTTCAGTGCAGCGGTTCTCCAACTTTTTAAATGACTGCCTCCCAATGAGTCCCCCAGAAAAATAACAGGGCCTACATGCTTAATTTGGCAGAAAAGGGTAACAGCACCCCCGCCCCCCCAGCCTGATATGGCCAAATAGCAGCGGTGGAAAAATCACACTTTGTTGTAGGGATTATTCTTGGGTAGCAGTGCAGATACAGCCAGCGCCTCTCTAGGGAACGTGCCCAGGAGTGGCAGGGGAAGGTGGAGATGGGCTGCTGTTGGATGCAGCTGCAGGAAGCAGCTGTGTGAGGCACGGTGTGTGGAGCCATTCTGGTTCTGTCCCCCACTCCACCAGCAGTGCTGCGCCTGTTGCCCACAGAAGCCTCCTCCCATGTCTGCTCTCCTCCTAAGGGTCCCTGACTCCCACCCAGGGTTGCCCACATGAGGCATCCACATCTCCACTGCCACCCAGCCCGTCTCAGCCCAGTGCCCCTCACCCAGCAGGGGTAATGGCTCCATCATCACAAGCTGGGGAGGAGGTGGTATTGCTCTCTGCGTCACCTCCAAACTCCACCCATGGCATCCCCCAGGATGCACCTCGCGTCCTCCTAGGGGGCCTGCTCCCATTTGAGAACTGCTGGTTTAGTGCACAGGCGCTGGGTCCACATGGATCCTTGTTGTGCTTGCCATGCACAAAATATTTGCATAGACAAGCCCCTAAAGTTACCAATTGCTGCCGACAGGGCAACAAAGGGACATAGCGGACCAGTTCTCCACTGCTGGGCGCCTTGTGTATCCCTGAGCACAGCAGGTATAAAACACCAAATCCTCCTTGGCAAGCGGAGGCAGGGAGATGGCTCCCACTCAGTGTGTCTCATGTACAAGTGATGACACAAGGGACAAGGCAGTGGGTACTCAGGTATGGCGACTGCAGAGAAACTCAGGGATAGGTTTAATGGCTCCCTCTCCCTCTCACCGGTCCCCATCTCCCTCCTGCTATGAAGGTTAGAAACTCTCTCTGGAGAGGGATGGAGAGTATGGGCAATAACTGCTGCCTGTAATAAATGCTTTCCACTTCTCCAGCTCCTCCCTCAAGAGGCTCTCCAAGCCTTTGGCAAACACTAAGGGACTGAGGCTGACATCAGCCTGGTGAGGCCTGAAAGCTTGACTGTTTGCCCCAGAGCAGTTGATCCAATAATAGCTATTACCTCACCTGCCTTGTCTCTCTAATCACCCCTGAGAGGCTGGGAAGTGTTAGCAGCCCTATCTCAAGGCCGGCAGGGCAGAGTATCTAACTTGCTCACAGTCATAGGCCGCAACTGAGTCAGGAGCAGTCCTCAGATGCTGTGACTCAAAGTCCTGTGTTTTAGCCATTAGACTGCGTTCTCTGCTGCCTATAACCTGCTCTTGTCTCTCTTTTGGAACTGGAGCTGAGAGTGGAAGGAGAAAGATTTCTTGTGTTACCAAGGCTTAGGATTGCGTTGGTCTTTCTTAAAGACCTCGCTGCTGGAATCACATGATTACAGAAGACTCTCCATCCCTGACAAAGGGGAAGGGACCGTTTCTAGCCCTAATGGTTAAGAAGAAAAGATTGAAAATAGTAATTCCTTGAGGCTGGGGAAGAAGAAGGCCAATTTAAAAAGCCTGCCATATATATGTTTAAAAATCTGATTTCTGAGGCACTTGTGACCCTCAGAGGAGGGAGGGCAGACAAGAGGGTAAAGCTATGGTGGGAGAGAGAGGTTGAGATGAATTTCAAATGCCCGCAGCTAACAATATTATCTGCCACCTAACTGGAGCACAGGTGAGAGGGCAAACCTGGCCCTCGGTCTGAGTAAGGAATGGGTTTTAAAACCTCAGCTGTCATTACCATTAGAGCCCTCACTTGCTCCTATTTCAACTGGTGTATGCCAGCCTTGCTGTCCCCCCCCCCCCGCTTCCCCACCAGTAGCAAAATCAGGGCAGGAGGGCACTAAGTTCTCTACCCTTGATGAAATCTGGGAGGAGATATTTCCTGAGCAGCTATCAGGAACAGAAAGGGCAGCCTACCATTGGAAGCTAGTGTTTCTTCTTTCACCTCCCACTGAAACTTTTGCTGTGGGCCTCACCACCCCTAGCTGTGATTTGAGCTGGAGCCCCAGGCATGCGTCTTGCTGGATTCTTGCAGCAAAGTGGATTTTAATTCACTACTCAGCAAGACAATCGGATACTTGTGAGCTGCAGCTACCTGTAGATAGCTGCTCTTTTCATCCCATGTCATCATCACTTAGGTTCTTCCATCTTCTCAGGGACATTAATACTCAAGAGGTCAATCCATTACTGCTAGGGATAAATGCTGTTTATTAAGATTGAGCTGCAAATCTAAAGGCTTTTAAAACTGGCAGGGTGAAAGGGTAGAGTATCATTGTAGAGGCAGGTTATGGCTAAACCAGATTTCTGATCAGGTTTTCAATGGTACAGGTTGATCAGAAGCATGTTTATGTTGTGGCTCACCAACAGTAGCAACTAAACATATTAATGAAAGATGATCTCCTTGTTGGAAAAGCAAAACCTTAGCAATTTTTTACCAGATTTAAAAAGCACGGATGTATGTAGCCAATTCTCCAACTGTTGTGGGCTAGAATGTTCTCTTGAACAAATGACCAGAGCTGAATCAAAAAGGGTGACTTTCCTTTCCCTCAAGTGTTGGGAAATAATTGCAATTTCCTGTGCATTGGTTGCAGCTGTCCAGTTACAGTGTTAAATGCCAAGGGGCCTGTGCAAAAGTGAGTGAAAGGTTACAAAAAACGTAAGTAATCCCATGACACTTGTAACAAGAAGTAGATGGCATTTCAAGTGGCTGGGACACAGATGGTTTCTCTAGCTAAGACTTTTGAATTTCAAGGAGTGTTGGTTTGGCCCTGTCACTATCAGCTGCTAGTTTTCTTTGGAAGTGTGGAAGATCTCAGTTTTACACACTTGAAATCTTTGTTCTCTGAACTGGAAGACTGAGGAAAGTTGACTTTAAGATACACATATGATACGACTGTCCAGTCTTTTTTGTTGCGGTGCTAGTGCATAGAAGTCCATTATCCATTTTGCTGAGTCATCCTTTTTGCTTACTGATGGAGAAAGTTTTCAGATGACCATCAAGGGTGAACTCAAACTGATAGTCTAACACAACACCGCATAAGCCCCAAAATAGTTTGCTTTCATTGGCAGCTCTCCCAATTCTGACATAAATGCCTTGATAACAGCGATTGTCCTTGATGAATGATTCTGTGCCGGCAATACAGGGCTTACTGTATCACAGTTCTTTCCATGTGTTGTGTTGCACCTGAGCCTCTGACACAGCAGGGTATCTGTACCACATCATAAAATTGGTGTGCCCTAGACCAGTAGTTTTCAAACTATGGGTCAGGACCCAATACTGGGTCACAGACCCTCAGGTATCGGGTCACAACGCCCCCTGCTGCCACTGTCAAAAAGACTGGAATGCATTGCTCAAAGATACAATCATTGGGTAATGCGAATAAATAATATTTTTTCAAGTTGGTGCTGAGGAAAAAAGTTTGCAAATCACTGCCTGAAAATTCAGGAGATCTGAAACACTGTCCTGAATAAATTATCCATTAAAATGCATGATATTCAGCAAGAAGAGGAATACAAAATTATATTGAGGCAAAAATAGAACACTTTTAAAGGCACATGACCAATGTGAAGCTGAAAAATGAGCACACTAAGTTTTTACTTGTGTGTGAAAACAGCTATTTCATCAGCACAAATGCTTACATATGTACACAGGGCAGGGTTTCAGAGCTGTACCCACATCATTTTGGATGCACCAGATAACTGTGTGAAAAGCTTTAGCTCGGCACAATTTGAGGTTGAGCAAAGACGGTACACGCAGACCTTTGCAGATCTGACTTAAGATCAATCTTAAAAGTGTAAACAATTCCATCAGATATGTGCCCTCTAAATTACTGAACTTTGATAATCATGTCTTGATCAGGCAGTGATATTTTAGTAAAGTTGCTATGGGCATCCTTTCTTGAGGAGACAGGAAATAGGGTATTAAGTCTCTATTATTGCTATTCACTCCACATTGCTGTAGCATGGAACCAGTACCCTGACACAAGAGGTGTCTGGGGATTCAAGTGAGGGCAAACAGGTAAGGCTAGTTTAAACTTGGAATTTCTGATGCAGCTGAATTCTGATCCAACAAAAATTCCACCATTTTGAAATTTCCAAGAGTTTCAAAGCAAATGAGAAGAAATTTTCAAAACTGCTTGCAAAACTGAATCTTCAAAACATAATTCTTTTGGGTCAGTCAAAAGATTCCATTTCGATAAAAGCTGAAATGCTTTGCTCTGATGTCTGCTCATTATTTTAATTTTAAAATAGAGCAAAATTTCAGAAGTTATTTTGAAATGAAAATGGAAACATTCCTAAGAAAGAAAGAAAGAAAGAAAGAAAGAAAGAAAGAAAGAAAGAAAGAAAG
>ML681966.1:79674580-79724658 GCA_007922195.1 Podocnemis expansa
AAGAAAGAAAGAAAGAAAGAAAGAAAGAAAGAAAGAAAGAAAGAAAGGCAAAATGCTTCTCTTCAATTTCTTTCTAAAGCAGATTTTCTCAAAAGTCAACACAGTTCCATGGAAAGGTTTGATTTCAATGAAATTTCCAAAGCGATAGCCGTGTTAGTCTAGTCCAGCAAAAAAAAACTAGGAGTCATGTGGCACTTTAAGACAAACTGATTTATTTTTCGCATCTGACGATGTGGGATTTTCTCCCACGAAAGCTCATGCAAACAATAAATCTGTTTGTCTTAAAGTGCCACATAACTCCTAGTTTTTTTTTTTTTTCAATGAAATAACATTCTTCCCTGGAAAAACGTTTCCTTGAAAATTTTTGGCCAGCTTTAACTAAGTGCATAATAAACTGTTTAAGTGTCTGTAGTAGGTATTTTCCTTTTTAGAGAAGTGAAAGCAGTCTAGATGAGTCAGAGAAAATTTCCACTCTTTATAATGTGAATTGGGGACGGGAGAAGGTTTAGGGTAATTCAGCACAATGAGGAGTTGGCAAATCAATCCATTGATGTTAATGTAAACGACCTTAGCAGTTTTATCCATTCTGAAAATTGTTCCTTTAGTGTGTCCACTAGCTTCCATGGAGAAAAATCCTCTGAATAAGAGTCTATGAATCTGTATTTTTTCATTCTAGTTATAGGAGCACAGCTATCTGCCAAAGACCCTGGTCTGTTTTAGCAGAGCTGAATCTCAGGACTCAGCAAGATGTCGGCCCAAAGTAAAAGGTTTGACACAGCCTGGCCACTTGGCATCTATGCCACAGAGCTGCTACTGGTGCTGTTTACAACTACAAGCTTCCTGTGGGAAATCCAGAGTGGGATTCAATCCAGCCAAAATTAAATCACGATGCCAAAGGATCTAAGGAATATTTTTAGGTGGAAGGGGGAGGTCTTTGTGCTATACACAAGAGTCCCCAAAACTTATCAGGGTTTTCATCCATCTCTAAAAACAAGACAGCATTTATTAATCTTAGAAACATGGCATTGTCTATTTTTATAATAGCTGACATATTAATTTTAATTACATAGACCAAAAAGCCCCCAAAACCCCTGCTAGCCAGCCTCCTATTCAGATTTGCTTTAAAGAAGAGGGAACCTGAAATATGACAAAGCTGAATAGTTCACATTTTGGTTCATTTTCCAATTAACTGAACTCACTCTCTCACTTTTTATTGTATCTACAGAACATTGTTTCCACCCACACTAACCTTAGTTTTGCTTTTAAGCCAGTATAACAAAGGTGATACTTCCTCTGCAACATGCCTGCAACTTTTGCAGCAATCCATTTCAGCTCTGTGCTTTATTTATTTATTCATATTAAATTCCATTCATTTTTGGGATGTTGAGTAGGTTTCACCTTCACTGATACTAAAGGAAAAAAAGTCCTTCTGTAAACAAACAAACAAAACCCCTATAATTCTGGACCTTTCTGGGTTTACTCCCTGTATCTGATGGTCATTTTTTAAGAATTCATGCACCAAGAGGGAACATGGATGAAATCTCAGATTTCTATGAAAAATCATTACGTGTTGAAGAGTAATCAGTATACATGTTGAAAAATCATTACATGGGCTGACAGCTTTACAGCTTAGATAAGTTACAGCTCTTCTTTTCACAGTATACATGGCATGCCCAAAGGTGGCTACATGTCAGTGATGGAAGAAACTGTGGATGACTGTTGAAGCTTTGGCATTCATCTCAATGACAGTTACCTAAAACCAGTTAAATTGAAAGGCGGGATTTTCAGGGTTCCTATGAAAGTTTCTAATGGGAACTGGGTGTCCAAATCCCTTTTGACTGTTTTGTAAAAGCCAACTCTAAATTTAACAGCATAGTAGAGTCCAAAGCACAACAAAAACATTTCACAGTTCTATTTAAGACTAATAATGACAAAAAACAACTGAAGCTTGATGGCAATGCTGGGTAGGAGAGGCATTTACACTCTGCCCACTCATTGTAATTTCAGTTCAACAAGTTATCCTTTACTTGCCTTCCAAAAAAAACATGGCTAAGATAGAGAGTGTTTGCCATGCTTTCACTTCCACACGTGGCTGTTTTTTCCTGTGGATAAAATCTGCAATACACTTAACATCCTCCTGGCACTAACGTACTATATACATATAAAGGCATTATTTTCTCAGTCCAAAGCCCCATCTGAGATCAGACCTGTAGATTGCTGTGTTTAAATAAAAAGCAGAGGAACTTGCAAAATCCGCAGCAAGCAGATGTGGCGAAAGATTATCAATTTCTCTAAGTTCTGTGTTAGTCTCTAGCCCACTAAAACAAACAAGGAGTCTTGTGGCACTTTTAAAAACTAACAGATTTATTTATCACATGAGCTTTCATGGAAGAAAATCCTACTTTATCATAGGATTTGAAGAAATTTTTTAGTCTTTAAAAGTGCCACCAAACTCCTTGTTTGATTTCTTGAAGGCATTCTAACCTTCAAACCACTTTAAGTCACCTGGGTAAAAGAGCCCAAAGATGAAATGCCAAGGAGAGTCAATTTCCATTTTCTCCCTTTAACAATAAAAACTTCTATAAATGATGAATGGGCCAGAACCTAAGCTACTGTAAATCAGCTGTCTTCAGTGCGGCAAAGCTGACTTCACCAGCTGGGGATCTGCTGACAAACAAGTCTAAAATACAAGTGCCAGATCACTCTTTGAATCCTATGTGCTGAGAATTCTGTCTATTCACATATAAAGGCGCCTCTTACTAAGAAAAAAGTATAACTATTCTACAACTATATGACAGAACAAACTCCAGAAACATCATTTGTGGCTATTGCTTTAAGACAGCCACACAGAGATATACTTAAAGCCTTGGTTACTCCTACGACAAATAAGCCCAAAGAGTGGGACAAAGCTTCACCTTTACATAAACATTTAGAAAGCTTCAGTTTAGTTCTTGTGATTGTTTCTCAAACAAAAGTTCTGGAAGATATAAATGTGGAGTCCAAAATGTTGAAGCTGGAAAAGAACAGGCAGTGTTGCTGAAATGCTAGAAGATATATACAGTTTAATGAAAGATCTTGGTTTTTCCTGTTACCAGACAATCAGTAGTCAAAATTACACAGCCACGGGGAGTATGAGAAGTTTGAATTTAAGTGAGCACTGAAAGCTAAGCATAATTTTAAAACATGCCATGATCTATAGCATCCACAGAGGGTGTCTGGTGCTGAACTAATCTGAAAGGTCCATTTGTGATACGATGTTTGACATGATATTTTCATGCTGTACAAGGACTGGGCTAGATCTGTTAGGATGTCAACAGTACACTTGGTTTACATCAGGGGTTCTTAAGCTGGGATGCCTGCACCCCCAGGGGTGTGGGAGTAACATATAATTTAAAAATAGAATGCCCACCCAATATACTTTAAATGCATGACATCATCATGACAGATGAAATTTTTTTTGGTGGAGTTGCGGGGTTACCATGTATCACTGCAGGGAGAACTGGGTCTTGAAAAGGATAAGAAACCCTTGTTTACATACTGCATCCCGGGATCTCCATATGCTTTGCAAACAACTTATCTCACAGGAACATTGTGAAAAGTTCACTACCCATTATACGTATAGAGCAGCAAAGGCACAGATGAAGTGATCTGATTCCCCAGCCCAGTAACTGAACCACAAAATCATCATCCCGTAGTTTGGTCTTGTGATGGCAGGGAACTTAAACAGATACTTCCAAGTTCCAGTACAAAGTCCTCTTGTATTCAGGTAGCTAATGCAATATGTATTAGCTTGACCTTGTCTGTCTTGAAGTCTGAATGTGATGAGAACTTTTCCTGAAAATGCTGTTTAAGGGTAAAAGAAGTGTTCAGAGTTAGATGAATTAGAAAGTCTCTCTGCAGATAAACAGGATTTTAGCCCGCAACTGGATTTGCTAGCAACTGGTATCAGTACCTTATAGATATGACGGGAAGCTAATAGTGTCATAACTTAAAGACTTCTGACCCGTGCCATGTAATCCTACCGTGCTGATGGGTGAAAGGAGCTGGCTCCCTATTAACTGACCCTGACACCTTGTGGATGCTGTGCAAAACTGCACTAAATAAACAACCAGCGGACAGTAGAGACAACTCCGAAAATCACCCTTGCCAACAGGCCTCATTTGTCAAAATAAGGACAAAGTGAGAATGCAGAAGTGAACCACAGCAGTTACCAGTGTCAGTCTGCAGTATCAGCCCAATTGCAGTTGAAGTTTTACTTCCATTTAACAAGTAGGTATTTTCAAGAATGTTTTGAAGTGAACAACTGTTCAGTTTTCTTTTCTGAATTGTCCTTCATACAGACTCTGACCTACTTATTTGGTTAGGAATATACATGAGCTCTGCTTGGCAACTATCTCAATAGTCATCAAACTTTTTTCTTCTGGACCCAGCTCCAGGCTCCTCTGCCATGTGGTGACCCCTCCCCGGGGGGGGGGGGGGGGCACCATCCCCCATACCAATCAGCACCAGCAAAAAGGAGAGTGAGGGGCAGCCACTCCCCCAATCCGCGCCGGCCCACAGGAGAGTGAGGGGCAGCTTCCCCACTCCCAGAAGCAGTGCTGGCTGGCAACAGAGCGTGGGGCAGTCACCCCTCCTCCTAGAAGCAGCGCCAGCTGGCAGGGGAGCAAGGGGCAGCTCCCCCCCCCAGGTGCAGCATGGGTGCTGTGACCCAGTCCCTTCAGGTCTATGACCCAGTACTGGGTCACGACCTGTACTTTGAAGACCACTGCTCTATCTAGTATGATAGTCAGGATAAATTCAACAGAGCCTGTGTCTACCATGATTTGACAGACTGACACACAAAGTGATATCTCCTACTCCACTTATCTCCTCCCACCCTGCATCTCTGGAATCTTTCATCTTTTTTCTAGTGAGATAGCTCTCAGCAGGCAGATGCTAGCAGAGGTCAGTTGTGTGCTGCAAAACTGTCTGCCTCTCTGATCGCGCCACCTACTCTCCAAGAACCCACTGTGATGTCACTTGCATGCCCCAGGAATGGGGAGAAGTGGCCATTTGACCTCTTGCTTCCTTTCATGAAGGTGACCATATTAAACTGTGTCATGATGGCAAGACTGAATAAGGTCTATGGGTCCACCTACCATTGCCATGCAGTCCTCAAACCCCTGAAATGTCTGGAACTGAGAGAGGACAGAGTTGTGTTCGTCTGCTTCTGATTCAACACCGACATCACATGAGGAATAAGTCTCTTGCAATCTAGATGCTCCTCTTAGCATCCCAGTGAGCAACTATAGAATGTGTCATGGTCTGGAGGCCACCAGCAACTCAACAATTGTTTAAGCACATAATCTGCCACTAAGTTCTCTAATCATTTCAGCTCCCACAGAGTCATAAAACCAAGGCAATCAACAAGCACATTGTGAAGGGAGGAGAACCTAGGAGCCAATTTTGTTGACAGCAGCAGACAAGTAATTATACTGACCCATCTTCCACCACAAGAATGGCGTGATAGCAAGTTAGGTAAATTCTCTCAGTCTGCTGGAACTAATATCTTCTCAGGGCAGACCATCAAAAACAAGTCCATCATCTGAGGCACTTGGGTGCTCTGCTCCTCCTCTGTGTCACAGAATAATTGGTTCAGCAGTCAACTAAATTAAATCTTAAAAGCAACTAAAGATTCTAGTATGACATCTTAATCATGGATTATAGAGGACCCTGTCAAAGAAGTGACTTGCAGAGACCTGGAGGGAGCTGAAACACCACAGACATGGGTTTAAACATCCTTCTAGAACATGAGCATCTAAACAGCCACCACTGTAAACTGCAGCTCTTAAAAGGCTGAACTGGCAATTTGGCAGATGCTTGAGAATTGACACAACATCATCCTGTCATGCCAACTCACCTGTGGTATTAACAAGCCTGTGGGAAGCTTCTCTGTGGCTACAGCACTAATGTAACTCATGTCCCATACCAATTTTGTCTCCATATTCTCAGAATTATATACACTGACCAGTGCTGCCTGATTGTTACCTTGTGCTTCCTGATGTGTTTGTTAGCACTACCTTTATGTTTCATGTCTTATATTAAGTTTCTAGGTCATTGATATATTTGTACTATCTTAACAGCTGCTGAAGTGTACAATCTATCTCTGAGGTCTCCAACCCTATAACCTCCTAAAAAGTCTGGCTATGTTTGTGCAGAACCTAGTACAACAGGCTGTTAGCCCCTAGCGGGGGCTTATAGGGGCTATCATCATACATAAACAAATAAAGGGCAATCTTTGGATTATCTTTATTTGAGAAGAATCCAGTGTTTACATAATCAGTTACCAAGCACAGCCTTTGCAACCGTTAACTATAACTGGACCGTCCACTGGGTTGCATTCTGCCATTACCCCAAGGTAATGTCGCTTTTTAAATGCTGTAGAAAGGCAGTAACTATTTGCAGACAGATTTCTAGCTTCCAGGGGAACATTTCGTATACAGCTGGAAGACCTGGCCTCTGATAGTTTATTCAGATGCCAGCATGTGGTAAGATATCAGCCTGAGGAGATGCACTAAAATAAACATCTGTTTATTATGCTACTTCGTGAGAAAATAGTCAGTGGGTTGCAATTTTACACTTGCTTAAACATTTAAAAGCTTCATAAAAAAAGTAACAGCACTGTGCTTCTTATGAATTTACTTTCAGTCATCCCCTCCACAGATCCTCAGTAGTATGCTCTCATAGTCCCCGGAGGTATCGGACTGTGAGGAGGAAAAAAAATTAGTGACATTAGTATGGACCACCTGAGGGCTTGTTTGCTGCTTTGAAAAAGATTTCTTCTACACTTCCCCCACCCCTCTGTCTTGAGTCAACGCAATAGCATGTTAAGAGGAAATAAGATGGTTGACTCCCCTACCGAAATCGATAGCAGAACTCCCATTTTCTTGACCAGGAGAAAATTTAAGCCATCATTATTGCAGTCAGATACTGAATCAGTGTCGATAAAAATTATGATTTTACTAAATTAAAAACATTTACGCCAAACCTGCAGCTAGTTTCACTGCCTGCCTTTTATAGACTTCTGCACCCATTTCAGTTTCCTTTTTATTGCCATTTCAGATTCACATGGAGTCGCCCTCCATCTACATTAGGAAAAAAACCTCAGGGTTAGCTAGCTTGTTTCCTAATCGAGACACAACCTCAGGCACCAAAGGGTTTTGCATGGGACTCTAGGTTTTATCCTAAAAAAGAATTAACAAAATTCTAGGTTACTACATGATCATCATGCAGTTAGTTGTGATAATCAGTAATGAGCAATTCAGATCTACTTTGTGGAACCCGGCTCATCACAATGGAACACTGTGCATCCATTTATGAAAGAGGCTGACAAAAAAGATCACTCGAGACTGTTTTTATGCCCTTTTAAAAAGTGCACTTCTGATTATCTCCCAACCTCTGAATTTTTTGAACAGACGAAAGAGAATGTTGGCCGCTATTTGCTGTATGGAGAGAGAGAGCGACTTAAAAAATTCTGAGATGAGACATATCTGGTGCGTGCACAGAAGGGCTACCTGAGTGAAATTTCATGGCAGAAAACCATTTTCTGCTTCCATGAAAGTGGTAAATCTTGCCATGAACTGGAAAAAAGCTGACTTAATAAATCACTGGAGAGAAGTTCCAAAGGGGTAGTTCAGCAAAACTAAAGAGAAGTGTTGTGGCACTTCAAAGACTAACAAATTTATTTTTCACATGCAATTCTGGTTTCTGACAAAGTAGGACTTTCCTTGTGAAAGCTCATGTGAAAAATAAATTTGTTAGTCTTTAAAGTGCACACAAGACTCCTCTTTTGTTTCACTGGAGAGAAAGAGTCTACAGTGAGTTTTGTAGGAACAGGACTTTAAGAACTATACGATTGTGTTCCACCTTACTTAAAAATGAGTAACTATTGCTAAACAAGTCACTCTAAGCACTTTTCACCAGCTCTGACTTCTACTGCTATGCTGTTTCAGGAAGTTAACAATGATCTCTGACCTGCTTCTGAGACTGTGAAAGTTAATTATCATACCACAGAACTAATATGACAGTGTAATTTTCCCTGGTGCATCTCAGCAAATGGGAAGAGTCACTGCAAGAGGCAGTGTAACATCAGGAAACAGGGTCCCAAACCTGCCTTTTTAGAAATTTTTAACTCTGTTTTTAAAACAAATTATGAATGAATGAACAAATTAAATTATTCTCTTAATGTTAATGCCTTCTTGCTAAATCCATGTATTTCCAAATCCCCTGGGTATTGGGGAGTGAGGGGGACAGTTCTGCCCTTATTGTTGAGCATTTAAACTCTAAATACCTATCACTCATTTTCTGACAAATTATCCTAGAAAGCTCACTGCAGGCTCAAGATGATCAAAACGAGGCTCCTTATATCTTCCTCCCAAGATCCCCCACTTCCTTTCCACCCCATTCCCTTACTGATTATACTACCATCTTCCAGCTAATCATTCTGGCTCTTCTAGGGATCACCTTGGACTCTATCTCTCCATGTAACTGGATCGAGTCTTGCCTCTTCTTTATACACAATATACTAAATGTGTGGTTTAACAGCTAATATTCTTGTCTATGTCCTATTTATCTCCAACCTACAGCCACCTGCTCTCTGACCTACCCAACTGCTATTTTATTTCTTTTTGTCCAAAACACAGATGTTAAAGCTATAGCACTCTTTTCTTCAAACTCCTCTACTATTACCTCCTTGCTTATCCCCATTTACACATTATTGGGCTCTGTGTAAATTTAAGCTTTTATTCATGACCTTAAATATCAAAAAAAAATATTGAAAACTCCTTATTGCATAAGTTGCTACATTTGTTACCTAACATGTTTATAATACATAAGAATATTTCATTAACTCATTCTTACTTTTATATCAGAGTATAAGGAGCAGCCATAAAGCTTCTTATATTCAGCTCGAATATCCAACAGATCAATTTCTGACCTGGAAACCATGACTCTATTAAGAGTGAACTCATCAGTTCCAGCACCCTGTTAAAACAGAAAAGAACTACATAGTATGATACACCACATATAAGCGTTATGTAAGTTAGGCTAAAATCAACAGCTCTATTTAGAAATAGCATCTGGCATTGGCTACTGTCAGAAGACAGGAGATTAGTCTCACTCAACATGGCTATCCTTATGTTCTTCTCCCCACTTAAATGCAGGACCTAAGCCTCGTCCAAGACAATTGTTGAAGTCAGGTTATTATTCACAAACATCACTATTAGAAACTTGCCCTTCTCTTAAAGATAAACAAGAGCTCAAGAATGTATATGGAAGCTGAGGTCCTACCTTCAAAGCCTTGTGGAGTCTTTCAGCAAAGAATGCAGAAGTGTTATTCACACATTTAACTATTAAAAGAAAAGTTAAGAGTTAGTTTAAATGACCTGCTTTACACTACACAACTTTCCTTGACTTACAATCCCTCTTTTCACTTCCACTATGAATGGACAGGACATCTATGGCTGGATTTTAAAAGCTAGGTGAATGCAGTCGTATGCCTGACAACGCATGTTCACACAAGTGTGGTATATATACATACACACTTGGGCAATTCTCTAGCTACTTTATTATTCTCTTCCTGCTGATGCCCCAGGCTGGTAAACTACATTTACTTTACACACTTACTCCCATGAGAGATGCATATTGGGTGTGAACCCAACTACAGATTTTTAAAGCCTTTCTATTGTTAAAAATAGCAAGACTTTATAGAATCTTCAAATCTGCCCTGAAATTAAAACACCACAGGGGTATAGAAATGGTTCAGCTCTAGGGCTGGGTGAAGTCTAGTGACCCATAAAATTAGTCAGGAGCATCACTCTTAAAAATATCCCCAAGGAGGCTCTCTCTTCTTTTTGCATTTCCAAAGAGTCAATGTAAATGATGGCAGGGTGTGCCCAGTGTAGAGCTCCTAGCCAAAAGTCGTCCTGGTCCATGAAGAGGGCTGCCAGGTGCTCCCACACTAATTATAACCACCATCAATACAGTGGAACATTTGCTGCAGAGCTAACCTGATTTCTTTTCTTTTTGTAAACCCAAATCAATATTAGAATGCTATCAATGGTATCACTGCATTAAACCAAAAGCAAGAACTAATATAATTTTAAAAATCCAAGTATTCAAACTGATATTTTAACTATCCTATTTCCAAAGCCACACAACTTGTCTTCAACAACCCACCAAAAATTCTTACCAATGGCTAACAGTAAATCCTCAAAATGCCCTGACATTTCGCCCTGTATGCTTTCTTCGATGGTCTTCTTGCTGATGTTCCTGTACTCATCAAATGCTACAAGACAACCAAACATATGCAGTAAGTATTACCAAAACTATCAGAAGGAAATTAGTCAATGTTCTCATGCATCTGGCTCCATTTGTATTAAAATTAGATGTGTGTCTCAGTGACAGTACTGGGGTCCAAGCCTTAGTGAAATTAATGGGAATTCTTTCTACTGACTTCAATGTTCTTTGGATTGGGCCTCTGAGGAACCCATGTGGTATGATGTGAGCAACATCAGCCATCATTCTAAGCCAAACAAAGGGTATATATGTAGAAACTTCACTAAGGAATAAACTAACTCTCAAGTGCCATTGTTTTAACCTTCACCCCTCTTTTTCAAGACCATTAGCCTTTATTCTTTAATGCAGCATGTCAGATGCAGCTAGAGTTAACCACGTATCTAACTGTTTTCCTTTAACAATCATAAAACTAAGAATGACACTCTAATGCTATTGAGAGGGTTGAGATGAAATTTATCCACTGAAGGCTTTCACAATCATAGGCTTCTTGATGACAAGAAGAGCTCTTTAGTAGCTGGGGCAGCACATTCCAACAGCTATAAGGCAAAGGTGCATTTAGTGATTCGTAAAAGAACAAACAATTACTTTCTTATCGGAGGCTTGCTCAGTACCCAAGTCTGCACAACACTTGTACCCACTGATGGTTACACTTAAAGCATGCTTTACAATCCACACAGTCTTTGGAGACAGGGCGAAGTAAGAGGAAACCTGCTGTTTAAGATCAAACTTTCCATATCTTCTCTTGCAAAAGTGGGAACGAAAATACCTTAGAATAAAACTGCATATAGAAAGAGCCCACTTCAGATCTATGTATCCATTGTTATTTGGCACACTCAATAGGGACAATACTTGCATTTTGGAACTGCTGTTTCACTTGGAAAACTTATCAAGTGTACAGTGCCGCCTATCTTCACAACCCTAAGGCCCAAAAACACAGCATGTTTTATTCTGCAAGCTTTAGAAAAAGCTGATGGACCCACAGAAGTGCAGGTGGACAGTAACAGTGAATGCAGCTTAATTCAAATTACACATATACAGGTGGTCAATTATAGAAAACAATCATCATTTACTAAGCAATGTCACAAAATGGTCCAAAATTTATTTCATACTTAATTTCAGTTGAGGCATGCTCCTAAGGCACAGAATTTCAATGAATTTATCTTCATCTGTACCCCACTGCTTCTCACCAGCATTATAGAGTATCTATTACAAGGAAAGAAAGGACATCAAGATGACCACTAGATGAGACTTCTCAAGAGAAGAAGGTTTCCACTTCTAACTAGTCTCTGCATTTTCAAATATTTTCTGAGGATGGGATTCTTAATCTGGGTGACACCGTCAACTTCACTGTGGCACTGCCTTCCTGGAGTGCTGAAACTCAAGCTTGCAAAGCTGAACTAGTGTTTTCTCTGAATATGAGTAGTCATAATACACAGAATTTTGCCTGTACTTTGAGCTATACTGGAACATTTCATACTGTGGAAGAAAGATGTTAAGAGATTCATATTTATCTAAGTTAGAAGAAACATTTTTCCATAAATAAGACAACATGGAAATATTTGCATCATGGAAGATGCGATTTATGACATAAAATAAATGTTAGAGTTATCTCGATACAATTGGAGATTTGTAAACAACACGTCTTCATTCAGGGGCAGGGGTTCCTTGGAACTTCCCCATGTCCATTCTCCTCAAGGGCATCAGTGCTTATGGTGACTTCTTCAGACACAGGCTTCATAATAATTCTCCCACTGGCCAAACTAGGGATGGTGTTTTATGGATACTATCACCAGCATTCAAAGATCAACAACAGGCAGGTTTTGAGCATGTCAGGAGCTGCACTTGCAGTTTGTGTTGGCCCACGATCTCTGCTCCTTACATAGTGGCAGCATGAGAGGGGCAATCAAAAGTCTTACAGTATTAATGGAAAGCCTGAATAAAATGAAACTTCTTTCCTCATATACTCCCACAAGAAAACACATGACCATGTTAGCTCTTGCCACAGACAAAATGGCAATACTTAACACTTCAAATGTTCTACTGCTGTTCTTTAAGAACAGTGCTTTGTTAGAAATTGGGAAACTGGGTACTCTAGATTGGTATTACTCTTCTTTATATAATCCAGTTATATAAGATAGAGATAGCAACTGGTCTGACTGTCTCTTTGCCACCTTTATTTCAACGTTGGGGTGCACACAGGTCTGAACTGCTTGGGTACCCATACCCACAAGAGGCCTATTAGCAGCTAATTTTATATTGCAATCGGTAACACTTTATATCTATGTGCCAAGCATAGCTCTGTTCAGCCATGTTTTGCTTGCTGTACCTGTGCATCCTTCTTTGCAAGATGTTCATCCACTTTTACATTTTCATCTCTTCTGCCCTGCAATAAGGAGCCAAGACAACTTCAGAGCAAGCAAGATGGCCCATAAAACCAAGACATTTGAAACCAAGTTTCAAAACACACTCACAACTTTTCCCAATCAGCAGTCCACCCACTACAAACAAAATAACTTGTGAATTGTGGAAAAGTAGCTTTAAACAGCATCTTCCTCCACCCAGAATTTCTCTAATAGTGTTATTGTAAGGCATATGGAAGGTTGAGTATGAGCATTTGGAATTTTCACATATATGATCAATGGCTAATGCCACCATCCCTTCTGTTTCTCCTCCCTACCTCACTCCCACTTCAAACAAGTTCTCTCTCAGTGGCTATGTCTACACTATGGGCTGAAGTCGACTTAAGCAGGCTTAAGTCGACTTAAGCAAAGCCCTGTCCACATTTGGAGTTGATTAAGTCGACTTAAGGGCTCCCTTAAGTCGACTTAATAACTCCTGCCCGTAAAGTCGACTTTAGGGGTTAAGTTGACTTTATTAAGTCAACCTATCACAATGTGGACATTAAAGTCGACTTAGCGCAGTGTGGCCACGGAAGTCAACTTTATAAAGTCAACTCAATGCAGTGTGGACTCACTAAGTTGACTTAATAAGGTCTACCTAAAGTCGACTTTAAGTAGACTTTATTAAGTCAACTTAATACAGTCAACTTAGCTTTTATAGTGTAGACATAGCCATTGTGAACAACATTGGATCTAATCAGAGAGTAATGAATGAAGAAAATGGCATTGCTCTGCTTCATTTGTGACTAAGACAGAAAGTCTGATCCTTCGAATTTTGGATTTAGTACTCCTGAGAGGAAGCATCCAAGAGCAAAGGCCAAACCCAAGCCAGAGCAGGAACCGGGCATTGGCTTTACCACACAATTCTTCCTCAGTCCTGATCTATAACACCCCATCACACTGCTAAGAGAGGATGCCAATTGGTTACTTGTGATAAGACTATGGTGGTGTAATCAAGACAAAAGAAGAGACAGATAAGAAAAGATCAAGTCCATCTCAACTGACAAGCTCATTCATATAGGAACTCTGATTCTGAGTGGGGAAAACATCACTACTCTAACCTATGATGCCACTGGTTTTACCCTGAGCTTAAATCAACAAAGCTACGCGCACTCTAGAAGTACCGCATCAGCTGTCAGATGATTCACTATACATGCTACCATTTAGATCTTACTTGAAATGATCAATATCAATTCTGTACAGTAATTATGTTGACTGGATAGGTGGTCTTACATCTGCCAGAGTTAGTAGGGCTTGTCTGAAGTCATCAGAGGTGTCAGAACGGATGTCATCACTGAGACTCTTCTTATAGACTTAAACAAACAAACAAACATTCAATTAAATTCTCCAATTAAAAAAAAAGAAAGAAAATAAAAGCTAAGATGAGCAAAGAGATGGACATCAAAGGAAGATCACTGAATGGTAATTTGGTTTGCTGTAGCCTTCTCATCCTACCCCTCCCAACAACCCTTATGTATCAATGTTATGGTACTACAAATTGCAAGGCAATATTGTTCACTCTACTGCCATAATCCACCCCCACAATCCAGCCTCTTTCCCTTAGTACAAACACATGCCTAGGATCAAAGAATGCAGGCCATATCTACAGAATGAGAGACTGAATTCTGGAACCAGTGACTCTGAAAAGGATTTTAGATAGTAGACAAGCAACTCCACATGAGCTTCCAGTGTGATTCTGGGCCAAAAATGGCACAATTCTTAGTTGTATCAACACAGAACAGTGATTTGGAAGGTGATTTTTTTCCCCCTCTGTATGCGACACAGCATTGGTATACCCAACACTGAAATAGCACATTCAGTACTGGTGTCTACATTTTAAAAAAGAAGGTTGGAAAATGTGTGAGGGTGCAGAGAAAAACCTTAAAAATGATCTGAGGGTTTGGATAAAATGCTGCAGGCACAGAGAGACTTACAGACCTGCATCTGTTTAGTTTATCATAAAGAAGACAGAGGTAATTTGACTACAGTGTAAAAGAACCTTTACGGGAAGAAAATACCAGGTGCTAAAGAGCTCTTTAATCTAGTGGTTAAAGGCAGAAAAAGAACCAATGGCTAGAAGTTAGTTCCACAAATTCTTATTAGAAATAAGAAAAAATTTTCAACAGTGACGGTAGTCAGACCATTGGAACAAACTATCAAGGAAAGCGATGTATTCTTCCATTAAGGTATCCAGTCTTGAGCTGAAGATAGACTTTAGTCAAGCAGAAAGAACTGGTCTCAAAGCAGAGGTGCCTGGGTAAAATTCTCTGCCCTATGATATACAGAAGGGCTGACTAGATGATCTAAGGGTTCCTTCTGGCCTTTAAAAAAACAAATCTAGTAATCTATCGAGAGTGGAGCTTGGAAGATTGCTTTTACAAATCAGCTGCAGATGTCAAGTCCAACTGCTACTTGTGGAGGGATGGGGATGGGGAGAGATTTGGTGGGTACCTTACAGAAGAGGTAAACAAAACTGGCTCACAGCTAGGCACCAGCAGTTTTACTTTTGGTCAACAGAGGGTGCTCCTCCATTACATTTCTGCAGTAGAGCTAGACAACATGCTGCTAAAACTGTTTACCATGGTGACTAGAAACATATTATTTGTTTAGGCCTGCCTTAGAGCTAGAGTAGATAACTACAACAGCTCTCCAAGCCATGAGACCATCACTGCAGCCTTTGTTTTGACATACTGCATGCTTCCTGATTAGATGCAGTCTTCTACCCAGTGGAAAACAAAGATCTTTGCAGGCTTCCTTGCACATGTTACAGCCATCAAAGCAGAGGCCTAAACTATTTATAGTTTCTCTGTAAATATAAACTTGATTGACATTCCTGCCTTCTGCTTCCTGACTGGTGTAGCTGTAATACTGGTAAGGCATTTCCATGTTGGATGGGAAAAGAGGGACCTATATGTAACACTTGGAAACTATGATGACAAAAGTTCTGCACATCTCAGAGAGAAATTAAAATTCTGAGAAGTGAAAAGAAACTGTTCCATTATCATACTATTACTTGCTCATCTAGCAACAGATGGTACATAGCACATGGTTATAGAATTAATTTTTTCTGAAAAGTTTTAAAGTGTTTCCCCAAGCCTGAGTTTTGTACAACAGAAAAATGTTTGCCAATGCCTCCATTTCTGGGTTTACACAGTCATTTACGAATTCAAGTATTGCAACTACTGTACAAAGTCATGTCACACTGCAGGTTACAAGGAAAAACAATGGGTTTGCCAACCCAGAGCAGTGTTTGGGAACTGAAAGAAGATTAAAGATTTTTGCCTCTTAAATAATTAGGAAATTAGGAAATTACTTATTTGCCCTCATTACTGAGGTATGTAGGCATCTCAGACATTAATGGATTTTATTTTTGCAACACCTCTGGAAGAAGGGAAATACTTCATTTTATAGAGTAGGAACTGAGGCACAAAGTTGATTTGTCCAAAGTCACAAAGAAAGTCTGTGTCAGAGGTAGGAACTGAACCCATCTCTCCAGAATCCCATTTCAGTGCCCTATTCACCAGAACTGCCTTCTTCATACTTTTCTTTGCAAACAGGCAAAACACTGCTATAGTGACATTTTCATTAAAGAGAACTTTTTTGCTTTTGATTTGTTTTATCTCCAGCATTCAGTCTGCAAAGCTTCCTGTGGATATTCTTATATAATGTATTACAGTAGGAAACTAAAACTACTCCTTAGGTCAGGGGTCAGCAACCCCCGGCGCCTGTGCCAAAAATGGCACATGCCTGAGCCTGAGCGGTACGTGGTGCCACTCAGGCTCCCCCACTGGCCCTGCTCCCCCACTGCTGTGCGGCCTGGGGTGGCAGGAGTTGTGTGCTGTGGTTCCAGGCCCCCGCTGACCATGCTTCCAGCTGGGGAGCACGGCCAGCAGGGGTAAAGAAATTGTGGCATGTGGCTTCTGCTCTCTGCTTGCTCTGAGCCCTGCTGAGCAGGGCTAGAAGGGAGCAGGATGGGTCACCCAGCCTGGAACTACCACTGCCAGCGGGAGCCAGCCCAAACCCCGAACCACAGAGGCCACCTGCCACTGCCAGTGGGACCTGGCACCGACCCCTGCCTGAACCAGAGGCCTCCCGTCCTCCACAGGCCGGTGGGAGCAGGGGCTGGCCCCAATCTTGGCCCTGAATGGGAGGCTGCCCACCAGCAGGGTTCAGCCCTGGCCCCGAAGCCTGGCCTCACCCCTGGAACCCGCTGAGAGTGCAGTGGGCAGGACTGGCATGGGGGCCAGCAAGGTTGCTGACTCCTGCCTTAGATCGATAGTTCTCAACCAATGTGCTGGGACACATTACTGCATCGCCAGACAGTGGTAAGTGCGCTGTGGAGAGCCAGAGAGATGGCTGGATTTGGCCTAGTGAAGTGGGGGTTGGTGTGTCCTCTAGGGTCACGATATGCCAACAAGTGTGTTGCAACCTGCAAAAGGTTGAGAACCACTGCCTTAGATGGTACTTTAGCAACTTCACCACACAAGAAACTACAAATCTCCCAGGTATTTTAAATGTTCAGGTACAAGAATGTGTGGCTTTCATTGTGCTACATGTATATAATTACAGGAAAGCTTTGTTTTGTTTTTATTGCTTTGTTTCTCATATGGTACCTGGCAACAATTTTGCTCCTTTCCCAGGAGATTAATTTCTTAGCAATGCAGCAGATCAGCTTGATTTGAACATTAGAAGAGCAACCTGTGGAAGTGTATGGATGGCACAGATATGCCTAATGTGTGGCACAGCCTTGTTTGGATGTATTGATTCTCTTTGGCTGTGTCTACACTTACCATGTCAATTCGAATGACTGAATTTGAACTAGTCAATTCAAACTACTAATTATTACTCTAAATTCAGTCAATTTGAATTGACATAGCCACACAAGAAACTCCAATTCAACTTAGCATGTCCATGAACTGGACTTGCTATTCAAATTGAAGGCGTGGCACCATGGGAGGTGTGGCAACATGGCCCCCTAGAAGGGCCATGTCACCACCCAATCCCCTGCCAGGCTCCAGCACTCTGAGCTCAGCACAGGGAAAAGCATCCCCTTCCCAGCTCTAGCCCCGGAGCTAGAGCTGAGCAGGGAATGTTTTTCCCTGTGCCAGGCTTAGAAGGCAGGAGCCTGGCAGGGGATGTTTTCACCTCCCAGGGCTCCCTGGGGCCAGGGCACTGCCACCCCCCCCCACAGCACAGTGGGAGCAGGGGAGAAGGGATTCCCCTGCCCCACGCTGCCAGTATGGCTGGGGGAATCCCTCCTCCCCTGCCCTGGATGTGCTATCAGCACCGGGCTGGGAGAATCCTTCCCCCCCACGGTGGCAGTACAACTGGGGGAACCCCTTGGCCCCGGCTGACAGCTCAGTGGGGGCGGGAAGAGAAGGGATCCCAGCATGGCAGGAGCCCCCACCATGGGGAAGGCACCCCCACCCACGGCTCCTGCCTAGGCAGCCATGCAGGGGAGACACACCCTCCCCCCCTCACGTGGCTCCTGCCCAGCTGGCCATGCACAGGGAAGGCACCCCCACACACGGCCAGCTGGGCAGGAGCCATGCACAGGGGTGCCTTCCCCATTTGCAGCCAGCTCTGCAGGAACCGCGCACAGGGGTACCTTCCCGTGCACTGCCAGCCGAGGAGAAGCCAAGCACAGGGGTGCCTTTCCTGTGCGTAGCCAGCTCTGCAGGAGCCGCATGCAGGGTCATCTTCCCCACGTGCAGCCAGCCAAGGAGAAGCCGCATGCGGGGGTGCCTTCCCTGCGCACGGCCAGCTTTGCAGGAGCCGTATGCAGGGGTGCCTCTCCCATGCGCAGCCAGTGGGACTGGAATGGGGGCCAGGGTCCCTGTCTCCAGCCAGGAGACAGGAAACCCCCTGCCCCCCCCCAGCCTGATCTGGCTGGGGGTGGGGTTGGAGGCACCTTTGGGGTTCATAGCACCCTGGGAGGAAGGTCAACCCTTGTCAGTTCGAACTCAGTGAGTTTAAATGGAAATGGCCACACTGGGCCAATTCGAACTATTGGTTTCGAATTGACGCTGACTTCAAAGTCAAACAAGGTTTGATCAATTCAAAGTCAGCTTTCATCAATTCGAACTGAGGAGTTCCTCAGTTCAAATTGAGGAAACCAAGCGTGGCCATGCACTTAATTGAATTCAAGTTGATAGTCATCAATTCAAATCCAAGTCTAAGTGTAGACATACCCTTTCTGCCATTGGTCTCTGGATTGAACATTTAAAAGCCAAATAAAGGGCTCAAACCTCAAGCTCTCCTGTAATTATGCAAACACACTATAATGAAAACCACACGTTCCAGTACCTGCATTTAAAACAAGAGATGCAAGATGGTTACCATGGTGGTGTCAGCAACCTTTGGACAATTTGTTTCCACTTGAAAGTAACTTTTTTCAAAATAGCATGACAGTGACTCACTCAGAGAATGCATACTGCATAGGGCTTTCAAAAAATATTTACTTAGAAATTACAATCTATCAAACCAGCATATCCTAAAATTAACACCTACAAGATCATGAGATTATTGGATGCTACATACATCAGTAAAACAAAAAAGGAGTCCTGTGGCAGTTTTAAAGACTAACAAATTTATTTATTGCATGAGATTTCATGGGAGAAAATCCCCTTTGGAGCCTTTTCAGTGGAATCACACAGAGGCGATGCTGTGAGCTAGGGGTGTGATTCCCAGTTCATGTGCACATACTCGCGCTTGCTCAAGAGGCGCTAGCATGAATATAACTGGCAGTGCTGTTGCAGAAGCATGGGTAGCAGTAACATGGTTTACCTGCACTAAGAACATATGAGTGAAGCTTAGACAGGACCGGATGTGGCCTTACCACTCCAGCCAGTGCTATCACAGTTACACACCTATTCATACTTTGCTTGCTACCATTGAACTAGCACATGCATGTAGGATGTTAAGTGAACCCTTAGCTTGCAGTGTAGACAAAGTCACAGTGCAATGCTTAATCTGTTCTGCGTATTTGCCCAAAATCCTAAAGGCAATGGGCCAGATTCTCTCATATCCACTGAGTACAACTAGAGTGGCAGCCCCAAAGGCACTGTCTGAAGTTCTCACATTAAGGGGCTGGTTTTATGCCTATCCTGGTGTAATACAGTGGTCCCCAAACTTTTTGGTAATACAGCACACTTCCATTAGACAAACAATTCCACAGCAAACGCACTTTTTTCAGCCAGTGGATTGCTCGTAAACATCACATTTACCTTCATTTTCTACGGGTACGATCTTACTAGAGTGGTATGCAACACTGCACATACAAGCTAAAGGGGGTTTCAAATGTAGTAATGTTTCAAATCTACCAGAAAAAAAAATACACATCATCTCAATTTTGCCCTTTGGTCACCTGCATTTAGAGTGTTCATATTTTAGAACTGAAAGACCGATACCTCGCTTTTAATTTTGATGATTAATTTTCACAAATTTTATGAGTTGTAATTCAGTTGGATAGAATATTGTTTAAGATGAAACAATGTTTGTTTTACTCATAGGCTATGTCCACATGTAACCCATGTGCATAAAAAGGTGCAATCTCTTTCAGGGATCCCTCATAGCTGGGTTACATTGCTGGGCGGATTTTGCAGCCCAGAAACCAGAACCTTCTGGTTAGAGGGTGTGGGAGCACATTGAGCATGCTCCACAACTTTTATTGTTATGCTGGAGTTACATGCCAAGGGAGAAGCCTGAGAGGAGGAGCCTGGAGAGGAGCAAACAGAGCTGCAGAGTACATCGGCTAAGGGACTCAGTGAAAGGAGCTGAGCAGAAGTGGACTGCAGGATGTTTTCTCCCTGCTTTGGACTGTTTTGCAGGGGAATTGTCTGCAGTAGAACTGAGAGCAGGATGGCCAGTGACTTGATTGTGTGGTGCTGGCTACACAGGAGGAAGGAAGGATTGCATGGCATTCGTCTGAAGATTCCTGCAGCCAGAGGAGATGAGGATGTTTTCTGTTTTGCATTTAAGCCTCAAGGACTTAAAAAGACTGCAACTGAGATAAGGGTGACTCCACCTGAACATTGGGACTCTTGGGTTTCTTACAGTTTTGTTTAAATTCATCATGTTTTCTTAGAATAAGGTTTGTTTAGTTAGTTAATAAAGTTCATTGTATGTTTATGCTGAGTGGTAGTTTAATGTGGGATGGGAACTCTGAGCAGTCTTCGCTGTGAGTCCTGAACAGAGTGGAGCCTGGCTCTCCAACTGCTTTCTGCAGAGGCTTCTCTGTGGGGCACTGGAAAGGGGCAGGTGAATGCATTTGAGCCCACCCTAGCAGGTTACACACACACAAGGTTTTATTTCGAAATAAATCATTCTGAAATGACTTATTTCAAAATAAAACCTTTATTTTGAAACCACTTATTTCGAACTAAAAAAAAATTTAGTTCAAAATAAGGGAAACCCTGGAAGCGAAATAGCATGTTCTTATGTGTGGACATGCTATTTCGCTTCAGGAGAGGGGCACCCTGGGAGGAGTGCTCTGACCATGACCCCTCAGTGCTGCCATGCTGCAGGAGGGGGTGGCATAGAAGCTAGTTACGTTAGGTCTTCAGGACTTGAGACACCAGGAGTAGAGCCAGTGGCTTTACTGGCCCATTTGTACCATCAAACAGTACAAAGAGGCCAATACACTGAGGAGAATCTGCCCAAAAGTTTTCAGGAACCAGAATACACATATTAACTTTATGTTACATACATACAGTCTTCTGTAAATACACATGATTCAGAAGTAGATCAACTGTTAAAATAATTCTCCCAGACTATTTGCATGGCTGAGCTATTTGCAAACAATAGGTAGTGAAAAAATGACAAACTTTAAAGTCATTAATGTTTGTTGCTGTTTGTACTGTGCACTTCACAATAATTATACACAAAACTCTAAAGCGAGCAAGTCTATTATGCAATATATGCAGGAGCACATCACTACATTCCTTAGAGGAAAAAAATATCCCAATACTGGCCAGCCCATGAATCTGAAACTGGAATTGGCCTCAAAGGCCAAATTTTACCCTCATATGCCTGCACATGGCTCTAATTTCAATAGAAGCTGCCTTCACAGTATGTGCTCTAAGAGTAAATTTGCTCCTAAAACATAGAGCTTCTCCTTTAGGTACTACACGTTGAATCACCTCATGGGAGTGCACATGTTCGCTGACAGCATAGCACACAATCTTCTTTTAAGATGGCAATTATTGCAAAATAATTGTTGTATCTAAGACTGAACTTTCCAAGCTCAAACTCATCACCTTTCACAGATCATTTCAAGTAGGTTATCGAGCACTGGGTGGGATACAATCAGGTGACAGTCTTATATATGTACATCTGTTTGAAAAGCATTACCTGTATAGTAGGCCTGGGATACCTCTTTCATTTGCTTACTGCTCCTGGAGGCTAAAATTTCGATCAGTGCATTTTCATCAGTTCCAGTATCCTTAAACACACACAAATACAAAAGTTGATTGTGTATTTCTTTTCCTTGTACATTTTTAGAGATGGTTTGGAAATTAGTTTCAAGTGACTTGAAGCATGAATTGTAAACATTACATTTTAATAAAAACCAACCAGGTAATCCCCAAAATACTGTGATTTCAAATATCAAAATTCACACAATTCACCTTAGCAAGGAAATAGTTTGTGAAAAGAGTCAGCTAATGGATGAAAAGTCATTTAATCCTACCAGGAGATTGTTAAACCTAATGAGTTGTTTCTCAAATCTGCAAATGAGAGAATAAGCTGCTGATCATAGAGACCATGGTTTACTAGAACCACACACAGCTCTTGAGAATGCAGATGCCACAGTCTGTGCCTAAGCAAAGCACCCTGGAACCCCCATGTTAGCCACTGTGATATGATGATGATATGTGTTGTACAAAGTATGCCTGGTGAGGTATCATTTACGAGAATGGTCCCTGAACATTTTACACTGCACACACTCTCTGACCCTTAATTCATGCCCTCCCTGCATCCTCCCACTTGAGCTGGATGCTGATGGCCACGGATGGGGCCAAAGCAGGGGCTGGGTCAGGGACTGGGGGAAGTACCAGATTGGGAGCTGAGGTTGCCAAGACTGCAGCCAGCCTGTGAGCCTGGGTGGGTCCATCCAGAGTAGAGTTTGAAGCAAAATGGGCATGGGGGGCACACCCTTCCTGTCTACCCCCTCCTGGAGTCTGCTCTGCTCCACTCAAATGTGCCTCCACACCCTCAGGGATGGGGGGAAGTGGCACTGCATGGTTTGGGGACCTCTGATCAAAGAATTGGTGATTTGTTAAATATTAATGTCCTGTTTGGTTGTGTGTGCTATCTATCACTGGCCAGACAGATGTGGAAGGCCCTGAAGAACAACCCACTATCCCAGAGATTTTGCCAGAGAGGACACATGCACAATGAGGGCTACTTAAGTCTCGTGTCACAGGAAGGATTTTTCTAGCACAGGGTTTCTCAAACCAGGGGTCATGACCCCTCTGAGGTCACGAGTTTATTATGTGGGAGTCGTGAGCCAACCAGCTCCCAAGACAGCGCCACACTCCCAGCAGCAGTGCAGAAGTATTGGTGGCAATGGGGTGCTAAGTCTGCTGTGAAAAGTGACATGGATGAAGTTTCTCAGCATCCCCCATGTATTAAACACTTATTATTTAAATAAAAAATAACTTTTCTGCTGATAACAGTAATTCCACAATGTGTTTCAAGCTTTCTTTAAAAGGGGTGAGAAAAGGTAAATTCATTTTAAACAACAGGTTTATAAATCTAGTGTTTAAAATAGTATTAAATATAAAAAATATGATTTTTGAATATGAGGCACAATCAGAGGCTTGCTGTGTGAAAGGGGTCACCAATTACAAAAATTTTGAGAACCCTGAGGGATAGTGACTTCACTTGGCCTCTCTCTTCCCCCTTATCTCAACACCTGGAAGACAAAAGACTGAAAAAAACCCAAGGAGTCGTGTGGCACTTAAAGACTAGCAGATTTATTTTTCGCATGAGCTTTCATGGGAGAAAATCCCACTTCCTAACATGGCTATCCCTTTGGAAAAAGACTTTGAACCAGGGATATTGATCCCAGGCTGGAAGAGAACCTAGCCTGGGTATTATGCTTGTAACCTCTATTAGGAGCAACTATTTGATTCAAATTTTGCTTAGTCTGTTCACATTAGAATTTAGACTGCATTTCTATTTTTCTCAGGTAACTAACATTGATCTCTAGTCCCAAAAATCTATCTTTCTGTAGAACAAACAAGGAGTCTGGTGGCACTTTAAACAATTAATACATTTATTTATTGCATGAGCTTTCATGGGAGATCTTCAAAGTGTCTGATACAGTGAGATTTTCTCCCATGAAAGCTCATGTGATAAATAAATTTGTTAGTCTTTAAAAGTGCCACAGGACTCGTTGTTTGTTCTGCAGGACTAGGCTAAGATGGCTACCCCTTTGGAACTTGGTATCTTTCTGTAGTTCATCACCTGTGTGATATTTTACCTTAAACTGCATGGCTTTGGTTGAAGAGCTTGGGGAATGTCAGCTCACTTTAACAAAGAGTGTTGCATATCCACTATCTTTTGTCAGAGTGGCGAATTAATTCATGAGCTTGCATGGTCCAAGGGATTCATGAGCAGTGTCAGCCGGTTTACTTTTGGGGTGCAAAGCTGGGGCTGGGACTGGCAGGTTCCTCTCCCTGCATAATTCATGAATGGCCCAAGGAAGACTCATGTAATTTAGTTGGGCACAGGGTTCTACATACAAAAGTAATCACAGCATATGGAGAACTTGTCTGCCTGTGGCTGGCCTAGCTTTGTGGGAGATGGCCCAGTATCCTGGGAATCCCATCAGGACAGGTCACTCCTACATTTCAAGACACTTGACCTTTTGATCTCAGGACTCCTGAGCATGTATCAGTCACACCAAATTAAGTGTTGTTTAATAGAAATAGGCAGTGGAACTGTCACCACTCATACTCCCTGTAATAACCCTTGGGGAGGAAGGGGTTAACACTCTGGTCAGTGAGTCCCAGGACAGTCAATAGGAAGGAAGCACAGGTTTTTGAATTGTAACAGCAGCCTGGCCTGGGCCTGTTTGGTAGCAGCAGAGCTCCTGGAAGGATCAGGAGGAGGCCAGAGGGGCCTGAGGAAGAATCCAGCAACATCCTTACCTGAGATAAGTTAAGTTTGTTACTGACCAGGCGTGGGTAGAACAGGGAATGTTTATTTAGACACGGTCAGGGTATTTTCTTTGTTTTGGCTTGTCTTTTGGATTTCTCTGTGCTGAAGCACATGTACCCCCTCCCACTACCCTGTAACTACCTAAGTTAATTCCCAGAGAAGCAACTCTCTGTGTTTATTATCTGTTCTTTTTGATTAAAGAGTTTACCTTTTAAGTAAGTTCTGGTTCTGTGTCCTGGAAGGCAAGAGGTTTGTGTGCACGTGCCTTAGACTGCACAGGCAGCTACTAGAGGGAACCCTGTTCCAGTTCCAGCTCATATTGCAGCTGGGGTCCAGTCACTTTTCTGAGAGAGGAATACAGAGGATTGCAAGTACCTCACAGGGAGGAATTCCCAAGTGCGCCTTCCTGGGTCTCAAGAGGTTTTTTGCATTTGGGTGGTGGCAGCGATACCACTCCAAGGCCAGGAATTGGAGGCCTTGGAGACTTTTAAGAGCAGGCTTTAAGGCCAGTGGCTTTTAAGGCCCGTTGCAGGCCCCCACCTTCTGCACTCAGAGTGCCAGAGTGGGGAAAAAGCCTTGACACTCCCACATAGAAAATCAGGATTTGAAACCAGTTTCCAGCAATGAACAGCTAATGTACTATCATGTTTGTCTCCCCTTCTTTCTTATAACTGAAGCAATACCAAAATGTCATAGCCTGCCAACAGGATATCTGAGAAATGGACTAGCTTTACTCCCACTTTGATTTTTTGTATAACACACTAAGGGGTAGAGAGGGATAAAAAGATTAAATTCTTTGTTTTAACAAAATTCCAATTTGACCGAAAGAAAAATTCAATAAAAATTCAGTCCCCTGTTCCACCCCTCCCACACCGAATCATTCACAGGAGCATTTTTTGAAAAATGTCATTCCAGATGTGTGGAACCCCCACTGTTCTATTTTTCGCTAAAAAAGACATCTTATTCCCAATTTTTTTCACAAAGTAAAAGACTGTTCATGTTTCTCTCTCCCCACTGAAACTAAATATAATTTTTCATCTGGGAAAAAAAATATAATGGAAAATTTTAAACAAGAATTTTCATTTCCTTTGCAATTTTTCTCAAAATATATTCACCCGTCTTTCAAACCAGCTTTAATCTGAAGAATGAATAATTCTCTTGCAGACTTACTTCCATGGATTTCTTAAGTTGTTTAGCATCAAAAACAGCTGGTGGTGTTACAAGGGCAACCATAACACGCTCCAGATTGCCAGAGAGATCACTCTTCAAGTCATCTTTCAGGTCCTAAACAAACAGGAAGACCCGGGTGATTAGCTTAGAGTTGTGCTTTCACCAATCACAATTCCAGATGAAATGGCAGTGTAGGGAGCTTAGATGTTGCTACTGGAATAATTCTATCCTGCTTCTACTGGATCATTTCTGCTTTCAGAAACATCTTGTCCATGGCCGTGTCACTTTTTGATGCTTCCTTTAAAAAAGTTTACTATTATCTACAAAAGTAACGCCATTCTGTGAATACGCTTCATTCAAAATTAAGGCCAATTTAAGGTCATACGTTTAAAAAAAAAATCACACAACTGAATTGTAGACATTGATCCTCAAGAGAAAGTGGAAAAGGTGGAAAATCAGATATCTTTTACAGCACCAGTCAGCAAATAAAATGAAGTTGCAAAAGGGACCATTTAATTCCCAGTTTTAACTCATTTGTGTTCCCAGAAAAGAATAGTAACAGTTACTTGATTTATGGTACTTAGTGTACACTGAAATAACAGTGGCATTTTTGTTTTGTTCTGCTTGTTTTGCACAAGTTTGTTGATGGTTCACTGAAAAGAGTTTGTATTGGTTAGCTTTTCCTAATCAAAGCGTTTCTTCTCTGTTAACAGAGCTGGCCATAAGTTCTCAGAGTTCCTTTGATGTATTTTTCATATCCTGTCTCATAATGAAGGTCAGTTAGGGTTTGTGCATGCAAAGGATAGTTTATACATAATGAACATGATGCAGGATGATATTTTTGCCATCCGTTATGCTCCCCAACCTGTACCTTTCCTGAAGCTGCCCTGTACTCCTTAGCGATCAGCTGCCGCTGAGCATTTGACCTCTCAGTGAGGATGCTGATCAATGTTTCCTCATCCGTGCCTGAAAAAAAGTAATTTTATCCAACATTGCTGAATGCCCAGTTTAAAACAATCCAACCAATCCCTCAATGCACTGAAACTAATGAGTTCCTTAAACAAGTTTTAATTAACTGGGAAAACAAAGCAGAGTTTTCACTTCTTTGCATTGCAGCAAGGAGGCATTTCAGTAACCAAGTTGTCCTCACTGATTTATCAATTTGTTTTGAAACTCTATCAAGAATACTTGCAGAAATCAAACAGAAAATATGTATGGCAGAGACACTGTTAAACGGAGATGAGACATAGGCAGATATTATTTTACTGTCAGGGGTTTCAGATGTCATAGTGATACCACCTTGTGAAGATGTGAACATAGCCAGTCATCATAGTTACTGAATGTATGGAGGCACTGAGCCTTGAATACCGCACTCAGTTCTGGTCACTCACCCGCAGAAAAGTTATATTAGAATTGGAAAAGGTACAGAGAAGGGCAACAAAAATAATTGAGGGCATGAAAGAGCTTCCATATTAGGAAAAGTTAAAAAGATGGACTTCTCAGCTGGGAAAAGAGATGACTAAGATGGGATATGATAGAGATCTACAAAATCAAGACTGGAAGAGAAAGTGAATGGGGAAGTGTTATTTACCCCTTCACATAACACAAAAACCAGGAGTCACTGATGAAATTAGTACACAGCAGGTTTAAAACAAACAAAAGGAAGAACTTCACACAGCACACGGCCAACCTGTGGAACTTACGGCCAAGGCATATGGTGAAATATGAAGTATAATAGGATAAAAAAAAATTAGCTAAGTTTATGGATCGGTCCATCAATGGCCATTAGGCAAGTTGATCAAGAATGCAAACCCCTCTCTGAGAGTCCCTTGCCTCTGAATGACAGAAGCTGGGAGCGAATGACAGGGGATGGATCACTCAGTCATTGCCTGCTCTGTTCATTCTCTCTGAAGCACCTGACATTGGTCACTATCAGAAGACAGAATACTTAGCTAGATGGACTACTGGTCTGACCCACTATGACTGTTCTTGTGACATACCAAATTCCATCTTTTTTGGGCTAAGCCGGACACACAGCACCATATCTGCTTTTCTGTAAAAGCAATACAAGAGAAAAACTTTAGGTGCATATTTACCAATTCCTTTAATTGCCTTCCGAATGGCTTCAGCATCTCTGGATGCATTAAATCCCGGATAATCGCGAATGGTTCCTCTGTTTCCAACCTAGACATCAAAACAACATTTGAGATCTAACTGCAACAAAAATCCCCCGAGTTTTAGATTTGAAGTCTGATATGAGCTGTTTCACTCTGCTTCATATTTTCATCATGGCAACAATAAATTATCATTTAAAATTTAACTGAGCTCAGTGTTGGGAATATGTATTTCCTACACACCATCAAAGCTCTGGTACCAGCTCTCTGTGGCCTTATGCACCGTTGCCTCTGTTTCTGCATCTGTAAAATGGCAGAACAATACTTACCCACCTTAGAGGGATGCTTTGAGGAGTCCTTACTTCTCTTGCATGGCTTTGGAAAGAGAAAGAACTAGATATACGAGATAACTGTGATCTTGGCTGACACAATAAAAATAGCTCCAGAAGTTTCCAGTTCAAAAAGCGCAGATCAAGCCACTGCAAGTCAGAGTCTAAACTCTGCAGCTGGGGACTTTAACAACTTGTGTCCTCTGGGGACCCACCATACATGCTCACTAAGGGGTTATATGCACAATGAATTATTGAACTATGGCAACAATTTCTTTTTTTCAAACTTATTTCAGCAGCATGTGTTTTGGCAGACTTACTAGCAAAGTTCGTGTCAGTATATTTGGTGTTCACAGGCTTTTTGAAGCACTCATTCTTGATTATGGATAAGGAGGTTTGTTCCTCCTCTTTTTTTAAAGAGAAAGTTCCATGTAACCTTTTTTGTACTGAATAGAAAGAAAACTAACTCTGGCATTGAAACACACAAGGGAATTGGAGATTGCATAGGCTTGAAATTCTGAATATTGAAGTAATTGTTTCAGTGAAGCCTCTGAGCATGACTGGAATGTAAATTTCAAACAACCAACAAAAAAATCAGTTTGCAGCAATGCAAATTGTCTTAATCTCAGTCATAATTGCATTGTTCTCCCCATAAAACAACAACATGCTGGAGAGAAGATGATCAGTTTTAAAGCAAACAAAATTAGGGCTGGGCAGTGATAGAGAAAAGTAATTTGATACGCATAGTGCTGTTGAATCAGATTTATGTGTAAATAGACATAATTCACAGTGGGCACCAGCTACATTTTTTAACATTCAGACTTTTGATAAAGATACTTCTACATTGTTAGAGATACAAACACCACTTTATGGATTAACAAAATAATCCTCCTTCCCCACTACAGCCAAATTATGTGGGACATTATCAGCAAAAACGTATCTCAGACTAAAAGGGTTATCAACACATTGGTGGATGGTGCAGAAGGTAAGTGGGTTGTGGTTCACATAAAATGATACGAGTTCAACTATTGGGGGAGGAAGGATGTTAAAAGGGAAAGCAAGTTTGATAGTTTCATCTTAGTTCCAAAGAGGTAGTGTGTCAGTGTAGTTCAGCAAAATAAGCAAGGAGTCCTGTCGCTCTTAAAGACTAACAGATTTATTTATCGCATGAGCTTTCATGGGAGAAAATCCCACTTCATGTCTTTAACTGCCACAGGGCTCCTTGCTTGTTTTTCATTCTAGTTGTGATGGATAACATTTTTCAAAGCAGAACCTGATTTAGGGTGTGTCGATGTCACAATTTTTTTTGAGGGGGAACCAATCTGAAACACCCTAAGCTTGATCTTCAGAAGTGATGATGGGCAACTACAAATCCAGCTGAACTCTATGGGAACTTTAGTACTTCATCACCTCCTGAGATTCAGGGTCTTGGTGTATTAATCTAGGCACCCCAAAAATTGCACCACCCTGATCAGTGGCAACTTTTGACAATTTGGTTGCATGCATACACTTCACTAACTTGCCACAACACAGTACGGTTAGTAGTCACTGCTCAAGAGAAGTCCAGGATGGAAAGAAAAGGGGTAATACAGGTCTCCAGTGAATCCACAGACACTGAAAAGTGTTATATACACACTTGCCACACTCTAGCTAGTCCCACCTAGTGCCTTAGCACAAAACTGAATTATCTTAATATAAAAATACTAGCTTAGTTTAAGCCTGAGATCTGACCTCATACAGAAGACTATGTATATTAATGATCTTATTAAAGTTAAGAGCCACTGGCCACTGAAAAATTAAAAAGCACATCAGCTGTTATAGTTTTTATTTCCAAGGCAACATAGACCATGTCAGCAAGGATGTCCAAGACTAGATTTAAGGGCAGGCAACTGCCTGGCATGCTAGGATGGAGGGGTGCGGGTAGGGCTACCAGATACCAAAGCCTGGAAAGGAGGACAGGGAAGTACAAAAAGGAGGACATTGAAGGACACATGGAGCAAATATAGTATTAATGTAACATTCTTCTGGTTTTAGGGAGCCCTGGAACACCTTCCCCTAAAAATAAGGTGTTCTGTGGCGTTCTGACATACTTTGACCCCCTATAAGTAAAATGTCAGACAAAAATCATGTATTTTAAAATGTCTGCCAGACAGAGGACATGAAGGAAGAAAGGAAGACATGTCCTCCTTTTGCCTGACATCTGGAAACCCTGGGCAGGGGGGAGTGCGCCAGGCTCTAGAGACTGTATTTGATGGCAACAAGAGGGAGGTGAGAAGGTTTAAAATGTTTCAGGTATTCCCTCTGTGGATTTATTCTTCCACTAACCTTCTAGAACTTTCTGGACCTTTGGAGAATCTCGTGGAACCTTCCAGACTTTCTAAGAACTCAACTGCCATCGAAGTGCTTCGGATGCTGCCAGGCCCCCACAGGTATATAAAGGGGCAGGGCGCCACCAGTCAGTGCCCCATAACAATGAACTGAAGTGAGAGCCTCTCTGTGATGGTGTGAACCTTGTTTTATTACGTAACTGTGAACGTGTACATGGGAGGAGCGCTGAAAGTGGGGATGCCAAAATGGGGTCGGGGGACCAAAGATATTCCTTGCCTGGGGCATCTTGTGATTTAGGGCCGGTCCTGAAGGCACCTGCTCATCAGCAGTCACCTTTCTTGGACAGATAACTACATCTCACTTCCTCCCGATCAGTGTGTTTGTAGGCAACACAATTCCAGGCCGACACTGTGAATTCCCCATCAAGTCAGACCACTTACGCAGGCTTGCTCCGTGATTTGCTTCCTGCTCAGTGGCTGGAAACAGCATAATTTCAGTCTTTTCTAAGCAAATCAAATTTATTCTTAAGGTGAAAGCATTACAGTGAACACACTCAAAACAGTAAGACAGCAAGGGCTCTGGTAGATGGTTAGTCCTTCAAGTTGCATCAAGTGGTTTTTCTATGGTTACAAATTCTTGAGAGCCTTCGCTCTGAATTAGCACAGATATACTTCAGCTAGCCTTTTTTGTTATAGAGCTTGGGGTCTTTGAACTTCAGAGACCTTGTGTCAGACCGACCATGGCTCTCTCCTCAGAGATAGTATCAAAAGATTGAACCTGGAAGTAGGACTCTGCATTCATCTCCTCCAGATATTTCCTAGGAAACCCTCTTGGGATAACATTAAAATTTCCTTCTCAGCTGGCCCATTCTTTGAAAGAGCTTTCTGAAGCTCCTAATACTTCCCAGGATTTACAGTGGCCACATTTCCTTCCTAGAGAGTTTATACAATCCCACAATGATATGTCAGCTTTGTATTTAAAATACAGTGAAGTCCAAAGCTATTTAAACTTAATTCAGTAAGATCTCCCAAAGATATAGCAAGAAGTTGCCATGTCTGTCACAGACTTCTCAGATCAACTACAAGGAGGTAAATGAAAAGTCCCACACTGTCAATTTTAAGTACCATTAGAAGCTCAAACCTAACTAGATGTAACAAGTGCAGCAATGAAAAATTTTATTTTCAAGTATTCTTGAGGGCACTGCAAACACTGATGAGTAAAAACTCCAAAAGATGCTCTTTAAATTTTTCAATGTTTTTACAGCATATAATATCTCATACCAATACAGTTTTACCTATCTTTATATCATATTTTTCTTCTTAGATACTGGCTTGGTTTTCCTGTCTCTCACATTCTAATACAGGTTCCATTGAGTTGTAGCAACAGTTTGATTTTGCCCATCCTGAAGCATTTAATGTTGTTTTCACGGACACTTAATTTTATCTTTGCTAACTGAATGGAAAGTAACAGCCACTCTGTATTGTGGAACTTGGCAAGCCTGACACTTTTGAACTTTGCAAAAAAGTAACATTTCTGGTAGCAAATATGATTAACCAAGTGCAGCTGTACTTAAAAAGGGTTGCTATATATAATGAGAGAGTTAAAAGACAAAAAACATTAACATTAGTTTACACAAAGATATGAGGGTGAAACTTCCTCTGGTTTGAATGTTAATAGCAGTCTAGGCTGTTTGGTAAGTCTTGGAGTATTGTTTAAATCCAGGATATGTTGTAACGTAATTGCACAATTGCCTTCTCCACCCTTTTTGCCAGAAAAGTTCACAGCACTTCTTGAAAACATTTCAGACACAAGCAAGTTATTCCCCAACTACAATGTACATCTTGTGGATTCAAGCGGGCTGACAAAAAAATACAGTCAAATGTGAGCTACCTTATTGAAATATATCACCACATAAGCTGTACTTTAAAACAACAACAACTGCAGTGGTAAGGTTTTGTAGTGCCAAATATTCAGTCTTGGATTCTGACACAGAATAATTTCTGAGTCCCAGTATGACATCACTGAGACTGTTTTCTTAGTACAGGGGTGACCAAACTTATGGAACTCAAGAGCCACACAAGCTGATTATTAAACCTTCAAGAGCCACACTGAGGCCTATAGCCATATACTTTCACCTACCCCAAAATTACTAAGTTTAAAATTCATTGCACACTTTAATTTTGTCATAAAAAGAGGCCAAATATCAATCCTACTAATGTCAGATTCTAATAATTACTTAAGGTTACCATGAAAATTAGGCCTATACAGTAAAAACTTAGCTGCTGCTAAATGTAGAAGACTGCAGGCTAGTGCCAAGTTTTTTTAAAATCCTGACCATGATGCACTTCTTTCTGCCATCCTCAACAATGCCACACTTCTCCCCACCGTCCCAACCCCCTCCTGAACTCCTAGGCTGGGGTTGCTTTCCTAAACTGATCTGCTGACGTTCTTCTGGGAGTCACAGTTTTTCATTCAAGAGCCACGTGGCTCCCGAGCTGCAGTTTGGCCACGCCTGTCATAGTACAATGCCGGAAAATCCAGACGTGATCCTTCTTTCAATAATATTCAGTAAGGCAGTATGCAGAATTCCACTGTATATCATTTACTATATAGGGCCTCAGAATGATTATTCAGTGATATTAACAAGATTGAGAATTAACACTAGTCACTCAGATCACATTTTATGAGAAGCAACATTACAAGTAGGATAATTTAATACAGATCTAGTACTCAAACATATGCTGTATGTGCAATAAGAAATTTATTACTCATAGCCCTCTGGAGACATAATTCTTCTCTTTAGCCACAGATGTGATTCAAATCTGGGAGCAGCAGTGCAAGCTTCTTTGCTCCAGCAGTATTCATTAACCTTGACCCAAAAGGACTCTGTTGCTGCAGAAAGAGTTTGATTTCCATGTCCTCTTTATTCTATATCTTTCTGCTTTGACTGTCAAGCATTGTGCATTTTCACTGGTAGCTAGCCTGAGATTAGGCACACATAGTTTAAATAATAAATCTAATAAATGGCAACATTATTTGATCAATGTTTGCAGAAAAGAAGGGCAAATACTGTCTAAAACAGTGGTTCTTACCCTTTTGTGGGTCATGACACAGAGTCACAATATGCCACCATGGGACACATCCACCCATTTTCCGAACTCTCTGCAATACACTTGCCACTGTGTGGTGACAGTAGTGTTTCCCGACACAGTGGATGAAAACCACTGGTCTAATAGGTGACATGTGGTAATACAGTCCAAGAAACACTTCTTTGGATTCAAGACCTAAAGAGCTTTAAGATTTCTCAGGTGCTTGTAGCTAAACAATTTATATGTCTTAGATTGAAGAGCAGACTGTCTTCAGGGATAAAGGGTTGACACAGCCACTTGGCTGATTTGGCTAATGGCTATAGAGAAAGAAATGTTTTGGAGAAGCAGAATCTCAGGCCAATGTCCAACTTTGGTTTCACTTTAGACTAAAAGCTTTATAAAAAAAAAACCCAAAACACCCTTGATTAATTCTTAGCAAAAGGAAACACAGATGTCTCTCTCCTTTCCAAAGGGGTATCGATGTTAATCTAGTTCAGCAAAAGAAAACAGGGAATCTATTGCTAGACTCCTTGTTTGTTTTTCTCTTCTTTCCTATTCCTTTACTTCAGGGGTTGGCAACCTTTCCCAGCCCCTGTGCCAAACCCGCCCACCGCACCCTTATTGGATGCTGGAGGTAGGGCCAAAAGGGGTCGGGGCCGGGCCCCAGTTTTGGGGCGAGCACCAGCACCCGCCAGCAGGCAGCTTCTGGTTCCCAGCCAGGGCCCGTTTCTGCCCCTCCTGGCAGGTGGTTTATGGTTCCCAGCTGGGACCAGCACTCCGGTTCTGGGGTCAGGGCTGCCTCCCACCTGCAATGGCAGCTCTGGGCAGGCCGACCTGCCCTGTTCTCCTCTAGCCCTGCCCACGTGGGACCAGCAGGGGCCAGGAGCCCTGTGCACCACAGCTTCTTTGTCCCTGCCAGCTGCGCTCCCCAGTGGGCCTGGAACCGTGGCACGCAACTCTTGTGGCCCCAGGCAGCACAGCGCTGCTGGAGCAGGGCCAGCAGGGGGGCCTGAGCGCCACCACATGCCACTCAGGCTCAGCCCATGTGCCATTTCTGGCACACATGCCAGTGGTTGCCAATCCCTGCTTTACTTTTTTGTTCTTTTTGCCTGATCCATTACTTGGCGTGGTGGGGGAGAAGGCATTTCAAGCCTGAGGAATTATCAGCTACACTCAACTTAGTCTTTAGCCCTTGCCACCAGGCTTCATTTTTTGTCCAAACAATAAGAACACCACAAATTTATTGTCCAAACAACAAGCACACAAAATACAAACCAAAGATCTTCCAATGTGGGCTGCCTACCCAGCCACAACTCCCAGGACTTCTCATCCAGAGTCTCCTTTCTCCAGGGTATACTGCAGGGGACTATCATGTCCTCTAGTGCAGATCTAGCACCAGCTCCACACATGCTTCTTATAGTAAGCAGCACCTATCCCTTTCTCAGCTGCATAGATTAGTCAACAGAACTGAACTGGCTATTTAAGCTGGAAGCTCTTTGGGGCTGGGACTTTTTACAAAGCCCAACACAATGGGGCCCTGGTCGCATCTGCTGCCTGTAGGCACTGTTTTAATGCAACTAACAAAATGAAGAATGAGAAAACATCAGCTAATGGCTCTCTGCCAAAAGAGCACTGGACCAAGGCCATTTTCAGTTTCTCCTGCTAAAGTGCTGCTGTAAGGCAGAGCGAGTGAACGATCTTGTAAAGAAACTGAACAAACACTGAAAAATGCACAGTTCAACTACATAACCTTGGAAATCCATAACCAGAATCATATTTAATTCCTTTGCCCAGCTCATAGTTAAGCTACTTAAACGGGAAAAGAGGAATATCCTTGTGGGTGTGGAAGGAAAAAAAGCAAACAGGTTATGACTTCAGTCTTTCAGGAATGTTGACTTAGTTCATTTTATAAAATATGTGCATTGTCCTGATTCTGCAATCCTATCAGTTCCACTGTTCTGGACATGTCTGAGCTCCAGGCATTGAAAGAAACAATAAGAGACACATGGGTAGCACATTCCGGAGATTGCTCCCACCAACATTGCCTTGCTAGCATAGTGGTGCACAGTATGATCAGTTAGCAGAGCCTTTGTCCTAGGGATATATTTGGCACATATCCTCTTTATTCAAATAATTCTCTGCTTGTCCTAAGGAAGTGTAGTTGAATGCAGGGAGAAGCTAAATCAAGGGAAGTAAACAAACAAGTGTGATTTTGCATCACATACACAGGCAAAACTACCTTTAGCTTCAGTGGGACCTTCTGCCTGTGTGTGGATTGCTGTGCCAAGCCAAGTTTTTCCTTCCTCAACAAACACAAAACACACAAACCATCTGCCTACAAGCAGTTTAAGCTATTTTCTTTAGAAGCCGCACCCCATCAGATTTTGGATGTGAACATCTATGAATGGACAGCCTGAGAAAGCCAGAGGGCAGAATTAAAAAAAAAAAAGCATTTAAGTTAATTAGGAACAGAAGTTCCACTACATGTGAATGGGAGTTCTGCACCAAACTCATTCAGGGTATGTCAAGAGCGCAACCAGAGGTGTAAACACACCTGAGCTAGATTTAATCTCTCACTAGTTCCGGTTCCAACAGAAGAGAAGGCATGAAGCAAGGGCTGAAGTGCTGGCTACTGCACAAGTACAAGTTTGGCTTCATTCTGGTGCACCCATGTGGAGTCATTGACTCCAGGGGCAATGAAATTCAGATGCTATCAGCTACAAGGAGAGCACTTATGGTAACCATGCAAAACAGATGGCCAGGTTACTGCAACTATTAACTGTAGTGCTTCTAACAGGAAGACACGTTCAAGCTGAATTTGTCATTTAATTTCAAGAGTTCCAATTATGTTTGCTACCAAAATAACATTTTAGTTTTGTATCTTTCACTAGCTTAAACAGGCAAAGAAACCTAAACAAATATTCTTGTTTTTCTCAGGTTTCTTCATACAAACTATTGCTGTAGGACTATGAATGCAGGAAGTCCAGTCCGTTACACTACTAAACCTTAAAAAAAAAAAAAAAAACAAAAAAAAACACATGACACCATCCCACTTCCAGCATTTTGAGAAACCTGGTCTACAATCACCTCTTATCTTTACATGGTTGGTAGTGATTTGGTCAATTTGTATGTTTGGTTAAAACATCCAGAGCTGCAAAACTGTTCTTTACTGAGATTCTTGAGTCTTCCCCTAAAACACCAAGACTCAGGCTTGGTTTGTGCTACAGACCTATATCACTATAACTATGTCACAGAGGGGTGTGAAAATCCACATGCCTGAGTGACGTAATTATATTGACCTAATACCCTGTCTGAAGAGCTCTCTCAATGGGAGAGCTTCTCCATCAACATAGCCACTACCTCACGGCTAGGTGGGTTAACTGCACCGATGGAAGAGCTCTCTCCCCCTTTGGCATAGGAGGATCTTCACTTAAGTCCTCCAGATGCACCAATGCAGCAATTTTAAATTTAGACCTAGATCAGAGAGAAGACACTTGACTCTGATGCAGTATGGCAATTCCTATATTCATGTTTCAGAACAATCTAATAGGGAGTCCTGTGGCACTTAAATACTAACAAATTTATTTATCGCATGAACTTAGGTGGGAGAAAATCCCATGTCATCAGACACTTGTTTGTTTTGCTGAACTAGACTAACACAGCTACCCCACTGGAACATAAGAATCTGATATTATACAAACGTCAATTTATTTTAATACAGAGAAAAAAAGAGGTTGAACCATTGTAGCAAACAATAGAATTTTCAATCTGTTGTTTTCCAGCAATGGAGGGGTGGGACATGGTAAACCGGAAGGTTTATTAAAGCAACCACAGGCCCCTGGGATTGCAAGGTAGGAGTGTGAATAGTACAGATGATGCCACACCTTGTAACTATTTTTGTGACTTCTTTACAAGTAACTGACTCATGAGCCTCAAGCAGCATTTCCTCACAGGTGAAGATGTGCCCAAGTTCTGATATAGCAAAGCTAAGAATTCCTGGGAAATTGCAAAACCGTCAGGGTAAAACAGCATAATTTTGAAACAGTGAATTACCACAACAGACATAAGAGATGTTAATCTAAGAGTATTTCAGATTAGAGAATGTTAGCTCTCATCATGAAAATTGGTAGAGTCAAAGTATGACAGTAAGTAACATTAGAGAATGATAGACGCTACCAAGAACTGAACCTTTGCCTCTCCAGACAGAAAAAAACAAAACAAAAACCAAAAGTATTTTTGAATAAATGCATGAAATAGGATAAACTTCAAATATGCATACTTGAAGCCTCCTGCTTTCCTTGCATAGTAAATACTCCTCTACTTCCCCCCTTATTTCATTTACTCTATTCCCTTCATTACAGGGCTGTCCCTACAGGGGTGCAAGGCCCAGGGCAACTGGTCTGTAGTGGGGCCTTGCCACGCCCTACGCAGAGGGGGGCACGGGGCAGGCAGTTCGAGGGGCTGGGCTCCGCTCTTGGGCTGGCCCTCCCCACCTCCAGGGCAGAACAGCCAGCCCAGAGGAGGGGCGAGGGAATGAAGCCCGGTCTCTGAACTGGCTTGCTCCGCCTCTGGGCTGGCGGTTCCCCGTCCTGGGGGCAGGACAAGCCGGCCTAGAGCAGAGGCCGGCTCTGCATGCTCCCAACCCCTTGTGCCCTCTCCCGCTGCCTTCAGCTCCATGCTGAAAGCAGTGGGGAAGGGACAGGGGACAGTGGTGTGGGCTCCACGCTGCCCTGCTCATGGCAGGACAATGCAGAGCCCAGGGAACCACAGAGCCAGGGGCAATTGCACGGCTCCCCCCCAAGACAACCCTGCTTCATTCAGATGTTATACTTGCAATTCAGGGAGACTCTCTCCTACGAAAACTCATGCGATAAATACATTTGTTAGTCTTTAAAAGTGCCCAGGACTCTTTGCTTGTTCTCCTAGTCAGGAAGGTTGTCTGAAATGCAAACTATCAACACTGTGACTTCTGTTACAAAATGCATTCATATTGCAAGAATCTGCTATTGAAAAAAGCAACAGCAACTCTGCACTAAGTGCAAGTGCTCAGAGGTCAGCTTAAGTTCCAAAAAAGGGCAGTTCCTGATTCAATCTCAGCAGAACAAAAAAAGGAGAACAGAACTGGTTGCAACTGTGTTAGGGGCCGGTGAGAGACAAGAGAGGTTCAATAGAAAGAAGCTGATAGTCATTTGGTAAGCAAGAAGTAGCTCAGAAACCAACCTGACCTAGAGACTTCTAGGGCTAGCGACACCTAAGGCTCTTAACATGCCTATCCTGGGTTATGTCTGCACTAAGAAAAGTTACTTTGAATTTGTTAATTTGAACTAATAAATTTGAGTTTAGTTTGAACTAAACTCGAACTTATTAGTTTGAATTAACAAAGTGGACTAATCCGACTTAACTCAAACTGACTTCCTTTAATTCGAATTTATTCAATTCAAACTAAGGGTTAATCCTAATCTACACTGTCCTTATTTCGAACTAAGGTTCAAATTAAGGGCTTAGGTCAAATTAAGGAATTCCTTAATTTGAACTGATGAAAGCCTAGTGTAGACAGGCAGTAAATTAGTTCGAATTAAGCCTCCTTAATTCAAACTAACTTGCAAGTGTAGACATACCCCTTGGGATCTCACTGCTGCTTGCTGTTACTTTCCATCCAGGACAACAAACCACAATGGTTCATGTCCCTTTTCCAAACTAACAAGTTTTCACTCCACTTCCCAATTACTGGGCTGACGCTCAATGATGAGCTTCATTCAACCCATAGTGACCCATGAGGAAAGCAGTCAGGGATGCTGGAAGAATGAACATCCTGACAGGTTCTGCTTTTAAATGCCCCCTCCATGCCAAATTATCTCTGAATATTTATCCACAGGGCTTAAATCCAGGGCAAGTATGACCAATAGCAGGGCTGTCTCCAAGATCCCAGTGTCTCCCCCAGAAGCCTATATTGCTGAACTGTAACAGATGAATGGCTTGACATTCCCTCCCACGCATTCCAGCCTGCATTCTGGATACGGCACACCTGTGAACAGTTTACTGGGTCTGGCAATGTCTCATCTCCTCAGAGCTCTTTCTTTCTCAAAGTTACTTTTAATATTGAATAGTGCATACTGAATTCCTCTTAGCTTCAAGGTCCCTATTTATCCACAGAAAAGGTACAGAACGCACAGCAGCAGGGTGAACCTGAGACCATGCACTAACTGGCCAGAAGCCTGTCTTGCTGAGTTCACCTCTATGTGCCACAAAGCAGCTTCAATTCCATGCGTGTCCATCTGCAGCCGCTCAGCGTCCCTTACCTCACCAATCTTTCTGGGCAACTCCTTCTCCTTTGCATTCCATAACACAGGAAGTTGCATAGGTACTCAAGAAATCATTCACCATCAATACAATGATTTGACACTACCTTAATACACAGCAAAATACAGCTCATTGTCATATAACTTTTCATACTAAAACTTTTTTTCAAAAAACAAACTTTACTATTGTTTGTAAATATGAACAGTCATCATAAATGGAGCTGGGTGCAATACTTTATATCCTACAGGGAGCATCAATCAATATTCTGGGTTACGGACCGAACAAATGATCAGCCTGAAAACCAAAGGGTGGGGAGCTGGGGTCTGGCTTTGTTTCATAAGAAAAAGGACTATGCAGGGAAGTGGAAAGGGTTCTAAATGAAAAAGAGAGGATCTAAAGACAGACATGATGTCAGTTAGGCACAGAGGGACAGGAAATCTGTACCAAAGGATGAGGACAAGGCAAAAGGATCTACTGGCTGCTGTGGGGAGAGATGGAGGGGAAAGTCAATTTCTATTCCAAAATACCAGCTTAACCGCCTTGTGGCGGACAGTGCTAAGGACACTTCCAGATATGCTGTGGATGGGTGTGTTAGAACTGGACTGCTGCCGCTTCACACAGGCCAAACTGCTGTCAGATACTAACTACATACATTTCATCATTAGCGGTATAAGGGCTTCCATTTTGGATCTGGACTTTCCCAAAGCTCAGGTTGTTTGAATCTGGATTTTGGTTTGGACCCTCTAGCTATCTATGGATGATCTAGTCTAGCTATACAATAGTGAGTTAGGAACGAATGGTTATAAGATATAAAGTCTCTTCAGAGCTGACGTATCTAAGACAGGCAATGCTACCTCAGGACCCCTGTAGGCAGTCATCAAATTACATACTAAGTTTTAGGGAAGAGTTTGCCTGGAATAAGCAAAAATTCATACTTCTATGAAGAGCCTACAAGGAAAAAAAAGTTGTAATTTCAAATAAGGGATTTCCAAAGTTGATTCATATCTAGAATCTCCAAAAGTCCATAAAAACTTGCTGCTCCTTTGGTGCAGAAAGCATTCTATAGGACTGTCTCTAATAAATAACACATCTTAAAAATAAAGAGAGCGATGAACTGATTTTCAGAATTCTCATCCTATAACAACCTTTTTAATCCATAACTCAGTACGCTCCATTGTTAGTTTTCTGTTCGGAGAATTCACTCCGTCTACACTGCAGTATGTAGCTCCTTCATATTGGCATGGCAAGGAGTGAGATCAACCAGGTTTACTTTCCATTTCTATTTTGTTACATATAAATAGTTAAGCATATCCCATCCTCATTCCAGACATAATTTATAACTATATCGCTTAACTTAAAGGACTATCCAATTTCTCCAGCCAGCATCTTGAATGAAACTATGTTCCTTGCTTTGAAATCCACATCTGACACGCTTTGCTTTTTCTCTTACCTATTGCTTTTCATGCCACTGTTTGGAGCCTTCTTCCGTGTCAATATTTACAGAAGGAGGACAAGGAAGTGGGAGCTGCTTATTCTCTTTCCAGAATATCATCTTGTTCACTTCAAACATCTCTGACTAGAGTCATAGTTGGATACACTTTTGTGGAAGAGTTACTTCACTTAGGGGGGAAAATCTCTGGAAAGTCTGTGAGTTTTATAATTTTTAAGTATTTTTTTTAACTCACCCAAACTGATGACGTGACTGATGCCATGTTTTCACAGAAACCCTGAAAAATAATTGGATATTAAATAAGACTTTGTGCTAATTTGTATTTACTGATACAAACCCACAAAGTTATCAACCTTTCAGTATTTTTTCAGTACTTTATTTTTTAAAGCATCTTCTACTGAGAGCTATGGTAAAAGTTCTTAAGGATTAAAATAAATGACCTAAATTCTCGCTGGAAACTAAAAAGCTCATTTGAAACTTGGATCATACTTTGTATGCTGTCAGACCACAAATACAGAACAGAGTTTTGGAGTCTTAAGACAGAACCTTACATGGATTTTTCGTTTGGTACATACACTGTTTAAACAGGCTTGCTCAGCTCAATCTTTTGTTTGAAAGAAATCCTCTTGCCTTTCCTGATATAGAAACAAAAATCTGGAAAATGTCTCAACAGCTGGCAGACTCTTCTCTCTCTCTCTCTCCCCTCTTATCAGATCTGTTTTGTGTGCCTGTCCACATCACATGCTACATTGACTGGGGTAGCCAGATTTATTAAAGCTCTGGTTTCAACTCCTCCTGCAAACTGAGTCCCCTTTGCTGAAGAAAATTCAAAATGGCTTAGATCATCTGTTGGATTAACAGACTTCTGGTGGTCTGAATCAAAATAGTCCACATCCTCCACTGGCAGAAACATTTTATGATAAAAGGATGTGGACTGCTACCTTTTGAAAGAAATTACAAATCTTGGGTTTAGCTCAAGACCATTTGTTACAAGAGAGCAAACAAGGAGTCTCACGGCACTCAGACTAACCGATTTACTTATTGCATGAGCTTTCACGGGAGAAAATCCCACTTTGTCAGACGTTTTGAAGATGCTCCCTGAAAGCTCCCACGAAATCTCATGCAATAAGTAAATTTTAGTCTTTAAATGCCACAGACTCCTTTGTTTTTGTTTTTAACTGAACTAGAATAATATGGCTGCCCCCCCCCCCCCGGGAACGTGTTACAGGAGAATTACTCTCCTGAGTAAAGGCTGCAGAACTTAGTCCTATATTAACTGGGTGTTCACTCTAATAGGATTTTCAAATTTGTTCACTGATTTATTAATGTTGCCTCAGATAGTGCTAGAAACAGCTGTTTCTTTCCTTTCACCCTACTTACTTTATCCTACAATAAAATCTCTGTTGACTCAGACCTCAGGAAAGCACACGAACCCTTTCATTGTTTCTTTTGGCCTTTTCCTGGTTCCTCCCAGGTTCTGCATCACTCATTTAAGCCATGAGATTTTTATGACTTGATTTTGTAGTTTAAAAATACGAAGGTGACGTTTAGAATCATAGACTCTTAGAGTCAGAAGGGACCTCAGGAGGTCATCGTTAGTCCAACCACCGGCTCAAAGCAGGACCAGTGGTTAAAGTATAATTTGAGGGGCCCTGGAACCTTCCTTAATCTCTGGGCCCCCTTCTGGCATATGTGAGCCTGATTAGTTTAGATTCTGAAATCTGGGCCCTGGAACTCTGGCCCTTCAGATCTGTGGGTCCCAGAACTGCGTTCTGGAGCGGGCTGGCTTACTTTAACCTCTGAGCAGAACCAACCTCAACTAAATCATCTCAGCCTTGACAAAAGTCAAGCTGTAGTTTAAAAACCTCCAAGGATGGAGATTCCACCACCTTGCTAGGTAACCCATTCCAGTGCTTCACCACCCTCCTGCTAAATTTTTTTTCCTAATATACATCCTAGATCCACCACTGCAATTTGAGACCATTGCGCCTAGTTCTGTTGCCTGCTACCTCTGAGAATAGCCTAGCTCCATCCCCCCTGGAGCTCGCTTTCAGATAGTTAACGGCTGCTATTATTTTCCCCCTCTCCCCCATTCTTCTCTTTTTCAGACTAAAGAAGCCTAGTTTCCTAAGCCTCTCCTTGGAAATCTTGTGCTCCAGCCCCCTGATCATTTTTGTTGCCCTCCACTGGACTTTCTCCAATTTGAGTAGGTCTGATCTCTATTTTCTAAAGACTGCATACATTTGTTTTGTACTGTGATCAAAGCCAGTGAGTTTAGCCTTGTCTTGTGCATCTAATTGGCTGGAAACTTTTGACCTTTTGAACATTCATCTACTTATATGTAGCACCCTGCAAGGATACAAATAAACAGATCCATATCTGACCTGCATCCTCAAGAAATGGTCCACGGATATCCATGTTGTATCCGTGGATGCAAATATAATGTGGATATCTGTGGATATCTGCATATTTGCAGGGCTCTAGCTCTGTGCAGATAAAAATATGTGGATCCATATCCGATCTGCATCCACAAGAAATGGTCTGCGGATATCCGTGTTGTATCTGTGGATATGGATATCTGTGGATTTGCAGGACTCTACTTATCTGTAGTCCTATCAAGCAAGCATCAGAAAACTAAGTGACAAATGCTGTTAATTAAATTCAGTGACTCCTGCATGAAAGAGAAATTGCACTACATGTCTTCCTGTTTTTAAGAGTTCACGCAGCTTATTTCCTAAATATAGGCTTCTTTTAAAAATAGGATTTGTAAAAAAAAATCTATTATTGCAAATGTTTTCAGGAAGAATCTTTCTTTCAGTGTTGTTTGTGAGTCACACATACCAGGGCTGTGCAAACTGCTGCAGCCCCGGAAAATGAAACTGAACAGCCCTGTAGCGCTGAAAAGCTAAGGTGAGATTGAGGCCTACACCCACTAGACACTTGTTGGTAGTCTGTGGACAGCTGGCTGATCACTCACTGGCTTTCCTACTTCCCACCTCCCTGATCCTATTGAAAGAAACTAAAAATCCATCTGACACTTCCTTACTATTTTCCATGTTAACTGAGCTGCCATGTGGCCCCCAAACAAGATGCTAAAATACCAGAGGACCCCTGAGGATAGTCAGAATGGACGGGAAGGTTCAAAACAAGCTGGGCTCAAACAGAGGATGAATAAAAACATGCATTTTTCATTTGCAGTGACTTCAGAACTGCAGGAGGAAAGAAAGGGCCTTGTCGCTGGACCCAAAAGCCCCCTTTCAATCGCCTTTGTTCCACTTTTTGTAAAAAGTGGCCAGACCCCCTGACCAGGATGGGGCAGCGGCTGACAAGCCGGTTTAAAGCTCGGGGGTGGGCCGGCTCGCCACCACTCCCAAAGAGCAGGGCTGGGGCCGCCTCCCCCCACCCAGCTCCTGGGGCTGGCCGCCCCCCGGCCCAATCGCAGCCGGGGACTCCCCCGGGGATGCGGGGAGCCGGCGGGGTCCGTCCCCGGGACACCTACCTGGCCGCCCCGCGGCGAGACACGCTGCGATCCGCCCCCGGCGGGCTCCACCTGCTGCGTCCTGCCCCGCCGCGCTGAAGTCAGGGGCGGGATCCCAGGGCCAGGCCATCGCCTCCGTTTTCCCTGCACGCCCGCTGGCTGGCGAGCCCTTTAAACAGCCAGGATGTTTTGTCTCGCTTTTGACTTACAGGAGTTAAGTCAGAGCTAGTGTTACCAAGACTTGCAACAGCGTTGCAAGAAAAGGTCTCAGTGGGGCAGCCATCAGGCTAACACACTGTCCTCATAAAAACAAGGAGTCGTGTGGCACTTTAAGACTAACAGATTTATTTTTTGCATGAGTTTTCGTGGGAGAAGATCCCACTTCCTCAGAGGCTTCGAAGATGGGTGAACTTACAGAAAATCAATCTGTTAGTCTAAAGTGCCACACAACTCCTTGTTGGTTTGTTACTGGACTAGACTAACACGGCTAGCCCTTTTGATACTGTCCTCAGGCAGCCCTCGTGGAGATTTGAGTTTAAGACCCCCTGGGTTAGAGGATGCTGGACAGCCCCAGAACAACCTATTGTTAGGGGGAAGTGCTCCAGGGCCCCTTAAAAACAGAAGAATATTACATTAATACTGCATTTTTCCTCCTTTTTGTACTGCCCTGTTCTCCTTTTTATGCTTTGGTACCTGGTAACCCCAAGTGAAATACATTGTCTCCTCTGGAAGGAAGCTGAGCGTGGTACAGTTGCAAAGGGGCAGCCAGGTTAATCTAGTTCAGCCAAAAAAAAAAAGAGTCCTGTGCCACTTAAAGACTAACAGATTTATTTTTCACATGAGCAGTGGTGGGAGAAAAATCCCAAAATAAATCTGTTAATCCATAAGCGCCACTGCACTCCAGTTGATCATTCCCACTCCCCTGCTTACCCAACCCCAAGGCCGAGGCAGGTGTTTCTTCAGATTTTCCCTGCCTTTCTGAGTAGGCTTGCTGCAAAAACAACCACAGCTGGACAAGGGCAACACATGAATGGAAATATTGGCCTTTGGTTGCTTTCTGGGTGATGCAAACCTGTACAAAGAAAGTCCTGAGCAGGGCCATAACTACGGTGGGGCGAAAGCGGCTTTGCCCTGGATGCCAATTTAAAAGGGCGCCATGGGGAAGCCACCACCCCTGCTGCCTCTGGCCACAGCAGGGAAACAATCCCTCCTGGCTGGTCCCGCTGCGGCAGGGAAGCAATCACTCCTGCCGCCTCTGCCCGTGGTAGGGAAGTGATTGCCCCTGCCAGCTCTTCCTGCAGTGGGGAGAAGTGACCTCCACTGCAGCTGGAGCCAGCAGGGGGGATCGCTTCCCTGCCACAGCCAGAGCCGGCAGTGGGGGGTCCCGTCTTCCTGTCATGGCAGGGTAGGGACCCCCCGCCGCCTCTGGCCGCAGCGGGGAAGGGATCCTCTGGCTTTCTCTGGCCACCGCCACAGCCAGGCGATCCCTTCCCCCTGCTGAGGCCAGAAGCAGAAGGGGGCATTGCTCCCCTGCCAGCCATAGCCAGAGGTGGCGGGGGGGTCCCTTCTCCCCATGGCAGTGGGGCAGGGACGCCCATTGCCAACTCTGTCCGCAGGGGGAAGGGTCACAAGTCCCCCCTCCACCGCTGTATAGATGGGTCTTGGATTGGGGCCAGGCGGGTGCCTTTGAGGCTGCTAGCCCCGGGCGCTGGAACCCTAGTTACGGCCCTGGCCCTGAGTGGAAAAGTGGCAGCAACTGGGCTAAGAAATCTTTTCTCACGGCAGTTCCTCATAGCCCAGACTGTGACAGAAGGAAGGAATATGGCCATCTAGTCTGTCCTCCAACACAGTGCAGACCACAAAACCGCACCCACCCCGCTAACCTATGACTTAGTTAGTGGAGTCCCCAGATCGTGGTTTAAAGTCTTTAGGTACAGAGAATCCACTGGCTAGTCAGTGGTGCTCCATGCTACCAAAAAAAAGGGCAAAAAACTCAAGCCTTTGCCAATTTGCCATGGTGGAAAATTCCTTCTTGACCCCAGATATGATGGTCGTTTAAACCCTGAGCATGTGGGCAAGATTCATCAGCTAAACAGCCAGGAAAGAAATCTCTCTAATAACTCAGAGTCCATACCATCAAACGTTCCCTCGCAGGCCATTGGCATATCTACCATAAGTAATCAAGATCAGTCAATTGTCAAACTAGGCTGTCCCATCACACCATCCCCTCCTCCATAAATTTATCAAGCTCACTTTTGATCCTAGCTAGGTTTTTGCCCCCACAGCTCCTCTTAGAAGGCTATTCCAGAACTTCACTTCTGTGATGATTAGAAACCTGCATCTAATTTAAAGTCTAAACTTTCTGATGACCAGTTTATATCCACTTGTTCTTGTGTCTGCACTGGCACTGAACTTACATAATTCCTCTCCCTCTGTGGTATTTATCCCTCTGATGTATTTATAAAGAGCAAACATATCTCCCCTCAATCTGCTTTTGGTTACACTAAACAAGCCAAGTTCTTTCAGTCTTCTCTCATAAGGCAGGTTTTCCAGTTCATGGATTGTCCCAGTAGCCCTTCTCTGTACCTTTTTCAGTTTGAATTCATCTTTCTTAAAAAGAGGGGACCAGAACTGCACACGATATGCCAGCTGAGATCTGACCAGCACTTTGTCTAACAGCGCTAACACTGCTCTCTATCTCTACTGGAAATACCTCATCTAATACAGGATATGACTGTACTAACTATTTTTCATGGCTACATCACAGAGCCATAGCTAGTAATTTTCGCACCTGGGGCAAGGACCCCAGATGTGCCCCCCGCAAGGCCCTCATCCAGCCCAGGGCCTGGTCCTAGTGAGAGATTTTAAATGGCGGAGGGGATGGATCCGGCTTCCCACAGCAGCTGGGGATGGATCTGGATCTGTCTCCACCTGCCGCTGGATGAGCTGGGAAACTTCCGCTGCCACTGGCAAGCCATGGTCAGGGGGGGCGGATTCAGATTGCCACCGAATTTTGGGGGGCTTCAGGGACGGCTCTGGCTCCCATGGCAGCTGGGAACAGATCTGGATCCATCCCCAGTTGCTGTGGGAAGCCCAATCCATCCCCTCCGCCCTCTAAAATTCCCCACGCAGGGCTTTGCCCTAGTCGCCCTTGCCTAGTTACGGCTCTGCTACATCACATTGGCAGATCATAGTCATCCTGTGATCAGCCAATGCCCCCAGTTCCTTCTCCTCCTCTGTCACTTACAACTGATATGTCCTCAACTTACAGCAAAAATGATTGTTATTAGTCCCTATGTGCATGCCCTTCCACTTTTCACTATTAAATCTCATCCTATTCCTGTGCAAGGATCATTTGCAGAATGGAAGGTGGCACGATGGGTGGGCAATGTGTGGCAGCAAAATTCTGCAGATATAAAACTTTAGCTTTAGGAGCAGCATGTCTCACAGACTTCCAAAATGTCCAGTGGTCTCTGACATCTGTACCTTGCTTTTTTTCTTAAGAAGCACGTTGTCCCTTGCACAGCCTCAACTCTCTGGCTGATTACATTCAGATATGAGCCGACAACTGGGGATTAAGTTCCTCACGTGAAGCTCAGGAAATTGCATTCCTAAAGCCAAGAATATAGAGCCTTAGAAAATTCATTTGTTGTGAGCTGTCTCACAGCTGAAAAGGATGTTGAACCATTTTTGAAAATACATATGTGTCTTTCAATTTAAAAAAAATGGAAATAGGGGACTGTGACTAAGTCACCAACTTTAGCATCATTACGTTGGGAGCCTGGAAGAGCAGTTTCTGGACAGCCAGCATTTCAGGTTATAGGGGCTAGACCTCCCCCTAGGCAGAGATGAGACTCTTGGGACAAAATCAAATGCTAGCAAGACTTCATGGGGTATTAAATGCTCTTCTAGAAATCAAATCACGTGCACAATATTAGCTGTATGGAGAGTCCCCTTAGCTGTAGGGAAAGGCATTGGCTGCCTCTTCAGCACTTTGTTCGCTTGTCTTGGCCAGGGCCGTAACTAGGGCAGGGCCACCTAGGCTTTGCTGTGGGTGCCATATTTTAGAGGGTGCCAATGTTCCCTCTAAGCTGCTGCAGCCAGGCTGGGGAGTTTTAAATCTCCCTCCCAGAGCATGCTCAGATGCATATTCAGGGTCAGGGTGGGAACAGCCTGCACATGGAGCAGCAAATCCAGGTTAGGGCCCCACATGCATCTCCCTGGCAGTGCCCTCGATCTGGCTCCAGCCACCTGCAGCTGGCCTGCAATGACAGGAGCCAGATCTGTTTTGGCACTGCCTGCTGCACCTGGCCGGCAGCACAGTGGCAGGTGCTGGATCCGGCCCCAGGCTGCTTGCCGGTGATGGCAGGAGCCAGATCCAGCTCTGAGCTGCTTGCTTGTGGCGACTGGGGCTGGATCAGGTCTCAGGTCGGATTGGGCCCCGGAGTGGGGCAGGGAGCAGCAATGCTCCTGGGTTGGGGGAGGGCGTGTTTCATGCTGCTTGCACTGGGCACCAGAATACCTAGTTCTGGCACTGGTCTTGGCCCTCACAGCTGGTGTAGGGTTAGCAAACTGTGGCCAGGTTGGGAGTCGTGTGAGTAAGGAAAGGGGGCGCACACACAATCCCAGCCCTGTAGAAATGCACATCAACGCTGCATGCTTTCTGATATACTCTCTCCATGCTTAGGAAAACCACTTTACAGGAGGGTCCTAGAGACAACTGTGGCCAAGGGAAGCTCTGACAACATAGCCAATTCTGAATTCTGCTCAACTTTTGACATTTTGAGAGGGTTTCTTTTGGATTTCAGATGGGATTTTGGTAATCTGCTTCAAGACATCCTTAGCCTATAAAACAGTGGTTCTCAAACTTTTGTGGTGATCATAGAATCATAGGGTTGGAAGGGACCCCACGAGGTCATCT